>CM072818.1:75733939-76933939 GCA_036937905.1 Salvia rosmarinus
TGACGGTGTACTCGCCGATCATGAGACCGCCATCCGATCAAGGTGGTTACGCCTGAAATATCGACGGACTACATTTACCGGGTCGAGAGCTTTGACTGAGGCGGATCCGCTCGCTTTGCTAGCCACTGAGCTATGTGTTCACCGTGCACGGAGCTGCACCACGCGACCGTATCTCCCCGAACGGGAATATACTTGGCGTGACGAGATTCCTGAGTGGCTCCATCCAGAGGTGCCTCGCTAGCGGTGACGGACCGGTGTTCTCGCCGGCGCAGCAGCAGGACATGTTCGGCGGGACCTTCCGCCCCCGACACCACCTTCCCAGCCCTACCACCCGTAGGATTCCATCTCACCATTGTCCGCCCGTGCCATCACCACCGGTCATGCCATGTCCGTCTCCACCTCCATCCGCCGGCTCACCGGCCCGCCGCCGCCACCTTGACCACCGCTGGAGGAGGTCATGGCCGAGATTCGCCGAGACCTAGCGGCTATGGAAGACGCTAGGTCATTAGGATCCAGAGCCCATTGTCCCGTGCCCGATGTCAAGAGGAAGACCCGAGGAAGATCCGGAGATGGGAAGAGGACCCGAGGAAGACCCGGAGGAGGAGGAGGACCCCGAGGAAGACCCGGAGGAAGACCCCGAGGCGATATATCACCGATGACGAGATGGAGGGAGGGACAGCCCCATGCTTCCGGGCCCCGACTGATGCATGGAGCCCGATCTACACCCCATGCACCATAGATCTAGTTCTTAGGACTAGATTATCTTTTGTCTATATACTCAGATATCTTTTGATGCATGCGGAGACGACGAGTCGTCCGACATGAACCCTATTTTGATGATCACGGTGGCGTGTTGATTTTGTGCGCACCATGACGAGGTACACGTAGTGATGCGGTATTTGTTTTGGGCATCATACTCTGTACCTGGTATTTTGTAAAGTTTAAAAACGCTGATGAAAGTCCTCGTAGAGGCAATTGATATGACATGATGATAGCTCTTCGAGAGCCTTTTGTTTTAATATGGTGTTATGTGGTTTCCGACGTTGTTTTTAAAATTTTTGCTACGTATATAAATACCCAGTTGATATATTTATATAGATGCTTTAACCCTGATGGATGGTATAAGACGAGATCTAATTTCGTGTGTTTATGAAGGATAGGATGCCGCCGAGAAGGAGGAACCGTGCGATAACCCCGGAAAGAGAGGCCACACCACCACCACCACCACCACCACAGGCGAGGCGGATCGAGGAACTGTTCCTCAGGCAAAACCCACCCACCTTCAACGGGACTGGGAATCCCGTGGACGCTGAACTATGGATTCGCGCTCTGGAGCGGATCTTCAATTTCCTCCACTGCACATCACAGGAACGCTTGTCATGCGTTGCCTTCCAGATGACTGGCGCCGCCGACTTTTGGTGGGAGGCGAAGAGAAAAACCCTGACAGAGGAAGAACTGGAAGGTTTCTCCTGGGAGGAATTCAAGGAGGAAGTGTACGAGAAGTACATTCCTAAGAATTACAGGAAGAAAAAGGAGCACGAGTTTTACAACTTGCGCGAGGAAGACCACGGTCACCGACACGACCGCGTTGCGTGAAATGTCATGGTATGCACCTCACCTGGTCGACATCACGAGAAGAGGACGGAGAAATTTGGGCGGGACTCGCCATGAGATCGTGGTGTCATTGGGTGGTCACGAGATCCGACTTACCGTGAGGCCCTCGGTCGGGCATTGGACATCGAGGTCGCATCGCTCAAGATAGAGTCGTCACTATGCATCCCCGACTCACCAAGGAGATCGCGGAAGAGGAAGTGGGAAGGACCCACCGCGGCAAGGATCCAACATCGCCAGCCGACAGGAGACCATGGCGAGGAAATAACGTGCCATCCGGCACGCAGGCAGGGAATGGACGCCCATGGTACCGCAGATCGGCGGGAAACCAAAATTCGTGAAGCTCCCCATGTGCCCCTGTGCCATAGGAGTCATAAGGGGGCATGCGCATTCACGTATGACGGATGCTTCAAGTGTGGCCGGAAGGCCACTACTTGTGGATCGCCTCAGGACACGCCAAGGAGGAAATGGCCGTCCGAATGTGCCCAACCAAGTCCAACCGGTCCGGCTATCCAAGCTCAACCGATCCAACAACAGCCCTTTTGTTCAAGACTATCACCGAATCAACGACCTATATCAACCACGGCGGCAACGACGACAACAATGGCGATAACCGCGAAGGCGAAGATCGACAATTTCAACAAACGCAACCACAAAGAATAACAACAAAGAATAAAGAAAGCAAAGAATCACAACAACTTTATCAAGAACAACAACCGCCTCAAGAAGCGAGGCCTACGCCTCAACCAGAAAGAGAGTTCCCAAGAGCCGCCAGGAACCAAGGAAACTTGGTGTATGGGAATACCTCCACCACTGTTATCCCACTGCTTGACTTGGCGCCGCACTCTTTTTTTTCAAGCATGAGTAGAGAACTTAGGATTAGATCCTAAACGCACCGAACAAATCATGAGAATTTCTTCTCCAAGAGGAGGCATAAGAACGGTAACCCACATATGCTCGAACCCAGAGCTTGGACTAGCTCACTTAAGGTCATGACAGAGAACCTTCACGCCATACCCATGACGGATGTGGACATAATCCTAGGAATGGATTGGTTAACCGAACATAGTGCGACCATCTTGTGTAATGAAAGAAAATTTCTTCCAACACCGGAGAGAAATCCACCGACTTTCACGGATCAACATGGGAGGAGAGTTCCAATTATATCCGCACTACAAGCAAGGACGCTATTGAACAAGACCGAGAACCATGCCTACCTCGCTCATCTCCAAGAAGAAGATCGAATGAGAGGAGGATAGAAGACGTCCCGATCGTGAAGGAGTATCCCGATGTGTTTCGCATTTAACCACCGGGATTACCGCCAAACCGACAGATCGAGTTCACGATCGACCTCGAACCGTGTTCTCGCCCCTGTCAAAAGCTCCATACCGGATGGCACCAAAGGAGCTTGAGGAATTAAAGATCCAACCGCAAGAACTCTTGAGCTAGGATTTATTAGACCCAGTGTGTTCCATGGGAAGACCGTCCTTTTCGTGAAAAAGAAGGATGGTACATCGAGGATGTGTATAGACTATCGAGAGTTAAACAAGATAACTCTTAAGATAAGTACCCTCGCCCGAATCGACGATCCGCTTAATCAACTTAAAGGAAATGAGTCTTTTCAAAGATAGATCTAAAGTCGGATATCACCAATTGAGGATTAGACCGGAGGATGTACCTAAAACGGCTTTCCAGACAAGGTATGGTCATTTCAATTCATCGTGATGCCCTTTCGACTTACAAATGCCCCGGCAAGATTTATGGATATTATGAACGTGGTGTTCCACCCATACCTAGACAAATTGCCTTAGTGTTCATAGACTATATCCTAATATACTCTAGAATAACCAAGAACACAAAGAGCACTTGAGAACTGTACTACAAACATTGAGGCAAGAGCAGCTCTTCGCCAAGTTTAGCAAGTGTGAGTTTTGGTTAAGCGGTAACATTTTGGGTCACATCAGGTCCGCCGGGGAATCAAAGTAGACCCTCAAGATCGACATATTCGAGAACGGAGTCATCAAGAACCCGAATGAAATTGAGTTTTTAGGACTGGCCGGCTACTATCGAAGGTTTATCGAAGGATTCTCAACGATAGCCCGACCCATGACCCAACTGTTGAGGAAAGGAATCAAGTACACCTGGACCGCCGAGTGTGAGGCTAGTTTCCAGAGACTGAAGGAATTACTGACGACAGCGCCTGTACTAGCAGTACCTGAGGCAGATAAAGAGTACACAATCTACACGGATGCTTCAAAGAATGGACTAGGTTGTGTACTAATGCAAGAAGGTAAGGTTATTGCTTACGCTTCAAGGCAATTACGCCTACATGAGTTGAACTATCCCACGCACGACACCGAATTAGCAATGGTCGCATACGCCTTAAAGATATGGAGGCATCACCTTTATGGAGTTAGATGTGAGATCTATACCGACCATAAGAGCTCGAAATATTTCTTCGAGCGTAAAGATCTTAACACGAGGCGGGCGAGATGGTTAGAGCTAGTGAAAGATTACGATCGTGGTATCAATTACCACCCGTGCAAGGCTAATGTTGTAGCCGATGCCTTGAGTCGCAAATCCCATCCTAGTTTGGGATGTCTCTCACCATGAGGAAATACTTATAAAAGAATTTCAGAGGATGAACATCAAGTCGTAGGCCCATCTCGACGATAGAGGGTCAGATTGCAACATTGATTGCAATCCCGACTTAAGAGTCCGAATCTTAGAAGCTCGTATAAGAGCAAAAAGCTAGAGAAATGCGAGCTAAGATCATGACTATAAACACAAGAATTTTACGAAATAACGGATAATGTTTTGTTGTATGACGGAGAGTGTGCTCCGTAAGATGAAGAACTTGAGCGAAATCTTGAAGGAAGCCCATGAGACTTCTTATACCAAGACACCCCGGCAGACCAAATGTACCAAGACCTCAAGGAGAAATTTTGGTGGGATGGAATGAAGCGAGACGTGGCTTTATTTGTGGAACGTTGTTCGACGTGCCAACAAGTGAAAGCACTCCACCAACGACCGTATGGGACCTTACAACCGCTAGATATACCGGAATGGAAATGGACGATATAGCCATGGACTTTGTTACCGGGCTACCCAAATCACAAAGGGAATACCGCTATTTGGGTCATCATCGATCGACCGACCAAGAGCGCATTTCTACCCATTCCAATAACACATGGATCGATGACTAGCACGCTTGTACGTCCGAGAGGTTATCCGCTCACATGGAGTTCCAAAGACTATCACGTCGATAGAGATTCAAATTTACGTCCCGATTCTGGATGAGTTTACAAAAGGAACTGGGGACACGACTACATTTCAGCACCGCGTTCCATCCGCAGACGGACGGACAATCCGAGAGGACCATTCAAACGTTGGAAGACATGCCGAGGACCGTTGTCCTCGATAGAGAGAAGGTTGGGAACAAGTGTTACCACTTGTGGAATTCGCCACAATAACGACCTACCAAGCGACTATCGAATGGCCCCGCACGGGCGCTTTATGGAAGGAAATGTCGGTCACCACTTCTTTGGGATGAAGTGGGAGAAAGAAGAGTGTTAGGACCGACTGTGGAGAAATGATTGAGATCGTGCGATAGATCCGCCAACGGATCAGCGAGGCCCAGATCGACAGAAGTCGACGCCGACAAGCGCCGCACGTAGCTACATTTTGAAGAGGAGATAAGGTCTTCTTGAAAATCTCTCCATCTAAAGGGATCGTGAGATTCGAATCAAAGGAAGTTACACCACGCTTCATAGGACCCTATGAAATTACGGAGAGAATAGACCGGTGCTTACGTGATCAGATTGCCGCCAAGTTTTGGAAACGTGCACAATGTGTTCCATGTTTCACAACTACGAAGTACATACATGACCCCACCATGTGATACCACCGACCGATATTGTCCTCGATGACAATATGAGTTACGAGAACTACCTACTAAATCTTGGACCAACGTATCCAAAGGCTAGCGAACAAAGAAATACCGCTAGTGAAAGTTCTATGGAGACACCATGGTCAAGAAGAAGAACTGGGAACTGAATCAGCTATGAAGGAGAAATATCCGATCTTTTCCAAGGCTAGCAAATTTCGGACTAAATTTTTTTAAGAGGATGGTATGTAATAACCAAAAATTTAAAACTTTTATTAGTGATGTTTGAATCACTTAGTTGTGGTTCTTAGACCTTAATTATGTTTAAGAAACCAATGAAACGAATTAGAATCGATTCGAGATCGAATACTAAAGAAATCAAAATCGATAACTAGTCCCACTGGGATTAGGTTTTTCGAGTAGCCTGAACATAGAATGAAAGATCGAGAATGAATCTCCACGAACGGATTTCATTTTTAGAATTCTCACACGAAAACATGTGAGAATGCAAAGGATGAGAAATTTTGGGCATACTTGCCCTGGCCGGCCTTAAAACACTATTTACGAGCCTAACATCTTCCAATCCGTATAATCATAATAAATAGTGATAACAACCAAAATCATGAAGGAATGATTTATTATGAATTTAGAAATTATAAGAATCAATTTCAAGGAATTCTCAAGAACTTAACCGAAAGGGTAAAATATACCGAAAATCCTAATTTGATCCGAACGACCCAAACTCGAACCGAGGGTCTAAATCAATAAAATATGCTTTATAAGACTCAAATTATTATGAAAGCTCAAAATTCAAGAGAATTTTGAATGAGCATATTTTAATCGCCGGACGCCGCTTTTCCGCGATAACTCTGAATTGACTTATCGAACGACGTCCGAACGTCGTGAAATTTTTATGAACATTAAAATAAGTCTTTAAAGGCTATTTAATAAGATATAACCTTAAGGTTCCGAGAAATCGATCGAAAGTGCGTTAAAACTTAAAGAGCTCAGATAACATACCAAACGGTAATTTGACCAATCCACCTCTCAACTACCACCAAGACCTTACCAAAATGGGAAATGACAGCTCTAAGGTCTGCAATAACAAGGGAAAAAGTGCAAGGGCAGACCTCATTCATCCTCTCACATTTTTCTCTCATTTTCAAATTTCTCTACACTTTTCAAACCCCAACACTAAATCCTCCTCCCCAACCTCTTCCACACTCAAATAATCCTTCTAAGACCATAGGAAGGTATTATTCATCATCCTCTTCCATCCTAATGGAGTGGAATATTTATTTTGAATTTTGGGTTTAAAACCCTAGTTTGCTCCCCATTTATTTTCGTGACTTTAGAGCCTCCAAATGCTCTTGAGTAGTGAATGAAAATGCTTAGAATGATGTTCTAAGGCTACTGTAAAATTTCATAATTTTTGGAGCATGTTTATATTTTTTGATTTATGCTTTATTTATTTTAAATATGTTAAAGCATGATTTTGTGAATATTATTTGATATTGTTGCTTGCTAATGTATTATAAGCATTTAGTATAAATATCATAATTTTCCAGAATACTTTTAAAAAAACGTGAGTGTTGAGGCTTATTTAGGCCATGGTTTGATTTTTTTTTTTGAAAAATAGTTGAGATATGGTGTTTAAAATATGATGTGAACATCATATAAAAATCTTGGAATTTTTGAAACACATCTCCTATTTTATTTTATTTTGACCGATTATATTTATATACTTTTAGAGTATTGTTTGGTTTTGTTTGTTGAAAATAGTTGAGATATGGTGTTTAGGTATGATATGAACATCATACATTAACCTTGAATTTATTCAAACACCTCTCCTATTTTTTTTATAAGAACCGTGGCTTATATATATATATGTAGTCTTTTATTTGATTTTTATTGTTGAAAATAATAGGATGTGTAATATTATGAATATTGGTAAATGTTGGTGTTAATATTACATGTTATTACATATACAACCATATTGTGAAGGATTGGAAATTTTGAATATGTATATATATATATATATGTGAATACCGAAAATTAATGATGATGAAAAGCATGGGTTTAAATTTTTAATGCATGATACGAAGTGATATTTCATGTTTAGTATATAGTATAAGCATAAAATAATTTTTGTGGAATTTATTGAACACCAAAGCTTGTTGATTTGAAATTGCCGAAATTACAAAGATTTTAACCTATGGTTTAAAATTTTATATGATGATATTGAGTTGATAATTAAATTTATAGTATGATAGGAGTACAACATGATTTTATTGGAATTTATTGGATACATATGCTAATTGTTGCTAATTATCGAAAACGTAACAAAATGGCTAAGTATGAGTTCGATTCTAATGTTAAATGATGCTATGATAGTTAATTATAAACTTAGAATGAATGGTTGTGATTAGAGTGGGTGAATGAAACACTTATGCACACTTACACAATGATTGTGTATTGCATTAGAAATTAGGTTTTCTAATGCTTAGCATAGTTTATGTTGTGTATGGTTTTGTCGATGTTGAATGTTTATGTTTATGTTTATGTTGAACCGACAAACCAAAACCCCGAACGTAAACAACATAATACTATATGAACGAGAATCCAAAAGAAATCGACCAATTTCGATAACTTAAGACGGAATAAACAAGAATCAAGTTAGATACTAATTAGGGTTTTATTAATGAAAGGATACCCAAACGTGAGTTCCTACGTTAGAAAAACCAAGAGTCGAGCTACAACGTTAATATTCAATAACGACAACTCAATACGACATTAGTCGGGCGTAAACACAACTCGATAATGAATAACGATTATACGACATATGTAACCTCCGGCGAGTTAAGTTAAATAGACAATGTCGAATGTGTAAGCAACGATTCGAACACATGATGTCGATCCTTATGTCTCAAAAGCCGAGTTAATATTCCCAAGTACTCCATTTATTCTAAGTACTAATTACTTACATGATGGCATATGTCCACTGATTTGTAAGTCAACATTCCTCTTTAATTATCGTGCATAATCGACAAGTCGTCACATAACCTACTAGACGTAACTATAATTGTTAAGTCTAGTTAGTGGCTTAAGAACTTCCTAATTTACCAATCATAATTTGATTATCGATAACCTATAACGTAATAACGTTATAATAAAACTAAGGTTAAGAGTCACGAATAGACTCGGATTATGTAATTCATAATCAAGTTCACCTATGGACGACGAGGTAATATAGCCGAGAATTGGGAATGTAGGATAATAAAATTATCTTAAAACAATCACATTAAATCATAAAGAAACCCTAATTGGGAACTTTAAAGTCGTAATTTATAAACCACCATCGATCGATAGAAAGAACCTAAGAACGGCTATTTTCTTATGAAGGGTTCGATCGCGTAGGTTGAGGAAGGATACTACTCACCGCTCATTTAGAATCACTAAGCTTTGGATTAGCGGTGGGCTTTCTTGAAACAAAAATGTTATGCATAACTCAAAGCATGATTTACAAAAGCTTTATGAAATATTATCACATGAAATGTTATCGATCGCCAAATGTTTATGTTTTGTTGTTATCCTATCCGAGATTGATATATTCAATGTGGTATGTGAACGTGTTGGTCCACCAACGTTAAAAGGGTATCGATCGGATCCGACTTAGTTGAGGACTAACTCGGATTGTGTACACGCAGATCGTGTGTGTTAAGGTTAGCTACCTCGATCGGTCACGGCGACTATGTGTAGGTGGCCACCCATAGTGCGCGAATGGAATGAATGAATGAATGATCGATATGGAAACAACGTGAATGAAATAGTCGCCCGACACTTTTGGAAAACGATAAAATATTTGATAGGCATGAGTCTTTAACTAAAATCCTCATGCGCTATTGTGGGCGCTAATAACCTTTGACAAAGAAAATGTTTTCGCAACGAGTCCACCGAGTACTTTTGTACTTAGCCCCGCATCTCGTTTTGATGTGCAGTTGAGCAAGGATCGATGATGGGTGCGAGGTGGTGCAGAGTAGCAACTATTTTGATGCTTAATTAGAAAGGTTTCTAGAACCTGGGCATGCATCGTCATATGCATGTCCACACGCTTAATTGCCGCCTAACTCGATATTATTAATGTTTTGATTATAACCGCTATTTCAGTATTGAATTGGAGGTCGACTCGTGACTTTAAATTCCTCCCTGATTGGGTTATGTTGAACCTCAACCCTTTCGACAAGTCCTTCTAGGACTTGAGTTGGTATTGGATTGTTTATCCCTTTAACCTATGCGTTATTAAGTAGTTTATCGTTGATTGCCTCTATTAGCTATGTTTATTTTCGCCGCTTTATCATACCGGTGACGATCCATATGATCCGTACTTCATTGGAAAGTCGGTCGTCACACCCACTGCTGTCCGCCTCCACATCGCCGCCCACTCCGCCGCGTCTCCACTCCATCGCCGTCGCCTCTTCCGCCGAACCATGCTGCGCGCCGTCATCCGCTCCACCGGCGTCATCCGAATCTGGCGAGTACGTCGCGTCGTCTCGGATCAAGACGAACACCGTCGCCGCCTCGCTCTATCTCTTTGACTTCGCCACAACTCGCGAACGTAGCCGACCGACCGACGCTTCGCTTCATCGCCAGCCCAGCCTCCGCCGCAAACAGCCACAGTCGACATGGTTTCCCATCCTCTCGACCGTAAAATCGCAGCAGTCCATCGCCGCCGCATCGGGAGAAGCGCCCCGCACAGCCGCCGTCTTTCGAGCCGTGGTCCGGATATCGTTGCCGCCGCTTCCTTAGATTCGCAAACACCGGCAGCCAAGATCCATACACATCGCCGCCAACGGCTTTCTCCTTCTAATCGCCGCTCACCATGCACAACAGCCAATCGCGTTCCCTTCATTGTCGAGCTCACCGCCATCATCGATACATCCATGCTCACAGATCTGACCGCCTCGACCGTGATTGTCATCTTCGACCCTCCGACCTTGCTATGCTCCGATTGAAGCCCGTGCCCAACGTGTCTCGACGCCACCTCCGACTTGCTGCATACCATGAGAAAAGTTAAAATAGTTGTCTCTAAAACTGAAACAATAGTGAAAGGAAGCAAGGTTTGATCACCTTGAAGCTCGGAAAGGAATGTCGTCAAGTTTTTTTTTGTAACGACAAAGAAGCTAAGATGGAAAAGGCTTATCCAAAGAGCTATGGTGCTCATCTCGGAAGGAATGGATTATCCTATTTATAGAAGCTTATGGCAAACCCTAGCAAATGTATGAAGCGGAAATAAAGACAAAAGACCTGAAAGTGTTAGGTTGTGTTTCAACAAACTCTGCAGCCCCAACAAACTCTGAGGTATCAAACAAATCCCATTAAATGAAAAGAAGGACAAGGTCGCCAGAACCCCAACAAACTCAGACGATACCATCGTGCATAAAGAAATCGAGAAATGGGTTGCTAAAAAAATTGTGGTGGTAGAAAAAAGTGATGAAAAAAGAATAAGAAAGTGAGGCAAAAAGGGTGGTTTTTAGTGAAAAAGAAAAAGAGAAAAAGAATAAGAGAATTCCAAGTCAATATATGGGCTGTAGTTTTGTGCAAATTGAGTCCAGGATCTTATGGAATATGGCTGCTATTTAAATTGATATGAGCCGTAAAGTTTAAATAGCGAGGTTTGTGATATTAAAAAATCCACCACAAAATCCTTCATTTGATGTGTGTCCTACACCATTTGAAATTTGATGATCCTCTTTCGATTTAGCTTATCAAATAAATTAAATGGCCCCAAGAAAATATGAAGCAGCCCATAACGTTACTTTGGTTATCAAATTCAATAAAAATGGAAGCAATTGGAGCCTAAGAAAATTACTTAATTTATTTGGACCATCAAATCCCATCAAGAAAATGGAAGCATTTTGGGCTGCCAAATGAAAGCCCAATTTTTGGGATAAAGTTGTCAAGCCCAAGTTTACAAATTCAAGTTCAAGAACTCCTTGAAACGAGTATAAACTTTCTAAATTCAAATTGAAGAACTCCTAAATACGAGTATAAACTATTTACAAATTCAAATCCAAGTCCAAGAACTCCTAAATACGAGTATAAACTGTTTACAAGTTCAAATCAAATTCAAAAACTCCTTGAAACGAGTATAAACTTTCTGACAAATTCAAGTCGAAGAACTCCTAAATACGAGTGTAAACTGTTTACAAATTCAAATTCAAGAACTCCTTGAAACGAGTATAAACTTTCTAAATTCAAATTGAAGAACTCCTAAATACGAGTATAAACTGTTTACAAGTTCACATCAAATTCAAGAACTCCTAAATACGAGTATAAACTATTTACAAATTCAAGAACTCCTCGACAAGAGTTTAAACTATCTAAGTGAATTTCGAGACTCGTCCATTTCCAAGACAACTCGTCCATGAACAAGTCTCGATGGGGCAATTTGTAGAGCAGTTAAAATTGTAGCAAATTATATCATACCATTGTAAATCACTTAATTAAATAATTAATTATATTTCTATTTTATTAATGGATTTATTCCAAAATTAAATAGATATGTGAATAATATTTAATTTCATCGTGAATGGGAGAATGACATGTGGCAACGACACCTCAAGAGGAATAACCACTCAAACAACACAATAAGCCCAAAAGGCCCATAAGTCTAAGCTCAAGCTCAAGCCCATGGTTTGGTGACCCAAAAGGCCCATAAGTCTAAGCCCAAGATCAAGCCCATGGTTTGGTGGCCCATAAGCCCAATTTTAAGCTTAAGCCCATAGTTTGGTGGTCCAAGGCACATAAGCCCAAAAGCCCACTAAGCCACTAGCCTACATCTATAAATAGAGGTGTTGGGGCTTCATAATGAAGGAGGAGAATTGAAGAAGTGAAGTGAAGTATCGAAGAGCTCAAGACACTCGAAGAATCCTCGGCGAAGTCTTCTCCAACATTCGAAGTCTTCTTCAAGCATTCAAGGCGTTCTTCGTGCAAATCACCACGTTCTTCGCCAAGTCTTCTTCAACATTCAAGGCGTTCTTCGTGCAAATCACCACGTTTTTCGCCAAGATCATCCTCCAAATCAAATCAAAGATGACGTTCAATTCGAAAATATGGTGAATACCCTCCGCATCGACGCTCAAACTTGAAGATCTTCAAACGTTCTTCAACATATCAACCCAACCGACGATCGATCGAAAACAAGGCCAAGGTCCTTCGATCAACATCGTCAGTCAAACTTCAAGTTCAAGGAGATCAAGGAACTACATCCCTCCAAACTTCAAGAACATCAAGATCGTTCAAGAAATCAACATTGAAGAGAAGAATCAGAGGATAGATAGAGATCGAACTCATCTCAAATTCATCAAATCCAAATTCAAATTATTTTTGTATACAATTTTGTATTTATAAAATTTAAATACAAAAATTTGTGTTACAATCACCAATCATATTTATGTTATTTGGATGGTGCATCACAAATCTATAAGATATAATGACTATGACGAAGTCGGGATATTACACCACATGCAATTTTACAACGAACTATTTGATATTTGTGACTGAGTATGATAAAATCCTAGACTCTACTATAGTAATCGTATTATAGAAATGATTCATAGGGATAAAAATATCTTTTCGTGAAGAGATGCGAATCATAACCATCTCTAGCCACCATCTTGTGGCTTCCACACACCACCAAATGCAGGCCTAACACCGCCATGTGCATGCCACACACTTATGGTTGATCCATATTCATAAACATGTGTCTGATACACGTCCGAACATACTACGTACATTGAGTATTTCAAGTGGTAATATTCTTAAATTAATTCTTCATTTATCCGAAATCGAATTATAACAAGTAAATACACTAAATTTATCTACTCGAAATGTAAATTCCAAATCCACAATCCCTTTTCATTAAATCCAAATGGAACCCAATGCTTAAATTTATTTTTACTATACACTTTCACATCCAATTTTCTAAGTTTTATACTCATTACAAAATATGACAAATTAAAGTGAAACGTTTGAAAATAAAAAAAGAAAAGAAAAATTGAAAAGGAAAAAAAGGCTTAAAGTGCAATAGGTTGGGAAAAGGGTCTCCAACCAATGTTACTAAAATCACTAAATCAGGTTGGCCGGTCGGTTTAACCGAGAACGAGTCATATAGACGGTTCAGTTTTAATTTATTTTCTAAAGAGCCCCATGACCGCTTACAAATCGGTGTTCCGACTACCCAATGAACCGATTTATAGGAAAATAAATTATTAGGGAAAAAATATTGTTAAGTAAAATTAATTCATGACTTTAGGCTATGGCGATTAAGACCACAACCATCTGCACCAACTTAGGAGTTTAAATTTGATATTACGATTAATTAATTTAACTATGTCTAAATTTAGAAAAAATCAAAATTATAAATATCAAATAATTATCATTAACTTGCAATTAACATTCTTAAATTATAGTTGTCGAGTTATTTTTTCATAAAATTTCCATTCATTTGGTTATTATTGTAATAAAGATGATGGTAGAAATTAATCAAAAATTTTAATTGTACTTTTTTCTTTTTTTAAAACTTATTTTGAATTGTTTATGGTGTCGAACAAATATTGAAAAATAATTCTATATACTTTTAGTTGATACAATATATAATTTTTTAGATTTGATTTAATTTATATCATATTAATAATTTATTAGAGTATTTATATATATATTTAATATATAAACATCACATATATAGGTTATTCGATTTTATAAAATCGGTTCCACCGGTCGAACTGATGACCCAACGATGCAGTCAAACGACCGATTTAATGCCCGATCCGATTTTAAAAATATTGTCTTCAACGATTTTATGGTGCAAAAATACTCCAAAATTTGAATTGAGGATTATAGTTTGATGCCCAATCCGATTTTAAAAATATTACCACCTCCAACGATTTTATGATGCATAAAACTCCAAATTTTGGATTGAAGATGGTGGCCCTCTAACTTTTTAGTTCATAAACACTCTTTAAGAAAAATGATACAATTGTGTTTGGTCACACCCTGGGTTTCCAAGTGTGGCACTGCTCTGTGTGGTTTGCGCTATTGCTTGGGGACCGTGGGGGTTACTGGTGCGCACCCATGTAGTTACTGCGGGTTCCCATGATATCAAAAAAAAAAAAAAAAAAATGATACAATTACACATCTACCTAAATTGGGCACCGAAAGATAGTATACAAATTTTGTTTTTATTAAACCTTTATCTAGTCTAGGTCGAAAGAATCATGTTGTCGGTCAAATATGTCAGCCACATTTTCATAAGTGTGAATTAAGTTTTGGTTGATAGTCTAGATATAATTTATGTGGTGTTTTATCAATCTTTAAATAGGGTATCCTATTTTGTAAATGGTGCGCTTATAGCATCACCCGAATGTTATCAAGTGCAAAAGACTAACTAGCATATATTGATTTTTCTTTGAAATTTTCTTCCTTTGACTAATCACTTGGTTTAGGCCAATTAGAGTAAGTTTATGAATATTTTTTGAAAAAAATAAAAATCACAAAAGATCATTGAGTGAATTATACAGAACAATATCACAATGTCTCAGCTTGCTAATAGAGACCTATAAGTTTTATAGCATCAATTTTTCAACAAAAGGGGCCTAAGGTATTATATTCATAGCACTATTTTCCTTTCTTTAGAGCCCTCATCTATAAATAAATTATATAATCCGTTACGGATTCCTTAACCCACAACCATTCATGATCTTAGGTGTAACCCTATAATTTTCTATTCCTTTTTATCTAAATTCCACATTTTATGTACTTAAACGATTATTATTAGCCCAATTCATAATTATATAGATATACATTAATTAATTGTTTTCCTTATATATTAAACCATTATCATCAATCAACATTCAATGTGCATTTATGGGCATTCTTGGATTTTTATTTTTATTATGTATTATTGTATAAATCAGATCATTTTATTAATTTATTCAAGGATTTGGCTCCAGCTACTATATCCAATTCGACAGATTAGTTTCTTCTCCAACCTACACATTAATTGGAGACGAGGAATTATAGAATAGAACAATGATCATTAATTTATAAATGTTGACATATTTTTTGAAGTGCTTGATTGACATTTTATCTCACATATTATGTTAATTAATGAATGTAGGAAGGGTTTAATTTATATATGCATTTTTTAGGAGTTTAGCTTGGACATCCATATATAATGCATGGTGTTAATTTAAATATCAATTCCATCAAGTCAATGTGTTGATAATATCATTTATATTAAAGAAAATTATCATTTATTTTTATCCTATAATTTAGAAAGTATCATTTATATTGAAGAAAAGTATCATTAGAAAGTGTCATTTATATTGAAGAAAAGTATCAACGTCCGTATATGCGGGCATATGTATAGGAGACCACGTCTAGATATAATTGGTTCTCGGCTTATGCCATTCTTGGCAAGATAATTATCTTCAACTCTTCCTCAATTTGTGATTTACAGAATTAATTGTTTTGATTCAATTTGCAGAGACTATACATAGGAGATATGTGGCTGATTTTCGATGGCAAGACGGTGCATAATCCTAAATTTTCAACGAGGAAAAATGTGAGACTCCTAAACCGTGTTCGGGATCATATGCACGACGATGTTGTGCCATCTGTGACGAGAACCGACAACATGTGGCAAATATCAAATCTATCTATTGAATTGGATATATCAAAAAATATTGAAGGCACCATATTGATCATCAATCTTATATGGAATTACTATAATTTTTTATTCTTAATTTTCTAAATTATTCATTTCATACCTTCTAATTTAATCTACAATCCCACACTAATTTTTTATGAAACATAGCCAAATGAGAACCTATATAAAAAGATATCTTTATTCTCTAAGTCTCAACTAAATTTGTACTTTTAATTGGTGGAGTGATTGGTATTAATATCATAAAAACTACAACACCAATAGTTTATTTAGTTTAATTTGATCAAATAAAAAATAATAATTTAATTTGGCCAAATTAGTTTATTTACCACACTATTTAATAAGATAAATATTTTGTATACATTATATAAAAATATTCAGATTATATTCATTTCTTGTGATATGGATACAATCAGAATGGGTTATAGTATTTATTTCCCTTTTTCACATAATTTAAGAAAATAAATATAATGTAATTATATTCATAAAAGTGCCATGGTTTCATTTGCTAGCTCATCCAAAATAAATCCGAAATAATTTATATTTAACTAATCAAAAATAATTTATATTTAACTTTTTAAATATGGTATATCAGCAAAAACATAAATCCATACATATTTAGTAAGAAAATCTATAATCTTAAAATAAACTATAAATATTCCTTTGCGATTGAAATAAAAACCAAAATATAAAAATAGATTTAGGTTTTGAATATGTGAAGTCTTATCAAAATTAGTGGGATTCAAGTATTTTATTTATTTATTTATTTTGGTTTTGAATGGATTTAGGTTTTGAAATTATGAAATCTCATAAAAATTAATATGAAATTTAAGTATTGTTTATTTATTATTGATGTCACTTTGTACTATTAAAATTTTATTAAGATAGAAAATCAATCATTGTAATCATTTATATTTAACTATTTAGATATATTATAAATAAATTTTGGTAATTAGCGGGTATTATACTATTTATTATTTATGTTACTTTGTACTATTCATACTTTATCAAGATAGATAACCAATTATTATAATAATTTATATTATATTATATATTTATATTATAAATATATTTGAGTAATTAGCATATATTACTATACGAGTTTCGGATGAGAACGAATAAGAAAAATATTTCGCGAGAAAATATTTTACGTTGTGTTCATGGTCATATTAAATAAAATAATTTTTTTACGATAAATTCATTACTTTAAAGATCTATGGTCAGATACTGACGCATCATCCTCATACAAATATTGTTTCATTTACTATGATTAGAAACACAACATAAAGTAATTATAAATCAACACATAAAGTGACTTCCCGTCGAAACTCGACGAGTTATACAAACTAGTATTCAATCAAAACAAAAATATTAATCGAATGCATTTTTGTCCTTCTCGGTTGCACAATTTGAAACTAAAACAAAATATTAAAAAAGAAATAGAAAGAGCCCCATAAATCACCACTTTTCCTTTAGAAAAATCGTTATAAAAGTAGAAGTATTAATACAATTCCTCCATTTGTGTCACTCCAAGAGTCGGAAACTTTAGGGCTCGGTTATAATCAACTCTAAATACTCTTATATTTTTCAAGATGCAAAAGGTTAAAAAAAAGCAACTCAATCAAAAATCTATATCAATATACTATAACGTAGTACTTCAGCCCATTTTTCTCCACCCAAATAGTCCGTCGACATTTTTTCTATCCGTGCATTTAGATTTATCAATGAACGAATTTTATCTGGATAAGAATCAATAAATTATAATTTTAGAATCAATCCATTAGATATAAGATTCGGACTAAACCATCAAACTGTAGGTCCAAGTCGGATAAATACACAAATGTTAAAATGATTATCAATTTATATGATTTTTTCATGATTTAATAAAAATAACAATTAATTAGTAATAGAATATCTAAGACACATTAGACAAACTCATAGTACACCAAAAACAAAAACAAAATATCGAACCCGAAACAATCGGGTCGGGTGCCGAGCAGCGATTCCGAACCTCGAATCGAATCGGGCTAGCTGGCGATGAGCTATGAATAATTATATATTATACAAAATATGCATATTTAGATAATTATGTATTATACTTTATCCATCCACCAAAAGTGTATCAATTTTGTCATTTTTTGCATCCACCAAAAGTGTATCACTTTCATTATTAGAACACCAATCTTTCTATTCAACCTTACAAGTATTCATTATTTACCAAAAATCATTTCTCCCACTCACAATTTATCTCATGGTGAGATCATTTCTCCACTCAAACAACACTAGACACCAATTTTATTAAAACCACTTTTAGTGGATGGAGGGAGTATAAAATATGCATATGAAAAATTAATTATTTAACAATTTATAAAATACATAATAGAAAATATGTATGTTGTGCCTCGGGCGATCACTAGTATCGGCAATGTAATAAAAATGTGTCAATGAGATCATGATCAATTATAAGTAAATAACCTGCCCTAAAATGTACTAACTAAACTAATGACTGAATCTAGCTAGTAAATATATCCTCTTCAATCAAGTGACTGAGAAGAAGTAGTTTTAAGTGATTATGTTAGAGCATCTCCAGTGGGGAAAGGTACTAGAGATGCATTTTTAGAAAGTGTCATTGGGGGTGAGAGGAGGGGGAGGTAGGGGAAGGTGGTTTGGAGAGAGAAAAGGCACAAGTGCCTCCCGGGTTCTACCAAATTTGTGGGGCCCATTTTTATTTTTTTATTGTTTTTTTATTTTATTTATCTTTTCCTTTTTTTTTCATCTATTTTGTTCCAAAATTATTGTATTGTCTTATTTTATTGTATGATTTTTTTCCATAGTTTATGTTAATGAAAAATTGTATTTTAAAATTGTCGGGTTCTACCAAAAAATTGTATTAGTTTTATTTTATATTATTTAAAACTATCAAATTAATTATTACAAAATTAAAAATAGTAAATTTAAAATTTAAATGTGGGAATGTATAAAATAATGAATGTGTTGAAAGGAGTGGAAAGTAGGGTCCATAATGATGTCAGCAAAAACCTGAGTTTGGGAGGTATTGTTGGGGTGAAAATAAGAGTTGAAAATATAATGATGTGTCTGTGATGATGTCAGCAAAAACCTGAATTTGGAGAGATATGATTGGAGATGGTCTTATCATCATTTTTCTTTAATAAAGGAAAAGTACGGCTACATCTACATGTGAAGTTTTATTTAAATTATGTTTGTGAAGAAACGTAAGGTTTATTTGGGAATTAATTGCGTTTATAATTACCCATGACCATAATAAAGGAGGAGGGGTCGTTTTGTGCGGCTCTTCAAATTGCAAAACCCCATTTCTAGGTCCTTGTTTCTCTGTGATCTTTAATTTCTCCCTTTACAATGCTCTTGAAACTATATGCATCTATCGTGTACAACAACAGTTTTCTTTGCTTAAATCTTTATATATATATATATATATATATATATATATATATATATATATATATATATAGAGGAAGTCGATCAAATGAGAACCACATCTTTTGCGAACTCGCGAACCACGCATAAGATGTTAAAGATGATGACAAAAACGGTATAAAGTTGTGATAATCTAAAACTTTTAAAATTATTTTGTTGTGCAACAATTTTAGAATGTTTTCCTTATGCACAATTTTATATATTTTATTTATCAACTTTATATATATATATATATGTATATATATATATATATATATATGTATATATCATTTCTTCGCTTTAATCTGGTGATTATACTTGTTTTTGATTCTTTGCGAAGGAACAACGGGAGTATAGATATAGAGGTAGGGGTGAACAAAAACCGAATCGGATCGAAAACCGAACCTAAAATTAGTAGTTTGGTTCGGTTTGCACAGTAATTCGGGTTTGGTTCGGTTTGAAAATATTAAAACCGAAATTAATTCTGTTCGGTTTCGGTTTGGGGAAAAAATTTCGGTTTTCAAACCGAACCGCCCAAATTTTTTATTTTTTTATATATTATATATATATATGTTATTTATATTATTAATACTTAAATTAGTTAATATTATATTGTCATATCCCGTCTTTCTTAATAAGATTAGAAGGACTTTCGAACTTAGAATTTAAATGATTCGTGCCCGATGAAAGAAATTTTTAAATTCCAACAAAAGAAATTTATTTCATTAAAGCGATTACGAGAATTATTATATATAATATAATAATTGAATATGATTTATACATATATTTATAAATCATTGTATAAGTAATATACGTCAAGGTTTAATTAATTTATAATCTCTAAGATCGGACTTGAGCCCGTAAGAATAATATATTTAATGGGCTTTAGTTTACAAAGCCCAAAAGTGAAGCCCATGGACAATCAAAACCCTAACTATATAAACTCCTCTTCTCCTCATTCTTGAACCCTAGCCCCCTTTTTTCAGATTTTCACTCATTCTTGCAAGAGGAATCCACAAGGGTATAAACTCTAAACTTATAGTAAATTGAGTAATAATCCTCTATTATTTTAGTATGTTATGCGTATATTTATGTTTATGTGCTGTGTGTGAGAAATGAAGGGGGAGAGGTTTGATGTTTGGTTCTGGGGGAAGGGACGAGTGGGAGAGAGACAGAGAGACGGGAGAGGGGCAAGACGGCGTGGGAGAGAGGATAGTGGTGGCGGTGGCGGCGTACGCAGCGCCGCAGTGTGTGTGTGTCTTGCGTCTTGTGTGTGTGTTCGTGTATGTGTGTGAGTTGTGGTGTTGTGCGTGTGTTCAGTGTGCGTGCGTGTGCGTGTGTTGCAGAGTAGAGAGGAGGTCAGGTGGAGAGGCGGCCGAGCAACTCGCAGACGGCGAGGCTCACGGACATGGGACGGCAGTGGTGGCGGCGATCTCATGTGGGTGTGTGTGTGTGTGTCGTGAGAAGAGAGGAGAGAGAGAGAGAGAGCGAGGGAGATGCAAGAGAGAGAGAGAGAGAAAAAAAAAATGAGTGTCGCGGAAAGTTGGCCCGTGACAGCCGAAAAGCTACCGGATTTGTGGGAGGGAGAATTAGGTTTAGGGTTTCAGAATGTGTTGGGCCAATTTTATTCAATGTGTTAGGGCCATTTTTAAATTAAAATGGTTGGGCCCATTTTTAAATTAAAGGTGTTGGGTTGCCTTTTTATTTAATTGTTGGGCTGTTCAAAAAATAAAATAAAATGTTTGGGCTTTGTATTGTGGGCGAAATGATTTAATGTTGGGCTTATTCTTTTAAATTAAATGGGTTTGTGTTGTTTTAAATCAAATGGGCTATTTTCTTTAATTAAATGGGTTGAGAATACTATGTGATGTGGGCGATTCATTTTAAATGTTGAGCTCAGTTTAATTTAACTATAAATTGGGCTGGACCTCTTTATTTATTTATTAAATGTTATGGACTGTTCTTTAATTTAAATTGTGAGTTGGGCTTTAGTAATTTATTTGTAATTGGACCTTAATTAATTTAAATCTTTGGGCTCAATTAATTATTAAATAGTTTGGGCTTAGATTTAATTAAATAATAGTTGGGCTTAGATTTAATTAATGATTGAGCTGTAATTTAATTAATTATTTGACTTGCTTTAATTAATTAAATCCTTAGACTTTAATTAATTAAATAAATAAGGTTTAACTTTAAGACTTAATTAATTAAATCATATTAAGTCTAATTAATTAAATAATTAACTTAAACTTAAATATAAGTTTAAATTATTTAATTATGGTAAGTTAATTAATTAATTAATTAATTACTATTAAGTTTAATTAATTGATTGATTAAGATAAGGTTAAGTCAAGTTTAAATTATCTTTAATTTATGATTAAGACCTCTTTAATTAATGTAATTAATTTCTTTTAATGAAATTTATTAAGTTATGTTGATTAAACAAATTAAATTATGATTAACAAGTGCATAATTTGATAATTATATTATGTGTTATATTAGCGAGAGTCCTTAATATATATATATATGATTTTAGTATGCAATTTAATTGCATTATACTTTGTAAAAGTATTTAACAAAAGAAGACTATGAAATTAAATTGTTTTTAAAGCGAAAAGTCGAGCAAGGGTATTGTTGGTGCCTTAGCCGATATAAATTAGTTTTCAAATTTAATTATATTTTGAAAACCCGGGCTTAACGAATCATAAGCTAGTATCCTCCTTTACTTGAATTTAAGGCTAGCTTTTCGAGACCTATTAAGATTAGTGCTTCTTGTAGGTTTTATCGATCAAGGGATTAGCCGCTTCCGAGACGCATATTATTGTGATTTCTTGAGCTTTGTCCTATCAAGGTGGGCTTACTTTACAAAAGTATATTTGAGTTATATGCTCTGATATTTCATGAAATGCAAACTGTTTATCCAATAAAATGTTTTTGTGCGCTCTACTCTGTTTAAGGCTCGTATAAGAATCGATCGAGATTCTCTTTAATCTAATACATTAATTGAGAATTGTGTACACCGTTAGTTGTTTCGTGGGTTGATCTCCATCGGGCACTAACCAAGTCGTGAGGCGTTATAAGGGTGCTTGTCGGATGTGTTCCGAGTACGCCATGTTATTATGGTGCTTGTCGGATACGCCCGGTACATCATGAATTGTCCGGGTTACGCCCCGATGACAATAATGGGGCATGTGATCCGACGGTGGCTAGAGGTCCGGATCAAAGCGAGTAATGTAAGAGTCGTGACAAAGGGCCCAAATGAATGAAATATTTTGCATGCTTAGAAGTGGTTTCTTTTAAAACCTTCTAAGTTATGTTATCATGATTGGATAAACCGATTTTACGGATTTATGAAATGTTTATGAAAATGCATGCCCACCGAGTACATTAGTACTTAGCCCAAATATTTTACAAATGTTTTCAGGTTGATCAATGGCACCGACGGCAGCAGAATTGAGATTTGAGTTCACTCCGTATTTTGACGGATTATTTCGGTATTTAGACTTCCGCTGATGAGCTAGCTCTAATTACATTTTCCTTCTTGTCTATGACTTGAATTATATCTTTTGATTGAGTTTAGACTCTAAATCATTGATGTTAGTATTTTGATGTGTCTTGGCTATCGAAGCACGAAACTAAACTTGTGATCCCGAGGATAGATGTTGTTTTGTTCGATTACATCATTCGATGTCTTCCATTTTCATTTGGAAGTTTATTCCCAAATCCTAATGGTTTATTTGCCTCGACCATTCGAGTCAACTCATTTACTCATATTTTCCATTATTTTTATTCGTCGCTACCGATTTACGAGCTTCCGTCATTTCTAGAAACCGGGCGTGACAGAGTGGTATCGAGCCGAACCTCTCCCAAGACGCGGTGTGGTTCGGGACAACCAAGCGGAAGTTGGTGGGCATGTGACGCCCGGGCGGATACGGAGTGATCGCGGCAAAGGCATGGACGAGGCGGCTCCATTAAGGCTTCAAAGCGGTACATGAATGAACCAAACGCACCGAATGAGAGGATTTGAGAATATGCGGTATGGGACCGCATATTCGAGGAGAGCTTAAATGATTTGATATGTGCTACTCATACCAACAAGATTATCTTTTTTCTGAGTCCATCTCATAAAAACTCTAAAGTTAAGCGTGCTTGGCTTGGAGCAATTGTGAGATGGGTGACCCCCTGGGAAGTTTTCTCAGGGAGTGTGTGAGTGAGGACAAAGCACACTGAAAAGACTCGTGTTGGTCTGTGGGGTCAGCCGTCAATCCGGAAGCCGGGTCGTTACAAGTGGTATCGAGCCAACCTCCCAAGACGCGTGGTTCGGGGACGAACCAAGCGGAAGTTGGTGGGCATGTGACGCCCGGGGCAGAAGTACGGAGTGATCGCCGGTGCAGAGGCATGGACAAGGAGCGGCTCCGATTAAGGCTTCAAAGCGAAGGGTACATGAATGAACCGAAACGCACCGGAATGAGAGGGATTTCGAGAATATGCAGGTATGGGACTGCATATTCGAGGAGAGCTTAAAAGATTTGATATGTGCTACTCATACCAACAAGATGCATCTTCTTTTCGGGAGTCCATCTCATAAAAACTCTAAAGTTAAGCGTCTTGGCTTGGAGCAATTGTGGGATGGGTGACCCCAGGAAGTTTTCTCAGGGTGTGAGTGAGGACAAAGACACCGAAAAGACTCGTGTTGGCTCATGGTCACCGTCAATCCGAAGCCGGGTCGTTATATATATACATATATATAATATATATATAATATATATTATATTATAAATATTATAATATTTATATTAATTGTAATTTAAATTCGGGTAAATCAATCGAACCAAACCGAATATTTCGGTTCGGTTTGGATATAGAAACAGTTCGATTCGGTTTGGGTTTTAAAAAATTCGGTTTTAGGTTTTCGGGTTCGGTTCGGTTTTGAACCGAACTCAATGCTCACCCATAGAGGGTTTTATCTTATTTTATTGAAGTTTTTTTAGTAGGGGGAATATTAATTGAAGTTTTAAGTAAGTAGAAGATATAAAAGCAAAAAAAAAATCATTAATAAATAAAATCTAGTCAAGTCATATTTCAATTAAACATAATGGATATGGACTGCTAACATAATAAAAAACACGAGGCCTATCAGTCCGCCAACCCATTTCATCTAGCTTGAATCCGACCCATTGAACACGGCACATGAGAGTTAAGTTGGGCTTAAATTTGAGCGTTTAGGCTTGGTGTGACCCGTCCCGAATTAATCAATCTCCTAGATGGGCCTAAACCAATCCAGCATACCTCTAATGTAAAATTAGAGTTGTCAAAGTGGGCTGACGAGGCGAGGCCGCGAGGCGAAGCGTGTTAGTCTCACGTGCTGAGGGCGTTCGAGACTTCGAGCATCCCCTCCCAAATAGTTATGAATACTGATAGACGCTATATGTATTGTTAGAGTTATCAATGGATGAGTTTTACTTGAATCAAAATTAATAAATAAATATTTGTTTCATTTTTGAAATCAATTCATTAGATACTGGATCCGGATGTGATCAGATCATCAAACTATGGTCCGGACAGTAGCACGCCCATATATTTTGGTCATGGGGGTCCAAAAAAATATATCTGGGGTCCAAATAATCATAATTTTATAAATTCATAAAAAGAATTTTATAATTAAATTAAAAATAAATAACAATTTAATATGAAAAATTGAAACTTAGTGCTATATGCTTAAAAAACAATTAATATCTCCACCAAAACAATCAAAATTGGAATTTTCGTTACAAAAAAAAGAAGAAGAAACAAACCATTCTTTTTTATGTTTAGCTCCCTTTCAATTTTTATATATTTACTTTTAAGCATGGTATAGACTATTTTTCACATATTTTATACCTTTAAATATATATTTTTTATTATTAAATATAAAATTACTATTATACCTTAATGTTTTTTAAATATCCAGTGGGGCCCGTTGCCTCCACCTACCCTCCTCGGATCCGCTACTAGGTCTGGATCGGGTAATTTATCCAAATGCTAAAGTGATTATCAATTTATATGATTTTTTTTTCATAATTTAACAAAAAATGATAATGAATTAGTAATAGAATATCTAGAACATATTAGATAAGTCCATAGTACACCAAAAAAAAAATAATCAAACTTGGTGAGATCAAGAACAACTGAATCGGGTCTGAATCGATCCATGTCTGAGCAGATCTGGAATTCATAATCATAGCTAATGGGCTATGTAAGGTTCTTGGTCAGTCAAATAAAACTCTACTGACAAGTTTAAGAATTATAATATTTTTGTTAAGGTTTTGAGATAGAGCCAATGGTATAAAATAGTCGTTATATATAGTAAAAAAAATATCTATCAATAACATATTAATATTGGCGTTGTTTTGGTGACATCCAAGTGGCGAGACATATTTTGTTTAAGAGAAGGGTTTAAGGTTCAATCATCACACTCACTTTCTCCAATTAAATAAAAAACATATAAATACTAGTCATGTTTAATGTAAACACACTAATTCTCTTTGATGGAAAACACAAATTTGCCCTCTTTTTTTCACTTCAATAGTAGATAACATTATCATTACAGAATTAACGTGATAAATTTATTCTTATCCTAAAGAACATGATAGAAAAAATGGGGATCACCAAAATATGATAAAATTTTATAATCTTTTATTATCCCTTTATTTTCTTATGATAAATTTGTAATTAAAGAGAACACACACTTCATAAAAATATAATTAACATAATTGGAATTTAAAACAAAAGGCCGACACTCTCTCTTTTCCTTCTCCCTCCCTCTTTTCTCGATTATTTTTCCGAAATTATTGAAAATTATGCAGATTATTAGTGATGTCAATAGGTGGGTTTCTGGGACCGTAATCAATAAATAAATAATGGTTCTAATTCTAGAACCGATCCATTAGATATTGGATCCATACGGACTGGACCATCAACTATGAGTCTTAAGCGGTTCGGATCTGAGCGGATCTGGAACCAGAATCGGATCAGAATCGGACAAAAACCAGAACTGTAATCGAAACCGTTATTTATAATTTAATGAGTTATTAATGATTTTGAATCGATATGGATAAAATAACTCATTGATAAGCTTATTTAAACTTAGGTTTGTCAATAGACGGGTTTTACTCGGACCATAACCAATAAATAAGTATTGATTCTGGTTCTGGAACAAAAATCAGATCCGGACCGGACCATCAAACTATGGATCTAAACGGTCCGGGTCTAAAGCGGGTTTGAAATCGAAACCGAAACCAGAACCATTGCTTTAAAATTTAATGGGTTTTGAACGATTCATGATCGATCCGGATAAAACACACTCATTGATATCTCTACAGACTACAATCAATTTTTCAATATCAGAAAACTGATTAAGATGGTGACATAAAATAATATTTATATATAAAGAAAGAAACGACATGAAAAAACATTCATGTCCAATTAAATGACGTCATTTACCCTTAAGAAATTGAAAAGAAGAAAAGAAAGGGGTATATAGTCCACAAAGGTAACTAATACCTAGAGCTGGCAAAAGGGACGGGTCGGGCCGATCCGGCCCGAAATGCTATCGGTCTAAAAATATGATTCACCTGTACCCCATCGAGCCATGGACCACCTACCAAACCCGTCCAATATTTAATTTAATAAAATATTATTTTTAATCTTAAAAAAAATATGATAACAATAAATAAATTAAGTCTACTAACATCAATTTCAAAATAAATAAGATACATTACATCTACTAACATCAATTTTATTTTTTATATTTACTATTTTGTATTTACTACTAATATAAAATATAAAAATTTAAATATGTGACGGGCTTTTAGGCCCGTTAACCTCGGGCTTTTAGCTCAAAGCTCGGTCACCGATGGGCTATGTGATGACTTTTAGGCCCGATTTTTTCTACCAATATTTTCACGAGCTCAACCAGACCCCAATTCCGGGTACCTCGGGCTGGCCCATCGGGCCGGGCCAATTTTGCCTGCTCTAGTAATACCTACAGAATTTTCGAATTTTTTTTTCGGAATAAGCACGATCCAAAATTAAATGTGAAAGTCTCCAACGGTCGAAAATGAATTTATAAACGTCAAATTATAAATAACACCTCGGGCCCCACATTAACGGTCTACTGTCTCAGCTCTCTCTCTCTCTCTCTCTCTCTCTCTCTCTATCTTCTTCCTCTCTCCCTCTCTCGTTCTAAAAAGCTGTGCAATAATCACTCTGCCATTTGGGCTCTCCACTCGCGCTGCTGAGATACAATTTCCTTCCCAATCAGATAAGCCGATTAGTTTAGAGTTGTTAGAAGGCAGACAACTGAATGGAGGTAGCAATAATCGATTGGAAAACAATAGATTCGAGAATAGTGATCGACGATTTGTATGAGCACATCAATGCTCCAAAATGGGTGGATTTGACCGCCCAGGATGAACCCGTTGACGATGAAGCCTGGTTCTGCCGACCAGGTAACACAGTCTCTCTCACAAACACACAAACTTTGTTGAGAATTGCATTTTCTTGTGTTTAGTTCTTGATTGAGGTTTGGTGATATCTTGTTTCTTGCTTCCATTAGATTGCGATCACCCCAAGAAAGTTGAAGATTTCTTCAATCAGAAAGAGTGGACTCCCATTTCCAATCCCAAGGTTTGTTTGTTTAATTATTTACTTTTTCTTTTCCAGTCAATATTAGGAATTCAAGATTTGTTATGAATTTGAGATTATTACTACTGTTGATTTTGTGTTTTGGTAGTTGTTTCGATGAAGTAGTTCTTCACCTCTTGTAGCTGTTATGCACTTATGCTTGCATTTAAATTGGTTATCAATTACCATTTCAATTGCAAGAAATGGTAAATCAAAAGAATTGTACACAAATTCTTATGTATTTCACTGTTGCGCCAATACAAAAACTAAGGCTTGAGATTGACATTCATCACATAATGTAGTGTCTCATTTTGTTGCAACACAGATTCAAAGATCAGCTAGTGTTTCAGATATTCCTCTGTATCAACGAAGCAACAGGTATACACATCTTCCAGTTCAAAAACTGCAAGTTTTAATATCTTTATGCATATGTAGACTAACTCGTTCACATTAGCAGAGATGCAACACTGAAGAAGAGAGGGACGAATCAACCTTACGGAGAGGTAGCTGAAGATGCTGAAAATCAAGACCCCAATTTCTCGACCCCCCTACAGCACAAGGCTAGGGTTGGAAAGGCCGCAATCAAAACAAGTGCGAGCAAGAAACAAGATAGTGATGCCAGCGAGCGAGCACCAAAGCTGAGAAGCACTTTGTCTGCAAGGAATTTGTTCTCAGGCACGGATTTGCTTAGTAAAGTTTCTGAATTTTGCAACGAGTTGAAGAAGTTGACTACAAGGGCTCAAGATAGGGAGAATCCAGGGAATCACGCAGCCGAAAATATAAGGATTCTGAGTGAGAAAGAGAAAGAGAGGAAGCCGTTGCTAGAGACGGGCAGTTCCAAGGGGAGGCTGAGAAGGAAGAAGTGAGTTTTTTAATAGTAGGGTAGGGATAATTATTTCAAGTTGACTTATGTGAAGTTGAATTTTGTCAATGCAGGAGAAATGATGATGGAGAGAACACCCCAATTACTTTGGACGTGAAGAGCATCAAGCACCTTGATGCTGAGGGCAAGTTACCAATCCGCACTTGTCCTCCCACTCCACAGTGCTTCTCCGCGACGCCCAAGCCTTTCAGACCAAGGCCTCTGGTGAGTAGTATGCATAAGCTTCATCATAAGTTAAATCTCATTTATTAGAATCAATGTTTGATAGATTCACAGTAGGAACTCATGGATTTCCTTATGTTAAATGTTTGACAGATACATGAGTAGCAACTTATGTATAGTTATAAGCTTTTGATCATAACTTAATTCCATTATTTATCAAGCGATTTCTTTATCTTGAATGTTAGATTCATGAATAGTAACTTATGTATAGTTACAAGCTCTTAATTTCAGGACTCAATGATAGATAGCTTAAATGTTTGATAGATTCATGAGTAGCAACTAATGCATAGTTACAAGCTTCGATCATAACTTAATCCCATCAAGAATCAATGGATTTCTTTATCTTGAATGTTTGATATGTTCATGACTAGCAAATTATGCAATGTTCAAGACATTTAACGGTCAAGTTATGCAACTTATCAGTTTTACTAACTAAATATCATGATTGGACAAATCAGGAGAGGGGAATTCTGCAGGAGCTGAAGCAGATCGAGAAGGAGGTAACGAAGAGCAACCATGGAGGAGGAGAGGTTGCTGAGAAAGAAGCAAGATCTTTGGATGTTTTCTGGTTCTTAAAACCTTGCACTCTATCAAGTTAAATTCAACGCATACACAACAATTCTGCACAAATAATCATAATTCTTTCATTCTTTCTATTTTTTTCATCATTGGTGTGGAATTACAACATTTAAATTGTATTCTTGACTCATTTGTTATCGAGTACACAGAATTATCAAATAAAATTTACTATTCTTTATACATTTCCAGCAGATAAATGATAGTGGAATTGTTTTTATGGCTCACTGTTACAAGTTGCGCTGTGTTATGCCTTGCTTCCTCTCTCAAAGTCTGTAACTTGATTATAACCAGATCCCATTATTATATCAATTTGATTTACCTATCTCCAAATAGTGAAATCCCAGAATGTCCAAATTACAAGTCTTTTTGATATATTGTGTATGTAGATAAACCCAAAAGGCCAATAAGCCAAAACCGCTTCACATACTGCCAAAAATGAGCGGCGAAAATGACAATTATATTCTGATAAACATCATCTCTACAAAAACATATACAAAAGTGAATAAACAGAATATGAACACCACTTTTTCCATAAATATTATTTATTCTCCTAAAAGTCATCTATTACCAAACACTGAAAACGCTTCCAAGTTCCAACAACACCCCAACGGAAATAAACATTTAAATAATAATAAAAAAACAACAACGAGATTCACAAATATTCTTTTACATCCTAGAGATCCAAACCTCTAATTTTGAAGAGAAACTCCACCTAATTAGTGTCGTGGAGCAGACAATTCAAGATTCCTCGATAAGCATACCTTAAACGAGGGTACAATCTACGAGAATTGAATCTCATCTCTCTCCACATCTCATCAACCGTCTCCAAAAATCGGCTCAAATTTCTGATTGGAGAGATGTAAAGAGTTAATGGGACTGCAGAGAACGCCACGGCGAATAACAATTGCAGCATCTCTACACTCAATATTTCAAGAAATGAACTATTCTTTTTGAAACTGAAGAAGATCACCAAACGAGAGTGAAAATTGTTTAGATTATCGTAAAGATGGAGTTTGGGATTAAGGGGAAATTTCGTTTGGGCTTTGTTTTCTTGTGGGTTTTGTGAAATGTATTTATTTGTTCTTTTCTGTACTGTCTAGAAGTCTAACCCCATTTTTTGTCATTACATTTTATTCTAACGAAATCATTTCTATTTTCTTGTATTTTTCCATTATTGTGGTTACATATAAAACTATAATTTTCCTGGCTTCCTCTATAAATTGATGGTTTTTAATTAAAATAATAAATTTATATCGTTACAAGCTAGACCCCTAAAACTTTCACCCAAAAATGATTGTGTAACTTAGAAATTTATAGAATATAAGACATCCTCTTCATATGATAATATTTTATTAATATAATTTTATATTAATAAAATATTATTATACGGTAGATGATGAATACATTTATATGTTCATGGAAGTTCTCTAAGTGAGTTGAAAACTCTTAGTATTAAAAATTCTGAATTTCGATTCATTTACTATCGTATTGAGTTCGAATTCAATTTATTCAAGGTTCAAATCAAACTTAAGTGAAGACTTGAACTCTACACTAGTTTGTTTATCAAACTTGTTAAATTAGTGGTCCACCAGATAATGAAGATTTGGATGTAAATACAGCCACATCTATCCATGAGGTGTCCAATAACCAACCATTATTTATTAAATGATAATTATTTGTTAAATAAACATCACGCCTTCCTCGATGATCCAGAAGCTTCTTTACCAAATGTAACCCAAGATTTGTTTGAGATAACGGATAAGTAGAGGTCTCGAAAAGGTGTGGTGGGCCAATCCGCCTAAAGTTTAAAATTAATAATTGTACAAGGTTATCCGTCAAATATAAATAAGACAAAATTTGGATTAGCCCCGTTTCATCGTGCGTTTATTTTTATTTTTTTATTAAAATAATTATATATTAATTATGATAAGTAAGAATAATTAGATTTTATAAATTTATAATTAAATTCATTAATTTTAATTAGAATTTTTAATTTAAAATTAGAATTTATTAATTATAATTATGATTTATTAATTCATAATTTATGTTTATTAATTCATAATCAGGGTTTATTAATTCATAATTAGGATTTATTAATTCAAAGTTAGGGTTTATTAATTCACAATTAGAGTTTATTATTCAAAATTAGGATTTATTATTTTCAATTATGGTTTATTAATTCAAATTTAGGGTTTATTAATTTCAAATAGAATTTATTAATTCAAAATTAGGGTTTATTAATTCATAATTAGGGTTTAGTAATTTAAAATTAGGATTTATCATTCAAAATTAGGGTTTATTAATTCATAATTAGGATTTATTAATTTATAATTAGAGTTTATTAATTCAAAATTAAGATATATTAATTCAAATTTATTATTTATTAATTTACAATTAAAAATTATTAAACTAATTAATTTTAATTAGAATTAATTAATTAGAGGTGGGTCTCACTATGTACGAGTGCACAGGAGACCACCCCTATAAATAATTCTTAAAATAAGAAATAATTATTTATAAAAACTGACTCGTTATAGGTGATGGTTGGATTCTAAGGGAAAAAAAAGTATCCATTTTAAATTATTTATGAAAAATTACTTTTTCTAGAAAAATAATGGATAAATATCATTATCCCAATATTTCATGATTTTTCACGTAATTTCTCAACATAAGCATTTTGTTATTTTGGTTCCTAATGTTTCATAAAATTTTACTTAATATTCCGCCAATCAATTTTCGGTTTACAAACGCTTACGTGGTTGCCGGAATTCCATGCTAGACTCCACGTCAATATAAAAATGAAACAAAAACGAGAAAAATTCATCCAAAACGATGTCGTTATATTTATTCCCTTATATTGGCGTGGAAAATAAATGTAACGACGTCGTTTTGAAAGAGTTTTTCACATTTTTATTTTATTTTATTTTATTTTATATTAACTTGGAGTCCAGTATGGAGCTCCGGCAACCACATAAACGTTTATACAGAAATTGATCGGCGGAACATTAAGTGATTTTTTTTTTCAATATTAGAGATTAAAATAATAATATACTTATATTGAAACATTACGTAAAAAATCATGAAACGTTATGACATTAAATAATATTTATCTAAAAATAATCGCCTTACAAATGAGTCCCAGACATACTTACTAAAGATTGTTTTACATTGATATTCCGTATACTATTTTTCATGTTGATATAATTTTATTATAAATGTGTGGACGTGGATACTCTACCTTTGTTACTTGACCCAAAAGAGAGGGTCTAAAATATGCATTTTTGTATGACGGTTCCGGCTTTAGAAAAGTATTATTTCTTAGTCTATAAATACTATTTTTTGCGTAAAATATATTACTCTAATATGGAAAATAAGGTAATTTTCAGTTATATTAAAAAAATATTTATGTCGTACGAATGCAAAATAGTATGAAATCTTTTGAGATGAAATATAATAGTATAGGAATTTAGTAAAACGAAAAAAAGTATAAGGACAATTTGAAATGAAATATAGTAATTCAAGGATTTAGTTAAACAAAAATAAAAATATAGTACGAAGACCGTGTAAAACAAACATCAAAAGTATAAGGATCTAAAGATGTATTATTCCTTTGAATTTTTTGAAATCATTTTTCTTAATGGGGATGATGCTTGTCAACCCTAGTTTTTAGTTGTTCATTTACTTTTTTTATTAAATCAAGTGTCCCTGTGTGTTCTTTCTCTCTCTCTCTCTAATATATTATAGTGGGGTAGTTATAGTAAGATATCTATGCATAAGAAATAGAAATTAATCATAATCATAAATCTAAACTAAATTTACGGTCTTGATTAATTTAAATTAAATTGATGATGTCAATCATCATTTAATACAATAAGGGTAAAAATGGTAAAAAAAACTTCATTTTCTCTACCACTCTAGATGTAAATTTGGTCATCTTCCCAAAATCTCACTTTTTATCAAAAAAATAAGGACCTTCTGCCTAATATATAATCTGCTCAAATTATTGTTGAACATACTAAACGTTCTTTAGCACATGACTAACAAATATTTAACATACATTTAATATCATGTAGAATAATGGATTGTTGCACTAGCTAAAATTCATGTAGCACATATTTAATAAAAATTATACATTATTCGTGCAATAAATTTTCTTTTTTATTGAATATTAAATTTTGATTTATTGCACGTATAAGAGAATCTATAGCACATTTAAAACATATAATTTGCTCAGTATAATGGTGCACAACCTAATTGTTCTAAAGCACATATTTAATAAATATGTGACACACATTACAATTTACACATCATATAACATAATTTATTATTTCACTAACTACACTTTCTATAGCACATATATAATACAACAATGCACATTTTGTGTAATTAAACGTTGTACATTTTTCTTTTATACTAATAGTGGAATGTTGATTCGTTGCATGCATATAACTATGTGTGCACATTTTTAATATATTGTTTGCTCTTTGCGGCAAACTAATCTTCATTTAATTTAAGAAACATGCAAAAGAATATTTAAAGGGAAATTATATAATTTACAAACGGATCAAATTTTGGATTATTTCATTATTTTGATTTTGTAAGTTGAATTCGTTTTGAGCCTTGAGATCAAGTATATCCCACCTTTTGGTATCCCATTGTATACCACTTTCAATTTTAGAAAATATTTTACCATTTTTCCAATTTATTATGTTTTAGTTTAATTTTATACCTGTTAAACTAGGTTTATTGCACCAAAATTAAGGGATATAATCATTTTTAGCATTTAATTTCAATTTTATTCTTTAATTATTGATTAAGAAAGTTGATTAATTCTAACTAGCTAAGTTAACTTTAATTATAAATATTAGCTATGATCATTATTTTATAATATATTTGATTTTAAACCTAAATATATTTAAAATGACGAATTTGATGCGCGATCCGAGACTCAAAACATTTGAGCTTTATACTCTGGATAAAAGTTCTCACCCTTCTTGAAATATACATCAGTATATTTAGCAGATGAGGTGCCTTATTTGGTGACATAATATAATATACGTACAACCATATTGTTGAAAAGCAACTACGCTACGCTAAGGAATATTTCGAGATTGAGCAAGTGTGAGTCGATGCTTCAAGCGGTGATATTCAGCTTGCAGCTCCGCCTCCCTCCTCCTGCCCTGCAGAAGCTCATTTTCCAGGTTGGCGGCGCTCTCTCGGCTGAGGCAAAGCGCCTGCCTCAGCTGACCATTAATATTCTTCATCTTCATCTCCTTCTTCTTATGTTTTGCTAGCTTGGTGGATTCCTCCAATGCTAGCTTGATCACCTCGAACCGTTTCATGGTAGTGGCAAGAGAGCTTCGCACTAGTTGTGGGGATTTTATAGTATGGTTAGGGACGGCAAAAGCGAAGAGTTTTCTGGTTTGGTTAATTTCTAGGAAATGAAGGGGTTGTTGGTGGATGTACTCATGTGTTGTTACCTGTGTTTGTTTGATTCCAATCATTTCTTCATTAATTACTACATGCCATTTGCATCTTCTCGAGTAATGACCTAATGAAAAAAACATAAGCTCCACGTGCGTCGTGCCATAGGTTCGCCCAGACACGCCAGATTAATCGTAGGATTCAGAATATGGTATTCATTGTGATCAAGTTTAGATGACTTCAAATAATTCCCATTATCTTTTAGATATACTGAGGGTAAAATAAAAATAAAATGCTTATTCCATTTTAATTTTATTGGAATAAATTACGGATTTGGAATCTAAGTTTCAAATAGATGATTTAAACTATCTACTTGTTATAATCCGACTTCGGATGAATGATCAATTAATTTACAAAAATTACTACTTATAATACTAAATATAGCATTTTTGGGAATGCATCAAGGGAGTTTTATATTTTTATAATTCCCCCCTCCCCACACATTATATAAAGAGTGTGGATCAAATGAAAACTCTAATTTTTTTTAGAACTAAGAACTAATGTAGTCTATCCATTTTTTATAATTTAAATATCAAAATTAATTATAAATCGTTTATTATCCTCAAATTTTAATGGTAATTATTTTAGCCCTATAATCAAGAGATTTGACTATTTATATCATTTAATAATTATGAGTCGTCCGATCTAATGCAATCTAATGATGGTTATTGGTTCTTAGTTCTTATCTAAGAGGTCATTCCTTATAACCAACCTCTATATATATATATACAGGATGAATCAAGTAGGAATAAAATTATTTGTAAGAAATAAGAATAAATGTAAGCCATTAATGATATTAATAAATCAATGGACAATATTAGTTATGTTGTGCTACGGTATATTACTACATATGCTATACTTTAATTTCGCAATGTTTATTTAAAAAAGTTATATTAGTAATTTTATTTTATGTTAAAAACAGTTATTTTATTGATTTTATGGATTTTTTGTAATATATCTTGTAACTTCTTATTTTAGATAGATATTTTTTTGTTGCACGGGTAGAATAAATTCATAGCATTTGTTGTACAATAATAAATTATGTTGCATGAAGTGTGATGTGTGCTACATATTTATTGAATATGTGCATTGTTTGTATTATATATGTGTGCTACATAAACTGTAGGTAGTGCAACAATAAATTATATTGCGTGATGTGTAATGTATATTTATTAAATATGTGCCATAAAACGACTAGCTAGTTTGTGCAACATTATATTGCGTGGATCATAAAATCCCTACTTTTTTTATAAGTGATGAGATTATCGGGAAGTGACGAGATTTATGTCTGGAGTGAGCGAAAATAATTTTTTTATTTACCAAATTTACCCTTATTCGAATTATTTAATAAAATAAAGTCTGAAATTATTAACTATATTCTTTTCAATCTGGATAGTTGATATAGGTTAGATGTGTGAATGTGATATATTTTTATTTCTTATTACTTATAGACATTCTCACCAGAAATCACCCTTTATATACGGTGGAAAATTTTATGTGACTCTATCACAGCATGCATCCCTATAAATAAACCTATTTGATTGATAATTAGAACACATTAACCAAAAAATAATCTTATCATCTTAGTTTAGTATATATCTACTCTCATTATTCAAGTCTCGAATATTGAGTAATTTGCCCGGATCAACGAATTGTAGTGTAACTTCTTGTATTCATTTGAACCATTGTATCTTGGAGACAATTGTTATGTTAAGTCATGAACACTATAATGGAGCAACATTAAATTACAGAGAAAGAGTCCGACTCTTGTTTCAATTTCGTTGTATGAACATCTCTGACGATATTTTTCAACACGTCACACTTAAAAATTCTTGATTTGGTAACGTTAAATTCAATATTTCCTACTAGACAATCTCCACCAAATCGATGCATATATAGAAGAAAGTAAGTAGATACAGACGAGATGAAATATCGATCATCTAGAACGTGAACAAGATCGTGTATATGTTCACATTTGGTAGCTCAACTCTGTGTTACTTAGCTTGCATAGCAGTATGCACACAATATTCACATTCATATTTTGAAAATGGTTATATTTTGTAGGTTAAACACCTTATATGCACGACTATTTAAAGTATAACCAAATTTTATTTTCTCTTGAAAAGATTGAGAAAATTACCCCTAGGCCTAGGTAGTAGTTAAAAATTTGATCATTTGGTTTAGCATCATATGTTATCTATATGATTGTGTTGGTAGTTAAATATTAATTTTTTTACTGAGTTGTTTATCTATTTGATGTGATCAGGCAATTTATTCATTCTCGTTAGAAAATGAGGATGCATATCTTTGATTATAAATTTATCATAAAAAGATGAGAAAAAATGGTGGTATTTTATCACATTTTAATAGTTTCTACCTTTTTTATCCCATATTCTATAGAGTGGAACTTTTTTTTATAAAATATGAAAAAAATATTATCACATTGATAACCTATGATAAGATTATTCTCGTTTACCATCTGACACAACCCAATCTTTTAATATAATATTCATTTATCTCTCTTCCACCTACACAATCCACAAACCAATTCAATTTCATTATTTTTATACTCTATCAACGACACCAATCCAATCTAAAATATATATTTTTTACTTTATTTTAAACTTCTTATTATCTAAAATAAGTTTATTATATTTAAAATATCTAAATAAATATATAAAATTATTTTATACTTTAAATTAGTAATGATACAAAATATGTAGAAGAGAAATATATGAAAAATGAAAGAATTTAAGTTGGTGTAAGAGTATGATAATATTAGGCTATATTTATTATACAAAAGAAAAAAGATGAATTGTTCAGTATATTTTTATTTTTAATAAATAAATAAATATACAAATATATTTTACACTTTAAAAATTATAACTATTAATTTTTTTGATATGCACTCATAATAAGATACACATTATAATTTATTTAAAAATTCCAACTATAACAAAAAGTATACTCTATTTATAGAGAAATAAAAAGATGAATTTTGATATATATATATATATATATATATATATATATATGTATTTTTGGTGATAATTATCCATCACATATATTATTTAAGTTATATTTAAATAAAATCTTCAAAAATCAATTGTATTATGACACTTGGCCAAAGCATGAAGCATGATTTTTTTGTGAACTGAATTGGTGCAGCAAACTGGATTGTGAAAATTTCAAATGAGCCCCTGATTTGTTCATTCTTTTTAATAATTTGCTTTTGTCTTTTAGCTAGTTAGATTGTGAAAAAAATCATGAATATGTGTAGTGTAATATTATCATAATTGGAGTTATAAGGAGAAGAAAATTGCTGTCCCAATTTTTTTTACCATCATATTCGAAAAAAAATTATCTACCTTATAGAATATGTGAAAAAATAGAAAAAGATAAAAATATATTTTCTACTATTTTTCTTTATATACTTCATACATCCCATTATTATTGGTTAGTTTTCTTTTTGGGCTGTCCCACTATTGTTGGTCCATTCCAAAAAAAGAAATAACTTTACACTAAAAGTATATCGAATTTCATGTCACACTCTTTTTTCACACGAAATATAACTTTTATTAATTTACGTATAAAAAGAAATGAGCAAACAATACAAGAGTGAGAGAATATAAAAGAAAACACCTTGAATGAATTACCACTCATTACTTTCTATGTTACAGATTTCATAGGGACAACCCAATGGTTAAGGTGGGTTCTTGTGGTCGAGAAGTCACAGGTTCGAACCCACCAAACGCCTCTATGGGTTTGAGCGCATCACACCCTGATTTTTCAAGTGTGGTTTCCCGTCTCCGTGTGGTTTGCAGACTATTATCACATGAGCGTGGGGTTTACCTAGTCTTGACCTAAGGTAGCATGGCTCTGTACCATGATAAAAAAAAAAAAAAAGAATTCATAGCAGCAACTGAAATAGGTTGTTCAATCAATGTTTTTTAAAATATATTATTGCTGAAAAAGTTAAAGTCAAGTAAAACATATGATGATAGAAAAATTATTTATTTATTTTATTGAAAATTTTATTGCTAATTTAATTTAAAAGAATAATTTAATATCCATAAATAAAAGTATAAATTTTATATTGTAAGTAAAATTATCACACCAAATTGGCATATGCATAGAACCTCAATCAAACAAATACACAAACATCCAATATACATTTTAACTCGCTGCAAAAACACACACACACACACATATATATATATATATAGGGGTTGGTTATAGAGAGAACCACCTCTTAGATAAGAACTAAGAACCAATAACCACCGTTAGATTATATAAGATCGGACGACTCATAATAATTTAATGATACAAATAGTCAAATCCCTAAATTTTCGCTATTTGGATATTTCACATTTTATTCTTCGTTGTGCATATAATTCATGTTGTTGTTCATGTAATCGTAGTTCTTGTGCATGTTATCCATTCCAATTCATTGTTATGTTCATGTAATTCATATTGTTGTGCATGTAATCGTAGTAATTATGCATATAAGAATAATTACGAAAATCAATATACAAAATCCCTTGATTTTAGGGTTAAACGGTTATCATTAAAATATGAGGATAATAAACTATTTATAATTAATCTTGATCGTTAGATTATAAAAATCAATGGACCAAATTAGTTCTTAGTTCTCAAAAAAGTTTGAGTTCTCATTTGATCCACTCCCTATATATATATATATATATATATATATATATATATTTAGTGACTTGAAATATACACTTTATACATATATACTTACACCCTTATTGATATGTAATGTGAAAAATTATTAGGCTTTGTGGCTGATTATATTATTGCCACTTATCTTTTTTCCCTATAAAAGTTATCATATTTTTTCCTTATATATAAAATTTCCCCACGCCGGGAACATATGAATATATAATTGGCCTAGTATCGTAATTTACTGCAGTAAAAATACAAGATCGAAATTACAACTTCAAGGACACGTGGCAACGATTAACCTAGGTAGCACCTAAATCCCGTACATCCGGGGTCCGAGGGTTCTTGTTTTCCCTTTCCCAATCTTTGAAAGCGCAGTGTTCGAGCAGGTACCCACCAAGAACACATTGCAAGACCCAAATTCAGGAAAAAGAAATCGGAGAAAGAAATTCAGAAAATCTGCAACGGCAATGGCAGGGCGATTAAGATCGGGTCTATCTCTTCTCCGCCAAGCTCTCACCACCGGTAATCTTTCCTCCGCCGAGAGATCCGTCGTTTGCCCTACTATCGAGGTATACTTACGGATCTTAGATTTAATATTTTTCATCTTATATTCTCAGAAATGTTGTTTAATCGGTTCTTTATTTTTTTTATCTTTCTATTATTCAAATAGATTAGCTTTTCCGCCGCGACTTTTTTGTGTAATTTTGATTTTCTTTTCTTTTTTCCTTTCAACTGATGATTTTTATTTTTTGGACTGTCGTAGAAAATAAAAATGCTCGCCTTTTTTCAACTGCAGTATCTCCATGTATTACCAAGTTCCAAATGCACATATAAGAAATGCATACACACTCACATAGTAATAGGATGATTTTTTTTTCTTCAGTTTATTGTATTATTATGTTATATGTCGAGGCATGTAATTCTGTTAAGCCGTTTTTTAATGTAATGTATTTCAGTCCGCAAGGAGCTATGCTACCGCCGCTCCTGCAAAGGAGAAGAAGGTCAAGGTAATTTTCATTTGATATTACATTTTCGATTTTGCTTTGCATACACTACTAGTAGTTTAGATTTTGCATATAGATGGACGTCATAACTGTTTGTTGGATGAAAATCATGGAGACATGTTCAAAGGCCTGTTATTAATGCACTTGTAGTTTCATGTACTATAAGCAAAGGACAATGGTATATTTTCAGAACCAGACTATTTGAATTTTACAATTTGTCGATTAAGTCGCATGTCCTAAAGTGCTACTTTTTGCATAGCCCTTATAGGAACTTGTTGCTGACATCTTTGGAGTTCCTTGTGTGGAGGCCTCCTCTATTTTGTTTTTTCTGACAACTATGTCCTTCCCCTTCTTTCATAAACTACTTTTATTTTCTGGAATCACAATTCTTATTGCTCAATAAAACAGTACAAAATTTGATGTTTATGCTTATGGTCGTCCATTCAGTTTATATATATATATATATATATATGTTTGTATATATTGAAACAGTTGCCTCATGTGGCTTACATTGTTTCAGCTTTATTGTTTGTTGCTAAAAAGTTGTATTATGATGGACAATGCTGGCAGAAAACTTGTGATTTGGCTCTGAATTGATACAATACAAGTTATATCCGCTCAATACTTTTGTTTGTTTTCTTCCCAAAGTATTTTAAGTTATCCATTAATATAGAATTTATATTTAATGCATATAATTGGGTAGCTGATCAATTGACAGCATTAGGAGTGTGTGGGGTAACATCTGCACTATTGCTTATTACATGCATCATTGTTTTGGTTATGGTACCTTGAAGAACAGAAAATTTCCTCATATTGTCACCTTTGTCATTCTATCAAGCATAATCTTTTCCACTGTACGACTTTATAAGTTGGTGACATATGGGTGCACAGGTTGGGGCTTTTAGGAAATATGTTCACGGTGGACATATTTAGATTTGCTTCATTTGGGTGCTTCATTTAGCTGAATGTGGAATTTAGATTCACAGCTCAAACCCAAGCTGTAACTTTCTCTTGCAATATAGCTACTAGTATAATTCTCCTGATGATTATATATGAACCTTGTGACTGGTCAAGTGTTGGTTGATGAGCAAATTTTTTATATTCTCTGTTTGAAACACCCAATTAATCTTCGGTAATTGTGCTAACAGAGAAGATCTTATTCTAATGATGTGTGGAGCATTGTAGATCTTGGCCCTAATGTCGCTTCATATAATTTTAGGTGCCTGTGACAATGTTTGGGGTGTCTGGAAACTATGCTTCAGCTTTATATATCGCAGCAGTCAAAGCCAATGCGCTGGACAAGGTTGAATCTGAGCTTCTTTCCTAATTGAGGCTTCAAAGAAAAGCCCTACATTTTCTCAATTCATGAGGGATCTATCAGTTGATGCGGATACAAGAGTGAAGGCTATAACTGATATTTGTGGTCAAGCTAAATTTTCAGATATCACAAAGAACTTCTTGGGTTAGTGTCAAAACGTGAATTTTTCTTATTGTATTTGATGATGACTTTCTGGTAATGTGTGCTCTTCAACTAGAAAAATGTCTATGGTAATGGTTTGCTAATCGATCACATTAGACGACTTGTAAGATACCTTGATTTTGAATTGGGATGTGGTTGATTTTGTTATTATTTTTTTTTGTATTGTGGATTTAAGAACAATAATTAAGAGCTAATAAGTAAGTTTGTATTGCCATTGGAGAATTGTAATTTTTGAAGGAAAATGAGTCAACTCAGTTGTGATGATGGATGATGATATTTTGGGGGAATGGGAGGCAAGAAGCCTATTATAATTGCTGGAGTTGCTGCAAGCCTGCAAGTGCTAAATGAAAGTGAGTTGGGGGGGTTCAGGTGGGGAAATTGTTGGGGTTCATCCAGCAAACAGACTGACAGCAACAGAAGAATTTTGTTGGGGGGCTAAAGAGGAGGGAATGCCCTTGAAATTATGCAGTTATTTTTCATTGTACTTGATTTTATATAAGAAAGGCACTACTGTGTTTTTCTGAACATCCCTCCTTTTGAAGTAAGAAATATATTGGAGAGTGTATTCTCAGTGTCACCCGTTAATTTCATGTGGTTGTTTCTTCATGAAAATTGATTCATAATTTTGATAGAAGGTTTCAACATTAATTTAATGATCCGCATATATTAACATTGTGTTGTATTCACTTTCTTGAACTAAATGTTATTATCTAACTTGCTTTTTAGATATAATCTTAAATGGTATATTCTGTCATCTTTGTTATAGTTGTTGTTGCTGAAGCTGGAAGGCTGGGACACGTAGAACGTATGTCTCAGAGATTTTCTGAGCTGACCATGGCACATCGAGGGGAAATTAAAGCAACAGTGACCACCGTGATTGTAAGTTTGTAATTTTGATAGTAAACTCTAAAGTTTGCATAAAAAGGAGATACCCATCAAATCATAGATCCCTCTATCTCTCCCCTCTCAGCCAACTAATCCCCTATATATGTGATCCTTGTGTTTGTTTATAAAAGTGATTTTTGGGTACTTGATGGGTAGAATAGTATGTTATATATTTTCTACACTAGTCTATGTACCCTGCCAAAGTAAAAATTAATTTATCTCCTTCAGGAAGAGTCTTACGATCATGTGCTCCTTCACTATCTCACTATTATGGAATAGGGGTATAAGGATTCTTACGCATCAAAAGTTTGAGGGCCTATATCTGAAAATTCCATGCCTAAGTTTGCGTTGTACCCCATCTAGTCTATGCGACGATCATAAATGGCAACGACCTATTCACCGGACGTTTTGCTAGTAGCATTTTTCCTCCTCTTCCTCTTAGTACTCTGCCTGTTCTGTTTGCAGCCTCTGCCTCCGAATGAGGAGAAAGAATTGAAAGAAACATTGCAGCATATACTTGGACAAGGCACGAAAGTTAAGGTTGACCAGAAGGTAAATATATTTTTTTTTAATTATTGGTTTTGATGATAATTATCACTAAGTGATGCGACAGTTTGATGTCTATAACTTTGCTTACACCCCTGCAGATTGATCCTAGTATTCTCGGTGGTCTCGTTGTCGAATTTTCGCAGAAGGTATTCGACATGTCTATAAAGACCAGGGCAGCCCAGATGGAGCGCTTCCTGCGTCAACCTTTGAGCCCCGATAACTAAATTGATAATACCCGAAGGTTCACCTTTTCTGGTTATTTCTCATCATTTTGCTCTAAGAAGTTATCTACAACACTAAACATTGGTTTTGGTTGCAAGGGGCTAGATGCCCTTCTTTTATGACTATTGATGTCATGCAAATAAAAGTTACTCGTCTTTGTTGTTGAACTCCATACCAACCCGGACTATTGAATGGGAAAGCCCGTCACTCTTGCATTTACTTTCAAAACAAGCTTGTTAGAGAAATGACACTCTTCTCTTCTGTGAGTACGCAATTTAGGCAAGTTGCAACCTGCAGTTTTCGATCTGTCTGCTGTGTTATTTTTTAAATTTAGGGCTTGTGTACATTCTTTTTAATGAAAACATAAAAACATCCGACTTCAGCTTAGATAGGCAACTTAGGCAAATATAAATTACTTCTGATTATATAGTATTTAATAAAAGTTGAAAATAATGTTCAAATGCGTTGAGATAGGGGAGTCTAGGGCGTGTCTCACGATATATACACGGAAAAAATATTCGCATGGTTAAATATGAAAATAATTGAAATGTTAAAATATACCCCAATAAGGTAGTTTATGTTAAACGCCTTACAAAGTCAACAAAGATTCTCTAATCGGTCCCTCAAAAAAAAAACCTTCGATGTCTACTATTAATGTTCATAATTTGAAATACGTGTAAAATTGCGCCCAAATCACTTATAAATGTAAGTCATAAACAAAATCAAGATTGATTGACAGATCTAATCGATTATTTAAATTCAAAATTCACGTGAATTTTCAATTGACTTTAATCGAAAATCAATATAAATTGTAAATATAAGTCTAAGTTAAATCTATATTATATTCTTTTAGTTATTGTATATGAATATTTGTACAAAACATAAAATGGAAAGATGAAATATAAATATGAATCATGTACAAAATACGTTCGATTTTAAAAGTATTACCATAATCTCCTACAAATGAAGTTATGATATCGAGCTGGTTTACTATTTCATATTAGGATCCATTCATTAACTCAAATTAAATTTGATTTAACTTTTGCCAAATCAGAGTATCTCACGAATTGACTCAACTGACTAGGCGAGCAGAAGCTGCCCGCAGCCCATTTGCCCTAACCGTAATGGAGTTACTCTTGTGTCCCACCGCCGAACCCCTCCCATTTCTCTCCAAACCCTTCTCCGCCGCCCCCATTCTCCGAATCCCCACTCCCGCGCCGTCGATTCCCCGCCGCACATTCTCCGTCTCCGCCGTCCAGATGAGCTCCAAGGAGGCCAAGCTGTGGGGCGGCCGCTTCGAGGACAGCGTCACCGACGCAGTCGAGAAATTCACCGAGTCAATCTCATTCGATAAAGCCCTCTACAAGCACGACATTATGGGCAGCCGCGCCCACGCTTCGATGCTTGCTTGTCAGGTACTTATATTTTCTTCCAATAGCATGCGTATCTGCTGTTCGCCGTTGATCGTGCTGTTGTTGTTGTAGGGTTTGATTACCGATGATGATAGGGACAAGATTCTGGAGGGTCTTGACGTGATTAAGCTGCAGATTGAGAGGGAGAGTTCGTTTGGAGGACTGACCGAGAGGATGTGCATATGAACATAGAAGCCGCGCTTACTGACTTGGTTGGCGAGCCCGCCAAGAAACTTCACACTGCGCGCAGCAGAAATGATCAAGTTTGCACCGATTTTCGCCTCTGGTGTCGCGATGCTGTTGATGAAATTGTTTCAAGAATAAGGAAGCTTCAGGTAGTTTTGCTAGTAACTTGTTCTGCTTCTTTCGCCTCTTATTTTCTCTGGAAATTTTCTCAATTTGCACTGATTGTGGCTCTGGTGTGTTGGGGAATGCTGATGATATTAAGTCTCAAATCTATGCATGTCTTTTCTGAAGTCAGAGTTGAACTGTCGTTTAATACGTTTGGTGTTTCATGGAGGTTATATCCTTATTCTCCGCCAAAGATCGTAGCATTCTTCATATCTATATGATTTTCTTGTCTTGTTCTTACTTAGACATTTTTTTTGTGCGTTCTGCAGGTTGCTTTGGTGAAATTGGCTTTGAAGAATGAGAATCTGATAGTTCCAGGGTACACTCATATGCAAAGGGCACAACCTGTTCTTTTGCCGCATCTTCTTCTGGCATACGTTGAGCCGGTTAGTTGATTCGCTTACTGTATAATATGAGCTTTCTGGATATTCCTTGTGTATAATGTAATGAAGGAAGAAGAATATGTGGTGGGGTGTGGTTAGATAACAACATCAAAGTCATCAAAAGTTCAACTAGTTTAATGATATCCCACGTGGCTTAAGGCTTAGAGAATCGAAATAATGAATACCTAAATGTCTTACCTAAGGAGACCCATCAATTATGTGACTTTTGTATCTTATGCCTGATTTTAGTTCTATTGTTTGGGAGTTTCATATCTGCAGTCAAAAGAAGAAGCATTTAATTTATCCGATATTGGTCCTTGTTAGGTTATGCTGTGTTACTGTTAGTCTGTTATTTCTTCTTGTAGAGTTATAGTCTTATTATTATGAACTATATAAAATGTCTTTTGCAAATTCTAGTAGTCTTTGCATGGTGGAATCACATATTTTCTCAGTGCTTGCCTTTGCTCTCATGTTCATTCATTCATTGATATGTAATAGTAAATGAAATGTTTTGTGTATAGCCAAAGTTCACTTTTGTGTTTGGGCTCGTGGGTGAGAGCAGCAGCTTTTCATTTTCTTATATTAGAGATACTTTAAATTAAAACGATCAATTGTATACTCAATGGGTCAATCGTGTATTGTAGCTTGAACGCGATGCACTGCGTTTGCTGGACTGCCGTGCAAGACTTAATTTTTGTCCCCTGGGTGCCTGTGCATTAGCTGGAACTGGCTTGCCCATTGATAGGTTTATGACTTCGGAAGCTCTGGGATTCACAGCCCCCATGAGAAACAGGTTGGGGAGAGTCTTTACATGCAATGCATAATTTTCTTTCTCTTTTTTGAATTGGAGGTGATTCAGAATCTTTGAATTGTTTTGCAAATGTTGATATCGTAGTTGCATAGGAAGATTGTGGCAGATATATGCTGTGTTTCATGTCCACTTTACTATACATAGATTTGGTTTAATTTTATGACTGAGTTATTGGTGATAATTCCATATAATGGTCTAGGTAATATTTTGTTTTGTTTTCTTTATGTTGCTTTATGCTCCCCATTGGTTTTGGCTCTCTCTTATTTTGGTGACATTTATATGAAACAGCATTGATGCAGTTTCAGATCGAGATTTTGTGTTGGAGTTACTTTCTGCAAACTCCATTACAGCTATCCACCTTTCTCGCCTTGGTGAAGAGTGGGTGTTGTGGGCATCAGAAGAATTTGGCTTTATCATTCCTAGTGACTCTGTTTCAACTGGAAGCAGTATAATGCCTCAGAAAAGAACCCAGATCCAATGGAACTCGTCCGAGGGAAGTCTGCTAGGGTTATAGGGGACCTGGTTTCACTTCTTGTGTTGTGCAAGGGTCTTCCTCATGCTTACAATCAGGATTTACAGGTTAAATTTAATATAATTGACCTAGTGTTGCTGCATATCTAATCACACCATTTCTGCATCACTATTTTCTGTTACTCATTTGAATGTATAAAACAATTCATACACTGATATTGTTATAGTTAATGCAAAGGAACTCATTATTTTGTCTCCTCGAACAGGAAGACAAAGAACCTGTCTTTGACAGTGTCAAAACAATAATGGGAATGCTCGAAGTGTCTGCAGAATTCGCTGAAAATGTCAGTTACAATCAGGAGAGGATACGGAGTGCTCTACCAGCTGGTCACCTTGATGCAACAACACTTGCAGACTACCTTGTGAAAAAGGTATAACAAATCCTATTGCAACTTATAAAGTATGTATTGTCACTGCTATATACATAATACTGTTTTTGCATTGTAATCGATTTCCTTTCCTAAGCGCGGCGTCAGATCTGAAAAAATCCATCTCATATGACTGAAAAGTCTTTCTATCAATAGGGCATGAGAGTTATTTAAGATGGCAAATCTATGTTGCTGGCATCATAAGATCACCTAATTAAACAATGAAACTGCAGTCTAGATGTGGATCACAACTAGGGCTATATTCCTCCATGAAGAGAAAAATTAAAGTGAACAACAGAAAACTATAAATTGTGCCCTTTATCTGTGATATATACCAATGTTGTTAATAATGCATGACTATCAGATTGGGAAAGGCTCCATTATATATTTTGTGTTGAAATGTAGATGTTATAAATGTTACTTGACATGGTGCTCTGTACAGGGAATACCATTCAGAACTTCTCATGATATAGTCGGAAGATCTGTTGCTTTCTGTGTTTCAAGAAACTGCCGACTTGAAGATCTGAGCCTTGATGAGCTCAGAAGCATTAGCCCGACATTTGACAAGGATGTGTACGAGTATCTTGGAGTCGAGAAAGCAATAAAGAATTTCAGTTCATATGGCTCCACCGGCTCAGAATGTGTTTCCGACCAGCTAGATTACTGGATTGCTAAGTTAGAATTAAGTAGGTAAATGAAGGGCTTGAATTAGTTGTTATATCTTTTTCTTTTTTTCTTTTTTTATTAATTCTATTAAAACATGTTGTAAGTCTATAATAAACGGGACAAATCTCATTTTTGAACTCAATCTTTGTACTATGCTTAGTAGAAATGCGATAGTGAAGTTTCCATAAAGGATATGTAGGTTAAATTGGGGGAAGAAAAGGAAAAATAGCAAAGGTTCAGAGATATTCATTAAACATCAACGAATATTTTAGATCTCACCTGTAGTGAATACAAATAATCGTAGACCAATCTTTGGATAATTAGTAAATGTAAATAACCACAAATAATTTAAATTCTGATGAACCTAATGTGATATAGGGTTAATTGTTAAAAACTATGAACTTTGACTCTATTTTAATTTTGGACATAGTTCTATGAATTCTTGTAATACAATAACACTATTCCTTTTTGACTTGTAGCAAAATAGACATATTCGATACAACTTTGTTCCTATAATGATAGGTGGGAGTACACACTGTCAATGATAAAAAAAAAGAAGCAAATTATTATGATAGGTGGGAGTCCACAATGTCAATGATAAAAAAAATAACAAATTATTTTTTCAATCGTTAAAAAAAGCATGTTTATTTTGCAACAAATTGAAAATTGATGTTATTGTAACAATTAATTTGTAAAACGTGTTACAAATCTAAATCATGTCAAAGTTTGTGAATCTTTAGCAAATAATCAAGCCACTTACTTAAATATGTAAAATAGATTTTGTATGAATAACTAAATAACTGGTATACCTAAATAATTAATAGATACATGTGGGGTAATGTGGCTAGGATATTCAGTCATCTTTTATATGTAGGAGTTTTACCAATTTAAAGATATGGTCATTCCTATGTCTGAGTATATAGAGCGGAAATCATGTTCATATATATGCTGAGATTAGCAGAAGATAAACATATCTGAAGAATGCTTAGCTAGACAATAATTGACAAGTGGAGGTAAATCAAGAACCCATTAATATTCCCTCTTGTCAACATCACCAATTCATTTGCTGCGAGGAAGAAACACTTAGAAGATGAATGGATGAGAAGAAGCAACTCAACGATGCTGCTTTGGAGAAAGAATCATCAGTAGAAAATTAATTATAACACAAGTAGAGGAGATAAGAGTTGAAGATGATGATGGTATGAGTAGTCCAATGCAGTAGGCTTTTATTTAGATATAAGAGTTGAAAATGAGTAGGTGCAAGGCTGTGGATAGATCACTTGAGCGTCTACAGGGACTTGTTCAGACTATATATGTTCTTCATAATTCCTGCAAAACCATTGCTGGCAATCATGGGAGTCAATTCTGTATGACTGAATCATTAATTGCGCCTTTCTGAATTCCATTTAGAAATGTTGTTGTTTGCTCGATGTTGTGAATGTGATTAAACTAATAGGCTGGCACCGGCGATCAATAAGATCACTGGGAGCACCAGCGGTTCTTCCATTTTTCGAGGATACCACAACTCCTCTTTATGCCACTCGTAAGAAATAATTCACCTTTTTTGCAGGTTTTCTGGTGCTGATAAAAGTCGTATACACTAATTTCAAGAATCTCAATCTAGAAAATTAATTTACCTTTTTTTGCAGGTTTTCCGCAATCTCACAATGAAGTCATCTTATTTAAAAAGCGAAAAAAAAACAGGCATAACTAAAAAACTAAACTCAAAAGAAATCACAAGTTATATGTGTTTTACTAAAATTGAGTTGAACCATGGTATATAAGTTCAAGCTTGACTTATTTACTATCAATTCAAAATTTATTTACCAAACACTTCAAGGCTCAAGAATTTATTCAAGCTTTTAATCAAACCTAAATAAACTTTGAAAGTTTAAATTTAAATGTGAATTATTTAAGACAAATAAATTATTTAATCTAAAAAGTAGAATATGTTTGCTTATATCTGTCATTTTCTTATAAAACAATTAAAGCTGATTACATATTTGATGCATAGTTAGCTAATAATAAAACTCTAGCTAACAATAAATCTACAACAACTAAAAAATATACCAAGTTAATGATTTGTAATTTCAAACTAATTTGCTTGATAAACTTACTCACGGGCTAATGAATCAAATAGTGTGGAGGTCAAGCTGGAGTCATTAATTTAACAAACTGAAACTATATCCACTATGTGTACGTCAGGGCTGACCCATTGTTGGGCCTCAATTCTCAAGGTCTTAGTGGTCCCAAAACTCTATAGAAAGAGCCCAGGCCCACCTAGGATTAGACTCAATAATCAGTCCAAAGGCCAATTGTCAAAATACACGGTCAAAGCGACATGCGACGTGCATGGGTGCATGTGGGATTATAATTTATATGTCCACTCACTTGTTTTTATAGTGATAACAGAAAACATTACGATAATCTATATACAATTATATTAAATATTAATTATTCTAGGTGGGATTAATTACAATACTTTAATGTAAACTCACACTATTCAATAAAACCACACTTTTAGATGACTTACTTGAATTACAAATATTTGATTTTGTATAAATAAATATAACACGATCAGCTAATTGAAATATATAACAATCATGTCATTGATTTTAACACAATAAAAATAGTCAAAATGAGGTGCATCTCACCTGATATCAAAATTCGAGTTTCCAACAATTCCCACATGATTGGGAATAGCTATATTCATGAAAGCTGACATGTGGATCACTCCTCGAGAGAAACTAGTGCACTAGAATAGATAACTTGTGGTCTTAACTTTCCATAAACAGTATCATCGGGTATAATAGTAGATCAGTATACGTGATGCCTTGATCTATTCCTTCGTGATAAATAATGAATCAATAGCATTGACTAGGGCTTACAATTCGTGCGTGTCGGATCGTTATCGTGTCGACACGATAACGATACGACCTGATAAGGCCAAACACGAACACGATCCGTTAAGGATCTGTCCGACACGAACAAGAACACGACACGAAATGTACTGACACGGACACGACACGAACACGAATATGACACGATTTTTTTCGTGTTGACACGACACGACATGAAATAATAAATTTAAATCAAAATTAGAAAATAAAATAAAAGTATATAAAATATAATTAAATTAATATTAAATATATATAAATATTATCGAATTATACGAAAACGACATGATCCAACACAAACACGAATGCAACACGAAAATTATCGGGTTACACGAACACGACACGGATCCGACACGAACACGACACGAAATTATCGTGTCCTTATCGTGTCGACATGATAAGGACACGAACACGATCGATAAGGCTGAACACTAACCCGTTAATTTCGTACATGTTCGTGTCGTGTTCTCGTGTCGTGACAAAAATTATCAGCCCTAGCATTGACACACAATTAGGTTTCAATCTCATCTGTTCCCACGTTTGTATTCACTATCATCCGCTAAAGATGACTCACTATATAAACGGATCATGTGCATCGATCATAATCATTTATTTAGCAAATCATTTCGATTGTCTTATTAAGGCTCCATCTCTTGGCTCACTAGTGGAGAATTTCTCCTTCCTAGTATATTGAAAATTTTGTTCAGGTCGCCCTCTATCGATCCATGCAACAAACTCAGCAAATGTATCATGTGTTAACCCAAGCATCAATTCCTCCTCATCCTCGAAAGACAATTCTACCAAATCGAGAGCTCAATAAGTAATATAAGAAGTAGTTTTTATTCAACGATTTTTCATGCATTATTCAATTAATACTTTGCATTCAGTAGGAGAACGATATATATATGATGGGCCGGAATTTGCATGCAATATACAATCAAAATCTTTTCATGCCCATGTCACGCTTTGAAAAAATTTCATCTATTCAAGAGTTGGTGAAATATTTTGCGACTCAATCATATGTTTGTCAGCCCATGTCAACAGATCAAATCTAAGCATACATGGGAAGTCATGCAATTGTCACCTCATGCAAATTTTAACATATGAGTTCATGCACAAGACAGCAAAACCTGTCACATGTCAGCCATTAGAATCACTTTTGAAAAGTAATTTTGTCCGTTCAGTTAAATTAGGAGATAGTTTTCATATTTTTATAAAAATAAATATAATATATTATCAGGGATGATTGTCACTTAAGTTACGAGATTACCATATTTATAATAATCAGCTTATTTTTTAAAGGTCGCAAACAAGTCCGCCAACCTTTTATGTTTTGGAGTTACAATTTCAATCCAAACGTTTATATTCTCGTCTTTTGAGTTTGACAATTTATAGGCTAAGCTTTGATTAGCTTGATAAGATTGATGTTTTGAATGTTATTATTGTGTATCAATTTTATATTATTGTGCATAGTTTACAAGTTTGAAAAAAAAATATAGTTATCATAATAATCAATATCTATATCTCTCTCTCTATATGTATATAATATATATATATATATAGATAATATGCATATAAATTTTATAGTATGCTTTGAAGAACATGGACAGATGTTGAATTTTCAGTCAAAAGTTTGAGTAGGGGTGGAAAATGGTTCGGGTTCGATTAATCGTACCAGTTTTTTTGGTTAATCGAACCAAAATTTTCATAAATTTCAAAATCAAAACCGAATTGTTTATTAAGTTCGATTAACTGAAAACTGTATTGGTTATTAAGATTCGATTTTTAGTTAATCGAAAAAGAACCTATATCTTTTTATTTTAATTAAACAACTGCATTAGTCTAAATATTAGTATATAGTTACTATTAAACTAAATTATGGTAAAGTAATTGTTGCTTTATTTTTAGTTTTATACAATTACCTTCAAATAATTTATTTAATTACTTGCATATATTAATTAATTACTCAATCTATCATGCACATAATTTAAGTTTTGATATCATACGACTAATTACAAATTTTCTAGCCACTAAAATGAAAAAGTCACATGTTCACTATACACAAACCTATGATTTTATTTTTTGATAGATCTATTAAATTTTACCTACAAATAAAGACTCAATTTTTATTTATTAATATTTTATGATGAGAACATAATTATAAAAATAAAAATAAAAAATAGATTTTTTTATTTTTAAGTTATTTTAATCGAAAACGATAAAGATAAAAATATTTTACCATTAACCGAACCACAAATCAAATATACAGTGTTCGATTAATCAAATAGTGTACGATTTTGATTCGATTCATTATTAATAGAGAATACCTCCAATGACAACTTTTTCCCCATTTTAGAAGTTGAGAGTCAACTTTTTCACCATTCTAACAAATATGATGTGGTAAAAAGTTTACTCCCAACTTCTCATTTAAGAAGTTGTCTTTTTTAGCTTTTCTTTGGATTCCACTACTTTCTTTATCTTTTATCTTTTTTTTCTTTTCTTCTTTTCATTTATTTTTAAAAAATAGGTAATTTAAATTCATTAAATATATTCAAGACCTATCTTGAATTCAAGATCGTGAAGAGATCTTTCATTATGCATAAAATTCATAAAAATGGAATTCAAATTTAAATTGATTACATAATATAAATATTATAAATAAAAATAAATGAATATAGATATATATAGATATAAATATGTATATATTATAATATGATCGATATAAAAATTAATTTTATAGGTATATTATTGAGAGAAAATTATAAAAAATTGATGAATTTTAAAATTGATGTGATATTTATAAGATAACAAAAAGGTTGATTTCTAATCCATTGTCAACTTTTAACATTAAATGTGGGGTGAGTATTCGGATATTTGGTGGGTGTATTCGAAAAAATATCCGAATTAAAATAACCAAATTTTAGAAATGATATCCGAACCAAACCGAAATAATTTAGGTTACTAAACCAAAATAACCGAAAATTATTTCGGATAATTCGGATAAAACCGAATTTTGCCTTAATTCAATTTTAAACAAAACATACAAAAAATATTCTAATACTCAACAAATAACTAGTTTGCAATATTCATAAATAACATTGTCAAATACTAAACAACTCATTACCAACAATCTTCATAAGTTCAAAGTTCAAAAAACATTACCAAACACGAACAATTCATAAAAATTCTACAATCTTCTCAAAACACCAAATTTAAAGTTTAATTTAGGGCAACTATTTAATTTAATTATAATATTATTATACTATATATAAATATAAATTTGGTATCGGATATTCGGGTAAAAAACTCATATCAAATCGAAAACCATCTCTAAAATATATTTCGGTTATAATGAATTGTCAAAATAATAGATTTCTGAACTAAATTAGATATTTCGATTTAGTTCGATTCGATTCGGTTATTCGATTATTAGATATTTTGCTTTCACCCCTGATTAAATGCACCCTAATACTCGAAAACCGTTTCCCAGCGTTTGAGTATAGAAAGTTCTACACGTATAATCGCATATGGAATTAAATGCAGACGACCGACTTCCCCATAAGTTGCAGTTATGTGGCCCCACGAGGAGAAAAACAAGGATTTCGTACAATAAACCTTATCTTGCCAAAGTGACCCACTTGTCTCTCTCTCATCAGATTGCCTGGTTGATTCCATGGTGAGGGGTGCAATGCACATCCCCTCACTATTCATTCTGATAAAATTATTATTTTAATGAATAGTGAGGGGGTGTTCTTCACCTCACCATCAGAATCAACCGATTGGCCTCCTCCACCCTCTCACCCAATCCTTTTTATATTACATTTCTCTTTTCCAAAATAAAATAAGAATGACGTTTATATAGTCATCCAAGTTAAGAAATATCAAATTATACTCATTAATATAAAAATGTCAAATTATAGTCAAGTTGTTGACCCTATTGGAACTATTATCACCAAATAGTATCAATATGATCAACTATTTTGTTAGACCTATTGGTACTATTTGATGATAATAGTCCCAATAATGCCAACAACTTGACTATAATTTGATATTTTTATATTAGTGGCTATAATTTGACATTTCGTAACTTGAATAACTATATATATGTATTTCCACATAAAATAAATATCCTCCCTTCGTAGCAACATATCTCTTCTATGTATTTGAAAACAAAGATTCTATACACTTATTTATTCTACCAAAATAAAATAATTAAGAAAAAGGAACACTTAACAGAAAATCGAACTACAAATTTAGGACAAGAAAAAATAATGATTAGAATTTTTTTATAGAGGGGACCATAGAATTTTTGTATTAATTATAGTGGGCCTCCTGCTTTCAATTATGTACAATATTCGTCCGAACACTTATTAACTTCAACCTGTTAAATATCTACTTCTGATTAGATATATAGCTTAACCACGAGCTGAATACTTATAATGCAGTGCTCCAATTTGATTTGTCTATTACCAAATCAAAATTTGAGCATTATTTACCGCATATATCGAGACTCCCGAGCTCATCGAACTTCAACAAAGATATACAAACTAGCCAACAAAATACTACTAAACTCGAGCTTTGTCTCAACGTACAAAAATATTACTAAGCCCAAACTTTGTTTGCTTAGCTACAAACAAACTTTTATTGAACCAAAATTCAAATAACTCTGGAATAGTTTAGATTCTATTTTCACAAAAAATCGAATGACTCAGATAAATTCCATTTTCAGCCCTACTTCTAACGAGGAAACATTGTCATGAAACAGTAATATACATCTTTATAGCTTGATGTCAACGTTACTCTAAATAACTTAACATGATCATGATACATCGGCAGAAACCGTTGCAGCTAGTATACTAAAGACAGATAATACTACTCCAATTCTCAAACATACAATCTGACAACAAATATACAAATAAAAGATTTAATAGAATGCAATATCATCAGTGTCTGAGAATACAAAAGGATAACCTTATGATTATCCCGAGTACAAAAGATGAATAAACGCCCAAACTGGACTTACTTCCAATATTACAGCCCAGATAATAAATGGAAACTCATGTCACATTAATCAATAAATATTAAAGTTCAGTACATATTTCGGGAAAAAATTCAATTTCATTGTAACCATAAAACTTCTGAACTCCAGCATTTCTGCAACCTCTTTTGACTTGCACCCTTCACTAACACCAGCCAAAAAAAGAGCCCAAAAATTTATGTACTTCCTAGGAGTCTCGTCTGTCTAACTGAAAATGAATTCGATTTATTTTACTAGGCTACGAGCTGCATCTGCTCGAGCCACGTCCCTATGACAGAATGATCAGTAGAGTCAGCTTGAGAATTTGTTTCCAAACACTCACCGGATGGTGCAGCACCGGATGCGGAGGCTGCAGATTTATCCGTCATCTCAGGTGGTGATTCTTTGACAAGAGATTGCACCCATGTCACGTCGGGTTCTTCTCCGTCATTCTTGGGCTCAGCCGAAGATCTTCTGAGATAAGCTTGATCATCTGGGCCAACAGACCAATCAACTTTCTCAACAGGGGATCCCCACTTTGCCCAAGAACTGACAGGTGACCCAACAGGGGGTGCACGGCTGGGACCAAGTTCCCGGGAGCCAAGGCTATGCAGCATCTGCTGTTGCTGTTGGTGCTGCTGCTGCTCACGCTGAGCAAAAGCTGAAAGACGATTGCTCAACGGAGATGCAGTCTCCAAGCTTCTTGGTGACATCCTTGGGGATGAGACACCGAAAGAAGCCTGCAAGAAATGGTGCTCAACATTTCTAGGAGAAAAGATGTTAGTGTTAATTGATGGTAATAGGCTTTGTGGCTGTTGAAACTGATTAAGAACAGCTGATTTATGTGTAGGAGAAAAAAGGCCAGAAGCCACTGCCTGATCAGCAAATCTAGGTGATGACGAAAACTCAGCTGAAAATAGCTCTTCTAAATTGGAAGGAGTCAGTGATGACTTGGATCTACCAGAACGATTCAACATAGGAGCATTGGGATGTGACTGAGAAAAGATGACATGTCATTCAAAGCCTGTTGCTGAGCATCAAAGTCACGAAGCATATTTAGATCAGGTGGAATATCACGAGCACTGAGGGAGGATCGCAGGCGACTCGACTGGAAGTTGCTACCAGGAAGATGAAGAGTTGGAACATTTGGTTGAGGCCAAGCTGCAGAGGAGTGAGGCATACCATTTGCCATAGGCGACAGCGCATGATTAAATGCAGGAGGAGACATAACAGAGTGCGAAGTGGGTGAACCAGGCAAAATGCTTAGAGCTGTAGCCATGTCCATGAAACTAGCTGCAGAAGCAGCTGACCGTGGCGAAGGAACACCAGATCCAGTGGAGACATACAATGGTCGAAGTTCCTCTTGGGTGTGTGCAAAGAAGCAAACTTGTCTAGCACAGCTTGTGCCATCTTTACACAGCCTTGTTCGATATTGAGCAGGGTGCAGCCAGCATTCAAACACTCCATGTGCATACTCACACATGTCCCCTCGCCTACAAGCTCCCTTTCTAAAATCAGGACAAGGAACACAGCTATAATGGTACTTCCGAGGGTCTCTTCTGCGGGCATTTTCTCCAGGGTGAACAAATGGGCATTCAGTCCAATCATGAGAGTATGCCCTTGAACAAGGCCTGACCTTGAATGAATACATACGGAACTCATCGGTTGAGTAGATACTATTCCTGATGTCTGGTAGAGAGGGATCCACTGGATATTGTTTCTTTTCAGACGCAGAATTAGCAGGCACGTCACCGAGCTTCAAAGCCATTGGAGACGATACAGAATCAGATGGAGAACACGGAGAAACACTTTCTGGAGATGATGATAAAACAGGTGAAGATGCATTGGACACAGTTACTGAGACCTGTACACTACTATCACCAACAAAACCGTCCGAGTAACTGTTCATAAACAAGTCTTCAAGAGCAGCTTTAGCACTAGGAGTCCCACGAGGAACTACAATCAGATCAACTGGGCGCTGACCACTGGCATCTTCAATATTCGGATCAGCACCAGCAGATAACAGCAATTTTACAACATCAAACGCATTAATAGATCCTCCAGAGGCAGCACAATGGAGAGCAGTCCACTTATCTGGGCCACACAATCTATTCAAATCAACCTCTGGCAGAGCAACTATCAACTTCAAAACATCAACACTACCATATGTAGCAGCTACCATCAAAGGTGTTCTTTCCTCCTGTGCAATCTGCTTTCCACCTCTCTTACGAACGTACCAGGGCCCAGCCTCATCCACAGCAGACAAATCAAGTTCAATTGTTCTCCTGAAAGCTTCAACATCGTTGTTGGCAGCATACTCGAGCAAACTGGAAAAGGAGTCCACAGTCTCCACAGACAATTGACCCATTCCCTTCATATTTTCAGATTTTGTCACACTGGATGACAAGTCAGCTGCACGTCAAACAACATATGTGTTCAATCATGAGGTTATCAAAAGCACACCCATCAGAAATATTAAAAAACAAACAAACAAACAAATCAAAAAGGAATTGAGAACACAAGCCTGTCCGTGTAACTCTGTATTAACTCTGAGTGATCATCAATTATAGGAACTAACAAACTCCATATTTTGCAGTTCCAGGGTAAACAGTCCCAATCAGAAATTACAAGAATTATATCTACACATTACTAGACAAAGTATTACTCGTACCAATAGCAGCTATGACTCCTATAAATAGGAATGTATATGTAAAACGGTGCAGAACTGAGATCCGGAGTCTTTCACTAGTTTTCCCTCTCTATTGAAAAAAGAAATTATCATCAATTACATTTGATAGATTACCGATACCAATATCACAGGAGGGGAGTATATAGCCAAAAATAGGTTGTAATTTTCATTCCAGTTCAAAAACTGAATAATTTTCACATGATTTTACCAGTCTTATCTAGAATAACGAATCTTTTAGTGGAAACAGAATATGTGCACCAAACCTATATAATCGCAAATGATGTTCCCACTCATAAAAAAAGAAAGGCACCTCCACAGAGATCGTTTGATATTCTCATCAAACGGCTAAAAGCACAAATCGTCATAATAATCAACCAATCATTTACGTCAATTTTAATGTTCTTACAAACAAATTGGATTCGCACAAAAAGGAAACAGATGTCACAGACGAAATTGGCAAAACCTAAAAGGGACACTCCAAAATGGATCAGTTCAAAGTGGAGTCAACGCAACCCAAAAAAATGTATAAAAGAAAGAAACAAATGAAAAACTCACCATGGACACCAACAATAGAAGCTTTTGCGGAAGATCTGAGGACGGTTCATAATCTGTCACTCATTTACCGATCTACTGCCTGGAGCAAGAAAAAATGAGTAACATAAATAAGATTATTCATTGTAAATACTTTTCAGTTTATACATACAGAGTGTGGAGTGTATAAGGCGGGAGCGAAAAGAGGTGAAAAATCGAGAGAAAGCGAAAGGGGAAGCTTGCTTTTGTTCTGGAGTGAGATGAGATTTTTTAGGTACAGTGCACATGTATGTCTGTATCATAGAGAGAGAGAGAGAGAGAGAGAGAAGCGGGTTTGCAAATGACATTGGAATTGAAATGTAGATGAAATTCAGTATGGAAATGAAATGATGTTGAAATTGACGCCGAATGAAATGCGAAATGAGAATTCTCTTTTGCAGCGAGGGCCGGCGGTACGGACTAAGCCACGATTGGGCCGCGGCGGTTTGTTTTTTCTCTTTTATTCAGACAGTCCAACTATTAAAGTCAAGCACGGCACTGCACTGCATTTACGTTGAGTGCGTTTTCGATTTTCTTTTTTTATTAATTTTAATATTACCGACTTCTAATTCAGCTCAAAAGCAGGAAATTTAGAAAAAGAGTCAAATACATCTCTATCCCGTAAAGATCATGCAAGTTTTTCAAGTATTTTTTGCTATAAAGAAACTAGTAATATTATACTAATTTTTAGAGTTAATCATATTTTGTGACCTCTAATTTCGACATTTACTTATATTTTTACTACAAAAATTCTTAATTTTGATAAAATTGATTCATGCCCTAACTTATAAATTTGGCAACGAAATAATGGATCACTTTACTAAATTCTTCAATTAGTTATAATATAACTGAGATGGAATTTTTTCCACTTCTCCAACAAACAAGGTTGTTTTTTTAACTAAATCCAAAATCATTCATTCACTTAAAAACCTTATACTTTCTCCCATTATTGGCTTATCCATAAAGGTAATAATTGAAAATTAACAGAATATATTCCATTTTTTTTATATCGAGTTGGGATAAATTATAGTTAAACTTATTCAGATTTAAACTACTATAGAGATTTATGAATTTAATAACTTAAATCATTTAAAACTACGTTTTGAGGTAGAATTTGGTGTGAAAGTTAAAAGTGATCAAATTTAATCTACATAAAAATCAGTATTGTTGAAATAAATTAAGTAAAGACTTACCTGAAGTGCATGAAAATGAAAAGGAAGAAATGCAATTTAAGTAACTACAACGATGAAAATCAAACTGGCAATTGTTGAATGCAAATCATCTTTCAGTGCTGACAACAATTAACACGCCCAACACTGGTAAAATCCGACCAATTAAAGTGGTAAAATCCTTATTCTTTACAAAATTGAACCTACGCTACAAACGCAACTGTAAAAACATAAATGAAAACACAACAAGAAAAGAGCATCTCATGAGATTCAAGAAGAGAAAATGCTAGTTTTGTGCTTAGGCTTCACTTTAACGCATGACTTCACGAATTGTTTCAACCCCTTCTTAGGATACTTCTTCTCTGCTGAACCATTCAATTCTCTGCTCCTCTCACTTTCAAACTCCTCTTCTAATTGCAAACACACCTGAAAATTATATCAAATGTCAGCTCAATGCCAATATTCATACGATTCAATGACACACCCGACTCCACAAATGGAACGATAACTCCTACAATAAACAAGGATATGTTCCTACTTAAATTTTGACATTCTGAAATCATAAAATTAACAACCCCTTGATAAATTTTGCTAATTCATTGACATTTAAAGCATGTTGTGTGACATAATCTGCTCGCGTTACAACCAGTAAAAAGTTAAGTGAAACCTTTACTTAAGAAGATCAAAATATAATAAATTGAATCACACTTTAAAAGAAATGACAATCACACAAGAAGATAAAACCAAAGACGAAACATAAAGACATAAACGATCATGCTAAATAGTGAACCTTGATAAATCTCTAAAACATAGAGATAAAGAATGAGAAAAGGAAAAACAATGGTAGGAAAATATATAAACCGAAAAAAATATATATAAAAACTAATTTTTAAAGTTCCATACTATAAAATTACTACAATATCTTCAAAATTTGTTTGGAGAATTTTGATGTAACCTTCAAGATCCGGTCCTCGGCATGAAGCAATCTGTCGATCAAGTTGCCCTTCTCTTCGACTTCCACCATCACCTCCTTCATCGGCCGACACCGCTCCGGTGACCACGACGGCTGGCCGTCGCTCGTTAGGGTTCCGCTCGAATTGGTGGATGCATGTGAACTCTTCGAAGAGTGGTGACCACCCCGAATTTCTTCCAAATGTTTCAACTGAATAAATCCTAGCTCCAAATTTAATTTCGCCAACACACACACATAAACTAAACCTCTAAACATTACTTCAAATTTTCAGGGTACCAGTCAAGAGAGAGAGATAGGGAGAGAGAGTTACGTACGATGAGATCAAGTCGATTGAGCCTAGTGAGTATTGGTTCTTCTGAGGCAGACATTTACAATGATGTTTTCGATGTAGTTATGTTGGATGGGACAGTGACAAATAGATTTTATTACAAAAGATAAGAGTAAATCTACATTTATATATAGACATAAGTAGAGAAGTGATACGTGTAATGGATGAGTGAAGTGCTTGTTGTATTAGCTCTTTATTGGACACGTCACATGACACATGCAGTCCACTCTCCGAGCAGCCACTTTTTGAAATTTTGGATATTATTTGGCTAAGGCTGTTGATGAAATCAATCATGCATGTCTCAGTATATTATTGGTTACGGTTATTTTGCTTTCCAAAAGGCTCAACGAGTCTTACGTGAACTTCCCACTTGGGATTTGAGACCGGCTAGACTTTTCTATCCTTTTTAACATGAAATTATATTTTCATATTTATGTCTCAAATTGTTTGAAAACAATTTTGCATTTAATATATTCCCATTGAGCAGGTTTAGTATGCATTTTAAGCAGTTTTTATAAGATCTATTTTCTATACATTTGAACCCTCTTTATCGAGAAATGGAGTAGCCATGCGGGATTTTTAAAATTTTAATTTCATCGTCAAACTTAAGTGTAGAAAATTATCTTTGAAATTTGAAAATCTCGAACTCAACATCTAGAAATTCACTAAGATTTTTGCTCCGTCCATTCTTACGAAAAACACACACCACAATCACGACAGAAAATAAAGAACACGAGAATTATTAACCCAGTTCGTCTTGCGACTACGTCTGAGGGCGATGTCAAGCCAGTGATTTCAATATGAATTTTGGTTGCTGATTACAATGAAGAACAACTATTTAAATCGAGAAATAACATAACCATGATCCTAAACCTATTAGGATTCTGTAATCATAATCTCATTAGGATTCTGCTTGGGCCCAAAAATATAAGCCCAAAAAATTCAGTCTCCATACTCCAATAATCTCCCACTTGGAGACTGAATCCCCAAGTAACCGTACCTTCTTGCTTTCATTCTTGTATCCGCTTAGCATCGCCTGGCCTCATCTTCATGGCCAATTGAAGCTATGCATAGCTTCAATTTCTCCAATGTTGTTTGCCAGGATCACCCATGAACCGACTCAATACTCCCACTGCTTGAGCAATATCTGGTCTTGTACACATCATGGCAAGCTCCCACTTGCTGGCATCTGCAGTCTGACATGTTTCATCAAAGCATTCAGGTTCTCCTCCATCTGTTAACAACAAATACTGTAAATATTTTCGATTCGGTATATGAGGTCGAGTAGACCTTCTTATAGGATCTAGCGCAGAAGGCTGTGATGTGTCGGTTGATTCCTCCATCTGAGGACTCTCTACTATCGGAGAATCCGATCGTTCTGGGACATCATCAAACTCTGCAAACACTGGCTCACTCTGTTCTGAGTTGCTGGCACCTCTACAGACATTGGCTTACTCTGTTCTGAATCACTAGCACATCTACAGACACTGACCCACTATGTTTTGAGTCGCTGGCACTTGTGCAAACACTGACCCACTATGTTCTGAGTTGCTGGCACCTCTGCAGACACTGGCCCACTCTGTTATGATTCGCTGGCAACTATGTCGTGATTATCCTTGTACATCACTCGATACTCGACGCTCTCACCCTCGCATGTCCATGCGCGCATCGCTCGGACACTTTGGCGCGAGGCGCTCATCGCCCGCACATTCTCGCTCGCACGCCTCGACCTTGCTCGTCTCGACACTTGCTCGCATCGACACTCGCATGTGTCTCGGCCATCTCTCGCTCGACGCCCGACGCGGCCCAACGTGTGGCACTCGGCGTCCACCGTGAGACCGAACCCACGACCACCGTGGGGCTCAACCCTAAAAGGCCTCATACTAGTGGAGTAGAACTCTTCACATATATACTAGACCATCTTGGTCTAATCTTTCGATGTGGGACTTAGGTTGAATTCCCAACAAACCTCCCTCAAACCAAGGACCACACAATCTGTGTCCTTTCAAACACTCGGACCATCTTGCACTGTCGCATCAACGGAACACGCCACCTAACACCCCTGGTTAGGAAGACTTTCGACACAAGTCCAGGTCACACCGAGGGCATCCATACATCAAGCAAGTCACGTGTCCACCTCCCGGGTTACGTCCGAATCACCTAGGATGAAGTGACTCGACACCATCGTGCGAATATGCAGCGCCGGCACATCTCGACGCTAAGTCTCAAGGAGCTAACAAACCATCCCGCCAAAGCCTCGACGACATCCTCGTCGTTGGTGAGTCGCCTCCCGTCTTAGACTCCGTTCTTCCCCATTCGCCTTCCTTCGATCCGCCTCATCTTCCGTGTTCAGTGCTGACCTTGAGGTAGATCCAGATTCCTTCCTGTGAACCTCTTCGCTAATCATCGGATCTCGCACTCGTCGAAACACAATACGGTCTTTGCCGATAACGCACTTACATGCCATCCGTTCCGCCCAACTTTACGCGCGAGAAGATAGCATAATTAGGCACGCACCTCATCATCGTGGCGATCTTAACCGAGCTTATACGGGTTTCGGTTATCGGTTAGCAAATGCAAAACCGAAAGTCGATATCGGTTAACCGATAACCGATTTTTCGATTCGGTTCGGTATCGGTTACCCATTGCAAGTGATGTTCGGTTATCGGGTATAACCGATTAACCAAGCAGTTATACCGATTAACCGAAATTAATTAATTAATTTATTTATTTATTTAATTATTAAGTAAAAATTATTTAATTTAATATTATAATTTACGTAATATTTGAAATAATCTCGGTTAATTCGGTTATTTTCGGTTATTTTTGTATTTTGTATATTTTTTATTTTTAAAAAAATAATTTTAATTCGGTTAGCAAATAACCAAACCGACTAATCAATCGGTTAATCGGTTAACCGATTAACCGATTGGTATCGATTCTGATTATCTATTTTGGTGATTTCGGTTTGATTAGCAGAAATTTGTTCTGTTAACAAACCGAACCAGCTTCACCCCTATCGGGGGTGATCTGCCGTAGAGATTTCAATATGAATTTTGGATCTTGATTACAATGAGGAGCAACTATTTAAATAGAGAAATAACATGACTCTAATCCTAAACCTATTAGGATTCTGTAATCCTAATCACATTAGGATTCTGCCTGGGCCCAAAAATATAAGCCCAAAAAATTCAGGCTCCATATTCCAACACATTCTTTAACTACTAACTAGTAAGCTAAAGAATCATGCATACAAATGCAGACTATGAAGTAAGACTATGTATAAATTTTATACTCAAATCAAACCCAGCATATCAACTAGGATAAAATTTTAAGTTTTCAATAATAACTAACTCAAACTCGTCACTCAATCGTATTCAGCAGAAAATGGATATACTTGCGTCATGCGTTAGACGCAACTTGTTTTTTTTTTTTTCAATGCCCACTGCAGACGTAGTTATGTCCCACGATTTCAACAAGAAATGAGAACGATTTCCACGAGAAAAATATTTCAAATAAAAGAAGGTATCAATAAATGACAAAGTCTAAAGAGAATATGAATATTCAAATAAATAAACAGACTCGCCATAGGCACAATGATCAAACTCCTAATTTATTAACCCTTCGAAAAAAAAAAAAAATATATACTATATCATCTCTCATATAATTTTTTTTATTTCAATAGATAATAACATTGACATTTAGGTGGTCGGATTTTGCCTTGAATGACTTATGCATCAGCCCCAAAAATGCACAATTATGACATAGATACACAAATACATAATTATATGTATAAATGTGTATATAATTAATTCGGATCATACTTAAAATAACCATTAAATTTAGAAATCGAATTAACACAATTTGTTCTCATTTACATATATTAAAGATTGTATGTATATTACACCACACGCTGGTTTTCAAGTGTGGTTTCACACATCTGTGTGGTTTGCAAGTTATTGCAGGACCGTGGGGTTACCGGTCTTGCACCTAAGGTAGCGGTATGGGTTCCCATGATACCAAAAAAAAAAAAAAGATTGTATGTATATTAACTAATTCTATATATATATATATATATAGGAATGGTTAATGTGAGAACCATTTTATTGTGAGAACATGAGAAATGAATATCTTGTGAAAGTTAATGAATCTGTTGCAGTTAATGAATAAAAAAATAGAATTTTCGCCTCATGGGATTCGAACCACGGTGAAAATTCCAAATTTTGGATTCATTAACTTCATGACGTATTCATTAACTTTCATAGCATATTCATTTTGTTCGTAAAGAATTTTCGTAGTTCTTAGTTCTCACGTTAAAATTGGTTCTTATTTGAATCTCATCTTTTGCGAACTCTGCGAACCATGCATAAGAAGTTGAAGATGATGAACAAAGCGATATAAAATTGTGCATAACGAAAACTTTCTAAAATTATTTTGTTGTGCAACAATTTTAGAAAGTTTTGTTATGCACAACTTATCTTGTTTTATGCATTATCTTCAACGTCTTATGCATGGTTCTCAAGTTCTCAAAAAGATGAGTTCTCACTGGATCCAACCTATATATATATATATATATATATATATATAGGAAGTGGATCAAATGAAGCTGCATCTTTTTGCGAACTCTGCGAACCATGCATAAGGCGTTGAAGATAATGCATAAAGCGATTATAAAGTTGTGCATAACGAAACTTTCTAAAATTATTTTGTTGTGCAGCGGTTTTAGAAAGTTTTCGTTATGCACAACTTTATACCATTTTATGCATCATCTTCAACGTCTTATGCATGGTTCTCAAGTTCTCAAAAAAGATGAGTTCTCACTGGATCCAATGAGAATAATATACAATTCATTGTATATTATTCATTGTATGATGATAATGTATAAATAAATATTTCACCTCATGAAAAATCAGGATTCTCAAACTATCACAAATCACAGCATCAAAATTGCCACGAATGCATAAATCATGTTCGGTAATATTTCTTCTTGTCAAGTGAACAATATTCCGTAATAACCGGAAAATCGAGCCAAACTGAAATTTAAATTTGGTTAAATTATTTTTATGTTCGGTTCATTTTGAATTCAAATTTTTAAAATTTCGGTATTTTAGTTTGGTTTCAGTTTTAGATTGAAAATATCGAATAATCGAACCAAACACTACAAAAATGCAGTCGATCAACGACGGAAAATTTCGTCATAAAACTCATCGATCCGTCGCTAAAATGGATTAACGGCCAGTTTGCGACGAATAAAGGGTCATTGAAACACGGTAGGCAAAAGTATAGCGGCGGAATTACGTCCGTCGCTAATTTATAGCGATTTTAACAAATGACGGAAAATTGATCGTTAATCCACGACCTCTCGAGCGGTAAATGCGATACTAAATCCGTCGTTAATGAGATGCTAATCCGTCGTAGTTAGCGACGGATTAACGACGCACATAGGCCGTAGCTAAATAATACCGTCGTAACTCCGTCGTTATTCTGACGCGAATCCGCCTCTGATCCGTCGCTAATTAGCGACGGACAGTTATATATATTTTTAATTTTACCTACAACACCGTCGTAAATCCGTCGTAAATCCATCGCTAGTCCGTCGCAGGTCCGTCGCTAGTTACAGTTGGTTCAGTTATTTCACGTTGTTAATCCGTCGTAGGTCCGTCGCTGATCCGTCGTAGGTCCGTCGCAAGTCCGTCGCTAGATAAGAAAAATCTGGACAGTTTCAATTTGTATTTTGGACAGCCACCTGTTTTCAAACAACCCAAACAAACCAATTCCATCCAATTCAATCTATACAATCCAAACTATCCAAACAACCAATTCCATCCAATTCAATTCATACAAAGCAATTCAATCCAAACAAAGCAATTCAATTCATACAAAGCATATCAATCCAAACAAAGCAATTCAATCCAAAATAAACCAACTCAATCCATACAATACAAACTATCAAAATAAACCAATTCAATCCAAAATCGTAATATCAAACAATCCCATAAAGAAACAATTCTAAATCATGCGATAAGTTAACAAATTCATAATACAACACGAATATGTCGGGGTGAGGAAGCAGCTCATATCACGAGGTGGGGAAGCGGGGCCGCCATGAAGCGCTTTAGGGCCTCTGCTGGCCTTTTGAGCCTAAATCTGTTCTTACGCTATCTCGCGCTCTCGGCTCAACTTGCATTACGGCCTCGTATGCGGTATTGCTGCTTTGCTCGACTTCAATCGGACCTTGTATGCCTCGCTCGATTTCCATCGGCCTCCGGATCGATAAAGTCATTGTTGATAAGCTATGGAATCAGCAGGTGGGCACTCTCCACCGAGTGAGACGACGCCGCTCTGCATGTATGTTCGTGATAGAGAACCGACTCAAACATCCTATTCTTTTTCTTTGAGGGCTCCCAAGGACATTTTGAGTCGAGTCCTATCAATTTCGGCGTCTCATCACTCCCCAGATTGGCTCAAGCTGGGTCACATGTTCCTCAACCTGCCTACGTAATATAATTTCATACAATTATTATTTAATTAAATGTTCGTTGTTGCGCTAACGAATATACTTACCATGATACTCAGAGCTTTCCGTGCGTATAGCTCCGTCGTCGGTGGCATGATACTTCGGAATACATCCCATGGACATCTTCTATGGCTACTCCACTCTCTTGCTATAAATAAGTCAAACAAATTAAATAATTAACAAGTATCACGATTCTTAAATAAATTTACTATATCTAAAACTTCAAAGTACTTATAATCTATCTCGCGTACTCGAATGCAAAGCGTGAGCCACCCGATGCTTGACTATCGGTACCCTCGCCATTTGGCTCGGACATCCTGTTCTTTGTGGGCGCTGCGCCTTCTCTTGGGCGTCCGTCCGAGCCCAATATGCCTTCCAATTATCCCGATCTCGCTCGGGGATAAATGGAGGTGGGTTAGCGAGTCATACTTAACGATCTTGTGAACAAGATCTTTATAGCGCTTCGGCGTGTAGGAAAGCGTATGTTAACCCGCCCGATGATCCGTCTTGGGTGTTTAATTCACCATACATTGATTATAAACCTAGCATGCGTCTATATAATTAAATCGCAACACGTTAGGGTTTTCACGTGTTTACCTTTGGATGCGAAGAGGTCGATGGAGCGAGATGATCGGATCGAGCGGATCGGACTCGTGCTTTGACCTTTCGGACTGTATCCCGATTGCCCAATCTCCAGCGTCGGTGAGGGCGATCTATGGAGAATGCTTGGAAAATCACCCAATACTCTCTTCACAATTTTGAAATTCTCTCAAATAGACCGAGGGGCGAAATTCTTGTGATTAATATGTGAGCATTAACTAGACTTTATCTCATACCTTATATTTATAATGCACTACCTTAATCCTATATGGAATATTACCATAATCCTATATGGAATATTACCATAATCTATATGGAATATTACCATAATCTTAGGATTATTTCCATACTCGTGATTATTTCCATACTCTCGGGATTATTACCATAATCTTATATGGAAAGGATCTATGCATATACCATAAATATAATAATATCCTTGTGGGATAAAGAGAATAAAATCTTGCCTTAGAGAGCATAGATGGGCGCGATTTTCATACAAGCTAAAGGGCTGGATGGGCGACCAGGATCAAATGCGAGGAATAAAGGCGGGCCTCAAATAAATTAATTATCTTATGTTCAGCCCGAACATAAATTAATTTATAAACATTCGATCATGCCACTAGAGAAAGAATCTTGACTTACCCCTTTATTACGAAGTTGAGTCGGGCTTGCACTTAGACATTACGAATCCCGTATTTAAGATATCGAGCGTCCATTAATCATTTCTAGCAATCATTGTAAGCGATTACTAACCTTATTTCCTTAAGTAGTACCACTCAACCTTATTATTGTACTTGAGCTAACTCGACTGCGGGGTTTAGTACAATAAACCTTTTGAGCTCATTAGGGGCGTCATCATCCTAGCGGATACGGTGACTCGTCTGAGATAACTAGCGTGACATCTGACCTTGCCACCACCCAAGATGCGGAGAATCTTGGGTTAGAACATATAACCCTCACTCATAACAAGTCAGTGATGGTCGACAACTCATACTCACCTAATACCTTATCGAGGTTTAGATCATCGTAAGTCACCGAGATCTTGGTTCTTCACGGCGGTCGGAAGAAGAACTCATCTCTTTGTGATCCTTGATACGTCGAGGCGTACCGGCATAGACAAGTAACTAAGTCAAGTCACTTCTCATCTATCTGCGGCTAAACCGACAACTCGTCCTTAAGTCGTCTCGGTGTGAAACTTTTTATATCTCATTAAGCTTGACCAATCATACGGACTTACGTGATCTTCTACACCTTGTATGATCTAACTTATATATGAGATAAGGGACACGGATATATGCAATCAAGTATTCAAATCGGATAGGAGATTGTAATAGTGGTAGCGAGGAAACATTGTATACAAGCTCAACCAAGCGCTTTCAAGATACAAATCGACAATCTCCCACTTATACTAAAGCAAACTTTTAGTATACAATGTGTCTCTACTAGCTATTACAAACAACCATCACTTTGCTTCTCACTTATACAAAAGTTTCCTTTCTAAGTGGGTGCCATCAGCGCAATCAAGTCCTCTAACGTGTCCATCGTAGACTTTTTGCGGCGGGCTCTTCGTGAATGGATCCGCTAGATTTTCCGTCGTATCAATCTTTTCAATCAGACGTCACCTCGTCTAACGATTTCTCGTATGACATGGTACTTTCTCTCTATGTGTTTGGTCGCTTGTGGGTCCGTGGTTCCTTCGAGTTTGCCACTGCACGAGTTATCACGATGGAAACTATGATACTCTTGGGCAAACCAGTACCACGCCTAGATCCATGAGGTAGTTCTTGAACCATACAGACCTCCTTAGAAGCCTCAAGGCGGCTACATATTCGGCTTCCATGGTAGAGTCCGCAATGCATCGCTGCTTTGCACTCCTTGAGGATCGGCTCCACCTCCCAAAGTAAACACATAGCCCGAGGTTGACTTTTCTCATCACGGTCGACTTGGAAATCCAGTGCTGTAACCCAAAGGCATTAGACTATCTCGCATGGTAAACTAGCCTATAATCTCGAGTCCTTTTCGGTACTTGAGTATATGCTTTCTGCGATCAATGAGCTTGTCGAGGTTAGACTAATATCTAGCTACTATGCTCACCGCATAGCGAGATATCGGCCTCGTGCATAGCATTGCGTACATGAGACTTCCCACGGCGAAGCGTAAGGAACTTGTCTCATTTCCTCTATCTCGCTGCGGTCATGGGTATTGCGTCTTGATAAAGGCGCCATATGCGAAAGGTAGCAATCCTTTCTTGGCGGTGCGCATACTAAAGCAGTAATCACGGTATCGATGTAAGGCGGCTTGAGATAAGCACAACATTTTCTTCTTGCGATCTCGGTAAACCTTGATCCCAAGAATGTCTGTTGCATCTCCTAAGTCTTTCATTTGAAAGCGATCGGATAGCCAACTCTTTACGTCGATAACGACTTCACGTTGTTGCCAACTAGAAGGATGTCATCTACATAAAGTGCAAGAAATACCACATCACGTTGACATCTAACCGATACACACAACTCTCGCTAGCAACTGGGTAAATCCATGGGACTTTACCACCTCGTCAAAGCGTAAGTTCCATGATCGGGAGGCACGCTTAAGTCCATAAATGGACTTCTTAAGCTTCCATACTAGATGCTCTTCACCCTTACCACATAACCTTGGTTCTTTGCATATAGATGTCTCTACCTTCCTCAAGGTAACCGTTTAGAAAAGCGGTTTAACATCCATTGCCAAACCTCTAGGTTGAGTGGGCTGCTATGGTTAGAAGAATTACGATGGACTTGAGCATTGCTACGGTGAAAAGGTCTCATCGAAATCGATGCCCTCAATCTGAGTGTACCCTTTCGCCACAAGCACGGCTTTAAAAGCGAAACCTCTCCATCGGAATCTCTTCCTCTTGTATATCCACTTACTACCTATGGCTTCCTTGCCATCCGGTAGAGGTGTCTTTCATATACATCCATAGCCGTAATGGACTCCATTTCTAAGTCCATAGCGGTGTGCCGTGATCTTGCATCAATATCTTGTATCGCCTCCTTGTATGTCCATGGGTCGATTATTGCATGTTCGTCTCTGGGACTAAACCGAAGATTCACCCACGAACATAAATCGCTCGGGTTGACGAACAACCTCCCACTCTGACGAGGTTCTACGGGCACTATGGCGGCGGTGGGTGCGAGATACTTGTGGTTCTCTAACTTGCACAACTTCTTGTGTAGGTACCACTTATGCGGTCGGTATCTCGGTGGAACTCGACCCACTTCAATTTCTTGAAGTATCGGTGTCGATCCTCCCACTAGACTCGACATCTCGTACCTTTGGCCTAATCGGTGGTGGAATACGATCATCTTCTATTTCTTGAAGAATGATTTCAACTTTGGACTTATGATTTTCATGTAGTCCTCTTCTAAGAATCGAGCATTAGTGCTAATAATGACCTTCGATCCTTGGGACTATAGAATAAACCACCTTCGTTCCTCTAGGATAGCCAATAAACGACCTTGCGTCGGATCTAGCCTCCAACTTGTCGGCCTTCTTGTTCGACACATGTCTTTGGGCTGCCCATATCCTTATGTGGCTTAAAGCTGGCTGCGCCCAAACCACAACTCGAAGGGTCTTTTCGGTGACTTGGACGGTACTAGATTTAGCAAGTATCCGCCGTCTCTAAGGCATACCCCGAACGAAATAGGCAATGTAGCATAACTCATCATAGATCTAACCATTTCAAAAGAGTCCTATTTCTTCGCTCGACACACCATTTTGTTGTGGTGTGCGGTGAAATCTTGTTGGGATGTAATCCCACACTTCACTAGATAGTCCATAAACTCGTTCTTGAGGTATTCGCCACCGCGATCGGACCATGATGACTTGATACTCTTACCTAGCTTCGTCTCCACTTCCGCCTTAAACTCTTTGAATTTCTCAAAGCATTCGGACTTGCGGTGAAGCGGTATCGTATCCGTACCTTAGTAATCGTCGATGAAAGTGACAAAATACTCGTACCTCCACGAGCTTGTGTGGACATCGGTCCACGGTCGAAATGGACTAACTCCAACATTTCTTTGGCTCTATAACCCTTCGCTTTGAAGGGTCCAGTCGACATCTTACCTTCTATACAGATTCGCAGACTGGGAGCGAGTAACCGTGAGATCACCCAACGCTCCATTCTTAGCCGGTCTTTGGATCCTATTTAGATTGATGTGACCTAATCTAAGATGCCGAGAAAAGTAGAGTCATCTCATGAAGAAAACTTTCTCTTTTAGGGTTTGATGAAGATGCAACATAGTTATAGGTATTATGTTTTGCGAAATAGTATAAAGCGAATTATATAAGGTGCCAACACGGATAACCGTCATTTCTTATGATAGAAACACCACTATCAAAAATAACGAATATCCATGAGTAAATAATTTGAAAGCAGAACAAGGTTCATAGAAAATCCGGCACATATAAAACGTCTTTCAAAACTAAAGCTGTTGTCCCAAAACATAAAGAAACATCTCCAGCCGCAGCAGCTTCGACTTTCGCCGCGTTGCCCATGGAGATCGTTATCTCGCCATCAAACGACTCCTTGTCGTGGGAACCCACGCAGGTGTAACAAACATGATCGATTGCGCCCGTATCTACTACCCAAGAATGGGTAGAACAAGTCGCTAAACATGTTTCGTTACTAAAGCAAGCAGCGTACCTTGAGCCTTGAGCATAGGGCACTTGGCCTTCCAATGCCCGATCTTACCGCTTGAAGCACTTGCCTTCTCCTTTGGCTTCTTCAAGCCTCGGTGCAACCATGTTCTTGTTCCCATTACTCCCACTATTTCCTTGCCTCTACCACCTTTGGCACCCTTTTCTATTTCCATTTTGCGATGAAAATTTTGGGCCCTTAGATGTGCTAGCAAGAGCATGTGCTCCTTTTCCATAACTCCTTCCATGAGAACGAGATCATTAAACAACCGACTAAGTGTAAACTCGGTCTTGCTCATGATCGCATTCACGCGAAAGTTCTCAAAAGACTTGGGCGGTGTATTGAGGATGATATCGACCTTGGCCGCCGTCAATACCTCCTCCCAACCGATCAAGACTATCCATGAGATGAGTCGTGTGGAGACATGTTCATGGACCGAACTTCCTTCTTCCATCTTACACGCCAAGATTTCTCTCATTGTGTGGAAGCGATCGTCCGATCCGACTGCCCAAACTTACTCTCGAGACTTGACCAAATATCAGTCGCGTCTACCATCGACTGATGCTGCAGCTGCAAGCCTTTGGACATCGTAGTCATCATATAGCATTTAGCCATATTGTTTGACTTATTCCAAAGTCCTTGACTCCATTGCTCATTAGTCGATCGTCGATAAGGCATCGGGTTTAGGAGTAGTGAGAACAAACATGTGTTCTTCAGCGATAAGAACATATTCCATGTTTCGTTTCCACTCGATAAAATTTGGACCGGATAATGGATTTTGTGCGAGCATATTGATAATCGCGTAAGAGACATATCGAAGCGATAATGTAAACACATAAGCATACGATCGCAAATAATTCGTAACAATAATATTGTAACCTTTTGATAAAACAATATTAATTGAAACTTCCAATCGCCCAAGGAATCCCACATGCAAGCCACGCGTGTGGACGTTTACACATGAACCCCTCGACCAGACTAAAATATACATTTTAGTCGTTTAATTTCAATCCATGTCAACTTATCCTTATGACAAATGAAATTAATGATTGGACCTTACTAGACCACATCACTATCGCAAGAAGGGACTTCGCGGGAAGTTGTACTTGAGGTGATGTCTAAGCAATGACCACAATTTTAACGAGAAGATGAATTCTTAGAATTGGTATACTCACTCGGACCATACCGCCCAATTCAAATTCTTTTGTTATCTCATTTATATCTATCTCTAGAGAACTTATGAAAATCGCACATGCAAGCCACGCGTGTGGGCGTTTACACATGAAACTCCCACTTCTCAATAGATTTAAAATGTTTTATTTAGAAATCTCATCTAACAAACTTATGATAAGCGGTGCAAGCAAGCCAGCGTGTGGACGTTTACTCACAGTGCGTCTCACTTTGTTTAGAGATCAAAAGTGGAGGTCTTGACATTTTAATTTGAAAAATTAATTTGTCGGGTTGCTTGCTTAGTCTTTTTATTCAAAAGGTTTGTCCATGCAGATCACGTAATCTAGCATGCTTTTCTATAGAACTCAACATGTAAAACATGCTCGCAGAATTCTAAAATATACTTGATAAACGCGATAAACCTAGCATGCTTACTATGCGCATCCAATTACGTAAAACACTTAAAGGTTTGTCAACGTAATATAAACATACATAGCATGCTCTTGCATAATTTAAACATCCACGACATGCATATGAGCGATAAAAATAAAATAAAAGCGTTCATCGCGCCCAATCGTGAAACCCAGACATTTAAATCTAATCTATTACATAGATTTACAAATTACAATTAAACTTGAAAACGGGCCTCGCGTGCTCGGCACGGACGGATTCAACAAATGGGCCTCGCGTGCCCGCACGGGCGGAAAATCTGAAAAGCGGTGCGGGCGGCTCGGCCCAAGCTGTCTTGGGCCGCGCCAGCAAAGCCCGCCGGCGCGACCACTGCGTCGCCCGCTGCCCGCGTGTTCTCGCGGGCTACCGCGATCGCTAATGCGACCGCGACCGTCGAAAGCAGCGTCTGCGCGGCCACGCCCGCGCCGAACGTCTGCCGAGACGTCGTCGCCAGCGGCCGAAACTTCGCGACCGCGAAGTCTCGCCGCGCCGGTCGCTTCGCGCGGCAACGCCCGTCGCCCGCTAGCTCGCCGCCGCGTGAACCGCGGCGGCGCGTACCGCGATCGCTCGATCGCTCGATTGCTCGCGTGGCGCCAGAGATCTCGCGGCGTGACGCGCCGCTTCGCCGCGCCCTCGCGATCGCCTAGCGACCGCGAGGCTCGCTTCAGATACCGCCGAGGACCGCCGAGCTACTGTGTTTTCCGTCGTTTCGTTCTTCGTTCTTTCGTCTTCGTTCTTCTTTTACGGATAAGATTTACATGATAAAATCTAATCTAACCACGGATTTTTCGTGGTGTAAAACAAAACCAACAAAACAAACGAGCCACGATGAGCGACAAATCCATAATTATAATAACGCGCGTAATAATCAAACGTGAATTAATCCAACAGAGCAAGATTCGATCCGGGCTCGATACCAATTTTAGGAAAAGCGTATGTTAACCTCGCCCGAGGATCCATCTTGGGTGTTTAATTCACCATACATTGATTATAAACCTAGCATGCGTCTATATAATTAAATCGCAACACGTTAGGGTTTTCACGTGTTTACTTTGGATGCGAAGAGGTCGATGGAGCGAGATGATCGGATCGAACGGATCGGACTCGTGCTTTGACCTTCTGGACTGTATCCCGATTGCCCAATCTCCAACGTCGAGTGAGGACGATCTATGGAGAATGCTTCGGAAAATCACCCAATACTCTCTCTTCACAATTTTCGAAATTCTCTCTCAAATAGACCAAGAGGGGGCCGAAATTCTTGTGATTAATATGTGAGCATTAACCTAGACTTTATCTCATACCTTATATTTATAATGCACTACCTTAATCCTATATGGAATATTACCATAATCCTATATGGAATATTACCATAATCTTAGGATTATTTCCATACTCTCAGGATTATTTCCATACTCTCAGGATTATTACCATAATCTTATATGGAAAGGATCTATGCATATACCATAAATATAATAATATCCTTGTGGGATAAAGAGAATAAAATCTTGCCTTAGAGAGCATAGATGGGTACCGATTTTCATACAAGCTAAAGGGCTGGATGGGCCACCGAGGATCAAATCACGAGGAATAAAGGCGGGCCTCAAATAAATTAATTATCTTATGTTCACCCGAACATAAATTAATTTATAAACATTCGATCATGCCACTAGAGAAAGAATGTGACTTACCCCTTTATTACCGAAGTTGAGTCGGGCTTGCACTTAGACATTACGAATCCCGTATTTAAGATATCGAACGTCCATTAATCATTTCTAGCAATGATCGCTTAAACGATTAATAACCTTATTTCTTAAGTAGTACCACTCAACCTTATTATTGTACTTGAGCTAACTCAACTGCAGGGTTTAGTACAATAAACCTTTGAGCTCCTTAAGGGGCGTCATCATCCTAAAGCGGATACGGTGACTCGTCTGAGATAACTAGCGTGACATACAAGACGCCACCACCCAAGATGCGGAGAATCTTGGGTTAGAACATATAACCCTCACTCATAACAAGTCAAAGTGATGGTCGAGAACTCATACTCACCTAATACCTTATCGAGGTTTAGATCATCGTAAGTCACCGAGATCTTGGTTCTTCACGACGGTCGGAAGAAGAACTCATCTCACTGTGATCCTTCAATACGTCGAGCGTCAAAGCATAGACAAGTAACTAAGTCAAGTCACTTCATCTATACCGCGGCCTAAACCGACAACTCGTCCTTAAGTCGTCTCGGTGTGAAACTTTTATATCTCATTAAGCGACCAATCATACGGACTTACGTGATCTTCTACACCTCGTATGATCTAACTTATATATGAGATAAGGGACATGATATATGCAATCAAGTATTCAAATCGGATAGGAGATTGTAATAGTGGTAACAGAAACATTGTATACAAGCTCAACCAAAGCGCTTTCGATATACAAATCCAACACGGCGCCTTGCTTTGCACCAAGGAATAGACAGGGGCATCATCCATCGTATCATCCCGATAAAAATATTTCGCAAAAATATATGATTAGAATATGCAAAGGTCAAATCATAAATGACTTCGTATAAACAACACAAACCTTGAATTCATCGAAATAAATCTGCTTGAACTCGAGGCACCAATTTCCAATTGAAGCCGTTGTGATTCATGAATCTACGGAATGACTCGTAATCAAGCGGGCTATATCATTGCTCGGACACAAAATGCTACAATTCTGAAAATAAAGACATTAGAATGCTAAAATTTATTTAAACCGAGACATCTGAGATAACGTCATACCCATTCACAATGGCTATCTTCTTCATCCCTCTCTAGATGGCACTCCACTTCTCGCTCGAGGGGCTGGTCAGGAGACAATGCCTCCATGCCTTCTTCTAGGGCGGCGGTGTGGCGACGGCGTGTATGATCTGAGTGCCTCCTGCGTGATGACATCGCAAACAAAGGTAAAAATGTTGTATTAAAATTCACAAATAATACATATCATAACGTTTTGTGTGCATACTAGTGACAATTATCGCCGTAGTCATTTGAACTCTTGTGTGCATACTTAAAATGCTATAAATTCACAAATAATGCATATCATAACGTTTTGTGTGCATACAAAAATGCTATAAATTCAAACCCTATTCATCGTCGTAAATCATCATCATCATCCAATGTATGATTGTCTTACGACTCGACAATTCAACTTCATCTTCCTCATTATCGGATGTCTCTTCAATGTGTCATGAGTGTACCGTCGGGATGAACTAGTGTCGTGTCCTCATCCACAACGACATTAGTAATCGAACCTAATGCATCCTCTTGAAAATGGGAGGTATTATCGATGCGAACTCTCATCCGAGACTTCCACATTAGATCGAGATTTAATTTTGCATACTTCCCACCACTCTTTCATAGATTGTTTTAAACTTGGATATGCACAATAGTATACTTGAATGGCTTGATTGGCGAGGATAAGCAGTTCGAACTTGTTATATCTTCTCGTATGATTTCGAAACCAACTTATACTCGGAATGAATTGATAACCCCAATCGTGAAGGATCAAACCACTCGCATCTAAACAATGTTGTGGTCTTCGTTGGTAGCCAGGATATTCCAACTCACAAACCTCCAATAATCGACCATAAAATCGAGTTATTGCGGTATGCGTACCATAAGTTTCACCTTTAATGCACACTCACTATTCATAGTTGATCTTTGTGACCCATGTTCTAAAGTGTGAAATTTGTAACCATTTATATAATACCACAGGTGCGTCTTAATTAAAGTGAAGGCCCTTTGGCGAGAGACAATATGAACGGATTCACAATGTTGTTAGTATGATCTTTGACCTATTATTAGTAAAAAAAGCGATTAGAATGACTAAACGTATATACATAAATATTTTCTACTAATAATCATCAGAACACTCACATATGCCTCAAACCAAAACGGGAAGCCTCTTTCAATCGACCTTTGAATATCTGAGCTAGAGATAAGTGGATTTGATCTTTTCACATCTTCGGTGAATAAACTACATCAACATATATTTACGATCCTAGTTAATAATAACAATAATAATAATAATAATAATAATAATAATAATAATAATAATAATAATAATAATAATTAACAATGAATTCTAAGAAAAACACGACACTTACGCCATGTAAATGTCTGCAACTTCAACACAGTTGAGCAACACGTATAAACGAGCAGCATCATATTCTCTACTATCCAAATATCTCGTTGACATATTTCCAAAAGGTCTGCCATCTTGCTTGAAGATTTGAAGCATATCTGGATAGTCTTCGTGCTAATCTCCGCTTGACCATGATGCAAATCTACGAACTTCGTTCTACGTGATCATCAAAATAATCTGAGCAAAATGTCGATGCTTCTTCTACTAAGTAAGCATTGCGATAGAACCCTCAACCCTAGCTTTATTTAAATGCGTTGTTCTTCAACTTACGTAAGTATCTACAAAATTTAGAACGTTGTTCTTCATATATATATATATATGTGTGTGATAATGTACGAGCAGTACCTTTCAAATGGATACATCCATCGATATTGAGCAGGCCACGCAATACGGGCTTCATCGGCTAGATGAACCGGAAGATGTTCCATGGAGTCGAAAAAACTAGGGGAAAAATGCGCTCAAGCTTGCATAAAATCCTTTGGAATATTTTCTTGGAGCTGCGGATCATCAAGCCCTATGTTTCGAGAAGTTAAATCTTTGAAGAATAAAGATAATTACATTCTGACTTTCCAAACATTTGGTGGGAGAAGTTCACGAAATCTGATCGGTAGAATTCATTGCATGAAAATGTGATGATCATGACTCTTCATCCCAAACATCTTCAGTTTTGTCATGTCTACACATCTACCCATGTTTGAAATGTACCCATCTGGAAATCTTAAACCTCTTACCCACTCACATAAGAATTTTTTCTCACTATTGTCAAGTGTATAAGAAGCCTTTGGATATTTTCCTGTTGATTCATTCATCGTCAACTCAGTGCATAGAAAGTATAAATTAAGTTCTTCTCTAGATTTGCTTGTATCTTTTGTCTTCCTTGGACATTCATGATCGTGTTGAAGACATTATCGAACACATTCTTTTCTATGTGCATGACATCCAAATTATGCCGAATCAAAGAGACCTCCAAGAAGGTAGATCCGAAAATACTTCTTTTCTTCCATCCGGTTCAAACCGCTTGGATATTCGCTATTTATTTCATCATCATCAATCTACATTACGGAGACTAGTCCCATACCCATAATTAGTGATGAGCTCATCTCCGATCGCGCTTACGGTGGATCGTTAGTAATCATTGTGTTCTTTTGAAACCTCTTGATCCCTTCGAAATGGGTTATTAGGAGCTAGAAATTTATGATGGTTATCAAACCATGACCGCTACCACTTTTAGCTAAAGTAAAAGCATCGGTATACTCCATGCAAGGCGGACAAGCTAATCTTCCGGTTGTACTCCATCCGAAAACATAGAGTATGCGAAGTCACTAATTGTCCAAAGTCTGCGTGCATTTGAAAATTTCGCTCAACGATACATCATAAGTAAAACGCCGTCATCCCACAAATCTATTAACTCGCTATCAATGGTTGCGAGAACACATCAATCTTCTCCTTCGGATTACGCGGTCCCGCACTAAGATCGTAAGAAACATGTATTGCTCCTTCATACACAGCCACGGGGTAGATTATAAGGGTCGATATAACGGACCATGATGAATATTGCTTTCCGATTGACCGAATGGCTGAAAACCGTCGAGTTGAGAGTCCCAATCGCGACGTTACAAATTTCGATGCAAATAAGGAAACTTCGTGTTCAAATGTTTCCATGCAATTGAGTCTGCCGGATGACGCATGACCCCATCATCGACCGACGATGCATGCCAACGCATATTTTCCGTTGTAGCATTGGATGCATACAATCTGTAGTCGAGGAGTTAGAGGAAAATAATACATCTTTTATATGCTACTTGTGCTTTTTCGTCGACTTCCACCACTCGAGTATTGCTCTTGAAAGCGAGGATGGTTACTGAATTTGCAACTCGTCGATTCGAATCTTCGCGCCAATAAATCATGCAATTAAATGGACAACAATCAATTTTGTACGGGCAACCCCATGCCACGCAACAATCTATTCGTCTTTGTAGAAGTCATCAGCACGCAATTTCCATCTGGATGCGACTCTTTCATCGATTCGATATTTGATCAAAACCGCTTCTCGATAATGTTGTTTCTGCTTCCAACTCGTAAGTCGAGCCACAATGACAATGTGTGTGATCCGAGCAACCCGCCACAAAGGTTTATCAAGATTCAACATATCGTAAAAAATTTGCATCGAATTTAGCTCCTCTTGATCTCGTCATAGTTGAGCTGTGGACCAGAAAGATCCACTACCATCGTATGATACATATTTGGTTGACGGTTAACATCCGAATCCACAACATTTTCCTACTTGTGGTTGTCTCTCCTTGAAATATCCATGTGTGATAATTTGGAACAAATCCAAATTTTGATAAGTGATATCGCACGATATCTTTCTTCGATAAGGTATATTCTTACACTTCTTACACGGACACTTGATTTTCTCTCCATCCGCGAATAAAAGCGAGCACTAAGCGAATTCAATAAAACTTTCAAGTCCATCTAGAAATTCAATATTTAATCCACCAACCGAACTAAACCTCTTATACATCCACTCACGATTGTCATTCATTCTTCAAGCTCCTAATTATAAATAATTAATTAAACATGTTCAACATAAGTTGTACAATATAAACTAATTATACACTCATAAGTTTATTGAGTGGAGTGAGCAAATCTTACTTATAATTATTGGTTAGTTATCTACGAGGCAACATAAACCCTAATTCAAGTTTCATATACTTAACCTTAACCTAAAATGAAGTGTGCAAATCTTACTTATAAAACATCTTATTCTAATAAAATTTCGTGAGTAAGTTTTATAAAATTAATCGTAGTTTCATTCCCAATTCAACCAAACTTCACCAAATCATCACCATACAACCTGAAAACATCTTATTCATATACTTGACCTTAAACTAATTAAGCATGAAATGAGCAAAGACACTTATAAAATATCTTATTTATATAACAATTCTAACAAAATTTCGTGAGTAAGTTTTATAAAATTAATCGCCATTTGATTTTCAATTCAACCAAACTCAATGTATAATTACGTGAAAGTAATGTGGATGATTCGAAGGAATTGTTTCATCTTGATAGTCACGTTGTAGCGATGTAATTATAAGGTCCGTATATGTTGATTAATTATTTAATTATATTAAACTAAGCTAGATTGAATAGGAATATTTATTTTGAAAATATATAAGATAAAGTAATAAATAAACATAATCTAAAGTCTGAAAATTGGAATGCATTGAGTGTGCCTCAACTTTATTGACTTGGTGCTTAAGAATTATTTAGATTTTTTTGTGATGCACTTTCTTTTGTGTAATGGGAACTCACACCGTTACATTTAGTGCATAATGAGTAAATTCATACTCTTATGCAATAGTTTGCAAATTATTCGAAGGTTAAACCATATATGAAAAACTAAATGTAATAGATTTAAACTTATACGAGACATACTCTTGCGTATTTAAATGTATGATACTTCCGCTTTAATCAAATCCTAATTGTTATTAATAGAACCTAATAAAGGACTTATAAATTCTAATTGATGATTAATGAACCTTAATTACATCAATGCCGTATATCCAAATGTACACAATTTTTTGTTAATCTATAATATTTATGGAATTCTAACCCAAAACCTTTTTACTTATACCCAATCTTCCACTAAGAGAACTTCATGTGATACAATTTTTCCTCATTTTTCATGGGTTATAAATAAAAGTGGGTGCATTTTGATTTTACAAATTATAGCAACAAGCAAACTCATACAATTTTGAAACTTATAAAACATCTTATTCATATAACAATTCTAACAAAATTTCGATGAGTAAGTTTTATAAAATTAATCGACATTTGATTCTCAATTCAATCAAACTCATTCAAATTTCACCAAATCATCACCATATGCCTAATTATACACTTAACAACTCAAAACATCTCACGAAATGATGAATTTATCATCCCAATTCACATCCAAGCTTATCAATTTCACAAGCCCAAATCACAAGACTAACATTCAATGTATCATTTTCACTATCAATTCGGTAAACTCAATTCAATTTTCACTATCAATTCAATGCATCATATATAATATTTTACTATCAATTCAATACATCATATAATTTTCACTAATCAATTCAATACATCATATACAATATTTTCAATAAAATCAACAAATATATAACAAAATAAAAAAATGAAATATAAATAAAAACCCAAACAAACCAACACAGACGGACGACGGACGGGGAGGGGGCGGCGGCGGGGCGAGGCAGAGGGGAGGCGGGGGCGGCGGACGGCAGACTGACGGACGGCGGTGACAGACGGTGAGGGTGGGGTGGGGTGGGTGGTGGGTGTGGTGAGGCGGGGGAGGCGGACGGCGGGCAGCAGCGGCAGCAGCAATGAGGGCTCAGTGGGGTGGGGTGGGGTGGGGTGGGGGGTGGGGTGGGGCAGGGTGGGGCGGTGGGTGGGGGGTGGGCGGGCAGCGGCGGGGCGGCGTGAGCAGCAGGAGGTGGGGTGGGGCCATGGGCTGGGGTGGGGTTGGTTGGGGTGGGTGTCATGAGGGCTAGGCGGGCATGGCGGGCGGCGGGGTCGAACCTGTGGGCAGGCGGAGGTTGGGTTGGGGAGGGAGGGAGGTTTCGGATCTTATATGAAATTGGGAAGAAATCCCGTCATTATTAAACTTTTAGCGGCGGATTAGCGACGGAATAGTCCGTCGTTATATTTAAAATAATTGTAACGACGGATTGTGACGGAATAATGGATTTAACGACGGAATAATTTAACGACGGACACGTATCCGTCGTTAATTAATGTACGTAATATAAAAAATAAAAGATTTTACATTAACGACGGAATTCATTCCGTTGTTAAATTAGAGACTATTTTACGACGGACATTCCGTCGCTATTATTATTGGGAATAAATAAAATCAGAATTAAAATTAATGACGGATTGTATCCGTCGTTAAAATAAATTAAAAAAAAATTAGAAATAATCCGATTTTTTAACGACGGTTTAGCGACAGAATTGGTTAATTCAATTAAAAAATAACAAAAAAAATTAATTTTAACGAATGACACTATCCTTCGTTAAATTTAACGACGGAATAGAGACGGAAATGCCGTCGTTAAAACTTCGCGCGAGAATTCCCCGCCATGATACGTCGCTGATCCGTCGCTGATCCGTCGCAAAAGAAATTCCTATTTATTCCGTCTCTAATCCGTCGCTGATTCACGACCCGCATTATGTCCGTCGCTAATCCGTCGCTGATTCACGACCCGCATTTTATCCGTCGCTGATCGGCTGTATTTTTGTAGTGAAATTATAATAGTATATATAATTCTAATTATATAATATTTATTTGTGTTTAATAGTTTATTAATCTATATTATTTATTTATGTTTAATAGTTTATTAATCTATAATATTTATGTATGTTTTATAATTTAGAACTCATTCGGTAGAAATGTATATTTAGAAAGTAAAGTTTATAAAATTTTAGTTATTTTGTTTTATAATGAAATTGAACTGGAAAATTCAGTTTGGTTAAATTCGATTTTTAGGCTATATGATTAGGGTTTTTTTAGTACAAATTTTGATTAATTAAATTTTTGTAATTCGGTTCGACTCGCTAACCAAATTGAGCAATTCTCACCCTTACTTGCCAACATCATTAGTTTGCATATGCTCAAGCACATCAAAATTACCTAAAACAACACAAAATTTGTAAAGACGTTGGATCAGGTGAGCTCATCTTTTTGAGAACTTGAGAACAATGATAAGGCGTTGAAGATGATCGTAAAATGGTATAAAGTTGTGCATACTAAAACTTTCTAAAAGCTGTTGCACAACAAAATAATTTTAGAAAGTTTTAGTTATGCACAACTTTATACCTGGTTTGTCATCATCTTCAACGTCTTATCGTGGTTCGCAGAGTTCAAAAAAGATGCGATTCTCATTTGATCCACTTCCTATATATATATATTTATATATATATATATATGTTTTCCATATATTTAATAATATACGTGTTACACGCGCATGTATGACAACTAATTTTCGTTCGAAATCCCCAAATTTAAAATAAAATGAGATTTCGTTGATATAGTAGAAATTCTAAAAATTATTAAATATTTTTGTAATTACAAAACTATTTAATAATTTTTATATGTGAAGCCATCATAGTTTAATGGTTATTTAATACTTTTTGTAATTTGTAATTACAAAAATAAGTGAAGCCATCATAAATGTTTAGGATTTATATGTACTATAAAAATAAGCAAAGAAGTGGAATTGTTGCTTCTGCCACAACACAAATATCCCAATATTTACAAATTAAAACACAACAGAAGTTAATCAGTTTCCTGATCATATTTGGAGTTATCATCAGACGGCCATTGGATGGTTTCCAGAAGCCTCTCTCTCATCAGCTTCAGATTCTCTTCTTATATTTCGTTGTATATTTCACCAAGATCACATTTCTGCATAACAAGACAAATAAATCAGTGTCTAATGCAGACGATGTTTCGTCTCCTACTCTAATATTCCAATACATGTCACGCGTATATTAGACGTCTATTAAAATCTCCCTATCCTATTCCAACACTTCCAATACATGTCACAAGAAAAATTGTCAAATTATGATTAAGAATTCATCATTCATGGAGGGACTCTTGCATTACACAGAGTTCTACATACCTTGATCCATCTGCCATAGAGTGTAAGGCGTGTAATCATCACTCTTTCAGCAAGTTCTCGCCTTTCCTGACAAAAAATCAAGAAATGCACCAAAACTTTCAACAATACAACAAAGGATGAAGCCACACATTTGAAAATCTTGGTATGAATCAAGATCAATCTGTGCCAATCTAGTAAAGCAGATTTTTCAATAGAAAGAACCAATTATATAAGAATGCTGCTATGTGATCTACATCACATCTAATTGAGTCATCAACTAAAGACTCAAACGGAAAGACCCTCTTCAGATATCATGAATCATCACCGGTTACCTTAACCAGAGTCTGAAGAAAGCGCTTCCCCTTGTTTGGTACATTGTCCGCGACAAAGCTGTCGGATTGACGACATTCAGCAAGAGATCAAATGCAAATAGATGAAGAATTAATTTGTTTGTTTGCTTACTTGTTGAACCACTTATACTGTGGTGGATTCATCTCATAGAGCTGTTCAAGAACTGTCCTCACAGCTTTGAACGTGAAGTAGTCCACAAGTTCCTGCAATTAATGTCTGAGAATAGATACAAGGAAGATTTTGGTACACAGAAAAATAAGATGGAAAACACAAAATTCTAGCTAGAACTGACCATTTTGACATCGTTGAAGGTGTCCTCGTATTGTCCCCCTAATTCGTCAACAACAACGAGGCGTTGAAGCTTGTGTCTCTTTGTTGAAGTAGTGCAGCATGAGAGCACTTTTGCAGACCATGAATCTAAGAAAGGTTTGCTCAAATGCACCATCCTCTGCTGCTTCAATCGCCTTCTTTTCCCTACGTTTCTGTAGAAATAAGAGACGGCGTTTCCCTTTATGCTTGAAGACATGGTGTCCACGCACAAACATGGGCATGATTCACTCAATGACTTCACCGATGCAGCTCCTGCCATAACTACAATCTTCTTGGGAGCTATTTGAATGAAATATGAAACAATGCTGTAAAATTTAGAGATAATTCTTCTCTTCTTAAACAGCAGAAACTGAAGCAAAACACTACCTGAAATTTGTTGGAAAGATGTGAAGATTCTAAGAAATATAAAAAAAATCTTCTACCCCTCTTATTCTCTTCATGAATCTGGCTCGACTTTCTGATATTTATGTGAAATTTGGGCAATGTTTTTCCTTTTTTTTCCGAAATATTTGTGAGGTCCCAAATTCTCCACATTACTTATTCTTGTTTTGTCATTTCTCATCCATGAATGGAGCACAGTGCCAACTGTTAATACAATTTGGGCACGTGATTAGGTAAATAGATTCTTCATAGCCTTGGCAGAATCCTGTTGCTTTCGTAACATGAAAGGAGATTCCGATAGTTCAGTATGATGCTCAAATTTATTTATTAATTCTTCTAAAATTTTACAGTTACATACAGTAGCTGTAGTTCTCATATAAATTTTACTGAATGCGAAACAGATTTTGCCAAATTTCCTTAGAATATAAGAATTCCTAACACTAAATCTGACAAATAGGATAGAAAGTACAGCAGAGTAAAACAGTGGGAAATCGAGCAACCTTATGTTATAGCAGCAAAAGAAACGAATTCAAAAAATAAATTAATGCATTATAAAATATGTTTGACAGCTAACAAGTTCTAACATACAAGGACAAACATTTCATCAACTGAAGATAAATATTCGAAATACTGCAGATTTCTTATCTTTTTCTACACACACAAAAAAAAAGATCTCACAACAAAAAAAGGTCCATCGAAACTTTGAGAAGTTGATATTAGCAGCTAATTCCATACTCTTCGACCTTTGGGTCAGTGACTCTAGTGGTGAAGGGATCAACTCTGACCCACAGCAATGAAAAGATCGAAGCTAGAAGGATAGACCACACTATGACGGTGGGAGTGCGGCTCTAGCGTCCCATAAGACCTTTGAGGAAAGGGTAGAGATGCATGATCACCCAGAAGGTGAAGAACAGTTTCCCGAACAACGGCCCCCACGATTGGTAGCCGCTGTTGATTGAATAGGAAATTCTGGCAACAATTCCTATCAAGTTCACAATGAGAAGAGTGGTTGCAGGAATCAGAAGAGTTGTCCATTTGAACATGTAAAGCTCGGTAAAATCTCCCTCTTCGTCTCCAGCTTTAGACGTGACGTTGAAATTCCTATCTATTCCAGCAAGAACTTTAAGCAGCCCTTGGAATACAGCAAAGAAACGAGCTGAGACACCTCCGATGACCAAGAACTGCTCGTTCCTCCACCATTAGTCGATTCCGACACCACTCCACCTCATCTCCAGTATACCAGTGGCAAAGATGGAGAGAAAGAGGGAAAGCCTGTTAAGATACGTTTCACGGTTTACAGGAAGTCATTTTGGGGACTGATCCAGAATCCAAGATATAGCAAACCAAAATATATAGTGCGTCATTTTGTGCTGCCACATGAGAGCAAGACATGGTGTTCTATGGAATTTGCCAATATTATCAAAGTTTTTGCTCATACCCTGCATACCTAGAGAAAGCTCTGAATATAAAATTATAAACTTACAGTAGAGTCATCAATAAGAACATCAGTGCTCGCTTCAATATCTCCCACTGGCCACTCCTCTTTCAGAAGGAGGATGGCTAGAAGTCATTGGAATAACAGGCTTTTCCTGCTTCATTTTCCAGCCATCCACTCTTTCTTTCCAGGCAACATTGCCTAAGCCTGGGGATCCAAACTCCCTCACTGGATCCACAATCCTGGCTGCAAATGGAAAAAGGAAGATATTAGGTAAAGAATATGGAAGACCCAGGCAACAAAAGAAATATTATAATCTATCAAAGGAATTGTAACGAAGTAAAAGTTTATGTTTCTACCGCCTCCAGGGCGTGGAGATGCCATTGAAAGGCGCCCGGATGATGCGGCAGACAATTCCCCAGAAATCTGCAAAAACATAGAAAAATTTCACCAATTTATGCCATAATATATGACTGCAGAGCACAATAGTAGAACAAAGTGATTCAAAGCATGATAACTTACATCTGTTTCATTTCTAAGCAAAGGATTGTGGTTTTGAGGAACCTCCTTGTCATACTTTGGTGCACTGAGACTTTCTCCCGCATGATTAACACACCAGCTCAGCATGAGTTCTGAAATTTTCTGCTTGTCACTTTGTGTTTCAGAGTAATGGACATCATCAGCAACACCATCCTCCTTGCTATCACCATAAATTGCAGGATTCCTTTTGAAAGTGTCGAATTCATTTTCAGAAACCAGATTTTGGTTACAGACTCACTAAATTTTCAGTGTTTAGAAAGTCGCTGAAAAGGCCATGTCTTTTTATGTTTCTATTCGCTGAAACGGCATTAATTTTCCCAAAAATAATTTAAACTGAATCATGGCCATGCATACACGTAGAGACATTGGCGTTCCAATTATTTTAAGAAAAACAAGGAATTACCTTATGCGACAATTTTTTATTCTGGAATTAATGGTTGACAAAAGTTGCAGACTGAGGTCGGAGAAATCCTCTCACAACTGTAATGAGATTTTTGAGAAAAGATAAAAGAGTATGATTGAATGTGGCGTAAAGTCATGATTACCTCATACACTTTTCCGCCTAAATTGGTTGTTGGAACAGACGCATGCTGAAATGCATACCATTGTGGGGACAACGTTCCTTTCCTCTTGCTTCTCGTGTCCTCACTTACACCAACAAACATATTTCACTAATGCTTTGCTCTTACTTATTGTCTAAAAATCAAAACTTGTAAAACAATTTCTAGGTCGTGTGTGTCCGCCCCACAGGACTTAGTACGGTTTACCTCTCCTGTGTTGGTTTGCGGACTTCACACATCGAGATCGAACTGCGGCGTGTGTCCCAACAGCTTGAGTTGGGAATCCAACACATCCAGTACTTGATATATATCTTTGGATGATGGATGATAATCATCACAAGCAGCAAACTGATGCATCTTCTTTTTCACTTCTATCCAACTAGAGCCGGGCAAAGCTTTCTCCACTCCACGCTCCTTCATCATTCCCCTAATCCTTGCCACTTCATTCCATCTATTTGCTTCAGCATACATGTTAACCAAGAGGGTGTAATACCCACTATTATTTGGCTCCAAAACCATTAATCTGTCTACAGCAATTTGAGCAATCTCTATGTTTTGTGAAGCTTACAACCGCCTAGCAAAGCACCCCAAATAACAGAATTTGGCTGCATTCTCATGCTGCTTATCAGGACTAGTGCTTCTTCCAGCAAACCAACTCTGGATAAGAGGTCGACCATGCAACCGTAGTGTTCGATTTCAGGAAGGGTACCGTATCTGCTAGTCATTTCAGAGAATCTACGTTTACCTTCTTCAACCAGTCCAGCGTGAGCACAAGCTGCAAGAACACTCAGAAAGATAACATGAGTTGGCTCAATCTCCTCCTTGTCCATTTTGTCGAACATTGCTAATGCTTCTTCTGCATATCCATTATAAGCAAGACCATCAATCACGGAACTCCAGCAGAAGAGATTTTTCTCCTGCAGTTTGAAGAACACAACCAGTGCTCTCTCCACAACCCCGCACTTAGCGTACATATCAATCAATGCGGATCCTATATAAACATCGATATTGAACTCTGCCTGCATAATATACAAATGCATCTCCTTGCCTTTGTCTAGAGCCCCAAGATGCGCACAGGCAGATATTACAGTCGCCATTGTCGTGTTGTCAGGCCTGGTTCCGGTACTCTTCATTTCTTCGAAAAGTTCCAAAGCTGGTCGGTATAACTCTCGTTTGCAGTAACAATTGATCATGGTCGTCCAAGAAATCACATCCCTTTCAAGCATTCTACAAAACAAAGCCTCCGCAGAATTCACATCCCCTGCTTCGGCATACCCGTGAATCATGGTATTGGAAGCTGCAGTGTTCTTTTGGGGCATCTCATCAAACACCCTCCTAGCAGAATCCAAATCTCGAGCACGGACATGGGTTGATATCATGGTGGACCAAGCAAAGCCATCTCTTTCAGGCATTTCATCGAACACTTTCCGGGACTCAACAGCCATACCCAAACTAGAGTAGAAATCAACCATGGCGGTCTGCAGATGAAGGTGCAATCCCAACCCATTTCTCAACACCTGGGCATGAACACATTCACCGAATCCAGCGAAGCATAAAACTCTACAGCTCTTAATCACAGGAGGGAATGTATAACTGGTGGGACGCACGGCGTTCCTCAACATCACCACGTAATAGCGCAAGCCTTCCAGGGGGCGGAAGCAAGTAAGAAAGGCTCCGATGACGGCGTTGTAAACGAATACGTTGGGATTTTGCATCTGGGAGAAAGCGAAAATGGCGGAATCTATGGTGCGATGGTTGGAACAAGCAGTGATGTACTGATTGATCAAGAAGCAATCTTGGGCGGTGTTGGTTTTGATCAACAAGGCGTACCAGGATTCCAGTTGGTTGGGAGTTGAGCATCGTTTCAATTGGTGGGCAGCATGTCTCAGCGCGAGTCCTGCGTTCCATCGCATAGAGAGAGATGTACGCATTAAAAAAGTATCGGTTATCCCTTGTCCTACAGTCCTACAAACACACTCTCATTGCTTTATCGGGAGTTATGGCGGCAGGCAAGATCTGTGGCAAGAAAACAAAGTTAGCATCTTTCCTTTCCATTGCCTTTTTTGTTTTTTTGACTTGTATTTTATATTTTCGCCTCTTTTCCTTCACTTTCAATGTTTAGTTGATAATTGTTCGTTGAGGTTCTCTCTCATAATTATATTTAATTATTTTATGATTCACTCAATGACTTCACCAGAGCTCCTGCAATAACTCCAATCATGGGAGCTACTTGAATGAAATATGAACAATGCTGTACAATGAAGAGAGAATTCTTCCCTTAAACAGCAGAAAGTGAAGCAAAACACTACCTGAAATTTGTTGGAATGATGTGAACATTCAAAGAAAAATAAAAAATCTTCTGACTTTAGAGGGTGTTTGACCCTAACTTATTTTTCATAAATTTATAAACAATCATGAATTTATCAAAATAAATTTATTATAATTCATTATTTATTACACATACACTATCAGCTTCATCTCTCGTTAATTTTATCTCTCTAACTATGATTTTCTCTCTCTAACTCACTATTTTTTCTCTAACTTATAAGATCAATTATCCAAACACTTTAATAATTTATAAATATTTAAGATATTATCTCTTATAAACTCTTAAAACATCTTGTTGGAGCTTATAAATTCTTTAAAATAAACTTAGCCAAACACCCCTCTTCGTGAATCTGACTTGATTTTCTCATATAATGATTTTTATGTGACATTTGGGCAATGTTTTTCCCTTTTTTTTCGAAATATTTGTGAGGTCCCAAATTCTCCACAATACATATTCTTGTTTTGTCGTATCTCATCCATGAATGGAGCACAGTGCCAACTGTTACTACAAATGAGATTCCGATGCCAATGCTCGGTCTCTTATGGGAACGCATGCTATCGATGAGAATAGTCTCATTCAGTATGATGCAGGGATAAGTAGATTGTCCCAATTTTTACAAGATTTTAAAAAATATTTTTAATTTAGTTAATACATTAAAATATCTTTAATTTTGATGAAATTTTGAAAAATATCATTAATTTTAGATAATATGTTAAATGTCCTCAATTTTGACTATATTTTAAAAAATGTTATTGATTCTGAGTTTTCGACGATAAAATGTTACATCAGTACGTAGGATTCTGGTGTGGGTTATTACTCGAATGAGTCAACATTCTATCTCGTGTGGATTATAGCTCAAATAATTCAGCATTACATCGTTGAAAACTCTGGAATCGAAACATTTTTCAGAATTTCATCAAAATTTGCGACATTTAATGTATTAACTAAAATTTGAAACATTTTTTTAAATCTCGTCAAAGTTGGGGATATTTTAATATATTAACTAAAGTTATGACATTTTTCAAAATCTTATCAAAGTTGAGGACACAAACTGAATGTTGAGCCAATTGAGCAATAACCACCACGAGAATCCTGCGAACTTACGTAACATTTCATCATCGGAAACTCGAATTTAGAAACATTTTTCAAACTATCTTCAAAATTGAAGACATTTAATATATTAATTAAAGTTGAGAACATTTTTCAAAATTTCGTCAAAATTAAGGACATTTAATATATTAATTAAAATTTGAGACATTTTTCAAAATCTTTTCAAAATTTGAGATACAAACTGTGATTATCCTTTTTATTTATTAATTCTTCTACAATTTTACAATAACATAGTTCTCATATAAATTTTACTGAATGCAAATCAGATTTTGCCGAATTTCCTTAAAATATAAGAATACCTGATACTAAATTTGAACAAATAGGATAGAAAATACAGCAGAGTGATACTCTCAAAGAAAATGAAACACAATGGGAAATCTAGCAACCTTATGTTATAGCAGCAAAAGAAACGAATTCAAAAAATAAATTAATGCATTATAAATATAGTTGACGGCTTACATGTTCTAATATACGATGGACAAACATTACATCAACTTGAGATAAATATACGAAATACTGTAGCTTTCTCATCTTTCTCTTTCTACACAAAAAATAAAATAAAAAGAAACATCACAGACAAAAAAAGTTCCATCGACATTGTGAGAAGTTGATATTAGCAGTTAATTCCACATTCTTCGACCTTTGGGCCAGTGACTCTAGTGGTGAAGGGATCAACTCTGACCCACAGCAACGAAAAGATTGAAGCTAGAAGAATTGACCACACTACGACGATTGTGGGAGTGCGGTTTTGGCGTCCCATAAGACCTTTGAGGAAAGGGTAGAGATGCACGATCACCCAGAAGGCGAAGAACAGTTTCCCGAACAATGGCCCCCACGATTGGTAGCCGCTGTTGATTGCATAGGAAATTCCGGCAACAACTCCGACCAAGTTCACGATGAGAAGAGTGGTAGGAGGAATCAGAAGAGTTGTCCATTTGAACATGTAAAGCTCGGTAAAATCTCCCTCTTCGTCTCCAGCTTTAGACGTGACAGTGAAATTCGTATCTATTCCAGCAAGAACTTTGAGCAGCCCCTGGAATACAGCAAAGAGATGAGCTGAGACACCTCCAATGACCCAGAACTGCTCGTTCCTCCACCATTCGTCAATTCCGACACCACTCCACCGCATCTCCAGTATACCAGTGGCAAAGATGGAGAGAAAGAGGGAAAGAAACCAGATACTCGCAAGGTTACTAATCTGTAATACAAAATATATAGTTTAAAACATGTTTATCGCTTCCACAAGAGATGTTAAATTTGTCAAGAAAAACATACCTGAGGGATAATAAATTTCCCAGTAAGCAAGCAGACGGCTGGCAATGTGCAGTAAAATAATAGAGGAATGGAAGTGATCGGGTAAATCGTTGTGTTGACATATGCGAATCTCTCCAGCCATTTTAGCCTTCCTTTATATCCATACCATATTGGACAATGCCTGCTAAATAGAATCTCCACAGACCCCAAGGCCCATCGAAGCACTTGATTCAATCGATCGGAAAGATTAATTGGAGCTGATCCCTTGAAGGCTGCCCTTGGAGGCATACAGTAAATTGATCGCCAGCCACGAGCATGCATTTTAAATCCTGTAAGAATATCTTCTGTGACAGAACCATAGATCCATCCTATCTGTATACATGAGAGGAAAATGAGCCTCGTAAGAAAATCAAGTGGACAATAATTAATTTCAGAAGTGAGGAAATATCAGATGAATAGAAGTAAGCATTTGATGGACAGAAAAGAAATATTGACAATAACATTGAACAGCATGAATGTAGATGCAATAAAATAACTAACTGCAATTATGCTTTCGTAGTAGTAGATCCTATTCCAGTGGATTTAGAAAATAACAAAACTAGGAAATGCCAGAGCACGGAAAAAGCAAAAAATAAATAAAAATCATACATCTTAAATGTCTCTTCTACAGCTTACTTGAGAATTGATAACCACACACCAGGAATAAATAGGCAGAATTATTCTCAGGACTCGAAAAATAGGAAAAAGCTTCTAAATGGAAGCAAAGTGTTCGCATAAAGGAGTTGACAATATGAAGTCAATTGCTTTCAGGAATGAAAGAAAAGCTTTGATGGGAATTTCCAGTTCTACATTCCAGCCAATCAAATAAGAACACCATTATCTTATCAGATCTTCAGTCTTAATGAACTATAACTATAATATTACACCCATTTCCATTAATAGGTAAAAGAAATTCTTTTTAACAGAGTGTGTCATTGTAAAGCTAGAACCCTTCAGTATTTTATAGAATCAATATCATTATATCCAAAAAAAAATATTAACCTATGTTATTGTTGACATTATTAGGTTATAATCCTATGTATGGGTGTCCTGCTATTTCAAGGTAGTAAGGCGGAGAGTAAACAGTATGTAGTGCAGCATAGAACTCCAGATGGAGTACAGGGCACATACCTCACTTCCCCATTCTGACTTATCTTCGTACCCACAGCTGATGACGTGAATAGCCTCTTTCAGGAGAGTCTCTGGTGTGGCAGACTGAGGCACGCCACCATTCTCCATCAGAGTAGATGCAACAAAAACAGCTGACTGTCCAAATCTTTTCTCCAAGCTCATCTGGGACATGAGCAATGACTTTTCATCATCGAATCCAGCACCTGGTTCAATCAACAAAGGGGATGAATCAGCAACACAACAAGGGGATGAAGCAAACAGAGTGACACTGAAAATTTCATTAAATCTTTTTCCTGTCAGCAACTTCTATCTCCGTGTTATGCAGGGACAACTATCTAAAGCAGAACCATCACAGTGATAAATTTTAACTATCATAATTAAAAAAAAATTAAATAAAAAAGAGAACCATGTGCATAAACAGTTAAACAGCAACATCTCCATCCCATCCCCTTCAAAGCAACTAATTCGTATGAGCTAGAGGTTATTGATTGGTGATCATGTTTTCAGTTGTTACTTTCAAGGAAAAATTACCTTCAACACCCTCCTCTATATCCTCCAAGCTGAATATAGGAACAGTAGGATCAACATGCTTGCTAGACTTCTTTTTATCTGAACCCTTCTTACTTGATTTAGAACTTTTCTTTCTTGATCCACCAAAGCAGGAAGAAAGCATCCCGGGTTTCTTATGCTTAGGTTTGTGAGGAGGCTCATAACCATACAAAGCTGTTCTGTTGAAGACACATCCAGTGCCCACATACACAGGGCCTTGAATGCCATCCAAACCTCTCAAGTTAATCTGGTGAGCCAAAAAAGAAGAGTTAGAATGAGTTGTAGGTAATCAAAAACAGAACTTGTATCACATGGATTGTAAGGACTGCTATGAATAAATACACTGAAACTCACATCAAAGAAGACAGTGTTACGATTGGCATATCGATCGCTCCTGTCTATACCATCAAATCTCTGTGGAAATTGCACATAGCAGACATATTTCCCAAGATTAGGATCCATCAAAAAGCACATTGCTTCACGCAAGGCCTTGCTGTTGTTAATGTAATGATCACAATCAAGATTCAACAAGAAAGGTCCGTTGGTAAGAACAGCTGACACACGAACCTGCAAGTATAGTACATAAGAATGCCAAACTTGCTGTATGATAAACTATACGTTCAAAAATACATCATTCGACTACTTACAAGTGAATTCATGGCACCAGCTTTCTTGTGATGCTGGAAACCAGGACGCTTCTCACGAGAAACATATACTAAGCGAGGCAGCTCATTACCGTCGCTGTCAAGACCTCCACTTTGGCCCAAGAAAACCTGTGAGCCAGAAATATGAGGAATTTTACAGGAATGCAACTGAGTACATGTTTGTTGAGGCAGAACATAGATAGCATGCATCACTCTTGCTTTAAAACCAAATCAAAAGAAACATGAAAATGATGAAAAATCTTTTGCATATGAAATGAACATGCACTATACAGTACAAAGGAACATTGACACAAAACAAGATAGAAGCTCCAGTTATCTTCTCACCTGGATCATTCCCGGGTGATCCCTTGTATTATTTCCAGGCCACGGTGTACCGTCTTGCATGACCCAACCTTCTTCAGGAACTTTCTGGGCCTTGGACACAAGAGCGTTGATACGAATTTTGAATTCTTCATATTCTCTCTATAGTGCAAACCCAGATAAAAGAAATAAGACGTATGACCAAATGTGAAGGGAAAATCTGGTAAAGTAAAATTTATTCACCTTCATAGCCCGACGGTCTTTCACAAAAGATGGCTGGACTTTATCTTTCAAATAGTCAATCTTCTGAGCAAAGTACCATTCGGGAGCCCGTGGCTCAATACTGTACTTTTTGCAGAAAGGAACCCATTTTCTTGCAAATTCAGATGTTTCTGATAGAGCTTCAAATGTCAGCATGGCAGACCCATCATCAGAAACATAGCAAGAAACCTTGTCCACCGGATAGTCTACCGCAAGAATGGACAAAACAGTATTAGCTGTAACAAGAGGAGGCTCCTTCAGAGGATCAACAGTACTGACAAATATGTCAACAGCAGCTAATTGTGATGGCTCTCCTTCACGGTCATATCTGTTACACAATACACATTATTCATGTAGTTTTCAAAATCAGACAGGAAAAGTAATTTACAGTGAGGAAAAAAAGAATGGGTTTGTGGTAATATAAAAACTAAAGATATAAGGGCTTAGCAGAAGAAATGCAGCAGAACTAAACAAAGGCACTGCACTATCTACCTATTATAAGCATAAGCCTTTCAACTAGAAGGAACATCCAACAAAGCCAAATATGATACACATATAAGGGGAAATTTCTCACCTCAGGGAAAGCCTGTCAAGATACGTTTCACGGTTTACAGGAAGCCATTTTGGGAACTGATCCAGAATCCAGGATATAGCAAACCAAATCTCACAAATCACAGAAATCAGCCACAATGGATATGCATTGGGTACAGGGTTCGTTATTCGATAGTGCAAGAAAATACAAAGAATCACCAATCGCAATACGATAACCATCCTGTAAGGGTTTATCCTTGATGAAGGAATAGAAACCTTCCTTGATAGGGGCTGTCGGGCTTCATCATTCCTACACCAAGAAGAAAATTATCAGAGGGGGAATGGCTACCATGCAAAAAATATATATAGTGCGTCATTTTGTGCTGCCACATGAGAGCAAGACATAGTGGTCAATATTATCAAAGTTATTGCTCAAACAAACCCTGCATACCTAGAGAAAGCTATGAATATTAAATTATGAACTTACAGTAGAGAGTCGTCAACAAGAACATCAGTGCTCGCATCAATATCTCCCTCCTCTTTCAGAAGGAGGATGGCTAGTAGTCATTGGAATAACAGGCTTTTCCTGCTTCATTTTCCAGCCATCCACTCTTTCTTTCCAGGCAACATTGCCTAAGCCTGGGATCCAAACTCCTCACTGGATCCACAATCCTGGCTGCAAATCGAAAAAGGAAGATATTAGGTAAAGCATATGAAAGACTCAGGGAACAAAAGAAATATTATAATCTATCAAAGGAATAGTAACGAAGTAAAGTTTACGTTTTCCACCGCCTCCAGGAGGTGGAGATGCCATTGAAAGGCGCCCAGGTGAGGCGGCAGACAATTCCCCAGAAATCTGCAAAACATAGAAAAAAGTCCACCAATTATGCCATAATATATGACTGCACAGCAACAACAGTAGAACAAAGTGATCCACAAGCATAAAAACTTACATCTGTTCCATTTGTAAGCAAAGGAATGTGGTTTTGAGGGACCTCCTTGTCATACTTTGGTGCACTAAGGCTTTCTCCCGCATGATTAACACGCCAGCTCATCATTCGTTCTGAAATTTTCTGCTTGTCACTTTGAGTTTCAGTGTAATGGACATCATCATCAATACCATCCTCCTCACTATCACCCTGAATTGCAGGACTCCCTGTTTGAAAGTGTCAAATTCATTTTCAGAAACCAGATTTTGGTTGCGACTCAACTAAATTTTCAGCGTTTAGAAAGTCGCTGAAACAACCATGTCTTTTGGTGTTTCTGTTGGCTGAAAACGGCATTAATTTTTCCAAAAATAATATTAAACTGAATCATGGACATGCATACATGGTAGAGACATATTGGCATTCCAATTATTTCAAGAACATACTTGTATATTTATGCATATTACAGCTAGATAATCAATAACAATCATATACAATCATTTTCTTAATGCTATAACCATTACATTTATACAACAACACAACATAATAATACTCAAACTTGATGTGATACCACCAAACACTGAATCTTCTACGACATTTGAATTAGAACCTGCACATCCTAAACAATATAGATATCCTCTCTAAAAATGAAAACAAATCATGTTTATTACTCAGCCATTCCAGGGAACACAGCGTTCCGAGACACATTGTTAGAAATAATAAACAAACAATAAGTAGTTACAGAGTCCAGAATATCATTCCCATTATTCTATCTACTGTTCGAGCATTGTATGTGGAATCTTTCAAAGACCTAGACCCCTTCCTAACATGGTTTTCACATACGATTCAAAATCCCCCCCCCCCAAAAAAAAGAGTCCACTGGTCAGTAGTCTAGCTATAGCAGCTGTTTCTTCCCTATATGCTCACATTGTAGTTAATTATATTTATCTGATCTGATTTCAGGAGCATTAGATTTATTATAGGAAAAAAGTTTGACAAACTTGAAGATGAATACCAATTTGTGCAACTCAATATAATTATCTATAGTAAACTAGAGGAAGTTACGTTGCAACTAATTAGCAATATACCGTGAAACTCTTATTATTTCTTCCACGATCTATTCTGCATTGAAAGAGGATAGGTAGAGACAAAATGAAGGGACACTTTTATTAGCACTTACTATACCTTTATGTCTCTTGTATCTGGTTTTGCACTGAGGACAAGACTGATTTCCATCCTTCCTCTCATATTCATAGCAAGGCCTGCAAACTGGAAACGCACAGACATTGCAAGCAACAAATGGCTCAAGGTCAGCAATCAAACCCACGTCATCCCCACAGATCTGACAGACCTGGCTGCCCATTGTCTTCAAGGTCTTTCCCTAGCGACCGAATGCAGTAACTAAGTCAAAAATGGAACATAATCTTCCCAGAAATAACTTCACACTAAACATTTAGCTTGAGAAACAAATGTGTACATAAATATAAGCCAAGAAGTAAAATTCAGTGAAGAAAAATTTACAAGCATATGACCCAAAGAGAAGATACAAAACCTAATCAGGAATCTATGGATCCAATCGTCAAGATATTCTCAAGAATCCAAAAAAAAAAATCTATCATCTGAACATGATTTGATCAACAACATTCATACCAACCTTGATTTCTACTTCAGGTTCCATTGTCACTTAGTCTCAGTCAAGAGCAACGGATCAAAATCAGCCAGATGCAAAGCTTCACTCCGAATTTAACATCCCCGGGCAATGCGCTCCTGAAAAAACTGCAGCATGTTATGTCTCAATCCCTCCGAACTCATCATTTCACAGGTTAGATCTATTGCTTAAATCCAAAACTAACACAAAAACAACAAATCTAAACCCCCGATCACGCCTGCCGACAATCAAATTCAGCACGTTTATGAAACAATATCTTATTTGTTTTGACTACAAAATCAATTTGAATAATTAAAATCCTCCAATTAAATTGAAGCAACCCAGGTCAACGAAATTACTTAACACAATCCAAACACTGCATTAAATCCCATCCTCAATTTATATATATAACTTAAACAATATCTGCTAAAACGCCAATTCCAACGCAGTGACTGCAAGCGCCCTAAACGAAAACAGAAATCTCACCGCGCAATCCAAATGATACCGCAATCCGTCGCAATCAACTTCAGATCGTGAAAAAACAGATCGAATCCGCAATCGATTTGAATACAATGGTAAAGGAACACATAAATGGAAATGCATAAGAGAAGCAGCGAAGAGCAAAGCGAGTAGAACCACTAGCTGTCGGCTCGCCTTCTCTCTTCAGTTTTCTCTTACTAGAGAGAGAGAGAGAGAGATAAAGGTCAGTGTATGTATAGCTGTTATAGCTGTTAATGAGTGGGTTGTTCTCAAATCTCAATTATTATGATTGTCGTAAAAAAATATAAAGGAATATTAAAAAATGGCGTGGCAGGGAAGAATACGACAGGGGAGCTGCTAAGTGCTAAGTGCTAAGACTGTGCTCATGTATTTCTAAAGAGAAAAGGATGAGAGAGAAAGAGTGACGGTTTCCACTAATTAGTCCACCGACAGTGCCTTCAGCGTAGTGGTACTTTGAGAGGGTTCGTTATTACACGCTTCAAATGCTTGTACACTTCGGACTGGTGTGCCCTTATCTAATTGTGAAAGATGAAAATTATGAGTGTGACTTCTCAACTAATGCTTCCAAGATCGGGATGTAATCTTTAGAAAAAATATTTCTTTTATGTAATATCATTTTTAATAGTAAGTTATGTATCAGCGTTTTAGTTACAACTTAGTCTTGTTTAGTTGGTAAGTGATGGAATTTGAAAAGTATTTCATTAATTATTTTCAAATTAGAGTCAGTTTTTGTATATTTGGATGCATCGTTCATTTGTCTTAATCAAATCTTAATTATAATTAAGAAATTCTGAGAGGGACTAACAAATCTAATTGAGGTTTGATGGACCTAATTGCCAGCTATCATATATTTGAATACTCACAAGTTTTTACTTACGAAAATAATGTTATTATATTACTTTATTTTGTTATATTGTCCCTACATTATTATATATATTTTATTCTTGTAGGACTGGTGAGATTACAAATTATTATTGTTAATGAAAAAAAAAAAACCAAATCCACAATTTATATATTAAATTTACTCAGCACTACAAAATTACTATCAAAACTATCAATTAATTAAAAAAATCTTATAAATGCATCGCCTGCTAATGCATTGGAGAATTCAGAATAGATTGACCAGCGATCAATAAATTTGGAGGGATTGACCAACGATCAATGGGTTTTGGAAGAGGGGGTGATTGGTCAGGCAAAGGTGGGGGGGTTGGTGTTTGTCAAATAATAATGTATTTTTTGGGAAGGGGATGGAGAATGATGGGTTGGCCATTGGGTTGGGGAGGGTTTGATTGTATTGGGTTTTGCTATGGGTTTGGCCGTTGGGGTTTTGGGGGTTGGGGAGTTAGCTGTTGGGTTTTGGGTAGGTGGCCGTTGGGTTTGGTGGGGGTGTTCCGAGGTCAATCTTGGGGATGCAAGGAATTTTTTGTCATTTCACTGAATTTCGGTAATTTTAATAGTAAATTATAAATTTGAATAATTTTAGTATATACATAATTGTGGTTAGAAAAGTTTTCCCTCCCACTATTCAAAATATATACTCCCTTCATCCCTAAAATATATTTATGAGAATCTTCAGTGCAAATTTTAATAAAAGTTATTATATGTTTTGTGAGTAAAGTAAAAGTTTCATATTAGTGTAGCATTAAATTAATTAATGGTGGATCATGAGTGATAAAATGTATAAATAAGTCTTATTGTTAAAAGTAATAAGTAGAGATAGTGATGGACCATGAGTGATAAACTGTGTAAATAAATAGTGTTGTTGAGGGTATTTTATGGGATAGTTTACATATATGGAAATAGAATAAATTTGAGAGACGTACGAAAAAAGAAAACTAAAAACTATTTTTGGGGAGGGAGAGAGCATATATATATATGTGTGTGTGTGTGTGTGTGTGTGTGTGAGAGAGAGAGAGAGAGAAAGAGAGAGATAATTCCGGTGAGAATGCTTATATGTATAAGAAATAAGAATATGTCATAATTATAGATCAAACCCAAATTTCTGGTTCAGATTAAGTTGAAATTAATTGATAATATCAGTCATTATTTATTATCATTTACGGATAAGACATAAAATGATATTAAAAAAATCACAATCCCATAAATCTCGGCATCTTCCTTAATTATAGAGATTCATCATCCTCTTCCAAATCTTCACAAAATATAGCACATATTGAATAAATTTGTTACACATATATAATAAAAAAATATTGTTTTTATTTGTGGAATTAAATATTGTATGTTTTTTCTTCTTTTTTTTTGTATTGAAGATGGAATGTTGAATGTTGCACGCATAAGATAATTTGTAGCACATTTATAACATATAATATGCTCAATTTATTGTTATACAAACTAGATTACAACAAATTCATAATATCAAGGAATACAATTACTAATATAAATTTTAATTAATCCAACGAATTTAAAATGTAGCCTATGTAGTTATGAACTACGACACGACGTAAATTAATATTGTCAATTGATTTACTAACTTAGATTTATTCTTATCTCTTACAAATAATTTCGTTCATATCTAATCTATCCTCTCTCTATAACTTTTTATCATACATACGATTGAGATTTAGAAAGGCAAAAGAGGGTGTTGTGAAACTTATTCGAGATCCATAATTATTACATACTCCCTCCGTCCCAACTAACTTGAGTCGTATACTATTTTAAGCCGTCCCAACTAGCTTGAGTCATTTCAAAAAATGGAAATAATTAACAAAAAAATCAGGGATTTTAATTACAATTAGCAGGTAACTAATTGGGCTGATTATTGCATAATTAGGCCCAATTAGTAACCAGCCCACAACACAGCCCCAACCCGGATTCATCACTCTCTCTCTCTCTCTCTATCTCTCTCTCTCTCGGTACATTTGCCCTATTCACCCCCACAACCCGAATCTCTCCCTCTCATTTGCACACCACCTCCTCCTCTTTCTCTCTCTGTACATTTGCCCTACTCACCCCTACAACCCTAATCTCTCACTCTCATTTGCACGCCGCCTCCTCCTCTTTCTCTCTCTGTACATTTGCCCTACTCACCCCCACAACCCTAATCTCTCACTCTCATTTGCACGCCGCCTCCTCCTCTTTCTCTCTCGGTACATTTGCCTAATCATATTCATAACCCTAATCTCTCCCTCCTCAGCAACACACGCCACCTCCTCACTTCTCCACTCCCATCTTCTGCCTCTCTCCTCCGATCGATGACTTCTACCTCTAAATCTGACCCCCCAAGCCTGGATTCATGCGGATAGATTAATCCTCGCCGCCCCCTCACCGCGATGATATATGTGAGCGGTGGGCTCGCCGGCGATATGGATGCTCCAACCCAATCGTCGTTTCAATCGAGCACCGATGGCTCCCATCCTTGCTACGGGGCTCTTCGTAGACCCCGACCCCGACCCCCCACCGCTGTGAATAATGGGAGCGGTAGGCTCGGCGGCCGATCTACATCAGGAGGACGCCACGCCCTCCAACTCGCTCTCTCCATCGCCACCCTCGCATTGCCGCCTCACCACCGATCCATACGGATCAGGTGGTCTTCTTCCATTCACCGCAGAGGACCACTCGACGATGGGAGACACATCACTCGATGGCTCGTGCAGCGGGGTCGTCGGCGACGTGGAGAGAGATGGCTTAATGCTTGATGCTCTAAGTAGCCCTCTACCACCGTTCCCTTTCAACCCGGGAACATAGTCCTGGACGGCGTGTGTTGCTGAGGCTGATGAGTGGGTGGAGAAGCAGATCCGGATGGGTTTGCTATGAGGTCCATTTTTCGTGAACACCATGTTTTCGTGATGAGCGATGATTGTTTCTTGTTGGTCTTGTGATTAGACGAGGGTGATTGCTATGAGCACCCTTTTCGTGATGATGCGAGGCTATTTCTTGTTGGTTTTGTGAATAAGCGAGGTGATTCTATGAGCACCCTTTTTTAGCGTGGCGGGCTATTTCTTGTTGGTTTTGTGATTAGCGAGGTGATTCTATGAGCACCTGTTTTCGAGCATAAAGCGATTCTATGATTACTATAGGTGCATGTTTGTATGTGATGAACGAGATAGTTTCTTGTTGGTGCTATGATTAGCGAGGTCGATTGCTATGAGCACCTGCTTTTCGTGATGAGCGAGAAATTTTTTTGTTGGTATTGTGATTAAATGAGGCTGATTGCTATGGTTGCACATTTCTATGTGATTAACTGAGGTAGTTTCTTGTTGGTCTTTGTGATTAAATGAGGTGATTGCTATGAGCACCATGTTTATGTGATGAGCGAGGTTTTGCTTGTTGGTCTTTGTGATTAAATGAGGCTAATGTTGGGATTAAAGCGTGATGAATTTGGCTTTTCTTGTTGGTTTTTGCATAATTGATGTTGATGGCTATGTTGCATGATTACAAAATGTTTTGGCTAATTGCATCTAATTGCATACTTGCAAAAGTGTGGTGATGCATCTAAGTGCATAATTACAAAAGTATATCTTGATTGCATCTATGTGCCTAATTAAAAAGGTGAGCCTAATTTTCAAAACCAAAGACTTATGCTATGTTTACACCCAAAACATAGATTTTGCTTGTATGTTTTGTGAGCATAAACATCAAAACAAGCCGCCTACATCATAAAACCCTTGATATATGTCAAACCCATTGATTGTTCTATGATTGCTATTCCTCATTGGTGCCCATTTCTTTGAGGTAGTTGAGGCATTGTATCACTAGTTACATTGGCACTTCTAAGCTCGATGGTAGCTTATCGATCTTCTTAATGCACCTTTTGCCATGTATGGGATTTTGTAGCAGTTTGCCCTTCAACTTCATGATCTCTATCATGCATCCACATGAGACTTAGGAAAACATTGTTAAGTTTTATAGGACATAGCATGCAAATGATGTACACACTGCATTTAGTAGTTCATCCATTGTTTTACATGTTGTCTCCACTTGCAATGATTGGATGGCTCTAAACCATCCTAAATCATTGACATTTGTGTCTGGGGAGTTTGGTGGTCTTTGGATCGACTTTATGTTGAAGCTTGATTTGGGCGGTGCCTCCATTCGGATCACTATCCAATATATGAGGCCTTGCATTATCTTGCGTTGGATGTTGATATTTTTGCTTGCTCCTTCTGGCCACTTAGCTATAATTGCTGGTATAATCTGTTTTCCAATAAATGATACAGTTGTTGAGTTGCTTTTAATGCATAATTCAGGTTGGTAAGTTGCATTTATGAACATTAATGTGATGAAAACAGATATGAACAGATATTAATGCTTGATGTAGCAATAAATGTGCTGAGAAATTGGCAACAGATCTGTGATGATGAGAAATTCTCATTCTGAGATCATTTTACATTAAAAATACAAGGAGACACAAAGCATTAGCTGAAGCTAAAACATGATGGTGCCTATTCTATTTGTGCTACCGATTGATTAAACATCCTTTAATCACTTGTTTTGTGATGGATTGATGGGTTTTGTCTCAAGTGTACTCGCCTTGCTGTTCTCTTTGTTCTCTTTGTTGGCACTTGCATTGTGAATGGAAAATACATATTTTTCCATCAAATAAGACTTCTCCATTTTCTGCAAATAATGGCCTGCTTACAGCACACATGAACATTATTTTTCCAATGAACTTCTTACTCTTACAGGTCCTATGTGGCTCGGGTTCATCGGGGCTAAGTAAAACCTATGTGAACCTCTTGTTATGTAAAACCATTTTCATCAATATGCAAGTATTGTGCATATTCCTAAATTGATATTGCTAAGAATCTATCCAACTCTAAGGCTTGAGAGAGAATCTCACCTTAAGAGCTTGTTGAGGGTCATAAATCTGGTTTAAGGGCGATGTGTGTGCTCTTATTTTTCCAAAGAAGCACCCATCTCCCACAAGTACTCTTCTGCATCCTAAACCCACCGCTAACCTTCTAATTGTGCTTTCTTTGTGTAATCCAAAGATGACAACAAGGTGATGCCAAGGCGATTTCTTTTCTTCTTTTGTTATTGATATTACCACTCACAAGATGTATCATCTCACCATTTTCTTGTTGTTTTTTCACCCCATAGCCGAGTAGTAAGGTTTGACGTGAGATGCCGAACTTGAGTTGAGCTTCCTTCATCTTGCCTCGGGGTGGCTTGCCATCGATCGACCTCAGGATGAATTGACGACTTGATTTCTCTTTTACGTTGATAAATCTCTCCTCTCATTTCTTCAAATTCTGATGTAGTGTAGTGCTAAATGATGGCTTATGTAATGCTATTTATAGACTTGTATGGATTTTCGATTTTGCATACTTGGTGGGAAATTTGAATTAGTTGGCAGTGCTTTTTTTGTAAGTTTGGTGGGTGCATTTTGTACGTTTGGCGTCTAAAATTTGAGGCAATTTTGAAATGAATTTAGTTTGTTTTAACTTTGAAGTTTGGTGGCTGTGTCCATTTTTCTTTTGCTGTTGTTTTTTTTTTTTTTTGGATGTTGTTTCATTTTCTTTAAGAAGCAATACATAATTAAAGGATTGAAAAGTGAAATGCAGGAATGGGGGAGAAAATAAAAGGTTGTCGCCTTTTTCACGATTCATTAAAAAAAAAATTAATATGCTAATTAAATTAAGGATAATTTAAAATAAATTTATTAAGTAAATAAATAAATTTAAATGTAAAATAAAATAAAATACAAAATATATATACTTAAAACATAAACCACTTTATTACCAATACACTTTAAACACTAAACACTCTCTCCTTAATTCCCGTGCCCAAAAGAAACGCCTCAAGCCAGCCGGGACGGAGGGAGTACTATTTATTTATTATCATATTTAATTAATTAATAATAATATTTAATATAATGTTCATTGGTATTAATTATTATTTTTTATGTCAATATTATTATTAATTTCTAATAGTATTTATTATTATTATTATTATTGTTATTTTAATATAATTATTTATTATATTTATTGTTATTTATTATGTTAATATTATTAATAACTATATTTTTTATCACTATTATTATATTAAATTATTTATTATTATTATTTTATTATTATTAATTTTACTAGATAAAAAATAAATAAAAATAATTTTTCAAAAAAAATAAATAAATTTGGCTAATCCCATATTCATGGGAATAGCTAATACCATGGGAGAGGGGATGAATGACTAATCTCATGTTCATGGTAATAAATATTTGCTTCGGGAATGGTGATTCCTGATGTAAAAATCTTACCAGCCATCGGAATGGGAATGGACGCAGGAATCACCATTCCATTCACATTTCATTCCTGCTACCAGTAGGCACCTAGGTATAATTAACATTTGTAATAATAAACATTTTAAAAATAGTTTAAATAAATATATCATATTATACTACTAAAATTAACATATATATATATATATATATATATATATATATAGGGAGTGGATCAATGAACCACATCTTTTTTGAACTCTGCGAACCATGCATAAGACGTTGAAGATGATGCAGAGGCGGTATAAAGTTGTGCATAGCGAAAACTTTCTAAAATTATTTTGTTGTGCAACAATTTTAGAAAGTTTTAGTTATCAACTTTATATTGTTTAATGCATTATCTTTAACGTCTTATGCATGGATCTCAAGTTCTCAAAAAGATGAGTTCTCATGGATCAACTATATATATATATATATATATATATATATATATATATATATGGAGTGGATCAATGAGAACCACATCTTTTTTTGCGACTCTGCGAACCATGCATAAGGCGTTGAAGATGATGCACAAAGCGGTATAAAGTTGTGCATACCGAAAACTTTCTAAAATTATTTTGTTGTGCAACAATTTTGAAAGTTTTAGTTATCACAACTTTATCTTATTTTATGTATTATCTTCAACGTCTTATCATGGTTCTCAAGTTCTCAAAAAGATGAGCTCATTGGATTCAACCCCTATATATATATATATATATATATATATATATATATATATATATATATATATATATAATAACAAACTAGATTTTGTAAAACAAGACTTGCTAAAAATAGAAAAACTATAACTTCACCCATACAACAAAACTATAGAAACTTGATGGACTTTGAAACCACCCCAAGCCTTCAAATATGGTCCATCATGTAGCGCATGCTATTTATCGACCATGGATAAAAAAGTTTATCGAATGTTTACTTTTAATGATATAATGGATAATTAAAAATAATTCAAATTAATTTATCGTTTATTTTAATAGAATGATGATCGATTAATCAATTTTGAACTGACAATCTCACCATTCAAATACGTAATTCTATGTTTTATCATTCTATCTTAATATGAAAAATAAACGTCTCATAAATATATTATTACCTACTATCTCTATTTCGACTCGCTGTCGAGCTTGTAGTATTCGTTATAGTTGAGTTCTCCAAATATCACAATTGATCTAAGGGAATTTTTTATGCATTCATCAATTAACCAGAGTATCTCTCCCCAGTCCTCCAAGACGGATATCCTAAACTGCATTCACGAAAATATTAGGAGATATTAACTTTTTATGATATTATAGATCGATTAAATACATTATTGACTATTTCAAATAAAAGATTGTCAATCAATTCAAAATTAATCTATAAGTAAAATGCAGACTGACTTGACTTATTTTTACCCCTAGTAGAATGGAGGAAAACATAATGACATTATTAAATATTTTTAAAGATCTTATAAGGAAGCCAAAATATGATTCAGTGACACTACATCAAAAACGTGATTTAGTCTGTAATGAAAGTACAAAGCAAGCAAAGTGGTAAAGAATTCGAAGGATAAACAAAGACAAGAAAAGAACAGGAATCCCAATTTGATTTCTGATCAAAATCGAGCCGTTGCAGGGAAATAGAATTTTATGGCGTCATTTGGGTCTATCAAGCAAGCAATTTTCGAGAAACAAGCAAGAAAGCAGTACGTGTTTTTTTTTTTTTTTTCCTGTTTTAATTATTTCTTTTCGAGACAATTCTGAATTAGTGTCTCTCGATATACGAACAAACAGGCAGTATCAGGATCATATACGAGGTCTCAACGCATTCGATCGCCACAAGAAATTTTTGAATGATTACGGTCAGTTTTACATTTTGGTTGCTAGAATTAGTGAATTTGTTTCTTGTTGTCATGAATATGATAGGATATGGCCCTATTTCTTGCTCTTTTAGCTTAGAATATGCTCGGTATTGGCTGAAGGTTTTCTTCGTAAAATTGACTTAAAATGCCAATCCTAATCCATTTGAACTTCTTGTTGTGAAGTGTAATAGCATTTTATGGACAATCACATAATATAAAATGTTGTTGCACGTTAATGGGTTTAACAATACGCATTTCTAGTTCGTCTGTGGGAAGATCATCTGGGGAGATAAGCTCGATAAATTTTGTAAATCCTTTTTTCCCCCTTTCTGGTTGCAGTTGCTTATTATGGAAAAGAGAAATCTGCTCGAGAAATATTGCCCGTTAAAACTGATCAAGACACCATTAGAGAAGGATATCGGTAGGTTCACTTTTCGTTTGATTTGGTTGGTGAAAGAAAATGCTTCTACTGTTCTACATGCATCAGATGATTATTGTCTGTTCCAAGGAGAGAATTTCACATTTATGCCTGGCATTCCTTGGTATTTTTATTTTTTATTGTAATCATTTTGTTTATACGACTGAAATGATTTTACATGGGTAAGGAAGTCTCAAAACCCTTTGTTGCCTTACCTATATGAAGTTCATTCCTGTTATTGGACAACAATATCGTACTTTGGGTTATAGTTGGGCTCGAAATGCATTTTAGGGCAATCTTATGTTTTAGGGCCACTTACTTCATCCATGCTCAATTTGGCTATTACAAAGACATTACAGTCTTGCTGGTTCACTGTGGAAAAGTATGGTATAGTAAATTGAATATGATTAAAAAGTTGTTTGGTAAAATAAGCTCCTAAACAATTTATAAGCCGTGAAAATAAGCTCCAAAAGCTTATAAGCTGTCCAAAAAATAAGTTCTTCAACCCCAACTTAATTTTCATGATCTTATTGGAGCAATCAGTTCACAAATTATGGTTTTCATTTCCAATATATACCCTTCTAAATTAATCTCCTCACTTTTCAATCTCTAGTTAGGAATTTATTTCTCTAACTCACAATTTTTTCTCTACTTATTATCTCAAATTACATCTCATAAGCTCTCGGAGCTTATAAGCTGTCTAAAATAAGCTTAGCCAAACACCCTCTAAGTATTATTAGTACCCAGTTTATATCTGTGAGAACCAGATTGGCCTGAGTCCTTTTAGTAACTCTTATGCTACTGCATCCTTCAGCAAATTTTGAGATAAAAAATGAGATATGTCATGAATAGTAAGAAAACTACATTTCGCTAGGGTTCTAGATGGATTATTGCATTTGGTCCAATCTTTTATTGTGGGATAATTTTTTGTTTCACTTGAAGTAGAAATCCTAGAACTTAGAGCTCAATATGATATGATTCTATTCTTTTTAGTCCTAGACTTTTGGAGTTCTATGTACCAGTCTGTTGAACTTGGATTTAACTGTACAAAGTCCAATGCTTTAGTAATACTTTTTATATGTGTAATTTTTTGTCATACATCCAGAAATTTAAATGATATGTTTCAGAAATCATTGATTGTTTGCATCTTCAGTTTGAAGATCTAAACCTAACAAGTAACTGTACAGTATGATCCCATCCTTAACAAAGGACCTATAGCCTAAGGAATTTGGCAACATAATTGATTCTTTGACCTCTTATGTTTAGCCAGTGATCCTAACTATATCTTTCGTCATATTGCCAAAAGGTTCATAATGACTGAGGAAGATGACATGAATCTTTCGTGGGAACACAAGCTAGTGAAGCGCTACTATGACAAGCTCTTCAAGGAGTATCCTTTGCATGAGTGATCTTACTATGTTTTTGGTTTCTCTTCTCTTTCTTTTTGTCTCCTGGGATTGAAAATCAGTATACACAAGTCAATCACGCTGATGAGAAGCAATTCATTTATTTAGGGTAACCACTGAGAAATAGCTATGCCCTTAACTTCGGATTGGATCTGTCAATGTCTATATGGCTGGGGCATATTTTCTTTTACACTGAGCAAGTTATTACTCCCTCCGTCCACCAAAATCGTTCATCGATTTTGGTGGCACGGGTTTTAAGAAACTGTAAAGAGTGTAAAGTAAATGTGTATAAAAAGGTGTGTCATTGGGATAATAAATGAATATATTAATGGATTGTGAGTGTAAAAAGGTGGGCCATGAGTGTTTTTTTTGTAAATAAGTGGATAAGTTTAGGGTAAAAATGTAAAGTTGGTGTTTCTAAAAAATGAAAGTGAACATTTTTAGTGGACGTACCAAAATGGAATTAAATGCGCGAATTTGGTGGACGGAGGGAGTAATATTTTTTGCACATTCACATGGCCAAAGTAGTTGGAAAAATGTTAACTCGGTAATAACACATAGCTCTTGGGTTACTAGCTGATGAATGAACCAATAAGCAATGACATATGGCCCTAAACCATCCTTTTTCAAGATAAATGATTTATGCTTATCTATTTCAATGCATATGGTCTTTTAAGTTTTCAGCTTGTCTATATGCAGAAACATATGCTTCTTCCACGTTATGACAAGTTATGTAAGGGCACCATATCATTGTTAGTGTTTGACGTACACTTTCTTAACTGTAATAAGATAAGCCAGCAGCAGGGTGCTTCGATATGTTACATAATGAAACTTTGTTATTAATGCACATCCAACAATCGTATTAGATTGCTCAAGGGATGATACTAGTTTCCTGATGGAATGCTATGCCAGCAAAGAAAACTCTACCTTTTATGTATAACTATTTACTTTCTATTACTGTAATGAGTATCAGGAACTTTCAAACAGTATGTTGTGCATAGAATGTTGAACTCAGAATATCATACCAAATCAAAAGAAAATTCCTAAAGTTGCTGGGTGTAGTATTTGGTTGTATGCATCTTGTAACTTCAATAGTAAAATTTTCTTTTCTAAAAGATGGTTTCGAATATCATAAAACGTTAAGTTGAGCTCAACTTTAAGTGTTGAAGTAACTGGTGAAAATACTTGTCAGGTGAAGATCTTATGAGTTCTCGTCCCCAGAAATATATATTTGTGAGATATCCTTCAATGTGATGCTACATACATAGTGGTGTGACATGAAAAAATTCTTCAATATAATCTTTAGCTTATACTGGTTTAGTGGTTTATGGGGAATGAATTTTCCGACTTGATTATTTCTCTTAACTCTTTGAAGATACTGCATAGCTGATATGTCCCATTACAAGACTGGCAAGGTATGAGTTTTTTAAAACCTTAATATCTAGTAGTCCTTTTATAGTCAATAGGGTCCCTCCCTCCCCCCCGGCCTCTTGTTATTACTTTTCCTTTAGAGGAATGATCAAAACATGTAGACTCAATCTCTTCTAACAGTAATCAAAGAAAACAGATGGCTTCTGATAGATGTTCAGCTTCAGCCAGTTGGTGGATTATGAAATGCTAAAGTTTTGGCTTGGATATGTATGGAGAAGTCCATTTCATACCTATATTCTCCTGATGTTTATTAAAAGAGGTCCCTTGTTGGTATATAAGAGAATTTTAAGTTTTTAAAGAAAACTTGTTTGTTTTAGCATATTTAAGATTAAATTGCTTTGTGCTAGCTATTAGGATTTACCGACTTAGCTATATATTTAAGTGACCTACATGCATGTAAAACTGTACTTTTACATGTTTTAGTTATTTAATTTTTATACAAAGCCTTTTTACTAAACCATAGCTTGTTCTCTTTTTAGATTGGTCTTAGATGGAGGACTGAAAAGGAAGTAATATCTGGGAAAGGTATGGGTTACTTCAAATTACTTTTCTCCTATAAGTTATTAGCTCTGCTTCAATAATTAGTGTTCGATTGGAAACATTTTTACACGAAGCACTCAGAATAATGCTTGTAGCATGATTCTTCCTCTGTCCTGTGTTTGGTTCTAGCAGAAGTTGTGGGGATCCCACATTCTTCTAACTTTTGTGTTACTGCTGTAAGTATAATTTTTAGTGATAAATAAATATATTGAGTCATATCTTGGGAGAACTAACCAATTCATTCTCCCATAAGTCTTTCTGTAAAAAGTTAATTATGTTTTATGCTTTTGTAAATTCAAAATATAATCTTCTCAATCAAAAAAAATAGTAGGCAAACAATAAAAACATTATTCTAGAATATATAGAACCAGGTATAGCCGTGTAGGTAGTTATATACTTATATTACATAGGGTTCTGGTGAAAGTTATTCTTGCATTCCATTTGTAAGATTTATTTTCTTCTGTATATTGTAAATACTAGTATTTCTGAAGCATGTCATCATGACTATATGTGCTTATTTGTATTTTGTATATCAAGATTTTGGGTGCAAGAGCAAAAAGTTTATCTTGTAAGACTACCACATCTTGCAATATTCCTTTTCCTGTACGCTAACTATGTTTGTTGTTTAATGCTTGAAAAACTTAATTATGAATTTGATTCCAGGTATCCATGAATTTTCTTGAAAACATTCATTTTTTTGGAGACCATGGGAGTGAAAAATGGGTGAAAAATGCTTCCTTTTCTTTCTCAGTTTAAAGTTGAGTTTGTAGGAAATACTTTTCATTCCGAAACAACTAAACATGGGGGTCTCTTAGTTTTGGATTGGCCATTTAAATATTGATCAAATGCTGTTCTAGGGCATTTTTTTACTATAGCTAGGGATCTCTTATTAGCTATGCATCATGAACCAAAGGTGCTGCTGAGTTAATTTTTTAGATTATTTTGTTAATTACTATTTATTTATTTTCGTGTATATTGGGTACCTTTTTGGGCACTGGTCAAGTGTTGTATTGTCCCTGGACCCGTAGGTATTAGGTAGTATTTAAGTCTGATGAAAGTCCGTATAAGTGGTTAACCATTTTGACAATGAAAGGAGAGATGCCACGTAGTCTCAAGCAGAGTCTGCTGTGCCATCAAATTCCTAAAGGTCCCCACGCTTGTGGAATCAGGTGTTGCATATTTTGCAAATGGAAAATTAATGTCAGATGCATGCATTCATGAGAATGAGTAGGTAGGATCTTGAGCTCTATCGTATTAACTTTAAACAAGGATCAGGTGAGCCTCAGCTTCCTGAGAAGCTATGCAAGGAGAGATATCTGTCTGGAATCATATAGGTTGCCTTGCTGGGTTGATACTTGGCTGCATTATTTTAATTGGTTATGTCTTTTGTGCTGCAAGTTTTCAGACTTTCCATCTCTTCCCCTTGTGTGGACCCTCCTACATATCCAAAAGAAGAATAACTTCAAAAAGAAAAAAAGAACAACTATGTTTTCGAAAAATGAAGTGTCATCTCATCCATGAATCATCTTTTAGGTGCTTTCAACAGTTCTCTATGCATTATATGTTGTTGCTTTTCAATTTCAGCTTGAGGAGTTTATGTTATTCTTTTAGTTTGGAGTTAATTCTGACTGAATACCTCTGAATTGTCAGGACAGTTTGTTTGTGGTAATAAGCACTGCGACGAAAAACATGGCTTGTCAAGCTATGAGGCAAGTTTGTGGCCAAGGTTATCTGCCAGTTACTTTACTTTTAGTGAATATATAAGGAAGAGGAACCTTTTTCTTTGGCACCTTTCACCTCTTTTTTCTAGGTGACATTGGCTAAGTAAAAGATTTCAGTTTTGTGTGGCCTCGTTTCTGAATCAATGGAGCTAAATGAAAAATAAAAATATAAGTGGGAAGGAGACAGTGGAAAATATGCTTGAAAAGGCTCTAGTTACTCTTAGTCCCAAATTCCAGAAATACCATCTGTACTGTAAGATTTGGGATTTGAAAATAATGAAGATGCAATAAGCAAGTTGTTGTTCCCAATAAAAAGCAATCCCAATTCCTAGCTGAATGTATTTTTCCTGTTCATGCAAAGTTGCTGTTTCTAATGACAGATTTCTCGGGGATTAAGAGTAACACATAACAAGATCGTCATGTATCGTCTTATTGTTCAAGATCCTCAACATGTTAAATTATAAAGCAGAATAGAGACTGTTGTTCCGTACTAGAGATATAGTTGTAGTACAACTTTATCTATGATTGAGGGTATATTTTCTCTTCTTTTTGGTTGCATTTGTTATCTGTCTCCTCTATGCATGTCCAGGTGAACTTTTCCTATTTTGAAGCTGGGGAAAACAAACAAGCTCTAGTGAAATTAGTAGCCTGTGAGAGGTAACTTGTAAACAGTTTAATCATTTTAGGGTGTTTTACTATGTTGGTCCTTGTCATGTCATCTTGATAGTTAATTTTTTGTTGTTGTGTAGTTTCATTTCTTATCTTGTTAACATACTGGTGGCTTAATAATATTCCTTTCCATATCATGTTAGTTATGCACCTGATATATCACGTTGTTGATATGCTGGCGATCTGATGTCATTCCTTATTTAAGCACATCTGATCTAATGAATTTTTAACAAGGCCTTCTCAAAGGCCATGGAAATGTATTCTTAAATGTTTTTGCAAAAGTGTTAATCAAGATGAACTTTAGCAGGAATTGCTTAGGTCTGAAACCTACTTTTATATTCTCTTATATTATTGGAGAGGGTCGTCTTTGCAGTAATGTGAATTACTATTATTGGATAGATGTGCTGAGAAGCTTTATTATAAGAAACAAAAGGAGAAGGAACAATTGAAGCGAAAAGAGAATGAAAAACACCAAAGAAAAAGGTAAGCATCCAGTAGATTACTTAGTATTATCTGTATGTTTCCGAAAGAGACTGGATTTCCAAGAAATTTGTTGCTCTTGGACTAATTAATTTTCTTTCAGGGATCGGTCTGAGAGTGATGGTGATACAAGTATCAGCCATGGCAAAAGCAAACAGAGGAGAAAAGGTATTATGATGCATAAAATTATTCTCCTGAACTACACCTACAATCACTTTGTTCTTTATGAATACAGAATCTAAAGTGTTACAACCTAAGATTTCTTAGCTGAAAAGTTGGTAGGTGAAGATACCTAATATAAGACAGGTGAATAGTGTCAGGTAGCTATTCTCGTCTCCTAACCAGGAAAGATAAATGCACTATGATCTTTGACTCTTTGACACTGTATCCTTACCTTCTTGGGACTTCTATTCTCCTTCAATGATTCTTTGGAAGCTGAATTTGTTTCCCTTGCTAATAAAACTGTTCCTTGGCTGATTTAGTAGCCAATATGATGTCTCAACAAACAAATTCCGGATTGCTGTTTAGTGTTATTCTATTGATATCACTCTTAAGCTTTTCTAAGATCTGAATCATTTCCGTGATGGCTGCTGTTTGGACCATTAAATAATGTAAATTGGATGCAAATATGGATCCGTAATGAATGTCTTATCTGGATCTAACATACTGGTTGAAGAAACAGTGGAATGCTTGGAGAGAAATGCCCTTCTTTGGAGTTGGTTCTAACATTTTCTTTTGAAAAGATTTGGGTCTAATTAATTACAGTTTCTTCTTCTTCAAAAGCGAATAGTTTGATGACTCATGCTTCACCTTGCCCACCCTGCACCACCGGCAAATGTAAATCTGTAAAAAAGATTTCCCGTGTGATTCAGCTCTGATGTTTTAGCGATTGGACTTACTATGTAGGTTTACTGGCCATAGTATCAAATTCTGTATAGATGGTAGGTTTAGACATGACATTGATGGAACTCAAGAACCTTCCTCGGCAGCTTACTTGGTCCGACAGATTTTGTTTGATATGTTTCTTATGTTTTCTGGTCATTTTTTAATAGTTGAATAGTTCCATCAGAAGATGAGCTTCACTAACAAGCATGACCTTAAATCTGTTAAACAAAAGTTTATTGTGTAATAGTTTTGGTATATGGTTGCTTTCTCCCGTACCCCCCTCCATCCGATTTCTCTTCCAAAATATATTCTCTGTATTTTGGCATTGTCTTGATTTGTGATTTTGCATTTTGCTTTCAGGAGGCAAGGCTTTGACTTCCGACAGTGAGCACGAACCTGATGACGATGATGAAGACTTTGATGAATATCTCTCCGGGATGTTTCCTTAATCAAGACCCGACAGATTACAGGCGTTTTCATCTAAAGCAAGCATACACCGAGGCAGTTAAGAATTCATCTTCCAAAAAGTATGACGCCAATGTTGTCATTACCCTTGTGCTTTCAGAAAGTTATTCAAAAATCCATCCAACTTTTACTAATTAGGAATGTTATTACTTTTGAGTTGTATCTGTCCAAGTTTTAGTCATTAGGGTCATGCTCTTCTTCCAACTGGGAACTGTTGCTTCTTATATTGGTTCTGATATATTGGTTTGTAATAACAGTAGTTATCGATGTTGTTGACACTATAGCACCATTGGGTGCTGTAAATTTGGTCTAATTAAATCATTCGGTCACATATCAACATTTTTCTTGATCATGCATAACTCTGCATTGGATTTTTATCAATGATTATCATGTCAAGCTACAAGTACACATGGTGTCCGTGAAATAAAGTATGAGATTGGAGCATAACAAGATGTAAAATAATCCGAATGGCACATTCGACATCATAGAACATCTCCGTATGATCAAACATCTCTAGGAAATCATAAATGGTTAAATTGTTTCTATTTCGTTTCAAGGGTAAGTTATACTTTAAACTCAAACAGTTCTCGATGCAAGAGAAATGTTTTGAATTATCAATAATTGAAATTGAATGCACAAATTATCGTGAGCAATGTGGATTAACACTTTTAAATATGGATCACTGCTTTTCCTTTGAAATATATTTTAGCTGGCTGAGTAGTGTTGAGTTTCTAGTGGGTTGGATCAAGCTTCGTGTTAAGTCTTCTCATTTTAGGCCCATAATTTTTTTTAACCTAGTTTGTTTACTTTCTTGTGTTATTGTTATTATTATCGTCGTTAACACCATCTTCCCACGAATAAATCAAAATGCAGGTTCAATATATTAAATTTAGTAACAATAGGTTAAAAATCTCTGTGAAGTAGATTAAGTTGTAGTATTTTATGTATATGTTTGAGAAATTGAATATTAATATACAAGAACAGTTCGGAAAAAGATGCATAGCCCTGAGCTAAGTAAGCAATTGATTTATTTTTTCCTCTCTCTCCTTTTTTTTTTTTTTTGCAATTAAGCTCCTAATATTTTTCGAACAACATGTAACTATTTTTCTTAACTGTAGAATCAACTATCTTAACTTAAAATTTTATATTAAAAGGAAATGGAATCCTAAAATGGCTCAGCCAAGAGCCTTGAGCATTGTACAAGGACGTGAAATTTGACCCAACTCCATATTTGAAATGAAATGTATGCATAGTTGGTTCTCATCCTTCTCTCTTGCCTGCCCATGGATTCAACAACAGTTCGGAAGGTTGCCCTTTTCCTATTTTTAGATCGGATTAGTAATAGTTTGGTGAAGTCAAAAATCTCAAAATATCGTAAGAGAACAAAGACCTAAGTTATTTACAATTTTAGTCTTGCAAAATCTTTACTTTCATCATGGTCATATTAACTTAGATGGACTCCAAAGTTGTGTATGTCTAGTTGAGTAGTTGTTGACTCTATTCTCTCTTCAATTCGAAATAAAAAGTTTATCTTGGAGTTTGCACGTATATTATTAAGAACTAGGTGAACTAATATTAATTAGACGATTTATCACAAATTTTGGTGTTCAAAATAAAATTGTTTTACCCCTTAGAATGGCCTATTGGAGAGGTACTTATGTTCAAAATATGTAAAGTTAAAATCCTAATATTTTGTAGGTCAAATTTATCACACTATAATATTTTGATGCAATTTCTTTCTTTCATAAGATTTGTAAATTATTATATATGAACATAGTTTGTACTATCCAGTAACAATTAATGATTCACTTAATTAAAAAACAAAATGAGCTACATAATCTTTTTTATCGGATGACCCCCAAGGGATAATAAATCATTTTTTTAGAAAATAAATTGTGTTAATTTTTATAGATGGTCTCATGTATATCTGTCCGCATATATTGATTTTGATACTTTTATTCAGTGTATATGATATTTAATAATTTTCTTTAATGTAAAAGATATTTAAGTAAATAATACTTTTTTTAATATAAATAATATTTTTAATAATAAATGATAATTTTAGTGGTATGTATAATGTATAGGAGTTTTTGCGAAAATTTTATCATTGAATATAGCATAATTAGGTGATGCATAGATTCGGCATTCGAGGTTGGAGTAGGGCGCTCCCACGCTGAACCGAAATGCCTCCCACGTGTCAGTGTTGAATAATGGCGTCCACTTACGCGCCGATGGACTGCTTTCGAACTCCGTTACTGGGATTCCGTTGCTTCCTAGGAACAACTGAACAAGACAAGTCTCCGTCGAGCGCCGTCAGTCTGCCGTTAGCACAGAACAAGTGTCGGCTTACCAAATGGTGGGCCCATGATAACTTATCATGCGCCTGCTGCCACGTTGTGGTCCTCGCTCCTCTTCCTAATATTAATTAAGTAGTGGTCCCCGGGCCCCACGCACACAATTTAGACCTCCCTTAGCCTTAACCATTAATCCCTTCTTACATGAGTAATTTATCCCTCCACTATTAGATGTGCCCTACAAATATACATCACTGATTCCCTAGTCAAGCCAATAACATGGCCATTCTACATATCCATGTAAACAAGGCAAAATTATAGGGATTCATTACAAATTAAATCACCATCTTAGCTCTAAATTGTAACTAAAATATGACTTGTCAAGTGTTATATACCCAAATTTTTTATTTTATTATAATTAGGATCCCTCTATTTTTCCGATCACCTAAAATTTCGATTCATCCCCTTAGAATGACTAAAAAACTTATGTTTTTACAGGGTCACGACAAAAGTTTTTTGCTATCCAAATTCCAAAATGTATTGAAACATCATTGTTATGACAAAACTAAAAACTTACAAAGATGTACCTCATATAACAAATTCAACAAATTTGGATTTTTGTGGCAAATAATTTCTACTATTATTGTTATTGTCATAATTCAATAATACACACATTATTTGTACATATAATAAGAGTCCAAAGTGTCCATCAACTTTTAAGCTATGAAGGCCACTAGACACCAAAAGGAAGTTGTTAGAGACTTTTGCAATGAGAAGTCATCTCACATCTCTCCAACTTTTGTCACTAACAAAGTTACTTCACCAATAAATTTCAACATTAAGTCTAAATGATTGCATAGCATGAAACTTGAAACATTTTTTTTACCAACAACAGAATGATATCACTTTTAGTAAATCTTACCTTTAACCTTTTTTAAGGTAACTAAGATGTCTTTTTACCAGCATTCTCTCGTCTATCCCTTTTCTTTTACGCCCCTTTCTAAGTGTAAAGTTATAGATGAAAATATAATACAGTCGTCTATTTCACACACTTTTTGATTTTCCAAATAAACAAAATAGTAGGTTAGTATATAATCCCATCACTCCTAACCACACGTACAAACTAGCACACTATATATAGAGCACCTCCTTAGAATTTGGATCACTAACTATTTATAGGTTTCTTTTGACAACCTACAATATACATTAAGATAGAAGCAAAATGTTGAATTAAAAAAAAAACTTCTAATTGTTAGAACTGTGAATATATTTGTACTGAATGTATAAAGTAATTATATTATGATAGTATTATACGTCAAGTATATTATCGTAGTGCAATTACTTTATCGTTCGATCTAAATGTCTCATGAATAATAAAATCACTATTAACGATTTTTTCTACGAAATCTAAAATATATTAATGGAAAAAAATTGATGAAATGGTTAAAGATAATTATCAAAATTAGATAACAATATAATTTAAGGAATATAGAGGTCATATATCTATTGAAAATTACTATAATATCTTTTAGAGTTATAAAGGGAGAAACTTGACATACAGTCAACATTCAATGATATAGAGGGTGTTTGGTGAGAACATAATGTTCTTTAAAACAACTTATATGTTGTTTAGGAACTTATAATCTATTGTAAAGTGTTTGCGAAATAAAGTTTTTAAACAACTTATAATTTGTGAAAATAATTTCCAACAGTTTATAAGCGATCATGAATTTACCAAAATAATCTTATTATAGTTCTTTATTTCTATCATACACTATCAACTTCACCCATCGTCAATTTTATCTCTAACTATAATTTTCTCTCTAACTCACGATTATTTCTAGCTTATAAGATCAATTATCCAAACACTTTAACGACTTATAAGATCTTGAGACATTACATCTTATAAGCTCTTGAAAACATCTTATAAGCTCTTGAAATATCTTATAAGCTCTTGGAGGCTTGGAGCTTATAAGCTCTCTAAATAAGCTTAGCCAAACATCCCCATAGTTGATCTATAAAATTAGACGATTTAGATTAGTTAGGGAGTTTTCATTTAATCTTTGCTCTATATATACATTAAAATGATTAGTGAGATTAGTTACGATTAACGAATTTCATCTCAAGTGCAAAAACCTTCTCATATATAGAGATAATGACGGAGTCAGAAGATGCCAATTCACTTCGTTACTTCTAATTACAATTTTCTTATTTTTTTTAACTAGTAAAACACACAATTCGCAGGCTATATATTATCGAAGTTCAATAAATTAGACACCATTAGGAGTTAGTGTGTGTGAGTTTAAAAAATAAAATAAAATAGATAAATAATTAAATTAGACACCACTGATTATCTATATTCATTATTCCTCTTTTTCAAAAGTCGAAATCATTTAAAAAGATAAATACGAGAGGGGCATGATTGGATCCATGACATCACATTTGTGATGTATAAACATATATAAAAGGCGAGGGTTTCTTTCTTCCAAATAAAGTTTATAAACATATTTCCAAATGGTATATTTTTTGACAATTCTTACGTAATTATTTTTTTAAAATTGAATACGTCGAATTGAGACATATAAAGTTATAATCAACGAGCATGTAGGAAAACTAAGAACCAGAAAAAAAATAGAGTTTTTATTTAATTAATTAACAAGGGCTGTTTTAGAATTGGTCAATATATATTATATTAATGATAGTTAGATCAACTAATTGCGATTACTCTAAACCTAGCTTTAGTTGTTTTTGATTTGGTCATGGCATCCTTTGCAAGTGCCGGCATCGAGTAAATTAAGACTAATTAACCGTGATTGTCATAAGCAATTAATCTGGTAATTAATTTGACGTGGTTGTTAATTTGTATTGTGAACTTGCACAAGGTAATTTGGCATTACTACTTTGGTTTTATAATCAAAATGATAAGATAGTGAAAACAAGAATTCAACTACATTTGTCTTGAAACTTCAGTCAGATGAATAAACTATGTAAATCGATCAAGTAGGGTCGAATAAAATAGAGTTAGTTGCAAAATAATTATTTGTGTCACGTTTTATAACTTATCTAGAATTTCTAAATTTAACAGTTTTATCCACCATTTTTTTTTGCAAAATCGATTCGTAATTTGTTTAATTCAAATGTTTCCTCAAATATACGTATAAATTCATGTTGTATGAATAACTAATCTATGTATTGGTTTGCAAAAGCTAAATAGTTCATTGATTGATCTGCCAAAATTAATGATCAAAGTTAAATTGTAAAATGCGTCAAAGTTGCTCATTTTGTTCTTTCTTTTCTTATTTGCATTTAACCAGACGTGTTCTTATAGCTCTAACTATTTTATAATATCCATTACTCTTTATAGGTGTGTGTGTGTAGCAACCTTTGAATAAAATGGCAAATTCAACATCACTTTCAGAATAACAAATAAATCACAAACCTTCTAAGTTATTACAATTAGAATCACATCCAAATTTATCATCGTCTGAGTATTCTGACCGATTAATCAAATATTAAATTTCAAACAAATTTCGAGTCCTTCATCAAATAAATCAAAGGTTGATGTTTAATGGACTCGAGGAGATCAATATTTTAACTTATGGATTGGCGGACAATTCTTGCTAACGGTTACGAATTTGTCGAAGTAACTATTTATTTGTGGCTTGTGTTGTCGGATTTTTTCGCTTTCGAGATAGGATTTTGATTACACCGAGAGTCTAACGAAACATAAGGCCCACCTATGAAAATCCTTTTTGAGTGTAGAACATGTTCAAAGTTATGAACTAGTAAATTAAGGTTATGTATTTGCTTGTAACACTTAAAATTGATGTTAAATTTTCAATTTGGATCGAAAATTATTATTACCTATACATATTCCTTGATTAGTGTGGTCTTTGCTACCCCCACCAACCCCAATTATATCGTATAAGCATAATATTCAAACTTGTTATGTTTAAGATGAGTTAAATTAGCAATTAATATCAAATTAAGTATTTGTAACTTAATATTTATTCTCCCATCTTCAAAAAGACTTAAATATTTATTCTCACATATGGGTATACCATTTTCAATAGGTAGTCTACAATAGGAAAAACTCTTGAATGTGCACTTTGAATGCAGAAAATTTCGTCCTCTAAAATAAAATTACAATTTTATTTGAGGGGAAAACATAAAATATTACGTACTAAAATATCAATAAAACAATGCTTATAAGCCAAGTTGGATAATTTGAATTATATTTGATCTTACTATTATAAGTGATGCATGTTGCCAAATTAGCTCAATGCTTCAACAATAAAGTTAAATGATTAATATTATTTTTTACAGATATATCAAAGATGTAAACAAATTTTGGAACAAGACATATACTATTTCTAACTCCTAACCTCATTATCAGTTTATCACTGGGAAATGAGATACTCAAATAATTAGTTTATCATTCAACAACCGTACGATCTTAAATATCGTATACTTTTCTTCGGAATTTAAATGGACTTTTTGTGTAGTTGTTAAAATAAAGTCATCGGTTTTTCCTTTTTATTTTTGTTTTGGGTGACTATGCCATCAATAGTTCTATGAAACAAAATTAAATACATTGAATTATTAATTACTCTGGCTCCAACGATTTATAAGTAATTATACGTTTTTTTCACCTTTAGATGCCTAATAAAATATACTCCAAATAAAATTATTTATATTGAATTATTAATTACTTTGGCTTCAACTGTTTTGGAGTATATGTTTTAATACACTCTGTAAAAATATAAAATTAAATATTCTGAATTAACTAAAATAATTACTAGACTTTTCATGCTCGAATTTACCCTAGACTCCTTGAACCTTGATGCTTTGTGATCTCCACAAAAGAAAAGAGAGAAAAAATTGTGGGTAAAACATTAAAGAGGCATTTCAGACTTTTCAGCTTCCATGGGCCACCAGAACACGTTGTAGCCATTAGCTAATCCAAACTTTTATTTATTTGCCACTTTTCCATTTTTGTTTTAAATATTTTTATTTTCTCCTCCTTAACAGAGACAAGGAGAACGACATTGGCGTAGAAATAAAAATCTGCGATGGTAATTTAAATAATATAAAAATCCACAGAAAATATTTCCTCTCTCTCTTCCAAATTTTGATATTATATAGGTTGTATGATGTAGTCTATGTAGATATCCAATGTTTTTATGCGTTGTGCTATCAAACAAAGTGCTGTAAGCTCAGGACACAGTGGTAAAATGGGTCTCAGACAGCTTTGGGTTTCAATCGGGACCTTTTTTTACATCATTGCGCGGAATTAAGGGTAATATACGGATTTTTTTCTTCTTCTTCTATTTGATGAGTAATTCAGTGCTCCCGATTAGGGTTTCTGCGGTTTTGTGTTGTGTGATTGATTTTGAGTTTGCAAATTCTAGTCTTTATTTGGAAAACGAGAAATTATTAGTTGGAGTTTAATATTATTTCCTTTTTTTTTGGATTTAGTGGATATATGTTTTTATTTTTGGTTTTCCACCGATTGCTTTTCGTGCATGTGTGTGTTTGGTTTCCTGTTATGTATAATTCGAACATGGAAAGTTTGTAGAATTTGAGTTAGGAAGAATTTTTTTATAGTTAACTTTTGGATTTTCATCCTTTAGAGGTACTTAATTCTGTTATTATAAATTCTTTTGGTTTGATTAGTGAGTTTTTCGTCAAATTTCAGTTTGGTGGATAATTTTTGGAACTATATCAAGTGTAACTATGATAATATGTTCGAATGTTGTTGTGTTATTTTGTCCACTCTACTGTTTGAAGTTGGTGAAAATCATTGTAATGTCCCCTTGACAAAATCATCTTTCTCATCAAGTTTACATTGTTATTCTGTATCTCGTATATCCTGGTACAAGCATAGGTAAATCAGGTAGAGTGTAAAGTTCTGTATCTACTTTACTTGCATTGAGAACTTCACTTGGAAAATTGCTAAGGTTCTGCTAATAGATATACTTACTGGCGAAGTTCTGATATGTCTCGTTGAAGTCTCAACTTGGCATATTTAGGCTGTGTGGTGCCTGTTCATAGCTGCGTTTCATGCTGTATATTTTTGTTTATACCAATATTTCAATATCTTTTGAATACCACATGATTAAAATTGCACTTCTTTGCATTATCATAACAGTGTTAAGAAGTTTTAAGGAATCAAACTTAAAGATGGTGTCCCTGACAGATATAAGCTTTACTGTACGCAATTGAATTGCAAGCTTTATAGATACTGCTTCTGTTTTGCATACTCACTGTACTTCTGTAAATTACTTTTCCAATACTCTAGGAGGTTAGCATTATCTGGGCGACCCTGCTTACGTAAAAAGTTTTTCATTGGCTTTGTAGATTCAATATTTTAACTGGTTTGGTAGTCTCTCTATAAGTTGTTTATACATATTAATGATTGTATGGTTTAAAGATTATGATTAGGCCATTAAATAGTTGGGAAAGAGTCAACAGAAAATGCCCACGCTTACAAAAAATAATAATAGACAAGTAGAGAAAGGACTACGAAGCATCCAAACCTCGACACCCTATGGTCAGCCTTGGTGGCAGGGTCTTGGGAGCAATGACATGCCTTCTTCAGGACAACAAGAAGATAGTTCTGTAAATCCTGCAGCTGTGCAACCACAAGGCTCTGTTGAAGGGATCCCCAGTGATACAGAAACTAATGTAGCTCTTCACTCTGGTAACAGTCTATGTTGAACCACATATATTGCTGCTTTGCTATATTTATATGCTCTATATATTTACTATTCACGCTGTAATCTTTGCTGCTCCTGCTATATCTGAGGTTTCAAGCTGTCCTTACTCCTTACTGTGACTGTGGGGAGAATTTGTTCACGTTATGTTGTCTGTCTCTGATACCAGATCTGCGAAATTAGGTTATTTGGAAGTGACAAGTATCGGGTTAATATGAAAAAGGTTCCATGTTGTTTCCCTGTTTCCAACTTGTTTGATTGTTGTCTAGCTTCTCTCTCATAATCCTTTGTGATACTAATTTTATCCTCTCTTTTTATAATTCCGTTCCTTAGGATCCTGTTGGTGAAATAAATGAATAGTAGCTCATTGATTGTGCACTCAGACTATGTGGATTGATTCCATGAGAAACTATGTGATGGTACTTGTCTTAACTTGGAGACTTAGAAAGGATGTCTCATGCTTTATGGATCTGTTAGCTGTTTTTTTGATATCCTCTCACATATATAACATGTAGTAGTAATAATCCACATGTTGCATACTTTGGTTCCGGTGGATGATTCGCTTTCCAAGTTATTTCAAGAATCTCGAAGCTTTGGGTTAAGTTTCTAAAGTTCAAATGGTGTGATTATTATGGCTATTTGAAGAATTTATATCTGCAGTACGTAGGTAGCTCCTTTCTAAATTAGAAAGAAATTTGCAATTATGTGATGTTTTACTTCTTCATGCTTTACTCTGGAATTTATGCTTATGCATACAGATCTCATGTTGGTGATCTTGAATATTGGTCCTCTTAAGTGGTGTGGTGTCTTGTAATGAATGTCCAACAAAAGTACACCTTTATGGTCCTTTAGTTGTATCGAAACTTTGGATTGCAAGATCAATGATCATTGGTCCTTTATGCTTTTTTCACTTTTGACAGTAATTCCATTTGATATGTCGTATATAAGCAATTATTTCTTTTTCAGCTAATTGTGGTCTATACCATCCTCTTTCAGGGTTGAATAGAAACAATGGCGAGCAAGAGCAACGGCATCTTGATGCAAATGCACAAATGGAGCTTGTTGGTCATTCTATTGTAAGCAACCCCCAAACGAAAGCATACATGAAAGACGTGGATATGGACAGTTATTTAATGCTGCACAGCAGTTTCCAGTAATATGGAGATCATATTCTTGTCTAGATCAACATATTTAACAATTTCCATTTTTTTTGTCCTTTTTTAATTTTTAAATTTGCAGATGCTGACATCATATCCATATGCAGACCCACAATATGGGGGGGTATTGACATATGGGGCGCCGGTAAAGACAAACTCACTCTTACCCTCCACAGTGAATAGAACTCTAATACTAAGCCTGATATATCTCTTAAGGGCGCTATAATGTGAAGGAAAGAGAAGAGATAGAGATAGTGTATATCATATGCGTTGGTGTTTCCTTATAAATCATCTAACCAGATTGCACTTATCTATGTTTCTACCTTCTATGCTATGTGAATTCTTTGTCAATGCATACGTGCACATGACACACACACACATGTAGATTTGAAGTTGTCTGTCAATCACATGTGTTCTATATGTATTTTCAATCCATATGTAAACAAGGGTACTTATAGTCAATAATTTGAATGTCTTCCATTTTTAGCAATTGGAATAGACTAGATTGATTAGAGCATCTGAGTGGTGTCCATCTCTTGCCCTCATCTGGTGGAATGATAAACATTATGGGGGAAAGAAGACTAGTTTCCATTTTGTTTAGTGCATTTTTCTAGCTTTAGATTGGAATCTTGGGCGTCGTCTATGCCTGATTATCTATTTGATGATTGTCCAAATTCCACTTATTTTTGTTTGAGTTATGCCATAACTACTGCTCAAATTTCCAGGTTGAAACTCAGAGACAACTTCTTATACCATGTCCCTTCCCCCTTCTCCATGGTTTTCCCATTCCTTCTAAATCTCTCTTCTTTCCTCTCCTTAACTTTTGGAATGGGGGTATTCGCTAGTGAGTCTGGGAAGGCAATTTTTTTCATTCTCAGCATGGGATAGGTGTTGGAATCTAAATTCTTCAGTTTGATGCATTTCTGGGCTGCCTATAACTTCTATTTGTTTTGGAAACATGTTCGTGTTGATCTAATGCAGACAAGCATGATTAGTTTCGTAATCTTGACATAGGATGTAATCGTATAAGAAACTGCTTATTGTGATGCATGTTTGTTTCAAATATCTGAAGATTAAGTTTTCTTTTGCAAGTGAAATTCACTTCACTATTTTTATGTAAAGACCTTGTTGAGTTCTTGTCCGTACTTGAGTTTTTGTTTATCACTTTTTGGTGTCTTGGGAAGTATTCTCTTCTCTCTTTGGGTTTAACATCAAAACTGGTCTGGATTGGTTCCAGGTGCATCCTCACTTGCTCGGATATCAACCAGGAAGAATGCCTCTGCCTCTTGAAATGGAAGAAGAACCTGTTTACGTAAATGCAAAGCAGTATCATGGAATTCTGAGGCGGAGACAAATACGAGCAAAAGCTGAGTTGGAAAAGAAATTGGTGAAAAACAGAAAAGTAATGAAATTATTTTCCCTTCAATTTTTACATGCATTTCCTCATATCTTATAATACGTGGTAGAACCCGTCTGGCACAGGAAGCACATAATTCTACTTGCTGTACCACCAATTTTTTCTGGAATGAAAGTAACTTGATGCACCACATGTTTAATTGAAGAACTAAAGTGCCTGAATGCAATAATTCTAGTACAGAAGTTTAACTTGATTTCTGTGTGGCATATTGCATATTCGACTTGTTGGTTTCAATTTTCATGTGAACTCCATTATACATGGTATGCATTAAGTGTTGCATTCATCTTTATGTAGACGCCTCTTCTTCAGTTATCTCTTGATATTCATGGCATCTCTTAGTTGTCGTTTTCCATACTGTAGATTTGTTGAACCCTAGTGAGGGATGGTAACTCATGGACATGTTATCTACAACTCTTGTTTTTTGAACTAGATAGAGTCGTAGTCCTCCATCTGTGATTACTGGTTTACTTTCATCCTTAATCTGCAGGGAGGCATACTGTGCATAACATTGCAGATTTGATTGGTGTTACTTGTATATTTCTTCAGAAATCCTGCTTATGTTGTTTCTGCTTGGTGAATGCAGCCTTATCTTCATGAATCTCGGCATAAACATGCTATGAAAAGGTTAAGAGGCTCTGGAGGCCGTTTTCTGAATACCAAAAAGCTTGATGGCAAAGAAAACTCTGCCTCTGCTGAGCAATCAAAATCGGGGGAAACTGCTTCATCACAGTCGCGTTCTCCTGCCTCTGCTCATTTGTCCACCAACAGTAATGCCGCATCTCATCAACACAATGAAGGAGCATCTATGGTTCAAGAAATGCACAAAGACCATATTCTCTCCAACGGGTTCAACAATTCTAATGGCCTGGGATCGTATTATGAAAGTGGGCATTTCAACGAGAACAACTGGAATTCGCTGGTGAGCCAGGGCCGACGAGGGCCTTCCTCCAGCAAATGAGAAGATAGTCCCTTTGCGGCAGATGATGGGCCTCGCTCGTCTTACCGGTAATCGGGATGCTTCCTCTGACATGGCTTGTATGTCAGGCAATTCATTCTTGGCTTGGTTACTTGTATGGTGTAGAAAGGAGACAATTTCTCAGGTGGAATCCTTGGCGTAGCATTGTCCATTTCTCCTCCATGTTATCATCTTATGTAAATTAAGCAGATTGCGTAGACTATTCTCGAACTAGACTGTGTGTGAACTGTGACGCGTGAATACTTTCTTGTTTAGTTTCTCTTTGCTGTATTTGTGGCACATTCTCTCTTCATTCTTGCACTTGCTCGATCAACTCTTTGGGGGAGTTAATGTCCTCTAATTTGAGGAAAAATATAGTAAAATGCTTCAAAGTTTAGATATATATTAATCTCCCGTTAAAACTAGCATTTCAGACTTCAGTGAGTAAAAAGTATCACGTTTCAAGAAAGTATTGCTTTTGTTTTTTTGGTCAATTAAATGAAATTTTAAAAATTGCGTCACGGTGATTTCGAGCAGGACCTTGAACTTCAGACATTAATCACTCTACCACTAGCCAACACACACACACCGAAAGTATTGCTTTTGAAGAACAGGTAATGACTTTTAGATAAAAAGAAAAGCAACATATTTAAAGGAAAACATGCTTTCAGAAAAGGAATATCAGAATTTGAATCATCAATTTTAAAATAGTTTGTAATCTTTAGCATCATCTACGATATATTTCAATAATGGTTCTATTTTTCAATTTTTAGTAAGACACTTCCCTTCCAATGAAAATTTAATGGGCAATGGGCAAAAACACTTTTGGAAGTTTCAGAGAAATCAAATAAATCTCTATCATTATGTTTTTCGCAACTTAATTTAACTTCAATTAATCGACAAGTTGTCGATAGATTGTAGGAGGGATTTTAGAAGTGAGGCTTCGTCGGTTGGTAGGGGTGAGCTATCGCATTTAGATTCGAATTTTTGCTAAAATTGAATTGAATCGAATTTGTATCCTTTTCAAAATCCGAATGGAATCGAATTGTCCAAAAATCCCAACCGAAAATATAGAAATTTTAGAATCATAATACAAACTGATCTGACTTGTTCGAAAAATCTGAAAAATTCAAAAAATTCGAAAAACCGTAATGAAGTTATTTTTTTATCATAATTTATAATCAACTTTTTATGAACGGAGTTTGAGGGCCGTTGGTGATCTGGGCAATTGTTCATCATTTTTAAGTATGTTACGAATTAAATTACAATTACACGAGAGATAAGGGTTTATATGATTTTTATGGTGTTTACCCACGCCCTAAAATATATTTTGCCATATCGAATTCTTACTCAAGCAGTTGGACATTCCAGTAAAACTAAAAATATTAATGGTTTTGCTAAAAAAATAATATAAATATCTATTATTGAAAAAGTCAATTTATAAAAAAGTAATGATACTTCATGGGCGAGGCGAGGAGTGCACGTAGAAGTTTTTTTAGTGTACATAGATACCCTTAAAATTAGTTTAGAAACGGAAGAAAAAAACTCCGACCATCCACAAAATCGTTTCTTGATTTTGATGATATAGATTTTACTAAATTATAATGAATATAAAATAAATAGATATAAAAAAGTGGACCATAATATTAAAAATATAAAATTGATATTTTTTAAAAATAAATAAATATTTTTTATAGAACGATCAAAATGAAATTAAATCAATTACTACCAAATCTCTTCTATGCAAAAACCCTAGACGCCATTACAAACCTGCAATTTCCCATTTTCTTCATTTAGTTCATTCTCTCTCTCTCTCTCTCTCTCATGGGTGGATAAGACGCCTTTTCGCTCTTCCTACATTTTTGTTCTGTTTTTTGTGATTCTATTCAAAAATCATTGATTTGAAAGCTGTTAACATTTGGTGGATTTCACTCTGTTTTATAAATAATATTTTTCATAATTGAATATTTTTGTTGTTGCTGTATTGATGTAAGTGATGGAGAGTGATGTGGGAGATTAGGTTTTTATGCTCTAGATATTTTGGGTAGAACGTACCATTGGTTGCGATATTGAAAAAATGTCTGTCCCATGGATAAAATATTGAGTAATCTGGAGCTGTGCAAAGTTGGTGCTCCCTCTTGCAATGGAGGTTGAGGAACCATCTCTTTATTGCTATGCCATTGCTCGGTAGAAAATAGGCATTTCTGAGGGACATCTTTTTTCATAATATGGTCTTTTGTTCTTTTCTTTCGTATTGTTTATTTTGTTTCTTTGTGTACAGTGTGCCTTTTGCAACTCAAATGGTAGAGATTATAGATTAAGAGTCCACTTTAGCGAATTGGATCCATCAAATTGAAATCTAGTTCCTGGAGTTGAAGTCCTCTCCTTAAATTTTTTTAGATGGTTTCCTTTCGATTGAAGTAAAGATTTTTTAATCGTTATTTTTTTTATAAATTTGGTTATTCCCATAATATTAGCTTTTATTATTGTTTTCCATTATCATATGGTAGAGATTTTAGATAAAGCCAAAATGATTGGTTTTGCTCAGAAGCTCAAGTGAAATAACTCGAGGGTTATATAGCTCCTTCATGGGATAGATCATAGATATCAATTAACTCTATATAGCTGGTATCTGTTGTATTATAATCCATTTTTTGCACTACGTTTTAATTTGATTTGTAGGGGAGTGGTTGTATGACGTGTTGTGGATAAAATCTGAACATCTCAAATTTTGGTGAATTCCTTGTCTGGTGTTGTCTAAGGATATTGTGTGTAAGGTATGTCTCCGTGCTAGCTACGAGCATTTAAGAATGGGATACCCGAAAACTAGGATGATCTCTATGTTATATGTTGTCTTTCTTTTGTGATTTAGCTCTGGATAAAGCTTTGAGTGCTATTATATGCGGTGTGCCAATCCAAATGAACTTCACCGGGAACTTTTTACTTTTAATATAACGGCATTATCGGTGTTTATAAAGTGAGTCATGCATATTTATTTGTTTATTTTTATAATCTAGAAATGACTTAGAATATCGTTCTTGAGGAATTTCTGTGGCCTCCATTGCTGACGAGTAGGTGAATGGTTCTTGCTGTTTTAGGAAGGCTGCCTGCAATTGATTCTTGAAGCGTGGTAGAAATACAGCGACTCGACCGGCTTGTGAAGGGATAGGCATGGACTAGATGCCCTGCTATACAACTTGAGAGTGAGTCAAGATTTGCTTTGTTTGACAGAATCATTTTCTTTTTGATCTATACATATTTGCATTATAGCACTGAAGAAATGATGGATGGATGTGTGTATCTAAGAAATGTTATTCTCGGAGTCGATTATAAATATGTTAGGTTTTACTTGGATTGGCTATGGCAATGTTATATTATAAGTTGCTTTTTTAGTTTAAAAGAGTTTGAAGAAAGTCACCTTATATAGTTTCTAGTTGACAATTGAAGAAATTTGTATAGATCGTGATATGATGTGCTAGTATTTACGGGACTGCTGGCAACATAAATAATTCTGGAATCAGCTGTCTTTTTTCGAGGGTAATTCTGGAACTAACTTAATAAAATTTCTATAGTGAATTTCATTTATTGTTAATGGTTTCTGCAAATTTTGGAGAATAAATTTTGAAATTTAAAATATGTATGGGCTCAAACTATTGAGGTTTTAAAGGGAAATACCATATTTTAATGCAATGTTAGACCTATTTTTTCTATAGTTTCTCGCTTTTTAATTTTTCAAAAAATTGGTACATAACGCTTCAAAACAAATACTCAATAACATCACTTTTCCGAAATTTCATTTATATTATCAGAAAATCTATGTGACACGGTGGTTTTGATGTGACATCACTCTTTTAACATCATGTGTAATATATTAATGTTGAAATGTCGTGTGCCAGTTTGACAAGTTAAAAGCTTGATGCTGTTGAAAATTTAAGTTTTGAATGTTTCAACATTTTGGCCGACTGACCATAATCCTTAATAAACCAGAAATGGCAAAGAAATTTGGTTTATAGCGACCCCTGCGTCAAATTCCATGCATTAATTTGCAATTGGCTCTTTTGTTTTGTTGTGTTGGAAATTGTTTTCAAACTCATCATAAAACGACGTCAGTTTATGTCATGTCGTTGTTTGATATTCAAATTTTTCTGATTGTGTTGAACTTACTACAAATGAAAAGATATCATTATTATTGAAATGTCTTAAATATCTTTATTTGACACTAGAACTTCAAAAATTGTGTGTGTGTGTTGGCCTAGTGGTAAAGTGGTTAATGTCCGAAGCCAAAGGTCCGGGGTCGAGTCACCGTGTTACCTTTAAAATTTCTGTATTAAATTACCAAAAAAAAAAAAAGAACTTCAAAAATTGATTCATAAATTTCTTGCGTCCTATTTGGCCTATTTTTGTCAAAGTCAAAATTGTTCACTATGCTTAAGGCTTCAGGTGAGCCATGTGCAATGAAAGTTGCCGGAAAATTCATCAGATTCCAACTTTGTAAAAAAAATAAAATATTGCCAATAAACACGTAACTTTCCTAAGGTGAGAATAGTATATTAAAATTGGGCAATTCAAATGTTTTTTACTTCTTAGCAATTGTCATATAAAATTTGAACTTACTAGTTCTAATTGGAAATTTGTGAAGTCAGAGCACAACTATGGTCTATGAGACAAAGAAGAAATGGTAGTTAAGTGGGTTATTGGTGACCAAAAGGTCATAGGTTCAATTCGTTAAGACATCATGAGTGCAGTCATCACGTGATTTTTAAATATGATTTACCCATCCTGTGTAGTTTGCAGGTTAGTGCATAGAAACGTAGAGTTTACCCAATACGTACCGAAAATAACGGTTGCGAGTTTCATGAATTAAAAAAGCGAGGTAAATTTTGATCCCTTTTATGAGCGTTTTCGCCCAAATATTGAGGATTATGGTGATCATTGCACTAATTATTGACTAAACTTGTTCGTTAATTGTGGGCTGTTTGGAAGTTGACGCATATACCGGTCTCATACTATGCAAATTTACCTACCTAGTTTATTGCGACATCTCCTAACTCATCCTGCCAAACAATACCTCTCTGTTGACATCAATTAAGGGCAAATGAAGTAATAATACATTAGAATCTCTCTAAATGAATACTCTATTTAGGAATAACCTCCTATTTTGTCATAAAAATTCATGATCTCAACTTGGGACCAATTATATTTCGGAATAAACTCCATATTTGTCATAATTCATATTTTTTTTAAGGTCCTACCTTAAAGAAATATACCTCCATTTAGGAATAAATCACAATAAATAATATATATATATATATATAGGAGATGGATCAGGTAGGAATAGATAATTTGGTAGAAATAGGAATGAATCTGGGCCTTTGATTTGCTATATCAATGGTTGAGATTTAATTTTCGTGTGTCTACAATTTTGTGTTTTGTGTCTACACGGATTATTGTGCAACACTATAACTCTTCTTGTCTTCTGCAATGAAAGATGTGCTAAACTAATATATTTAGATATGTGCTACGAATGGATGAAATATGTGCTAAACTTTCATATGCAATACATTATCTTGATTGTGCTACACAACATGAAAGATATGCTACTATTCCTACTTTCATACATTAAGGAGCTTTCTCACCATAACCAACCCCTATATATATATATATATACACACACATAAATTTATGCAGATTTAAAATATTTCTCTAAGGTTGCTTGTGACAATGATTTCATTTTTTTTTGTTGCAATTATATCTTTTAACTTGCGGGTCTTCAATAGTTCGTCCATATGACCATCTTCTTGTTGAACCCAAAATATTTCCAATTTGTCGAGCAAACTCAAAGCTTCTTCACATGAAACTTTTGGGACTTCTACGCTATCATCTTCCGGATTATTTTCCTCCTCTTCTTGCCTCATTTCTTCAATGATTTCTTCTTCAGTCAAAGCATGCACAATTTGTTGTTCATTTGGATGGTTAAGGAAGACATCTATGTCCATCTGGTTGTTGTAGTGAAATTCTTTTATCTGACCATTCAACTCTTCATGTAGCTTCATGAAGATTTTTTTTTTCTTACAACTCTATTTAGGAATAGGAAAATACTAAACGTACATAATATGTATGTACATAATTAGACATTTTTGTCATTTTACATATTTTCAGGAATTAAGACATTAGTTATATTTTAATTGAATTTGTAATTTACTTAATTACCCATAATAATAATTAAGGAAAGGATTTGTGGCTTCCTTTTACAGTTATGTGCCAACGTCTGTATTGGAAGTAGTCATTCCAGAAACCTAAGTTCCATACGTCATCCAGCACAATGAGGTACCTCTTTTTATCGAGAAACTCATCTAAACTCAACAAGCAGCCGATAAACCCACAGAAGGCTCGAGAGATACGTGCAGACACCAGTGCTAAAGCTGCGCTCGGGAGCTGCGAGTGGAGCACTCGGAGGAAAGCAGTGAGGAAGGGGGCAACAACAGGGGCGTCTTCGTCGTCGCACAACGTTCGGAGAAGCGCTGCCGTCAGCACCAGTCACAAGAGCAAACACAGGTCAAAAAGCCATTCTCGCCATCATTCCAATTTAACAAGGCTTGAATTTCTTTATTGTTTTTCAAATTCTAAAGAAGTTGTTGACCCTTTTGATTTGTTTGCTTGGTTTTGTGAAGTTCAAGCATAGTGGAATAGTTTTTGTGATCTTTATTTTGCTTTGAGTGTAATTTGTGGCTGCTTCTGTAAATTGGCTTTCACCTATACATAGCTTTGGAATTTCGATTCCATTTTGAGTTCCTTGCGTTTGAATTCAAACTATCCGTCATCATAAATCAAGTGGTGAAAGAGAAAGACAACTGCATTTAACCCATTCTCCCATCTCTTGAATTCTCTGATGCATACTTTAAGGTGCTAACTTGCCATACTTGTAGAAAACCATTGTCTGGAGTTGGCTTGATCGATCATATTTCATGAGTGTAGCATCTCATCGTATCATGGGTTTGACGACGACTAACAGCCTAAACAATTAACTGCAGAAACCTCAATCATGTTTTTCCATTGTGTAAAATAGAAAGCAATCACCAAGGCTGGACAAATTCTTGACTCTGAACAAATTAACTTGTTTCATATACAAGAACACAGAATTATGATCCTCATCACACAACATAAAAAGGCAGTAACTTTTACATGACCCCCCTGCCCCCTCAATTCAAAATCCATTTTCCCTCCACTCAAGAATCCAATCACAAACCACACCCAAATCTCAGTCCATCTTCTAATCTTGTTCAACCCTGAAATCCAACAGCAGTTCTTGTAAAATCAATTCTTCATTCCGTTCTTATAAATCAAATCTTTGGAACTTCATTCCCCGTCTCATTCTTCTTCAACCCTGCAATCCATCTTGGATTCTTGCATATCTGCGTACTTATAGAGCTTCTCGTTGAACACCACCTGCGGATCCTTTGTAACGAGCTCTCCACCCTTGCCATACCCATCCTTGAGAAACACACACCAATTCATCTGCGTGCCAGCCAGGTAGAACGTCCGGGGCTGCTTCAGAAGCATCTGATACGTATGCTTCGTAAGGCTGAACTCCTCCTTGAACTCCACCACATTGTGTATGTACGCCCTCTTCTCCAAAGTCAAGCTCAAGAACTCATGGATGATCCCCACTCTATACTTCTCTGCCTCCAACGTCCACAAGCCGAGCTTGCTCCCATCCAAGTAAGGCGAAACCAATGGCAATGTGTTCAGCAAGTTCAACTTCCTCTCATCTTCCAACTCTAATTCCAACTTTCTACCATGTTTCACTGGGAATCTGAATGCCTTCTTCGCATTCTCCTCATCAGCCATGAATTCCCTCTCCAACGCGCTCACCGCCAACGAATTGTCCCAATTCACTAGCTCGAGAATCCTTTTGCCATCATTCTCAACAATTACTCGAAAATAATCGGGGTAATTAGCAATTTTATCCCTAAAATCCTCTGAAATCCCAAATAATAGCCTGTTGTGATATATTTTGCTCAAGGAGATTCTCTTATTCACTGACATCATCAACAATTTTCTCACGACATCAACTCTCTGTAGCTCCGATTTTTCTTCGATTTCCCGCTCCTCGCGGAGGAGATCGACCATTAAATCGGTGCATCCGAACCACATTTTGTCGTCGGAGTGGCGGTAGGTTTGGAAGATGAGCGGGTGGCGGAGGATGGATTTCAGGACTTTCCGGCCGCGGGGAAACCCTAGCAGCTGGTGGAGTTTTCCGGCGTCGTCGAGGAGGAGGACTTGCTCGCGCTGTTTGGAGAGGAATTCCTTGGTTTTGGTGAGGAAACAGAAATGCGCGTCACAGTAAAAAATTGTAAAGAAATAGAACATAATCTCATAATATAATTGTCCCAAAATAGACTACGGATAATTTAGTAATGATCTTAGAAAGAAGGAAAGAAAACAAACAAACCCAAACTCACAAAAAACGGTCACTCAATGCCGGGCCTTCTTACAACCATCCTGACGAAAATCTTGTAGAAAAACATGAGAAAAAAAATGTCCGTCTAGTAATACTCTAATTTCCTTCCTATCTATTTATGAAAACTATCTTTTCAATTTTACCCTCAATAATATTCTTTATTTACACCTTTTACCACTCATGACCCACCACTATTTCTCTTTTTTACTCTCAACAACTTACTTATTTACATCTTTTACCATCTATGGCCCACCACTAACTAATTAAATATTATATTGTTGTGGGACTCTTACTCCATTCATAAATACATTCAAAACTTTTATTAAAATCCTTAACGAATATTTCTAACCTCCCATTTGGGGACGGAGGTATTAATATATATTACTATGTACAGATAGTGTATGTTGCCCGATTTTACTCAAGTTTCTCACTTTATATTTTGACTTTAGAAGTTTATTGATTTTTCTAGAACTTCAAACCTGTTTATGATTGTCCATGCAAACTGGAAGAAACAGAATATAAGAATTGGGTTTTATATAAATTTTGTTATAATAATGATTTCAATTAGGAATATTTATAATGTTTTCTGAACTCTGATAAAGTTTTCTGATCTTCCACTATAAGCCTAACGGATATGGACCTGCCAACCCTCCTTATAATTATATGGTTTGAATTTCATTAGAAGAAAATATTTTTTTTTCATGAAATCGACTATTAATTCTCTAAGAAAAATAGATTTTAACAATAATGCTAAAGTATAATTGCTTTTTAAGTATTACAGTTATGTTATTATTTATAGAAATAAATGTTAATTCTAAAAGCAGGTCCACTTTTGAAATCTCTTATGCAGTAACTTGATTGAATTCCATTTAACCAAATCTGAACTTACCCTACGACGTGACTCTTTCAGCGTCGTCTCAGACCTATTCGAATCAAGCAAGATTCTCACCCCTAAATTTTGCCTCCAACTTAATAATAACTAATTATTGAAAACAAAATTACATGCTTCATTATTGTTAAATTACTATATAAGTCCTATTGAAAGCGCGCACCAACTTTCTACTTACGAGGGCCTTGCAATTGCAAGAGCCAAATAATAAGAATCCTAAACAAAAGTAGTATATCTGAAAAATAAATGTAATATATGTAGATGTAGAAAATGATGGAAGTATTTTGACAAGCAAGCACCAGTCTTTGAACATCTAACATTATATCATAGTTGAAATATACCAGCTGAAGAGTTGTCAACCGTCTTTCATGCATTCTCAAATTTTTGAGTCTTCAATAAGATATTCACATCCCTTTCTGCTGCATCTGCATCATGATCATAAATTAAACTCTTTAGTATATTGCATTCTAACTTTCTCTACTTAATTTTTAAAAAAAGCTATACACTTGAAAAAATTGTGTCACTTTACAAGAAGTGAGGAGGCCAACAACTTGTTGTGTTGTTATATTTTTGTTGTGCAGTTCCTCCAGTTTTGCCAGAAAACATTCTCATCACAAAACGCGCCATGCAAAGAAACCAGGTTTCGAATGTCGAAGTTTTTGGAGCTAAAGCTGATGGGAAATCAGATAATTCCCAGGTAATCGATATATATTGATGATGATGCAAAAATTACTTCGAGACATCTTCCTGCATTTCAGTTGGACAGATTTTAGTTGTGGTAGTTTACCTAAAAACTATGGTATGTTGGTTTTGCAGGCATTCAAGAAAGCTTGGGACAAAGCTTGTAATTCTTCTGAATCATCAAGAATTTTGGTACCTATAAAGGAAAAACTTATTATGTTAAGCATATTAATTTTACAGGTCCCTGTCACTCTGGTATTTCTTCGGAGGTATGTTTGTATACTTGCACTACTTGTAACATATACATTCTGCAACCAACAAAAATAAGGATATACATTATGTTACTAATTTGAGATTCTTTTTTGGGAATTTTGTTCTTGTGAATTTTGTAGATCCAAGGAACAATCAAGTCCTTTGCTCAAATATATGATATCCCTAGAAGACTTTGGATCAAGTTCGAAGATGTAAGAAACATGCAAATTTTTGGTAGTGGAACCGTCGATGGTAATGATGAAGTATGTCATTTGCTAATATTTATAACTTCAACTTCATCGTACAGTGCATTATAGTGTGGGGCCGATGGAAAAAAATATCTCGTGGGAGCTATATTTTCTAAATTTTCTTTCAGAGTCTAGTTTGCAGGCAATTCAATTTTTAATAAGATTTTTGCATAATAATTTGCAAAAAATTTGAATATTTTAAAAATTATATAAGAATACAAAATATAAAAAAATTTGACTTGGTGGGGGCTCAAGCCTCCTCACCCCTATGTGTGTCCGCCAGTGAATTTATTGTTACAAATAAATATTTATGGCATGGAAAATAACAAAAGCTTAATTTTCTCACAATTTTAGATTGTATTAGTTGAAGAAACTAGAAAACATATATTTCGTGTCCATGACCATGAGAAGAAACTATAAAAACTATTCTTGAAATTCAAGTTATATTTGAAAACCATTGTCTCTGTAGTTTAAAATTAAGTACAGTACCAATTCTATTTGATGATTGCCATCTCATTCTGTGCAATTTGCAAAGGACATATAAATATATAATGTGAACTAGAAAATTAAATGAGTTAATTTGTAAAATATGGAGTGTAATATATCCTAAGCTAGTTTATCTACATCGCAAGGAATATAGTGTTTGAAGATATTTCGATGAGGAATGTTCACAATCCCATAATCATAAATCACTACCACTGTCATAAAAATAAAAAAATGCGATAAACAGGTATATATATTTTTAACCATATTATCAATTACCACCGTTTTTTATTAGTACAATATTTGTTTTTTTTATTTGATAGATAGTTATAGCTCATTTGTTCATTATAGTTTCAAAGATTTATCTTTTTTTCTTAGAATACGGTTAGTAATAGTGTTATTTCTGTAATATTTGAAGTAGAATCAATAAATTAGCACAAAGTATTCTCATCCTTCTCTTGTAGTCATTGTTAATCGCCATACTTTGTTAATGCATTATGCAAATAGGGATTTGATATATACACCAATTTTGATATAGTCCAATAAAAAGAAAGGAAGTAGCATGTAACGATTTTATTATCCATATCATATATATACACATTGACTCAATTTTCTCAGACGCGGGCGCTTCCAGTTTGAGGAAAAATGGCTACTTGATTTCCTTATGTAATGGAAGGAGATGGGGGGTGTTTTCCTATGTCTTTTTCGAATTTTATTATTTAATCAAGTCAAATATGATTCTGATACAGTTTTCTGATCTTGCCCGACAAACCCAACGGATATGGACCTGCCAACCCTCCTTATCATTGAATTATGATTAGAAGAAAATATTATTTTCTTTTTCATGACATTGACAAGTAACTAAGAAAATCAGATTTTCAACAATAATGCGAGACTAGCTAGGTTAGTTTATTTATTAGAGACATATTATTATTTCTACAAAAAATGTTAATTCTAAAAGCAGGTCCACTGTTGAAATATTATATGCACTATGCGTGCAACTTATTAATAATTTATTATTGTAAACTAAATCACATGCTTCATTATTGTTAGCCATTACATTAGTATATATGTAAGTCCTGTTGAAAAAAAGGTGGCCGCTTCCCCCAAATTTTTATTTGAAAGGGTCTTTCAAGGGCCAAATATATATATATATATATATATAGGAGATGAGTCAGGTAGGAAATGATAATTTGGGAAATGAGAATGAATCTGGGTCTTTAATTTGCTGGATCAATGACTGAGATTTAATTTCGGTTGTGCTACAATTTTGTGTTTTGTATACTACGTGGATTACTGTGTGCACTAGATCTCTTCTTGTGCTACGCTGCAATGAAAGATATGCTAAACTAATATATTTAGCATATGTGCTACGAAGAGATGAAATGTGCTCTTTATAAATCAATTTTATAATAATTTTAGCTTAATAAATTAATAATATCTCAATCAAACTTAATAAATTAATTTTGTGATCATTTTAGCCCATAATTGTCTTTTTGTACCAAAAAGCATAGTCAGCATCGAAAAATAATGTATAGAAATTACAAGTGAGAAACGTCATTGGAAAGAACTTACGAGCTACATGTTATTTCCGATGTCAATTCTGCTTGAGAACCATTTTAGCCTGAGAACGTGAAAACAAAAAAATAATGAATTCATTATGAAAGTTGATGAATCCGCTTTGAAAGTTATTGAATCCAAAAAATGGAATTTTCGCCTCTCATGAGATTCGAACATGTGTGAAAATTTTAAATTTTTGGATTCAGTAACTTTCATAGTGAATTCATTTTACTCAAGTTAAAAATAGTTTTTATTTAAACATCTATATATATATATATATATATATATATATATATATTCGATCCTAGTTATTCTAAAAAATATATATGAAAAAAATCACGTGTGAATGCAGATATATAGTATAACATATGTAGATCAAGTAGAAACTGATGGAAGTATATTGATTAACTAACATTATCATATTAATTAATATTAATATACCAGCTCAAGAGTAGATAGAGTAGTCAACCCATGCCACCTTTCATTCTCAAATTTTGATCTCTTCAATAAAAATATTGCCATCCATTTCTTATGCATCTGTATATTATATATTCCGGTATCTATGATGATTAAGATCATAAATAAATGCAGTAATTCTTTAGTAATTGCATTACTACTTTCCACTAATTTGTTCAAAATTGTCTCCATTTTCAGGAGAAGTTGATGAGGCCAACCACTTTTTATGTTGTAACAATATTTTTGATAATTTTGTTATCCCGTTCCTCCTGTTTTACAAGAAAACAATGTCATCACAAAATGCGCCATGCAAAGAAACCTGCACCTCTAACTCCATATAATGCTGCAAAACAGGTTTTGAATGTCGAAATTTTTGGAGCTAAAGCTGATGGGAAATCAGATAATTCCCAGGTATTTTATATATATGTATATTGATTGTAATTACTGTATCTTCTTAGAAAGATTTTAGTTAAAACGTGTTTAATTTCCAAACTCCAGTAATTAGACGTATAATATGGTTTATGTTGTTTTTGTAGGCATTCAAGAAAGCTTGGGACAAAGCTTGTAAGTCTTCAGAATCAGCACAAATTTTGGTGCCTAAAGGCAAAACCTACTATCTTAAGCACATTAAGTTTAATGGTCCCTGTCACTCTGGTATTTCTTTGGAGGTATATTTGTATACTTGAACTACTTTCAACATATAAATTCTGCAACCAAATAAAATAAAATAATTGTTACTAATTTAAGAATTTATTCTTTTCATTTTTGGGTATGTTTTTGTCTTGTGAATTTTGTAGATACAAGGAACAATCAAGGCTTTCCCTCAGATGTATGATGATATCCATAAAAGACATTGGATAAAGTTCGGAGATGTAAGAAACATGGAAGTTTTTGGTGGTGGAACCATTGATGGTAATGGTGAAGTATGGTGGAAGAATTCTTGCAAAATCAAGAAAGCTAAGGTATTCATTTTGTTTGTGCCAAATTTCCTAATTTAAAACCATAGAGCCTATCATCTTGTTACAAATAGCATCACAAATTTTAAGGTTTTATAAGGCTCAACCCTAGAGTTATCGTGCTGTGATTTCCTTGAGGTCTTTTTAGTTTTTTTTTTTGTTCTCTTTTTATATATATCATCATCCTAGCAATTTCATCAATGGAATATATTTTCTAAGTAAGATATTGACATTTGGAATGAAGCACCATATATTTTCACGTAAAATATTGACATTTTTGTTATTTGTCTCTTGTGTAGCCTTGCCAAAGCCAAAGAGCACCAACAGTAAGTTTCATGGAAATCCTTTTCTCACTCAACATCTGAATATCTTGAAAATTTGGACAAAAACGTTAAATCCAATTAATTAATCTGCGTTTCTCATGCAGGCTCTAACCTTCAAAACCTGCAAAAATCTAACAGTAACCAACTTGAATCTGCTCAATGCACAGCAGATGCATTTGAATTTCAAAGATTGTGACGACATTGAAGTTTCAAAACTAAAAGTAGTAGCACCAGAAAAAAGCCCGAACACAGATGGGATTCACCTTACAAGAACTACCAATATTAAGATTCTAGAATCTGAGATCAGAACAGGTAACTAAAGAACTTCAAGCAGTAAAAACTCATTCATAATTTGCTCATTCAGTTAGATTATGGTTGTGACTATTTTCTTAAATAATATAAAATGTAGTGATAATTAGTGGATATTTTGGTTTTTGGATTAGGTGATGACTGTATCTCTATAGTGAATGGATCAAGAAATGTTCATGTGAGAAACATAGTTTGTGGACCAGGCCATGGCATCAGGTATATATATATATATCCTAGATTTTCAATAGATCAATGGCCATAAATAGTTCTATATTTTTACACTCAGAATGGTTCTTATGATAATCCCCCTATATATATTTATCATTTGACTTTAAAAAATGGATCAAGAAATGTTAATGTGAGAAATTTTCTTGAGACATTTATTTATAATTTATCTAGAAATGCATTAATACAACGAAATGATACATTCACAGTAGATCTTCGCGATCAAAGAGCTGAAAATGGTTATCACATTCTCCTCTTAAAAAAGGTTTTCATTTGAATCTTCCTCTCTCTCTCTCTCTATATATATTTATCACTCGACATTTATTTATGTACATACTTTATTTAATTAAAGTAAATTATATAAATTCCCCTTAAGTTGGAATTATTTAGTAGGAACACCTCTAAATTTGAAAATTTGCTAATATTACTTCTGCATTCGTTTATACTTCACAAACTACAATTTGTATGTGTAATTCAAAAAGAAGTGGGATCCTTTTTTTAGCTAAAAGGGACAAGCTTTATGATCGTAGTTATTTAATATTCAGATGAAGTTATTTAGTATCATTAATATTATATGTTTATTGATGGATTTTGGTGAGAACTTGAAAATTATTGATTTTGCAGCATTGGAAGCTTAGGTGAAGACAACACAAAAAATTATGTTTCAGATATTTTTGTAAAAGGAGCAACATTTATAGGAACGACAAATGGAGTACGAATAAAGACTTGGCAGGTGATTTCCCAACCCTAAATCATTTGATGGATTTATAAATTTAACTCCTCGACATGTGTTGTGTATTATAATTACAAAGAAATATTTTTGACATAGAAAATATATGTAATGAAAGACATGAAAAGGCTTAATCCTTGTGAAATTGCATGGAAAATAATAAATGCTTAATGCCACACAATTTTAGATTGCAGCATTTGTACAAACTACAGAAAATATATATTTCGTGTCCATGAATAGCAACTTTAAACTCCTGAGATTCAATTTATATCTGAAAATCATTGTCTATAGTTTGAAAGTATAATTTATATTTGGTGATTACCAGCTTATTTTGTGCATGCAATTTACAAAATACATATATTGTGTGCATGTGTTGACCTAGTGGTAGAGTGGTTAATGCATGATGCCAAATGTCTCATGAATCCACCGTGACACAGTCTTTAAAATTTCTGTATTAATTGACCAAAATAAAATACATATATCATGTGCGAGCTATAAATTTAAATGAGTTACTTTGTAAAAATGGACTGTAATATGTCCTAAGCTAATTTATCTAGTTATGAGCAGGAGGCAGCGGAACTGCAAGGAATATAGTGTTTGAAGATATTTTGATGATGAATGTTCACAATCCCATAATCATAAATCAGTACTACTGTGATAAAAATAAAAAATGCGATGAAGAGGTACACTTTTGACCACCGTTTTTGTTACTACAAGTCTAATAATGTTTGTTTATGTTTTATTTTCTCTTACAATACTACATTACAGTATTTCAGATTATTAATAATTGTTTTTCATAAAAATTGAAAACATCTGAATGTTATTCTAATTAGTTTTTATAAATTCAGAATTTAATTATATATTCCTCTCTTCATTTACTATAATATAATACCCCATGTTCCACACAAAACACGTGGGGTCTTTCACTATGTTTTAATGAACGTATAGAAAATGGGGGCCTTTCTCAATTATTCATATGCATATAATATATAGTTCGCGATTAAACCAACATTATTTGTATATCAAGATCTAGAGAGTTATCATATAAACCTGCAGTTGACAATGAAATAATTTCAGCAATTATTTAGGAACTGAATTAATATTAACAACCATTACATAATATTTTCTCCGATAATATCTATCTCAAGATGACATCAATAAACATGAGTATGCCTATTTTTTTACACGCCGTATTTAACCCCAATTTTCATTTTGGTGAAAATAATATGCAGAATTCGGCAATGCAAGTAGAGAATGTTGTATACAGGAACATAATAGGCACAAGTGCTTCAAAGGTGGCTATAAATTTGAACTGTAGTAAATCAGTTCCATGCAAAAACGTTGTGCTGCAAAATGTGACGTTAACTGCTCAACAAAAAGGAGAAAAACTTGAAGCTTCTTGCACTCATCTTGCACTGCAAACTACAAAGCTCAATTCTTTTCCAAGCTGCTCCTTCAACAACTAAATTCATCTACGACACAACTGTTCTATCTCATCTCGTGTTTCATTTCATCAGACTATGTCTCTAACACAAGCAAAACTTGTCAAAAGATCTCCACCATCCAGACTGTTCACACTACCAACCCCAAACCTTAGAAGGTAGGAGGAGAGTGACAGCTATAGCTCATTTGTTCATTATAGATGCAAAGATTTATCTTTTTCTTAGAATACAGTTAGTAATAGTATTATTTCTGTAACTGAGAATATTTGAAGTACTATCAATAAATTAGCACAAAGTATTCTCATCCTTCTCTTGTATTCATTGTTAATCGGCATACTTTTTGATACATAGACCAATTCTAAAATAGGAAACTCGAAGTCTAAAGAGGCAACATGTAAAGCATCAGATACATGCTCCACATCATCTTCGTAGCTTAGCTTCCTACTGATTTGCATCACAGCTTCAGAGAAAATCTAAGCTTCCTGTCCTACGACCACTTCTGAAGCAGCATTGGGCTTACTTTCATCAATGCTGGTATCCTTTTGAGTCCTTGGCTGAAGTAGGTGCAGAACCATTAGTAATTTCAGCACGATCCTCAGTAGTATTCCCTTCGAAATAAGTCTCTTATCATATTTACTTTTGAGCTCCCATTCAAACGTCCGTTAGAAGCAGTAGGGGAGTATGCTGTTGGATGGTGAACCAAACTCGTCTGTGCTTTTGTTTCTACCAGAGTCATAAGAATCATTGCTAGGAGGGACCATCTCATTACCATGCTCCCCTTTCTCATTTTCAGTAACAGAAGCCCCATTTAACGGGGACTGGACAACATTCAATTGCTCCTCACTGCCAGTTTCTTCCACAGTAAAATCAGAAGCCTAAACTGTAAAGACTTGAGCATTTTGTGATGACTCTACACTGCCATTCTCTGCAGCAGGGAATACTTTAGTATCAATTTGACAAGATTTAGCATGCCCCTGATATTGAATTTCCTCATTTACATCACCAAGGATACCTATAGGTTCAGAAGGATTAACTGCAGTAGAAATAAATCTTTAATTGCTGCTGCCAAAGCATCATCAACCGACAAGGTTTTCTTTGGTTTCACCCAAAGGAAATCCTCCAATGGTTTCAAATCATCATTATCTTCATCATCTTCACCATATGAAAATTTCAGGAGCAGTTATAATAAGGCCTGGACTGAATTTGCCAAAAGGGATAAGTCGGGCATTTTATCACTTGCAAAATCCTTCTTTTCAAGTTCATTGTTGTTGAAAGAGCTTGTGCTTGATTCACTGCAAGAAAATTCAGGGGCAGAGATTCTTGTGCAGTGTGGCAAACCAAAATCATGAGAACTCTTGGCAAGTTTCTCAAGTTGATTCTCAACCTGTTGAAGCCTTGCCTGTATCCTCTCTATTGGCTTCAACATTTTCTCTTCAAACCTCAAACATATATCTTCCACTCTATTCGTCGAGAGTGACAAGCTGTTCCATGGCTGTTTCAAGATGGCTTGGCTGAAAACCATTTGCATTTTCCGCCTCACCACATTTCTTTGCAGAAGTGTGTTGCTCATGTTCAGCTAACTCAGTAGTATCCTTACAAAGTTCCTTTGGCTTCACAATTTGTAGAGGAGAATCAATTTTGTCAGTTATTGTTGACATGGCTTCTATCTTACTATTCTTAACCGCTTGATCAGACTTATCTGTAGCTCGGCTTACACCTGATTTTGGTAACTGCAGAAGGTATGGCATGAACATGGTCATAAGAGAACTTTGTGCCGAGCCTCCTGCCAGCACAGCCCCATTTCCAGAACCAGTTGACTCCACAGGGTCCACAAAAGCATATATTTCATCCACATATACATGGCCTTTGTCCTGAAGTGATAACAGTCGAATTGTAAGCGACACACAAGGCTCTGAATCACTTATTTGTGCTGTAGCCTCATAGAGGTCCTGCATAAAAGTCAAAATGATACACCATAATTAGTTGCCTGTACAGAAATTGGTACTTCATCAACAAAATAGGGCCCATTATTGAACTGTGGACTCACCATAGTAACTTGAGAGGTTATGAGTCTGAAAGCAAGTAAGGAAAATAACAAAATGCACAACAGGAAATTTTAAGATCCAATTGTTTGGAAAATTGAAACTACTACATGTCACCCACATATCAACGAGTAAATGAAATAGTTAAAAAAATTCTGAATGCACTACCGATCTCTTTAAATGTATTCCAGTTGCTAACGTGGTAATTCATCAAGTATCAACAAGTAAGAAAACCCTTCATGGCTGTAAGGTAATTGGAGGGGGGGGGGAGACATCAATTTATTCAGTACTACTTCTAGAGCAGAAGAAACAACATTCACCCAAAACAAGGATCAAATGCAGAGTATAAGAGGCAGACATATCCTATCTTTTCTATTAAAGGACTTACACAGCCCCAGATATTGAGTAAAAGGAAATTCTCAAAAATAATGTATATTATTAAATTAGAATCATAATTAATTATGGAAACTAAATGTATAAACTAATAAAACTACAGACTCATTATAAATGATAAAAAACTAAAATAATGTTTGGAATACATGTAGGTGTGCATAATTCAGAGATTGTCAGTTGGAATCCGCATTAGTATTGTAGAATAAAAGTGTACAAAATGCACAACTTTGGTTAAGGAGTTTGGGATTTCCCTTATACCTGTATTTTGTTCAATCCATTGATACCAGACTCATCTGAAGCAGGACTGCTACCAGTCCCAGGGACTTTTATCTTAACCCAATCATCTTCATTAGTGGCAGTACTTCCCCCATTTGAAGCAGTGTCTGCAGTTGCATCTCCTGATGAAGACTCCTCATGCTCCTCTGCAACATCTTCAACACAACTGGTTTGGAGAACTTTGTCATCTCATTCAGCAACACCACACTGAACAGTAGAGAGATACTCATTGATGCTATGAGGTGCTGTTGCATAATAGATTTCATATGCACGAGCAGTGCTCAGAACATATATTTGGCCAACCTCATACTTTTGCTTAAGACTTACTGCAAAAAATGATGATCCAGTTTATCATAACTCATAAGACATTGCTATAACTTTGTCAGGATGATATGGCACCAAAAAATGAAGAAATATAAAATCTATGAACTTTTAAAATGATATATTGCTAAGGATGAAAACTAAAGTAATGCTCCACTAGTTTGTTTTAAGCATTAATTTATGTTTGAATTAATATACGATATTCAAAGAACATGTTCTCTGTTTAAGTCCAAAATAATATTTTGGTTAATTTAATTCCCTAACATTATCTCCTCCCAAACAGAACCTTCTCCAACTCTTTTTCTGGATTTATTTTATTATATGAAGATGAAAGAATGCAATCCGACGCATGCATAAAAAATAGACTTTGATGCAGAACATCGAATACAGTCTGCTAATATTGTAAAACATCCAATACCAGTTGAAGTAAAAGATCAACTTCTTTTTCTTAGAGAAAATACAACTGAATAACAAAAATATGGTCTACGAACTCAGAGTTGGTTATGAGGGACACATTCCCAAGAACTGTAATTACTTAGGTGGGGCAATTTTGTCTTGAAATAAGAGATCATATAAACTACTATGTTTTGTTGCATTTGTACATATTTGCTTCATCATCTTCAAATCCTCGCTAGGATCAATTGGTCTTTGAGGCAAAAGAAGCGATTTCATCCTTCTTCTTCTTTTTTTCTCCCCCCTATTCCTTACCAGTTCAATTTCTACTGAATCAAGATAGCCGTTTGTTCTGGTATGGATCATCATCTGTTCCTTTTAAGAATGAAATATTAAATTAATCACCTGTGATACTAAAATCCGTTGTAGTCTAGTTGGTTAGGATACTCGGCTCTCACCCGAGAGACCCGGGTTCAAGTCCCGGCAACGGAATTTTGCTTTTGTTTACACAATTATTTGCTTTTTCCCCTAAAACTGTCTAAGCGGTTCTTGTGGCGCGTGGTGGATTTAATTTACCATAGCTGTAAAACGTACGTAAAAATGTATCAGGGTCGTAATGTTTCCAATCATAAAATAAAGTAATTTATAAGTCATAACCGACTTCACACTTTCTCAACCCCAACTCATTGTTTATAATTACGAACTCTTTCAACAATACATAACACAGTCTATTTTCATTTTACACTCGGACGTAAAGGACCTTGTAGTTGGTTTTGAAATAAAATAAAATGACACCAAAAAGATGAGCAATTGTCCGATAAGCAAAAGCCGATTCTCTATTTAGAAATCATAAAAATATTTATTATATTAGTAATTCTCTTTTAGGAAGGAAACATATTTCTTTGGCACGAAAGAAAATCTGAACACAAAAGCATATTATTTTCAAAGAAAGCTAAGAAAATGGTTAATGATATTAGCTTCCTTATGCTCTCAATTTATATAGAGGTGTGAGTCCCTCTATCACACTTTACAGTTATTTGCTATTGCCATTTCTTCAATTATCGCCATCGAATATAATAATGTGTGGTTTCGTGTGCATGTATTGGTCTAATGGTAGAGTGGTTAATGTTCGAGGTCAAAAGGTCTCATGTTCGAGTCCATCGTGACGCGACCTTTACATTTCTGTATTAAATTGACCCAAAATAAAAATGTTTGGTTCCACTGCTGGTTTTCAGTGACTCGAATGATCATTATTGTGATAGTGATCCTCTTGTACATGTAGGCACTTGTTAATGTTTTGTTTTGGTGGAGTTAGACTCAAATGATATCTGACTCCCATGACATTTAAAATACTAAACATAAATTTAATTATAGCAATTACATAGAATTAAAATATATATTTTTTACATTGTTGCAATGAATTTTAATTTTTAATTTGCGTTAGTTCAAATAAGTTTTACATATTATTATGATTAAATTAATAAAAATGTTATTATATATTTCTTTTAGGAATGTTGGAAATGGAGTGTAAATTATGTGCTATTTTAGTGTAGATTTTAGTGCAAAATCTACATTAAAATAATACAGACTGTTTGAGATGCCCTATAAATAGGGATGTCAATGGATATGTTTTACTCGGACCAAAATCAATAAATAAGTAATCGTTCTGATTCTAGAATCGACTCATTAGATACTGGATCCAGATCGGACCCGGACCATCAACTATGAGTCTTAAACGGTCCGGATCTGAGCGGATCTAGAATCCGAACTAGACCATAATCAAAACTGGAACTGAAACCGTTTCTTTATAATTTTATGGGCTATGAGTGATTTCATATCAGTATGGATAAAACTAACTTATTTACAAGTCTTCTTAAACCTAGGTTTGTCAATAGATGGGTTTTACTCGGACCAAAATCGATAAATAAATATTGGTTATGGTTCTAGAACTGGAACCATATACGGATCGGATCATCAAACTATGGATCTAAATGGTCCAGGTCTAAAGCGGGTCTGGAACCAGAACCTGAACCACTGCATTAAAATTTAATGAATTTTGAATAGTTTCGGGTTGATCCGGGTAAAATCCACGCATTGACATCTCTATCTATAAACTATTGACGGGTCTAAATACTTTAGCCGGTACGCAAATCCAATAATATAGTTGTAACTTTTCAATATTTAATTATATTGAAGTCCAAATATGAATAATGTCTTGATACACTGTGACCCCTTAATAACGTAATTGATGGTTGTGTTTTCTCGCTCTAACTTATGGTTATGCGTGTCATTCTTGCAGAAGACCTGCTAATCTTCTCTGTAAAAATCCATTTTCATCCCTCAATGGACTTTCAAAGTCATGGTTAATTGTGTCACGTTTGAGAATAAAGTCTTTTCTATGAGAAATTCTTCTACACGTGAATAGGTATGTTTTGCCCGATTAATTTCAGATAATGATTTTAACATTATCGTATGAGATATTAAATGTGTTGTCATTTAATTAGTCGTGCATCCTATTAATTAATCATTTAATTCTTTCAATAGTGTCTTGATTTTAGTTGTAAGGTCTTATGTTTCACCCAAACTAGATGGCTTCAAGGATTATTTTTTTTCAATTTTCAACAAACAATAATTCTTACGTCACACATAGAATGAAATTTTTTCTAGTATGTTCCAAGGCAAATTACCTTATCATATCAATTCAAAAGAAACTATGTGTTCTTCATTTATAACTTCCATATTAATATTATGCATGCTTTAGGAGGAAGGCCAATTAGTTTTTACTCTGCTTAAATTAATAAATTCAAAACGAGTTAAATAAATAACTAATCAATTTTAAAGTACAGCTCAGTCTAATTTTATATTTGGTGGATAACTAATTTAACAACCCTTCAAGACTCCCCACCATTTTCCTGTCTCACTTCTCTTATCACCTCACAAAATTCCACCACCAATGGCGAGTCTAAGCTTCAATTCCACAAGAATAAAACACCCCATTACTAACAAAATCCCACTCTCCAAAAAGCAAAACCATCCATCCCACATAAAAAATCTCAGGAAAAACCCCAACTTTCCGACTTGTTTTGCAGCCTCTGGAAGCTCAGTTTCCTCCACGCCATTACAGCCTGAAACTGGGAATTCCATTAACGGCGGCATCAACGAAGAAGAAATAGACGACGACCCCACCTCGGAACTGAGTTATCTCGACCCGGAAACGGATCCGGAGAGCATCACAGAGTGGGAGGTGGATTTCTGCTCTAGGCCGATTCTTGATATTAGGGGGAAAAAGACTTGGGAGCTTGTTGTTTGCGATGTGTCACTTTCGCTGCAGTATACCAAGTATTTTCCTAATAATGTTATCAACAGTGTGACTCTCAAGAATGCTATAGTTTCCATCTGTGATGAATTGGGCTTGCCTTTGCCAGAGAAAATTCGGTTTTTTAGGTGAATTTTTTGATTTTGGGTTGTTTTTGTTTTTTATTTAAGAATTGTGACAATTTGTTAATTTGTGTTTCGTTCTTTTTGAGTATATATGATATGCGGGAAGTTGAGGTTGTGTGTGTTTCTTGATTGTGGCTTTGCAGGTCACAGATGCAGACAATTATTACAAGAGCTTGCAGTGAGCTTGGTATAAAACCTATTCCGAGTAAACGGGTGAGCAACGCCACTTACTCTGCCCTTCGCCCTTGATAGTTCACTTTACTATTTAGGAATTAGGATTAATAATATACATCATTGAGTATTTTTATTTACTAGGATTTTTCAAATCGTATCCCTTTCAGTTGGATATGAATCAAATAAGCTAGCTCAAAGTGTAGAAATTATCAAAGGCCGTAGGATATCCAAACTTCCAATCCATCTTAGTAAGCAATAGATTAGGTTATATTATATTTATCTATTTAGGCTAATTTTCAATAGTAAATGCCCCCTAAGCAGGAAAACATAGCTAGGATTTTAAAGTCTGTGTTTGTTTCTCATTGCGACCTTTTTAGCTTTTACTTGTTGGGACGAACAACTACTCATGTTCTTCATGTATATTATGTTGTTATTTGGATTTATGTTAATATAGCCACAATTTTCTGTTTTGGAGTTACCATGTGCTTGAATTCATTCACAACATTTATGCATATCGTGCTGTTGAACTACATTGTATCGATGTGTTTGATAATCGTCATTTGTGATCCTTCACATGAGTCCAACCAAGTTGTCAACTGCTTACAAATTTGCTGGTTCTGCACTGACTTGTGTCTTTGTTTCAGTGTTTGTCTCTGGTTTTGTGGCTTGAAGAGCGTTATGAAACTGTGTACACTCGACATCCCGGTTTCCAAAAGGGATCAAAGCCACTTCTTGCACTAGATAATCCTTTCCCTATGGAACTTCCAGAAAATTTGTATGGAGAAAAATGGGCATTTGTCCAGTTGCCCTTTTCAGGTACTTACTCATCTAGCTCTAAATGGCACGAGACATTTGGTCTTGTCACTAGTGTCATAGTCGAGCACTCTGAATGATCTCTCTTATTCTCTCTGCATATACTACCCTTGCTGAGTCTTGACTATCCCTCGACTCCCCTATTTATTTTGAGGCGACATCAGATGTTGGAACATCCTGAGCTGATTTAATTTTATACATGCAACTGTTAGAAAAATGCTGACTTAGATTACTATTCTCTGCCCAGCTGTTCAAGAAGAGGCATCATCTTTGAAGACAAGATTTGCTTTCGGTGCTACCTTAGATTTGGATCTTTTAGGGATTGAAGTTGGTGACGAAACATTAATTCCTGGACTTGCGGTTGCATCTTCTCGAGCTAAACCATTAGCAGGTGTGTACTCATATGATATGTTTCCTTTTTTGTGAACTCACAAGCCAATTTATGTAGGGAATTGTTCATTCATAAAATGTATCTTGTATTCTGATCTCATAATGTTAGACAATATCACTTGTGCTATTGTTTCTTTCACTAAAAACTAGATATTTGAGTTTTAAGTGCAGTTTGTTTAAATTGGTTATTAAGATGTGCAGAAGTTTCAAATTGATTCTTGAAATGGATTTGTTGCAGCATGGATGAATGGGTTGGAAGTGTGCTCGGTTGAAGCTGACACGAGTCGAGCTTCTGTTGTGCTGTCTGTTGGGATCTCAACACGGTATGTGTATGCCACATACAAGAAGACCGCAGTCACTACAAGTGAAGCTGAAGCTTGGGAAGCAGCTAAGAAGGCCTGTGGAGGCTTACACTTTCTGGCTATTCAAGATGACTTGGACTCTGACGACTGCATCGGCTTCTGGCTCTTGCTAGACCTGCCACCTCCGCCTGTATGATTGTCTTGCTAAATCTTGTTGCCACTTTGAATGCATTTTCTTCATCTTAGTGAGAGGCTGTTGCTTTCAGCCTTGGGAAATACAAATATTTGATGCTTGTTGTATTTCCATATTCTTCTTGATATTCATGTATTTCTCCTATTGTAAATGATATTTTAATGTTACGTAGAAAAGCGGCACGCATCACATGGAACAAGAGCTTCATGTTGGTGTCATAAAGCACAAAATGCACCATATACCTGAGGTAAAAATATATACACTTCTAAGAAATCACCCTTCATTACACAAATGCATGAAGATATTTTTATGATAATAATGGCAGCATAGAGATAAAATACACAAAAAAATAGATAGTTTTATATGTTTTTATTAAATTTTCATTAAACATACACAAAAAAATAGATAGTTTTATATGTTTTCGTAATAGCGGGTATAATGTCTTTGCTATTACATTAGCCTTGTTATCTAATCATCCTATCTTCACTCTAAAGACATAGACTAGTAATGAGTTCAAGAAAAAAGTAATCAAGAATTTGCAGCATTTTAAATTAAATGGGGATTTAAAATAAATAGAGAGATATAAAGGTACATTCCTGCCCCACAATATATCTTACAATTATCACTGGTTTCTCTAGGACTAGGAGGGCAGCAGAGAGCTATAGATACAAAAACAGTTTCTAAGCATTTACTATTTTACATGAAAAAAACGTTACAGACAGGGAAATTAAGTAATCTGATTTTTACAAGGCCTAAAACATCTCAACTAAATTTGATAGTCATAAATTTGAGAGAAAGAGGATAACAGTTTGAGACAAGAACAGGAGCTATTCCCATTTCTCCACAGCTCCTCGTCGAAGCCTCACAGGGCAACAGAAATCGGACAATCTTCCATGTCAAAGGTTAATCTTTGGCCATTGTTCAAGAATGCCATGTCTACTGGGAAGAAGAAAAGAAGATCTCAGTGCTTTTGTTTCTGAGAAATAAAACGAATCCCCTGCTTCCCAAGCTCGAAACTCTTGGACTTTCCATCATCAAGAGCAATGGAAACGACTGACGTTCCCTCAAAAACTTCCACCACCGTCCCCCTATGCCTGCCAAAGAAAAAGAAAGGGAACTCAGCATTTAGAACAACAAAACGCACAGAGTTATGGCAGTCGAAAGGACTATAATTAGTGAAGTGCTCAAAGATGGAGAATTAAAGATTGAATCCTTCTTTGTAGATGAAAACTCACCAGGAGTTGCTGGATGGCTGATGAACTTCTACTCTTTTCCCAGCGGCATCTTTTCCCAATTTCTGCAGTATCCAATTGGCATCTGTGAAGTCCTTTATGGTGCTATCTTCACGCCATTGGGAGGAATCTTCATCACCCAGTGCTGGTCTCCGCCGTTTCGACCTCTGACCCCTGGAATAAGTTATCTCATCCTTCCCAGGAGGTAACGAATCCTGATTTCTGATATTCAAATCACCAGACACAATTTGGTTTCCATTACTAGAATTCTTGGGAATTTTGAACTTCAAATAAGGCTTCCGCTCCTTTGTCGAAGCCTGTGAAACTGAAGGCAAGCTACTACTGTCATCAACCAGGTCGCCAGAAACAGACGCATCCTCACCATGTCCTATTGAAGCAGCATGTCTGCTCCTTCGGCTGGCAGGGACTTCAGATGCACTATCTTCAGCACTTCTTTTGCCTAGTACCGAGTATGTATTCCTCGGAGAAACCGATTCATGGCCCTCACTGAATCCTCCTCCGGTAAGTTTTGAGCTAATGTCAGACAATCCTGAATTAGAAGCATCCTTGAGCTTTATCAAGGGGCCGTCTTTAACATGCAACTTCAAACCTTTCGCTTGATCAGCAGGGTCTCTTTTGTCCCCTGCAACAAAACAAGACGATTTTTTTGTCACTACACAAAGAGGCTCACATCAAATCAGAGGGATGCAAATGCATTACCTTTTTGCTCCCCAAATTTAGCTGCAGAATCAGGTCTACTGATGTGCTCCTGATGTTGTTTCAGTTGGCCTGTATCTTCAGTTCCTACAGAGTACGTGTAGAGAACATTATTTGACAACATCGTGAAGCTCAACACAGAATACATTAAACGAACTGATTTTCATCGTAGGAAAATTTAAGGTAAGGATTAAAATTCACAGAACTTTGACCAAAAAGTTGACTTTATTTGAGTTGTCAAGGATGGAGCAGGAGACATTTTTAAATTGAATCCAATCCATTGTTATATTTTCATCACTAAATCTATGTAAGCAAAAACATGCATAAAATAATCCTTTTTCTTGTTTCCAAATGTCATTTGCAATTCCACACTTTAAAAGACCAAATGCATCCTACCGATTTATACTAACTTCAGCGGAACTGTTCGTCTAACTCAATAGCATACATTCTAACACAAAGATACCTTTCAATGAAGTCCTGTCTTGCCCCATTGGAGGACTAGTATTTTTACTTCGGCCACCCAAATGTATAACAAGCTTTGGCCCCTGTGCAGTCTTGGGCACACCACTATTACTTCCTGTTTCCTCCTTACTAGTGACGCCACTAGATTTATTACTCTTTATTCTGATAGTTCTAGATGCCTTTGTTACATTGGTTGCTGAAACCTCATTGATATATTTATGTTTCGTGGCTGCTGCTTCATTTACTGCACATGTGTCTTCCGTCAAGCTTCCAGCAACAGGAGAGAAAGGTTCATTAGAAAGCTGCATCTCGTCATTCTTATTATTGCCAGTATTCTGTCCAGATGGACCATCAGCATGCCCATCTAAACTCCGGTATGTATCAATCCCACCAATTAAAGATGTTTCATTCCCCCTTTTCTTGCCATACTTCTTGTTTGAAGATTTTTTACCATGCTCTTTGCTCTTTCTAGGTGATTTATTACCTAACCCTTTAAGAGAAAACTTCAAGGAACGGCCGAATTCATTCTTTACTGATACAGGACCGCTCTCTTCATCATCAGAAAAGGTGAAATGTCAAATATTTCTTCTTGAGTTGGCAAACCAGCAGCAGCCCTCAAGCTTGCTATCAAATCCTTATCAGCCTCATCTCTTCGCCTCCAGAGCTCCTGAACAGCCTCCTCAAGATTCGTAACCTGGCAAAGGAGAAAACATTGAAGCCAAACGAAAGAATTGGTAAAAGAAAGAGGTCATTAACATGGTACATATCCCTGTTGACCAATGTGCACGAAAAAATAACCTGGGGGCACTCTCCACGGCATGTTGGGCAAACATATTGGAGATTTCCATCAACTTGAAATTGCATGTATTTGGCATCACTGAAAAGTTCATTTCGATGTTAGTAGAAATAAAGTTGAAATCCGGTCAAAGAGGTCCTCAAGAAGATCAGAACTGGTAAAGTCTGAAGATGCACGAAAAAGAAACAACCAAAGCATAACATATATGTAACAACTAGAAGTAATTGTTGATGTACAAATTAACTTAAAATCAACTGTAAGACCATAAGCAATAGACAGATTTTGCTATAGTCTAATTTAAGCCACCCATGGATGGATGGATGGATGGATGGATGGATGTGTATTGAATTTATAAATAAGGAATTAGTGTGACATATTAATATTAAATGAGCACATATATATCCTGTCTATTGTGTTAGTGAAAAAGGCTGCAAGCTTGTCGTGAGTAGTGAACGTGAGAATCTGAGATTAAAAACCAGAAAGGAAGGGGAGATATTTTATTGGTGAGACAAAAACAGAAGAAATGCAAGCTAACCAGGATAGATCTTGACATGGAAAGCTCTCCTGGCCCAGCCAATTAACACCGGAAAAACTAATTAATTAACCGATATAAACACTTGTTTAATTAACCGGTGTTCTTATGCCTCTTTGGATAGACAAATTATAAGAGATTGTTGTCATATCCTTAGATGAGCAAAAAAAATCACCTGGTTCTAGATGCACATTCAGAATTATGGAAATATTAAATTGAATATTGCAGAGTATAAAAATTATTGCAAGATGTACAGATTTTAAAAGACCCAGGTTCATTTTCTTGCTATCTTTTAGCCCATCTCCACAACATCTACAAGGATCAGCTAATTCTTGCTTCTCTTGTTCTCTCTTTGTATATAAATCCCTTTTATCACTTCAGCCAGCAAACAAGAGCATTTATTGAAATCAGTGGAAAATGCATTCTTGCAAAACTAAGGCTATAAGTACCTATTACTATTTAAAAAATCTGATTCTAGCCCATTCTTCACTGTCATTGGAGGAACAGATGAAAAATGGAAAGTAAAAACGCAGCTGAGGAGAAACCAAAGTAATATTTGAAAGTGAAGACCAAGAAAAACATGGCTTGTGCTAAAATTCACCATATGCCAATCCAAAAGTACTTTTGTATATCCTTTCAAAGCATTTTACTTCTTTAATGTAAGAAACATGAAACCATAATTTCAACTCTTACAAGTAAAAATTAAGAAAGAAAATTCATATCTAGAAGACTAAAAAAGCATATTTTATGTTGAATAGTTAGTTGTTACATAATAAGGTAACAGCAAAGCACAAGAAGACATCAAAGCTGAACTAGACTTCAGCTATATGGAGCTTAAACCTTGATCAATTCTATCATGATATCATCATAGATTCTTCACAAATTAACAGAATTTCAAGACTAAGGAACAAAAGTCCCAGTCCTCATATGTTATTCAGAATTCTATCATGATATCATCATAGATTCTTCACAAATTAACAGAATTTCAAGACTAAGAACAAAAGTCCCAGTCCTCATATGTTATTCACAATCACACCCACAGTTTCATTATCTATCATCAAAATTATCAGTTCATCATCCAATCTTATAATTAAAAAGGTACTACACAAAATAGAATATATCAATGATCGAAGTTAAGGAACAAGAGCAAAAAAGACCTGATTCCGTCACAAGGACAATGCACCCAACGTTGACAGATATCACAGCATACCATAGGAGTTGATTCGGAGTCTCTATAGACCTGCAGTTGTGAGTAAAATATTAAGCAATCAATTATTGCTGCTTAAGAAAAAGTACATTTTGAGCATTTAGTCATGGGCAGAGGAGGACTAGTAAATGTGTCTCAATGGACCAAGTACTACATATTACCTTCAGACAGACTGGGCAGTAATTTCCTTTGCCAAACAATCTTCCACAAGCATCACAACAAGTATAGCCCAAAAGCCACCTAAAGATTTTCAATCTCAAAGTCATGGACAGATCAAATTTACCACCCAACAGAATGTCTAATTTAAGGTCATGGAAAGACTACGTTTACCATATCTTTCTATCCTCTTGGCAGTCTTTCTTATGTGCTTTTTTTCTTTTTCCTTTTTAGGGTGGGGAGGGGGGTGGTTTCCAACACGTTTGTAAGTACTAAAAGTAGTACTTAGCAATCCACTAGAATCATATAGCGATTCCTCCAATTCTTTATATTAAAAAGCACTTCTTTTAACACATGAGAATACAAACACTGGCATAAAAATTCACTTCATTAGGCCCTAAATAGATTTTAAAATCTGCATATTAATCATGAAAAAATCCAATCTAACCTCATATAATTTGCATACAGGTGTTTATTAGTCCATATATATGTGTAATATAAGTTATAACAAGACACTCAAAGATACTACTTATCAGCAAGCCTGTGTTCGCATTTGTCTTTCAACATATATCCATATTTCATTTTCAAGCATAGTTAGATGCTCGGGTGAGAGATATGGAAATAGAAGTACTTGTTTGAATACAGCTTGATTTTTCTAAAGTCAGTAAAGTCACTTCATCGTGAAACTAGATCTTAGCTTAAACTTATAAAACATACAGGAAGTCTTCATTAGACATGCAATAAATACATTCATTGAATAGAAAAACATTTTACTAATCTTTAACCATTTCGTAAGACCAGCGAAGCACTAAACCAATATGGTAATCCATTTAAGAATCTTAAACTTCCAGAACAGAAGATGGGCATTCAGTTAGTTATAAATATACAGATGCTTCTGAGGGGCAACTTTTAGACATCCATAACAGCAATAATATATCACAGATAAAATCTTCACAATAGAATTAGGATCCAAGCAAAGAAACAAAACACACTATAAACCAAAACCCATCAGCTGGTGGAATTTTTTTCGAAAACGAGATTAGCAATGAAGACCGCCATCAAGGAAATGATTACTCCAAATTGAGGTGGAAATACTAACCTTACACTTAAGCCATTACCAGGCACCGTAGAATCACAGCTATGACATTTGGTGTGCTTGGGACACAGATAAGGTCCATGGCTAACATTCTGCATGTCTCAAAATTGAAATGCACAAGCTAATTCATCATTGGTAAGTGGTAACTTTTTCAGGAACAAAAAATTTCTATCGCACCTTATGTGGAGGTTGCTGACAATAACAGTGGTATGCACCATCACACCTTTTACAGAACATGAACTTATTTGGATCTCCAGTTCTCCGGCAGACCTAAGTAAGAAATTTAAAAAATGGAAAAACAGGTTAAGATCAAAGTTTAGAGAATCATTGACTAACCCTAACACCCCAAAAATAACAAAATCTGTTGCCCAGAGAAGCTATTGAGAGAAATATACTAAAGATTTCAAGCAAATAATCATGTTCTTAGGGCTTCTAAAATTCATCCTAACAGTTGATTAATCAATTAACTCATACAAATCTGTCATTGCATAACCCGTCTCCCCATCTTTTGATCAACACTCATTTGGGCAATGATATTCTTCAAAAGTCAAATTTCTCAATGAGGTAGTAATTTCTCAAATAAAATAACAATCTCCCATGATAGTAAATAATCATTCTCTATTTCAAACCATAATCATCAACATTCTTATTAAGAATAATTAAATGTATCCCCAAAATAATGCAAAATAACCATGCTATAAGGAAAGAGATATCAACCTCGCATATACGGCAAGAGGGGCAAGTCCAAGAACTCCAGTGTAAAAGATCTGTATTTAAAAATTTCGTCACAAAAAAATTAAACAAGCAAAAGCCATTAATTACTTCAATTTCACTCTAGAACTACCTCTGTTTTGGGACCAAGCTTTAAGACAGCTACGGTGATACTTCTTGCCACAGCTATTGCAAGATAGCATCTTCCTTGCCCTTTCACCTCCGTCATTTTCACCAGAAAAGCATATTCGGCACATCACTTTGGCAGTTGATAGGCCTTGCTCTTCTCCAGCAGCATCCCTTGCAGAAGCCTGCTAGAAGAATTAATTATAAGGGCCTCCGGATGACTTAGATATTCTTAAACATTCAGTGTAGCATAAATACTATCAAGAGCGATGTACAGTAAACAGATGTTTGAGGTTCTTATGTAAATGTTCTTGGCAGAACCTAATACACTCAACATTACATGCCTGTGAAAAGAATAAGGCATGTCAGACGCTGTTATTCAATTAAAAAACAGCAAGAAACCACAAATAAACAGCCACATATCTAAAAGACTAGAATAGTTATGACACTTGACATGATGATGAATGCCTTAATCCAGGTTCTAAAGAACTATCTCTTTTAGCAATCCTCCATTTTATATCATCTCTGAAAGTGTTTTATTTCAAAGAACATAAAACCAGTGACAGTCATCATTGGTTCCTCTCTAACAGTTCTTAACTAGTTTTAGTTGAAACAGATTCTAAAATCAGTCAGCATAAATATAGCTGCATAAGAAGGATTCAAGGATCCATTCTAGACATCAGGAAAAAACTAAGACATAACTTTCTGTGTTTGCATCCCTTTACATGGAATGAGGAATCTCTTGCGTTTTACAATTTAAGCAATTACTAACAAGTATAACCTTGTCCTCTTCCAATCTGACCAACTAACTGACTAAGTAGGATGCTCGTTTTCTTTTCACAACATCCTGATATTCAAGCCAGATGTAGTTTGAAAAATTCAATAACTACCAAAAAATGTAATGTTTCTAGTTAGTCTGGTCATAGCTGTTGACAAAGAATGTAGTGTTAACTGACCAAAACAAAAGGGTGTATCTCCTATAACGCTTCCAACTTTAATTTCCGAGAGAGTTTATGAAAACATTGTCATATTCACAGAAACTAGAAGAGAAGATTTGAAGATGAGAAATTAAACAAAAAATTACGATAAAAAATCAGAACATGAACAGCCCAAGATTACGGATTATGTCACCTTTAAAGAAAAACTTTATGCGTACTAATTAAGGCATATGATATCTACTGCAACATGTGGAACACATCTTAGGCAAGAAAGTAACTGATGAAAATGGGAAAGCAAAAGCGTAATTCAAGGATATAACAGAAACAACTGTCTTAAACAAGATAGTATATACAATCGCAAATGAGGTACTTCCCATCTACACATAGATCTTAGAAACACGGCATTTAAAAATTAAGAAAACAAGCCAACGCCTGGAAACCAAAACCGCAAATTACCAATTAGGGAAAGTTTCAACCTTCACGCATCATATATTCTACAAACAAATAACTAATTAATAGGAACAGAAAACACGTACATTATCAACATGTATCAAACTATTCAAAAACCCTATAAATTAAAATAAAAAATCTTTCTGATTAAGGTCATGTAAAGACTATGTTTTACTATTTCTTTCCATCCCCTCTGATGAATTCCTTGTTTTTTTGAGGGGTGGGGATTGTTCCAACACCACTTTTAAAAATAAAGGAATCAACTGGAATTATATAGCATGATCTCCAATACGTTCTATGAAGAAGGCACGGTCTTTAACACACGAGAAATAGAAAAACTGACATAAAGTTAATTTCATTTGGCCCTAAAAAGATCTTAAAACGTGAATATTAATTATGAAAGGATGCAGCCCATCCTCATAATGCATCCAAGATATAACAGAAACAACTTTTTTAAACAAGACAGTGGATGAAATCAGAAATTAAATATTTGTCATTTAGACTTAGTTCTTCAGGTATAACCCGGCATTTTGAATTAGGAAGAGAAATAAACATACGGAAACCCAAAACGAGCAAAATTACCAATTAGTAAAGTTCCAACCTTCACGGATCCTACATTCTACAAACAAAAAAAACAAAAACTGGGAACATAAAACACCCATAAAATACCAAACTTGAATCATTGAATTCAGAAACCCTATTTATTATTCATATCAAAAAGTCATTCACCTCCAAATCACCAGACTCAAACCTCCTGGCATAATCCTCAGCCACCAATGAGGCAGCAGCAGCTTGTTTCTGCAGCGCAGCCCTCTTCACCTGCGCCGACGCCTCCTCACCTCCAACTCCAACCCCCGCCGGCATATCCGCCGCCAATTGGGGTGGCGGAGGTGGTAGGGCGGGAGAAACAGAAACTTTGGGGACTTTAACCTGAATGGTCGCATTCTCCCTGGCCTTGATGAACCAGGGGTCCTTCAAGAATTGCTCAACCCTAACAACCTCCTGCAAAAAATCTTCCTTCCCTTTCTCGCTGCGCAGCGGCCCAGCAAATCCCAACGCACAGAAACATATTTTCCGGCTGCAATCACACAAAAGATCCAAGATTTCGTTCAGAACACAGAATCAATATCATTTTAGCATCAGACACACACGCACAAACACCGCCCGAGTGCGGCTTTCCGGAGAAAAATGAAATGGGAGGAATAGATACAGAAATATACGAATACACAAGTGTGTCTGTGTGTGCACCACAAATAATTGGAGCCAGTTACAAGATTAGAGCAGGGGTTACCAGGTAATTGGGCAAGCAACATGAAAGGCCATAATTACACGAGGAAAATTGGGGGGAAATTTTATTTATTTTGAGTGTTTAAGCGAACGGTGTTAATGTGTTATGGAGAAAAAATTAAGTTTAATTCTTTTGGTTGATTGGAAAAAAATAATCAGAAATTGGAAAACAAATTTGGGGAGGAGAGAGAGGGACGAGGTTGGTGAAATACTGGGGGCAGCTGGGTTTGGGCTTGGTTGTCAACCGTGAAGAGAAATTCACAATCATGTGTTTTGAATAACGAATTTGGCCCATTTAAAAGTATATACAACACTGTTTTTTAACACAAATACTTGGTTAAGGTCTACTCTACCTAAAGTCGGGTGATTTCAAGGGTCGACCCGACCCAAATCCTTTTGATCCAGTTTGATCTATAGTTATATCATTTATCACTTGTTATGAATAAACATATCATTTCTTCTAAATAAATATATCATTTGCTCTGAATAAATATGTTATTGTATTATTTTACTGTGAATAAATGTATCACTTTCTTTAAATAAATATATCATTTGCTCTGAACAAATGTGTTATTAATATCACTTGTTGTGTACAAATATATCACTTACTGTAAATAAACAACATTATGTCACTTACTATGAGTAAATGTATCAGTTACACTTAATAAATATATCACTTATTCCGAATAAATATATCATTAACGAATTAACATATTAATATTAGTGGATTCAGGTCGGGTCGGCCGATCCGCGAGAAGACCCGTCCTTAGGTAAGGATGGGCCCTATGAGAGGTTGCTTCGTTTTCAATTTACTTTTGCGTGGTCTCGATGACACTTGGAGGGTGTTTGGTTAAGCTTATAGCCTCAAAACATCTTATAACTGCTTTTAATAAAAGCAGATTATAAATTGCTTTTGAGGGCTTCTCACCAAACACCCTCTTGACCATCAATTAATTAAATTGTTAGTTATATTCATTTAAAATTTTAGTTTGAAATTAATAAATCTTAATTATAATTAAATAATATTTTAATCATTAATCGTGGATGTCCGCATATGCATCAGGAGAATCTGCCATAGAGCTTTGATATATACCCCTTCACAATATTAATAAATCTTAATTAGAAAAGTGTTCATTTGCCTTATTTGATTATTGGAGCCGATGCTATTGTTGGGTTTGGAGCTCTTGTGGTTATTTCAGCCAAAATTAGGCATATCATGTCATGTTTTTTACACTAGATGCATTAAAACCAAAGATATATCGGTTTCTAGCTAATAAAGGTTTTTCAATGCATATTTTTTTTCAAAGTGAGTGGTTTAAGCCCGCAAGAAAATCAGAACAAAATTAAGCAAATAATTGAGGTGCAGCGGTTCTCGATCTACTATATAGTTCTTGCTCAACTTCTCCCAAACTATTACTTCTTTAAGAAATAATTTAAGTGCTAACTATCAACAAGCAAACTGAGATAAAATACAAATTTTCTGGCACTCTACCAGCTTAGTGCATATTCAAAATCTCAATCATGTCCAAGATTTTCTTGCATGCAATCTTTGAAGATGGGATAAAATTAACATCTTTATCTTGAAAGATGCATTAGAGATCAGCACGAACTTTTTCAAAACAAAAAGGCGATGATAATAGGTCCTGCCACATCCCCAATGCCACTTCCTGCACAAAATATAGAGTGCAAAATGAGTGGGTGCATTGTGCAGTTTCGAAATCTGTCATGTGAACGCAGCCGGTATCGAGTATTACCGATCCATTGTCCTACCGAAGGACGAGTTAAACTCGCCCCGATTCCGGCCCCTACTGAGGCGAAGATGAGTGAAGCACAACACCCGACAGTGGCGCCAGAGACCTTTCGTCTGAGAATTCTTACTTGTTTCGTGGTATCAACGTCTGTATCTATGGCTTTTCTGGCTTTAGAAACAGAGGAAAGGAACTGATAGACATCGATGCCAACATGGACGATCCATGAAGCTAAAACTCCGAGGAAATGTCCTATTGACACCAATCAAGGAAAGAAAAAAGAGAATTTGGTGAATTTATGAAAGTTAACAACATATAACTCGAGAATGAAAGTAATTAATTAAGCGTGGATAAAAAGTTATATGACCTCTAAAAGTGGTTCTGCTGACACAGTATATGTATGTGAAAGTCGGCATTCGCCTTCCAGCCTTACGAAGGGCGGAATTGGGCACATCTGCAAGAGTTCATATACAATCAGTCAAGCAGCATATGAAAGCTATAGGTTAATTAATGCTAGAAACAAGTGAAAACACCTTTGAGAAATTTCCAAGCCATGCGTTGTGAACCGTAATAAACTACAACTCTTTCAAGAATGCGTCTTGTTGTAACTATTGTTGTCTGTGCACATACACAGTTGCATAAGATTAACTTAGCCCTATAAACAAGTAAGTATTTCAAGTTTTTGAAAGGAAAAGAAATTATCACCTCAAGCATTATTTGTCTCATTGATTTCTTGAATGGAATAACCAAGTCTATTTTGTTGTCTTCCATATCATCTCCTAGAAAATCATCATCCTCCTCTTCCATGGGTAAGTGCGGCTCTATAAGAGGAAGATAGAATATCGAAAATGACCTCAGTGATGTCAGTGCGAGAGTTTTCCAATGAAAAGCTGAGAATAGTGGCTTCATCTGAATATCATACTGCTTGCTGCTGTATGTCAGCACATCATTTTGGAAGATTTTTCCAGATGCAGTCCGTATTTTAGAAAGGTAATCTTCGCTTAACGTGGCACCAACATCGCAATAAGCATATTGTGTCACTCCATTGCTGAAAGCCATCGAGCAACATTTATATATAAAGGTAAATTCAGATAAGAGATTCAGGAGCTGTAATATAGTTCAGTAAACATTTTCATATTGCAAATTTATCAGTTCTATAAAGATAAATTTCCAAGAATAAGAATGACATCAATTTTATGGTAAATCAGAATACTACTAGCATATTGGCAGTCATATTTCATTTCGTGAGATTAGATATATGTATACTCCTCGGCACAAAAATCCAGTGAATGTCAAACGACCTAAAAATTCTGGTAACGATTTACTGATGCACAAAAATTGTTACATCAGGCTTAATAAAATGTTCAGATCGATGCTTTAGTACATGAGATGCATATGAAGGCAGATTCATAACAAGCATAGGAAGAAAATCAAGATATTCTTCGCTCATACCGAATTATACATTTGTTTGATGCCATTCATTTTCACTCAACTAAATATATTTTTGTCAAAGAGTATTATACGTATTGAGCTCGACTTTCTCTCTGTCCGATCACAAGGAGCTTGCGAATCAACTACAACCCTCCAACTAATCACGATAATCAAATTGGACAAAAACTAATCTTCATGAATCTGTATTGAAGCCATTTCCACATAGGATTCATGTAATGCACGCAAATCTGCACCAAGAAAATGATACATGCATTATCAACACGCTTACCCAAGTAAAGCGCCGAAGGCGAAAGGGAGGCTGAAGGCGTACGCCGTGGCGGAAGAGCAGGATAGTTTTCCTGAGAATAACCCTCTTGAATTAAACGCCTGCCCTCCAAAGTTGGGATTTTTTCGTAATAGATCCATTATTGCCATGGCCGCCATTGTTCATCGGCAAAGATCAAATCAATATCGGAATTTGGAAGATTGTTATGGGAATGTGTAAAGGAAAGCTTTAGGAGGGATCGGATCACTAGAAAGGAAAGGATAACAGAAAACAAATTATGTAACTAAGCGGAGAGGGAAAATTAACGAAATATGGTTATATGCCATGACAAGTGTACCATCCTAGAGGGAGGGCATATATGTAGAAATTATGAATTAATCTCATTTATATATATGGACTAAATAAATGATCACGGTATCAAATATACAAAATATAACAATCAAGAAATTAATTATGAGGAAGTTTGTCTACTAAGCTAATATAATAGGTGCTCTCTTCTCTTGAGGGCACTCGTCTGGATTTATTTCATGATTGCGAATGGCGGTTCATCATGCTTGAACATAAGTGTTATTTTTTTTTTATCGTCTTTGAGCATATTAAATAATCTATGTTGCAGTTATCTTCTACTCTAGCTGATTGGTCTGACATGTCGGATTCATTCATGCTAAAAGAGAAGAACTGGATTGATCATTTTGTTGTTGGAAACAGCAACAGAGATCTTGATCAGTCATTACTAAAGAAACATGTATTTCTAGATATATGGGATCTTGAAATGAACTCGATCGGTCACGATGACTTAAACTTCAATCTAAGGTGCTGGAGATTTGTAGTTATAGTGAGAAGTTGCAGTGAAGCATATATATTTATATATTGTAGTGTAGTGTAGGCTGTCTGAAGCATATATATTTATATATTGTAAGCGTGAAGAATATATTAGGTTTCTTTCGACTTCATTTTTTTAAAACTGAAAATAAAATCATAAGAGGCCGTTTATGCTGCATAATTTTAGTTTTTCTTATTTCCATGTCATGTGGGTTTCTAGTGTGTCAAAATAGTTTTCAACTGCAGGAAACAATTGTAAATGATATATTTGAAAAAAGAAATTTGATACTATTTTGACACATTATCAATCCACGAACAAATACAATAATCTTGTCTATATTATATTTTGTGGAATTACTGAATTGGATAAAACCTAAACAAAACTTGTCGTAGTAGCTTCGTTCAACTGCTCCAATGAGGTCACGTGTCAAACTCAAACCCAAATCCAAATCCAAATCCGCACGCAAAATCTTCGCCCAAACCCTCAGCCATATGAATTGGATAAATTCCCCTATTTAATTCAACTCCGCTAAATGTATAACAATCTCACCACACACCCATAAACAAATCTTCCCTTCAATTCCTAGAAAAGCAAGAGTTCTACAAGTTGTTCACCGACAACAGAACAATGGCTGCCTCCACGGCCTTATTCTCTTCAATTCTCAACGTCCCCACTTCCAAGATCTCCAATTCCGATGTGTGTTCCAACCGCATCCGCTTTTGGGTCCAAAAGAAGCAATCTTTGGCTCCGGTAACCCCATTTCGATCGGCGACGGCTGCCCATCATCTTCAGGCTCCTGCAATTCATCCGCAATCTCCAGTTCCCTGACTCTCGATCACGACAGCATCAACGATGAGGAGGTGAAGAAGGCGGAGTCGATAATCGGGTCGAAAGTCCGGGTCAAGGTGCCCCTGAAGGTGTACCACGTGCCCAAGGTGCCCGAATTGGATCTCACGGGCAGGATCGGGTTGTTGAAGCAGTACGTCGGAGTTCATAAGGGGAAGAAGATCTCGGCGAACCTGCCCTACAAGGTGGAGTTCGTGGCGGAGGAGATCAGCGGCCGCGGTGGTAAGCCGGTGAAATTCCTTGCGCATTTGAGGGAAGATGAGTTTGAGTTTCTTGACTGATTACGCTTTGAATTATTTGGATGTGACGGTGGTGTGGTGTAATAATTTTGTGTATCAAGTTTCTTACTTGTGTGCTGCAATGTAGATATTATACACTTATATATTTACTTTGCCTAAAAGAATTTAATTTCGAGAAATTTTTGATTGCTTTACCTTGTCTAGTGGAGTTCATGATGTTTGCCTATGTTATGAAAGATGCGATCTTGCTTAATCTAATAGTATGTGCTAGCTTTTGGAAATGGTCGTGGTAAAAAATGTTAGAAAACTATCACATACGATATGCAGTTGGCTTCTAGCTATTTCACCATGTGTTGATGATCCTATTTTCTGGATATCTTTTACTACTGTAGGTTTTTGCCTTGTGGCAGTTTTTCATTAGTACTTCTTTGGCAGCTGAAATACTTGGTAGTCAACTTGATCTGGACTCTTTAGGCATTGTATTAAGATAAGAGTATCATTATCATAAGGCAAGAACCTAGCCATAACAAGGAAAATAGCAAATAGGTGATGAATTTTTTCTGCTTCTCATGCGAAGAATAGACCTAGATTATGGTTCTGGAAACTTTATTTATTTTTCTCTCTCTTGTAGAGGGGATTTCTTGTTTCATTTATTTGTCTTCTTGTGTCATGCTGATAAACAATTTTTGGGTTTTGAACTTTGTCAAATGGATTCACTTCGTAGATTTGGAGAACTATGATGTTCCTAGGAGGTCCAAGGTTTAAATATACGTTTTAAGCCTCGAGGCGTTTTCTAATGATACTGGGAGGCCTAAGCCTCAAGGCGGTCCGAAGCGTAAGACCGAGGCGTAAATCGTATAAACACGTAAAAATTAACTAATATAATAAAAACACTTAAAAATATAAAAAATATATGAAAACACGTAAAAATTATAACTAAAATAATAACTTGCAACAGTAAAAGAAAAGGTATACATATATATCTATGAAATAGAAGAATTCACATACCAAACTTGATATAAATAGAAGAAGTGCTTTTCGAATGAAGACACCTTGCTGCCAGATGATGCAGCCGAGTTGCAGGAGGAGGAGGGAGAGGAAGAGAGTGAGAGTGAGGCAGAGCTTGGGAGAGTGAGAAATTAGGCCTAAATTTTTTCAATTATGGCTGTTTTTTAACAGTCCATTCCCAACTAAAGCACAAAATAATAAAAGCCCATGATGGAACCCAAAAAACCATAAAAAAGAATTGGAATTTAGGCCTAATCACATGCATGCACATCGGTACGCCTCGTGTGCCTCGGCCCAGTTGAGGCGTCCACCTTGTTGGATGCAGGTGAGGCGCCGCCTCGAAGGCGCTTTCAGGGCGCCCCCGCACCAAGGCGCGTCTCACAAATGCCTTTTTGAAGCATGAGGTAGTCCAAGAATCTTTGTACTGATATTGTTTTTTGAAGCTGTTTGCCGATAGGTCTTGTATAGCTCGGGGATTGTTAACTCCAGGTGATTGGGTACTGAAATGGGATATCGAATTCATAATTTTAGTAACTGAGGCTTCAAACAATTTCTCTTATGTCATTCTCAAAACAGATAGAATGTTAGCTGGAGATAATTGATATATGTGAGGAGAGAACGTAAAAAGTGTTTTGGAGCGTGCCCTTGCCTATTATTTGAATTTCCTGTTTGGCAAAGTAGTAGACATATTTTTTAGCTTCAAGTATTATTTTGACGAACAAGATAGTCAATGTGTATTCTTGTTTTGACATTGTAAGGGTTCTTCCTAAATACATCTCTAGAATGCCTATTTTGCTATTTCTAACCCTATTTTCAAAAGCCTACATTCCATTTACCATAATAAGGCAAATTATTTCTACCATAAGTTGTCAGACTCAGACACTGCAACCACACATTTTTCTCTAAATGGCATGTTAAATTGACTGTTGTCATACCAACATGTCAAACATTCCAGCTTACTAATTCAGAGATGTGTGTGCATTTCCATAAAGGCATTTATACTTTTGTATAAAATGCACAATACATCTATAGTTTTTCACTTCTTGATATAAAGCTTTGAAGTTTAGAAACCAGTAAGAGCCAGAAAAATCTAAGATTCATAAGTTTAGCTCTGTTATTATCCTTTGTTCTGAATCGACTCTTCCTGATTTCAACTTTTTTGTTGGTGGTGCTAAAATCGCCAGTAAGAAACATTTTCCTATCCCAAATATAACTTGACTGGCATTTATGATAGTTACACTTACACAAACACACACATACAGAGATGAGTGATGAAGGAGTGTAGAGTTGAGCTCTTCTTAGCATCATGGCCATGATTTTCACTGGCCTCGCCTTTTGAAATATGTAGTTGTTTCTGTCACATCTTCTTCTCAAAAACATTAGATATGGTTCCAAATTGTCTCTTGATTCTTGAATTTTACTTGTCCAGTTTCCACTCAATGCTCCCTGATATAACCTTTATGAATCAGCTAACATCTTACATATTCTGGATTTATATGCCTTCTACGCATAGGGATATGTTTGTTCTGCTACTTTTGTTCTTGTGTTTGAGGTTTGAGCATAGCATTGTGTGTTTTTAGAGTTCTCGGCGGTTAGATTATACTCTTGATTCTTGAAGGAAGGGTTTTCAAATGTATGATGTTTGTCTGAATCAAGAATTATGTGCATTTGGGAAGATGGAAAACCTTTGAGAACGCTTTTTTTTTTTTTTGAAACCTTAGAAGTTGAATCTGCAATGGCATTCTGTCATGGAATTTTCTGACTCCCAATCTTGGAAATTCATAATGGCTGTCAGTTAAATGTATGCAGGATTAGATTTGGTTATCTGAGCACCCACACTGAAGTGAGCATTCGAATTTTGGTACAGTTTTTGGTCGAAATCAAGCTGAACCGAATTTGTAAGCGAACCTAAACCGAAAGAACCAAAGAATTGAAATTTTTTCATTGTTTATAATTTTATTTTAATTAAAAATATATTTTTTCATTCCATTTTGTCTATTACAAGCAAGTTGGAAAGTCCAACTTTGAAACGGAAGACTCTAGTTGTATGAAGTAGTATAATATTTAGTCCTTAATAAAACGACTTCTATTTTTCTTCAAGTAAAAAATATCTTACATATTGGCCGATCTGTTTAGGATGAACTAATAAAAAAACTCAAACTCAGCTCTAGCATCTCACTAATTATTTATTTGAGTATATACTGTCACAGGTTGTAATATGATGAACAAGTCTTGTATAAATGGATTAAAATACTGGTTAGTTTATTGGAATTAGTTTGGATTTCACTGTACTGACATTTTCAAATATTTCGTTTTTCGCAGCTATTTTCCAAACTCATAATACCTCTCCCAGAAGTCTTTGCATCAATTATATACGGGAAATTATACTTTAATACTCCACCTATGGTCCTTTTACATAATTATGTTTTAATTTAAAGAAAATAATAAAATATCCAAATTATCATGCTTTTAATAAGGGTAATATCACTTTAAACCCCAAATTATACTCATTGTATCATAAATATTTTGAACTTTAAAAAATATCATTTTCAACCTCAAACTATTAAAATTTTATCAAAAGTATTCTAAATTTTGAGAAGTATCAATTTAAATATCAAACTATTAATTTTTTTAACCAAAAATATTATACATTCATTTTTCAGCTCCTGAAATTGGATGAAAAATATCTTTTGATGTGATTTATCGGAGATATCCAGCATCTATTTTTTGTTTTTAAAATTCTGATGTGGCTCATATAATGAGAAGAAAATCATGAGCTAAAAAAATGGATGTATGAATAGTTAGGGTTTAAAGTGATACTTCTTAAAGTTTGAGATTTTTTGAGAAAATATTAATAGTTTTGGGTTTAAATAATATTTTAGAAGTTCGAGACATTTTTGATAAAATAAGTATAGTTTGGGTTTAAAATAATATTTACCATTTTAATAATTACATTTTGAGGTTCAATGTAGCAACAAAATTCCTATACAGAAGTTAGATTTTAATAAAAGAAAAAAATTGACATCAAAATGACATCGTTTTGATGTTAAAATATTTTCTTTTTTGAGTTTATATAGATTATAGTTTAACTTTTTGCATCAAAATTACACTGTTTTGATGTCAAACTGTTTTTTGTTAAGATTCAATTCAACTTCCTGTCATGTAAGATTTTCGTCGTTAAAAGTCGAACCCCACGACTTAATTATTAAAAATGTGATAGTTGGTGCATTTAATTTATTTTCTTTAGACTGAAACTTATTTGTGAAAAAGTTAAATTTGTGTATTAAAGTGCAATTTTCCAAATGCCTCGTGGATAAATAATAACCATAATCTTGTAAAGTAAAAGTTGCCTACCAAATTAAAATATTAGGTACCATCATAAAGCGTTTCTGAAGATAAGCCAATTCCAACCGTTGACAGAAGTCAAGATTAATGTGTTTCTTAGCAATTTAGCATGCTGGTGGTGGCTGAGAACATCTCATGGCCCATAGAGTCTAAGCCCTTATGCGAATCCCACTACGGTTTGATTTTAATTTCGAAATTAAGTTATTTTGACTTTGAAAATTATTCACTGTTACCACCTTAATTTTTCTTTTCTTCTATCTCCAAATTTTCATTTCAAAATATTTTTACATTACGGTGGTGTTTATCTAATTTAAAATGTCTCATTTTCCTTTTTATGTTGTCTCATTACAAATATCTCATTCCATTTTATGAAGTAATTATCCCTTCAAAAGTGTGGACAATATCAACTTTTTAATACTTTAACTATTTTATATATTTCTCTTAAATACATGTGTCCAAAAAAAATGAGACACTTTAAATAAGATGGATGGAGTAATTGATAAACATCTTACATGAATTCAATTCCACGCTATATAGTTCCATATATGGCTAAAAATAATGTACACCCCCACCCCTACCTCTAAAAATAATTATACTACTGCCCAATTCAACAACTAGAAGACTAATTACAGACAAAATATCACGATAAATCACCTTCTCATATCTTCCCCAAAAGTTTTCACATTTCATCCACTCCTCCAATTTATACAAAGAGTCAAATTATATCCAAATTTGAATTTCAAGTCACACTGCACATATACTAGTATGACTTCTACGTGATACACGAAATTTTATTCTTGAATTATGCTAAAAGGAATATAATATGAAGTGAGAAATGAAACACATGTTTAATATGCCGAGTAGTCTATTTATAGGAAAAGGACGGAAATAGTATATATTAGTTTATAATCAATCTTTGTAGATCTCATCGAGTATATTGAAGTTAATAAGTTGAATGTGATATCTATCATTTATTTACATATATAATTGCAAATATGTGACTGTGTGCAATTGTATGATACTTATCCAATTAACATCTATAGGTTTAATTAAAGTTTTCCTAAAACATTTTATACTTTCCACATTTACACTCTAGAATTATATTCTGTGTTTGTCAGTTATTATCCAACTTCTAAAGAAAAAATATATCCAAAATGCCTATAAGAGTGGGGTCCTTCAAAACTGTTGTTGTTTTTTAGTTCATGTGAATCCTCATCAGCTATTTTCGATATGTACTGGATAAACCTATGTTATTGTATAATCGCATAAAAACTTTACAAGAAAATCACACTTAAAAAATCAAATCGGACCTACTCATATGTATAAAGATGTTAATGAAATTCGAATATATAACCTTTAAACTTATGAAACCCACTCTATCATCGTACCATTCAATTGATAAATTGTTGTTTTTCTTTTCCAATTGATGTGGTTCTTTTAGTGGTTAAAATTTGCTTTATTGAATAATTTTCATGACAAAGGACAACCTTAATATGTGTTTTCCTCCATGCTGCATGAAACCTAGCTCAATAACACAAGCTTATTGGCAAGAAATTTCAATTTCCAACAGATTCATCATTCATGCATCTCTAATTGCCATTTGGAAATTTGCAAACTTTGATGAGTAGCACTTGCAAAAAAATAAAAATAAAAATTGCAAAGTTTGAATAGAAATTAGAGTCAATCTTAATTTATACATTTTATTAAAGCAATAGTTACCAGGTTGTATACACTTGCATCGGATTTATTGTCATCTATACTCATGTAATCATAGAGTTAGAAATAACTATATCATTCTTCAAATTTCTAATTTTTTTTATAGACATAGTATATCGATTTTTATCATCATCATTACATGCTTCCTTATTTATCCTGGATTAATTATTCGAAGCGAATAAAATTATGCCTCGAATATCCTAATCATGTAATTATCAATAATGTGTGTGTTTTACACTAAACGTGCCTTAGTAGTACAAAATATCATAAAATAGAGTTACTAATTAGATGTGGTTTACCATGTTGGACTTTCACCAACTGTGGAACATTTTATTTATTTAAATATGTAACTTGCATTATTTAAAAGAAATTAAAACGAACATTATTAGCTTATCGCATAAAACCCCTAAAAAAAGTTCATAGCATAAAGAAATAAAAATAAATTATTAGCACAAATTATTACCACAAGTTAAATTTTTTCCAGAATTGACTGTATCTATAAAATGCAAGTAAAACCCCTAAAAACAAGAAAATTTGTCCCCACCAGTTTATTTCTTCTGCTTTTCTTCAATAAAGTCACATTTTGATAACAAGATCGGAAAAAGAGAAGAAGAAACAAAACCCCCCAAATCTTGTGTTTCTTTAAAGTTGGAAAATCCCATAAATTAATTTGGTTAAAGAATAAACGTACAAACAATGGACGGTCCACGGTTTAGGCTTTCATAAACAAAAGTCAGATTGTGAATTACAATTACAAATATGATGGTGGTGGTGAGATAGTGCTCGAATTTTGGATTCATTTTCAAGTGCCTTAGCCATCTATTACCATCATCATCATCCTCCATTCATCGGTTGTTGTACGGATCCAATTGGAAAAGGTGGGTCAAGTTCTTCACTCTTTCCCTTTATATCATGACAGAACACCTCAAAATTGGTGCCAAATTTGGGTTAAATTTTTGTTTTCCTCTACAGCATAAAAAATCCCTTGAAATTTAAGATTTTTTTGCCTTCCCATTTGTTTCAGACGTATGATTTTTGGTGGGTTTTAGCATTTCTAGGTAATTATATGTGTTTGGGTTGTTTTCAGCCTTTGGGTTCATTTTGTGATGATTGACATTCTTTTGTTTTTGGAATTGATTTAGTTAATATTTTTCTGTGGGGTGCTCTTTTTTGTCTGGATGGGTGGCGGGGGGAGGTTGGATTTCTGATTTTACTTTTCTGAATTTGTGTGGGGATTTGGGGTTTTATGATTCTTGATCACACCGAGACTGGAAGATTGTTTACAATCAAAGTCTGTAGTGCTTGATAACTATGTTGATCTTAGAAACATGCAACTTGTGAAATTGTTGAGGGATCAAGATTTGGCTTATCTGTTGTCTGTTGGTCTCCTAACCAAAATTTGTGATTTAAAATGAAATAGGTTCTGAATGCCACCGGCAACAGAGTCAAAAAAAATTGATAATCCTGTAATTTTGACTTGACTGAGACAATGCTTCATTGGTCTTTTCTGTAAACAGGGGAATGAGGGGATTGACTTCCATCTCTTTGGCTCTCTCGCTCTCTGTCCTGATTCTTCTTCAGATTGATTCTTTCCTGCAATGTTTACTCGTTTTGCAATTTTTGTTGTTCACTCTGAAACTTGGTATATTACAAAACTAAGAGGATATGTTCAAGTTTTCTAAGTATTGTATGTTGTCACATTTATCTTGCTTGTGAATAATGATTTCTACATCTTTTTATGTCTTCTTGATATTTGTTTATGAAGATTTTTCCTTGCTGAATATTTTATTTTATCAGCATCAGGGACAGCTTTACCTAATTCAACATTCGCGTGGGAGAGCAGTAAGTGGCAATCACGAAGCTATAATTTTAAAGTGCCATCAGCCTGAAAACAGTTTAGTCCTGCTCACTTGGCTTGGGAGAGGACACATCGATACCAGCTGTTATTATGTGCATATGATGATCGAGTGATTTTATAGTTTGAAGCACAAAAATATGGGTTTAAGAGTGAATCAGCTTCTTTTGGTATGTCTCTTTGTTGTCATATTTGGTCATAGTATAACAGCCAAACAAGACGAACAGACTTTACACAGAGTAATAACTGCTCCACGGAGGAATGCTGAAGGTGGTGTGATAGATGGATCTGGTACTGAGCATATTAATGATGAAATGGGTGCGTGGCAGGATGGAAATGGTAGAGTCTCAGTGTCAACAGTTGCAATTTTTACGCTGGCAATGGCTGCAGCTACTGGTTTGGGAGCTCTCCCATTCTTTTTCATGGAGCTTGATCCTCAATGGGCTGGAATATGCAATGGAATGGCAGCAGGAGTAATGCTTGCTGCAAGCTTTGACCTTATACAAGAAGGGCAGGGCCATGGAAGTGGGACTTGGGTTGTGTTGGGTATTTTGTCAGGTGGTGTTTTCATATGGCTTTGCAAGAAGGTGAATCTCTTTGACTGTAATAACTTTAAATGTCCGATCTGGATGCGGAGTTGTTGTGTCATGTCTCTTATTTATGACCATGATTTTAACCTCATTCTTAGCTGTACTGTTTCTATATCTCTTTAAGCTTTTTGATTGGCGATTGTTTCTTCTTCTTTGTCTGTAGCTTTAAATTGTCATAACAATTTGTCATGTTACCGCTACTGTAACTCTCTGGTGGATCTTCTTTTGATTCCTTAGATGTAGTGCTATCTAGTTGACTGCAGATTCATACGCCTCCTTCAATCTTTTTTTCTGGTTTTTTAATGATTGGTGTCTGTGTGTTAAGAATTTGAGTTGCTTGGCTAGCTGGGTGTTTGTCAGCTATTTAAGTTTTGGTTTTTTCACTCTCTCTTCCTTTCTTTCCCTTTGTTATGTTTACATGGTCCTGCTTGACAAGTCTTCCATACACATGCTTCATCTTTAAAACAAACTGGCTTTCATGATATGCCTCCGTAATATTATTTTACAAATTTCTCAGTATTGTTGGCTTTGTGACGATGTTATCTAATGCACACACATGCTTAGCAGACTTGTATGGTCTTTTGTTGTTTATTGAAATTCTAGAGGATATACATTCCCAACAATGGTCTCTAGTTTCACAGAATGAATGAAATTACATAGCATTTAAGAAGATGATAAATTGATCCCATCACAAGTGGTTCTGACTCCTCTCCGATACTTACTGAGGTTTGTGCTATGGCATCCATGTAAAAAAAAAATCTATGTAATTTGTTTTATTCTATCATTAGCTTAATGCAAATGTCATCTGTTTTATATCCTTTGTTGTGAATAGAGATGCCTATCTTACAAAAACATTATATCGAACTACAAGGCCTTCTTTAACTATGTACAAATTATATTGTCTTCCTGCTCTCTCTTCAGTTACTTTAAGCGCAATTTTTTGTAATTGATAGTTTCTAGTCTATTTCTTTTCTTAATTCTAGAAGAAGCCTACTAAAATTTCCTGCATTTATTTGTACTTTAGGATTGCTAGGTCATCTTCCTTTATTTGACTGCTAAACTATTCTATTGTGTACGTGTGTTTTTTAAACTCAGTTTCTTGAGCAATATGGTGAAATGAGCATGCTGGACATAAAGGGAGCAGATGCCACTAAAGTCATTCTTGTTGTTGGTATCATGACTCTTCATTCTTTTGGGGAGGGATCTGGTGTTGGAGTTTCCTTTGCTGGCTCTAAGGGTTTATCACAAGGGATATTGGTGACGTTGGCTATTGCTGTGCACAATATACCTGAGGGTCTGGCTGTTAGTATGGTCCTTGCATCGAGAGGAGTTTCTCCACAGAATGCCATGATATGGAGTGTGATTACGTCACTACCACAGGTAATTATTAGTCCTGATCGTGGAAATGAAAACTATGCATAATTTTCTGTTGGGGCTTGAGAGGAGGGGTGTAGTGGAAGAGGTTTGTGCAATCTTCGTCTTTAAAGTTGGAAATAAGTATCTTATGTAGTTTGTTAATGCAGCCTCTCGTAGCGGTTCCTTCATTTATATGTGCTGATGCATTCAACAAATTCTTGCCATTTGCTACTGGATTTGCTGCTGGTTGTATGATTTGGATGGTTATGGCTGAGGTGCTTCCAGATGGTTTCAAGGTAAAAATAGAACATATTTCGAATGCAGTAGAGGCTAATGAAGCGAAAATTCTCTTTTGGCTGTCCATACTATTTCTCTTTTCATTTACTATGAGTTAGGCGTGGCATCAAAAGCTAGACTTTGTGCTTGTGAAAATGAAATCATGATGATTTACATGTCTTCCCTTATTTGCAGGAATCTTCCCCGTCTCAAGTTGCATCTGCAGCTACACTATCTGTGGCGTTTATGGAGGGACTCGGTGCTATGTTTGAGCATTTCAGCCGCAACTACAGGTGAGACCTCCATCTGCTAGCTAAATGTTTGCTGTAAGTTGTGTTAATTTGCTTGATAATGTGATGTCGTTTTCTTTCCATCACATAAATATTTCTCTTCTGGGATAGTGGGGAAAGGACAAAATCACAAAATTTAGCATCATCCATCAACTTGTGCTTGACATTGATTTATTTTTGCAGTCAAGAGGATGCTTCCGGCTTCTTTGTTTCTCTATTATTCGGTCTAGGTCCTTTGCTCGGTGGTGTAGCCCTTGTTGCGTTCGCTCTTGCGTTCCAGCTTCGGCATGCATTCCTTACCGGTGTGGCCTCCGGCATTGCCTTCGTTCTTGGTTGCTGGCGACCCCTTCAACTACTCGTGTCTTCTAAGATGGGGCTTCTCCCACTCCTGTTTCTTCTCGGGGTCGGAGCAGCATTCGTCCACGTACCTACATCCATTCTTGCAAATTCTCGACTGCAAAGGAAGACTTCAGCAAACACGTTATCTAATGTCACCGGCTTTACTGTAAGCGCACTCACGCTTCAGTCAGTCTTGTCTTGTGTAGCAGTCGCCCTTCACGCCCTTGCAGAGGGGCTTGCATTAGGTGTAGCTGCACCCAAAGCTTACGGGCTTGGGAGGCACATGGTCCTCCCCGTCTCCCTCCATGGGTTCCCACGTGGTGCAGCTGCGGCCAGCTGCATCTTTGGAGCAACCGATAGCTGGCATGCGTCCCTTTTATCTGCTGCACTAATTGGGTTTGTGGGGCCGATGTCCGCCATTGGAGCGATACTTGCTGGGCTCGACTACAGCGGGTTGGACCATGTCCTGGTGTTTGCCTGTGGAGGGCTTTTCCCGTGCTTTGGGAGCACGGTGAGAAGAGCCGTTAAGTTGGATAAACGGAAAAGCGTCTTTGGGGTTGTCGTAGGTGTCGTGTTTGCTAGCGTGTGTCTAACGTGCACGAAGCTCGTGTGTTTGCACACACCGTATTGCAACTCGGCTCCTGAAGCTGTCAGGTGATGAATGTGCCTTCAAAACCCCTGTATATACTTCTTGACACAGAAAAGAAAAAGAAAACAATTGTAAGGTATTTTGTATCTTTAGTGTTATTTACATATTTTTTTCACATATGATTTTGTATTTTGGGTAGACTTGAAGTTAACAGGTAGATGGTTGCATTAGACATCTGCTGGTAAATCGATGGATGATGATTTATTCCTACAGTCGATTGTTGCATCCTCGATTCAATTTCACGTTTTGTAAAAGCTTTTAAATTAAAATCTTAGTATTAATTTCCTTGAGAACTGTGTCACTTATAGTTCCAATGTTAAAAACTAAAATCCAACTTTTTTACTACAATGTAAGTGTTACATCAGTTTTTAATATTTTTTAATCTCTTTCTATATTTTTCTTCAATCACATACCTATAAAAACAATTTTTATATGGACTACAATATATATATATATATATACACACATATTCACTTAAAAAAAAACGAAAAAAAAAAACGAAAAAAAAAAAACGAAAAAATTGGCATTGAAAAAATTGGCGAGCCACCCTAAAGCATTTTGTGCAAGTTAGGTCTTCATGAGTAATTATTTGAATTTTCTTGAAAACTGGCTCAAACCGTACGATTACTTAGTACACGTTCTATTAGAGCATCTCCAATCATACATCCCCAAATTTGGGTTTCTCGACATCATCATGACATACATCACTATATTTCCACTCTTATTTTCACCCCAACAATACCTCCCAAAACTCGGGTTTCTTGACATCATTATGGACCTACTTTCCACTCACTTTCAACACATTCATTATTTTATACATCCCACATTAAATTTTAAATTTACTATTTTTAATTTTGTAATAATTAATTTGATAGTTTTAAATAATATAAAATAAATAAATTATTTATAAATCATAATTATAATATAATTAATAAATGACATAAATACTTTAAAAATGCTACTGACAATTTTGAAATCATAAACTATGGAAAAAAATCATACAATAACATAAAATGGCCCCTAATGGCACTTTCTAAATAGATGGAAAAAAAGATAAATAAAATAAAAACAATAAAAATAAAATGGCTCACAATTTTGATACAACCAGAGGACTTATGCCTTTTTCTCTCCAAACCACCTCCCTCCTCTCACCCCAATGGCTCTTTTTGAAAATGCATGCCCACTACCTCCTCCCATTGGAGATGCTCTTATGATGAGAAGTTACCAGTAGTCGATCTGGTCGTTTCGATATAGATATCTACAACGTGATTTTGTACATCTAAAATTATTAAGATTTAAGAAATCTTTAATCCTAGTAAGAAAATTCTAAGAAGACGAAAATATTAGTGGAATTATATATAACTACATACTTTTTTAAAAATATGTATTCCTCATACCAATCTTTTAATTTACTACACTATATAACTAATTTATTATGTTTCTTTCCAGTCGACTGGAAACAAGATTTTTTCGAACGGAAACAGACATTAATCAATCGAAAACTAAGAAATTAATTTATTTTTTCAATTTATCCACATATTTCCTTGTTTCCGATTGACCGGAGACAATAGTTCTTCGACCGGAAACAGACATTAGTCGACCAAAAACAAGAAAATTAATCTTTTTTTTAATTTATCCACATATTTCCTTATTTCGATCGATCAGAAACAAGACTTTCTCGATCGGAAACAAACATTAATCGATTGAAAACAAAGGAAATTAGTGGTTTTTTTTAATTTATCCACACATTTCCTTGTTTCCAGTCGACTAATGTCTGTTTCCGTCGAGCAAGCCTTCTCTCCGGTCAACCGGAAACAAGGAAATTAATCTATTTTAATATAATAGGTGTAGTGTGTAAGAAATTTTGGAAAAGATTATGAATGATATATGTTTTAATAAAAGTGGTTAATTAGGTTGGGTCCAAAATATTAAGTAAATTGAAGCTGACAACTAGCAGTAAATTTCTTGAAGTAAACAACGATGTAATATTTGAAAAAAAAATAGTTCTAACAGAGACGGGCGAGTACAGTAATTCTGAAACATGTTATTGAAACTACAACACAAGAAATTGATGAACAAACAAGCAGCAGGGCATAAATTCGTCCAGAGTAATAAAGCTCATATCAGATATACCTAAATAAACTTAACTATTTTCCCATGTTACGACCTTTGTTATAATCAAATATGCAAATGTAGCTAGATTGAAAATAACTTGAAATCCCGCCATATCCATCTTTGGAGAATCTGAGTTAAGCTTTCACCATTACCTTTCAGGTAAGAAATTAAGCTTTGGGGCTACCACATTGCACTCGGTTTAGAGCTGTATAAAAGCTGGTCATGCTACAGAGGCAGATTTCTGAGTTTTAAGGCCAAACAAGTTTTCAAATAATTTTGAGGCCGTAGGAGGAATATCTGCACGCCGGGGAGCTATGAAATTCACAATCTTTTCATGAACATGATACCTGGAGGATCATTTCAAGAGTCAAACCAACCCAAAGAATAATTGGAAGTATCTAAACACATTTTCCTACCAATAAATCTAAACTTACCGTATCTTGCGACTCTTGGAAGCACGGCGGTCAACAATTTTTCTTTTCTTTGTTTGCAATCTTTTAAGAGCATAAAAAGCCGTTTCTGTCAACAATAACAACATATCCCGGCACAGTCAATATCTATATATAATTTTAACATGCAGGGACATGCTTGTGAATAAAACTTAGGAACCTACAGGAACACTAGAAAAGCAAAAATTGCTAATTTGATATCAAGTGATGCAACGTGTGATGAGATGTTCATACAATATATTCCTAACACAGAAATTAATAAGCTGAACTCTAACAGTTTTACCAGATGATGATGGGTCAACTGTCTCAAAGAATTCTTTCAGAAGTTGCTGGTAAAATTCTGAGTCATCCAGAAGTTCGGGGTCACCATTTGTGCTAGTCTCCTGGTCAGTTATATCAAAGAAATCAGGCATCTAACATTACAAGAACCTCTAAGGGAGAATACTAGTAAGTTCTCCAACTGGTACAACTCTGATTTCATTACCAGTTTATAACAAAGTCCTCGCTTCTCAATTTCTATTACTTCTAGAAACTTGTAAGATAAGCAACCTTGCTCCTCACCTAATACTATTTTTCCAAGTTTAACAAAATAGTTGGGTCCCATGGAGAATCTCCACCTTAGGATCCAAAAAAGATGTTTGTACAACTGAACCAACAAACTACTCATTGAATTTGAATAATTGTTAAAACTGCTAGAAGTATTTAGGTTTTATAAGTAAATTATTCTCACTGTAGGCTTACCAGCCGCACATCATGCAAAATCTCTTTAACTTAGACTACTGACCACCCGGAGAAAACAAAATCTTCAGCAAGGCACTGATGTTGACAGATTGATGATCATCTTAATGCACAGAAGGAATATGCAACTACTTATGCCTTACAACTAAATAAATGATTATACAATCAGAGAATAAAACCCATGCTTGTTACCCAACATAATTAAATTAATACCTCTTGGTTAACATTCTCCGCATGGGATGGTACCTGCAGAAGGCCAAGAGAGATTAAAATACACAGCACAAGTGAAGTGTGTCGAGTAACATATACACGATCATCAATTGACCAATGTTTTGATCCAAACCCCAATTGTATGGCAGTACTTCAAACCTACATTTCCAAATACAGCAACAGCTGATCTATTCTGCTGCATCCCCTTAATCATTTTACTTGGATCCCTCATGTAAGCAGCCACTTGTTCACTTATACTCTGAAGGAGTGAAAAGGGTCAGTAGCAAATAGTTGCAGATATCATGCAACGAAAAAAAATAAGTGATCTTCTTAGAAACCTGATTGAAGGCATGCAATTTGTCCTTAATAGCAGCTGCACCAGTTGTCACCTGGGTCTTCCTATGCCATTTGTCAATTGACTTATTTCTAAAAGAATTCATTCTGCAACATAGAATAGTTGATATCGTTAATATCAGTACACAAATCACTGTGATATGAGCAAAGCCAAGAACAAGATATAAAGTGTTCTAATACATATGAATACTAGAGTGATACTCGTGCAATGCATGGTCATAAGGTCCTTGTGGATTGTCGCAACCTACCATGTGGTGGATCAAGCAAGAAAGAAACAGTAAGTGCATTTAGATGGGAAATTTGCCACTTAACTACTTTTTCCACTATTTCCATTTATATGTAGATATCATATAGATATTTAAGCGCTTTTATACGAAATGTTATGAATATTTAAACTAAGATAGTGCTTTTATACGAAATGTTAGGAATATTTAAACTAAGATACATATATACTGAGGCAAAACTAATAAATTTTAAAAATATCTAAATGAACTTTGGGCACAGCTACAGGACCTAAGAAACCAATTAATTATATAACTTTTAACAAGAAACATGACGATTGTTAATACATTGGACACTGACTATTACAATAAATGAAGCAGTAAATCTGCCACCGATGCACATGCAAACCAAATAAGATAAGATGCATGCTCCATAAGCTTGTGCGCTAGTTCACTTAAGATGATATTGAGAAATAATGACATAGCACTAAAATATAAAGAACTAAAACCCACTAGATAATAGAAGTACCTTGATTGTATTTGGGAAATCTGCAACCATTCTTCATCAACATTCCCATTTGAGACGCCTGGAGCATCTAATTGCTTGGAGTCTCTCACGGAATTAGCTAAATAGGAAAAAAATTTTATCAACATTCAATTAAGAAGAAATGTTGAGTGCTTATCACAATTTTTTTCACATATTTAAACAAATAAACACGAACACTCTACAAATTCAATATCTTTAGGATCAAAATAAAAACTGTAGATTACATCCACATTCATCCTTCAAATCTTCTCTTCAAGAACACTTATTAGATTGTGTGATTTTGATCCTTTGCATGACCTCTTATTATATTGCAGGATACTAGGATGCAAAAGTATAGGAGATTTGGAGTTGAGCTGTCATGATCGATGTTGTAAAAAACCTAAGGCGTAACTGAGGCGTTTTGCCTCGGAGAGGCGTAAACCTCGAACTAAAATCATAAAAATTATATAAACAATAGATAGCGATCCAATTATCTAATTTAACAGTTTAGAAGTGTTAAAACATCAAATTAAATGAATAAAGTCTTCGTAAACTAGTGAAGTAATCACTGCTACTGCAGGGAGGGAGGAAGATGAGCGTTTGTGTGGGGAGGAGAAGACATTTGCTGTGTTTCTTCGTTCCTTTCTTTGGGTTTAATAATAGAATTAGATTTATAAGTTGTAAATGATGAAATATATCTGAATGGGCTTTTCATTTGAAGTTTAAAATGATTGGTCTCAAAAATAATTTTAAGAAGCCCAATAATTTTAAAAAGCCCAATAATTTTAAACTTTAAGTTAAAAGCCCATTTAGATTTGTTTTATAATTTATAACTTATAGACCTAAATCTATTATTAAACCAAAAAATAAAGGAATAAAGAGAAGCAGCATGTATTATCCTCCTCACACAGATGCTCATCTTTCTCCCTCTCTACACTAGCACCGACCTCTACACTAGTTTATAAACACTTTATCCATTTAATTTGATGTTTATAACACTTCTAAACTATTAAATTCAATGTTTGGGTTGCTATCTATTGTATTAGATTATTATAGAATTTTTATGATTTTTGTCTAATTCGAGGCTTATGCTTCCAAGGAAAAATACATTAGTTACGCCTTTGGTTTTTTACAACATTGGCGCCGCCTCGACGCTCTGAAGCGTGTGCCTCAGTACGGCGAGGCTTAAGCCTAATCTTGATTTTTACAACATCAGTGCCGCCTTGCACCGCCTCGAACGTTTTCAACAATACTGGTCATGATTTCATCAGCTCCACAGATTAGAAAATCTTGATTTTTTGTGCCAATATAATCCTCATATTTAATCATCCATGATAAATCAATTTAATTTAGGAAAAATCCCTACAATAAGATTTGAAAGTATAACTTACTATGTAATATGTAATCTTACATGGGTACATTAAAATGGGGGGCACGACACCTGATTTGCTACCTATGTAGTGATTCTCATCTTGGTTATTCTAAGTTAGGGTGTGGAATATATGAGCAGAACCATGTGCCCAAGGTAATCAGTGCTTGGATAACATGTGTTATTTCATGCATTCGAATCCTTTATGGACCAGAAGACCAAATCAATGCATATTTTTAATGTATGAAATTTAAGATTTGCATAGATGATAGAACATCTATCTAAGTGGCAAGATATGTTACATTTTGCAACTCATGAAGCTTCAATTTGCCAAAAGAATAGCATTATGGCCCAAAGGCTAAAACATGAAAAAAGAAAAAAATAGGAGGCTGATATGTTATAATAGTTTCAATTCAAGTTAAGCATAATCTAGAGGTGGGGATTTTTAGTGGTTGGATGAGGAACTTAACCACTCTAAGAAAGAAGAAAGACTTGTAATATTACATGCATACCTTCTTCAAATCGAGTGATAGATGGATTGTTTGCAATCAGAGCCTGAGAAAGTTAACATCAGTTATGCACTGAAAAAACCTTTAGTAGGGCTAGGCACTTTTATTACACCAACATAATTTACTAAGTAATTAAAATGTATGAGGCACCAAAATGAAGCTAAAAGGAGATAGATGCTCAAACAACAAGTAAACCTGCTGCAACTCTAGTATAGAATTCAACGTCTTTTTTGATGAAGCAATTAGATCTGAATATGCTTCACTGACTTCATTATCCGCGTCACAATATAAGGATTTAACCTGCTCCTATAGACAAAAGGTTCTTTGTCAGGATAATGGTTCAGTTCATAATTTCTGTGAAATAACTTGTGAAAAATGGATTGAAACCTCAGGAAGTCTATTACAACTCGAGAATGGTTTCTGCAGCAAGAATCTAAACTCAAGTGTCTTGTCCCAGAGAGCCTAATCACGGGAGGAGAAGGATTATGTCAACATAAGAGATCTTAATAGTAGCATAATGACCAAGAAACCAAGAAAAAGCCCAGCAAAAGGGCAGCAAATGAATAGAAGTCAAAACATATAAAAGCAAAGACATCTCTCGTCTTTCTAGTTTAAAAGGCAGATAAACACAGAAGCAGAAAAGGACCAGCAAAATTTTAAACAGATAGAAATTTTCAAAAATAAACTTGTTAAAAGAACTAAATTTGAACTTGAGAAAAACTAGTACTTTGTTGGATATCATCATATAAAATTCAGAGCAAATACAACATTAGACATTGAACGAAACAGTGAACTAGATGTAATGGGCCAGTAATATTATACCTTTTGATTTTTTACAGCTTGACCTTTTTGAATGTCCTCATCCGTATGACGCTTCAGATTCCTCCAAATGTCTCTGGATATAATACCAAGTAAATTAGCAAGTTATAGAACTGTTGATGAAAATCCCTCTAAAATGGTCTAAAAGAGCTAGGAAATAGAACATGATGTTAGAGACAACTCGTTATTGGGCATTTATGATAAACACCAGACAGTTTCCTTGCCACAAAATCACATTACAGCCCTATAAGAAGAAGATATTCTGACATTGAGATTTACTAATAGTTTTAGATACTATAACCAGTCATAGAGAGGCGATATGGAAGAAGTCAAAGAGGAGAAGAAAAAAAGTTGCACACTTCTCAAGTGTGAAGCAAAATTTTGTATTTGATCTTGCTTCTCCTATGTGCTAAGCTGTTCAATTTATTTATTACAACTGTCAGTATATCAGAACTTGGAAGACTAGCTTTTACGATCATAATTTGTCTCCTATCGTCTTAGGAATTCAGAAGGTTTCCGAATATCTGGCTATAAAATTCTAAGGCTGACTTAATCATTTAACTAAGCGTTTCACCAAAAATCTATACCCGCAGCTTATCACTGAACTGAAGTGCACACGTATAACAAAAGCCAACAAAGTAGAAAAAGGCATGGAACCTAAAATAACACCATAGTCTAAATTCCATAACAAGAAAACTAATCTGAGGAACATTAGATAATGCAGCAGTCAAATTACTTACTGCTCCTGGTTTTGAAGTTCTCTATATTCTTTCTCCAGCTCCTCCAGCTCTTCGCCTTTCTGAACATCTTCATCACTACGCTCTCCTTCCTCGTTGTCCTCGTCCCCATGCTCTTCGCCCTCATCCCCATCTTCCTCCTCACTGTCATCACCAATCTGGTCATCTTGATCTTCATCGTGAAAATCATCTTCGTTGCTACCATCATTATCCATCTGTACATGAGAAGTGAAACAGAGAACAGATTCAGAATAATTAGAGGGAAAAATTTATCCACTGATAAATTTGATACTCGGACAAACTAATGAATGGTCTTCTAACATGCATAATCCCGTCGTTCAATTCTTCGTCTAATCCCATATCACTATCACTCTCCATCGTCTTTCTTGCTTTCTTCTTCCCCATTACTGAAGAAATACATAAACACATGAAAATTATCGATAAATGAACTTCAAAATCAACCAAAGAATTAAAACTAATGAGTCATACAATCACCGCAGCAAGATACAAGAAAACAACAACATATATTTCAATCCCTATATTATTATTGTGCTAAATTGGGGAAAAATCATACCTTTCAGATAAACAAGAGAAGGATTTCCACCGGATATCAATAAACAGAAACTTCTCAAAGAAAACAGAGTTTTATGCGTATTAGGGTTTAGGGTTCTACGGCTGACTGAGGGGATGGGCTTGGGAGGTGGCTATCATATATTACAAAAATAAATTCATTCATGTATATAAACCACGTATTTTTTCTTAAATTTGTATACTATTATTTTTATTTCAGTATGTCCTTTTTATAATTTTTCTATTTAACAAGTCTTTGTAACTTTATATTTGATTTTTTCAAATTCTTGTTTAACATAAATAATAAATCTATTAATTTTCCCGACAACTTCAGTAACATGTCATTCAATTTAATTTAAATGAATTGAGGTATATTTTAGTTGGATTTAAATTAATTAAAATGAATTCTACAAACTTTTTCAGCTTGGTCGGTCACGACGATGGGTGATCTCTTCTCATTTTCTAAGTTTTTCTTTCTACGTGACATCTACACGACGTAGAAATTTTGCTGCAATGGGAAAATATAATACATGAATTCGAGCTAACTAATTCATGTATTATATTATATCAAAAATGGATGGAAATTGTTATCTCGCATATCTTCGAGATCTTGAAATTATATATCGTCAATAACCGGTTCATGTATTATATTGCATCACAAATGGGTTGCCCAAGGCCAAGATCACGAAGATGTGCGAGGTAACCATTTCCACCCAACCTATCCCAAAATTATAAACAAATCGATTACATACAATTCCATCCATATTATTAACGATATATAATTTCAGTAAGTAAAAACTGGTGCATAGAAAAACCTAATCATAATATTAGTGAATGTTTAAGCCAACTAAAAACACCATAATATTTCATGACCTTCGTTTTTTATCACATATTTTGTCACATAGGCGACGATGATAAACGTAGAGACGTGTGATAGGGAAATAAACTAGAGAACTTTGTGGAAGAATATTGCAGAAATGATAGAGGTCGGAAGGGGAGATCTGGCCCGCTGTGATTGACTAATGACTATGGCGAAAAATGTTTGTAGAATTGTAAAATTTTCAATTAGGATATAGAATTAATTATATTTTATTCTCTTATATTTTCAGGAAATTGGGGTGTGAGGGCTTTCCCATTGAAGAATATCTCCTTTTGGAATTATAAATCCATTAGTTTATGTTAAATACAGATTTAAGAGTGTTAAATTTAAGAATATAAGGACTTATTAAAACTGAAAAATCGTACAAGGACATACTGATAAGTAGGGATGTCAATATGAATTGAAGCTTGGCCGAATAATACGATAAAATTAGAGGTTAGGGTTGGATTTTATAATAGAAAAAATGTCAACCCGAATAGCCGAACCGATAAATTGACAACCCGAGTGGGTTAGTTAGAACCCGGCGGGTTGGCCGATTAACATCCCTACATCTATACAAGAAATTATAGAAGATATTCATAGTGTTGTTAAAAGTTACAAAAATAGTGAATTAGCTATTATGGAATATGAATATTCGGATATATTAAAAAATAATTTAGTTGTGAGCATTATTTTCTAATTTTGATATTGTAATATATTTTAAATAGTATTATATTGAATTAACTTATTAAAATTTTTCTAGATATTAGTTTTAATTCGCTATAATTGTATTATATTATTAGAGATCATTTAGTTACATGGAATGCGGACATTAAAGCATATTAGAAAAAAAGAATTTAATTATGAGCATTATTTTAATTTTATTGTTTGCTATTCAAAGTTAGTATAATAAGATTAAAAAAGAACTTGTGGAATGTATTATATTTATTTTTACTCCAACACTTAATAGAAAATATTTGATATATATATATATATATATATATATATATATATATATATATATATATATATATTAAGCTTTTCCGATGGGTTAGCCCAAACCCAAGAGTTTAGGGTTAGGGTTGAATTTTTCTAAAGAAAAAATGTCAACCCGAATACCGAACCGAATAGCCGACAACCCGAGTGGGTTAGCTAGAACCCGAGCGGGTTGGCCGATTGACATCCCTCTTGATAAGTATAAGGGCTTGAGAATTTAATTTACCTTTTCAAAATACATATAAATAGAATAATAAGTATTTTTCCTATATTTAAAAAGGACAGTCCAAATTGCTCATGGATTGGCTAGGTGCTAAGAATTTCGTTACATCCATTTTTGGAATGACCCCTTACCATTTGTAGAGGCTCTTCATAAATTTTCGTTTTTATCGCACTAAAATTTGAAAGTTGTTGAGATTTTATACACAATAAAGAAAGAAAAAATGATCCAAGAATTTACGTGGTTTGATTAAATGATATACGTCCACGGATGATGAACTTAAAATTTATTAGATCGTCGGAGAAGATAACCAGAATCGATCGGAACCAAAAAGTATACATTACACAATATCTCTCCTTAACTTCTCTATCCAATAACTATCACAAGGAGAAAAACTGTACTCAGTGCATTCTATTGGGTTGTTTTAATCACATATCCACTATGTCTATTTATCAAATTAGATCCCATAATCATCACCGTAGAAATTAAGTCGGTGATAAAGAATGAATGTGATTAATCCACGTGTACAGACATATGTTACTGTACTGCAACCAACTCCTTGAAGTATCAATTGCTTTCAGCATCATTAGCATCAACTCTCTTCAGCCATATGTCATATGCCAGATGTCAGATGTCAACTCCTGGTCACAACCAGCTCTCTGTCAGACAATCAACTCTTATGCCAGAAGTCTAGAAGTCAACTCTCCTACCAGCAGTCAACTCTCTTACCTGGTAACCAACTCATATCCAACAATACTATTTGAAGTCACAAACACTTACAAAGTACTTTATAATTAATTTGAGAGTGTAAATCTGTAAAACTGGATTACAACAATGCTTTTTTCTCACTAAAAATGTCACATGTGCTACTGTATTTTCTTCCTTTTTAGGGTAAAATTTCCGCTAAATTGTTCCCCTATTTAAATAGGTTGTAATCAGTCAACTTCTCTTGCATATTTGTTGTTTTCTTCTTCTCTATTATTCAATAAACAACCAAAGAAAAACTAACAAGGATGTGTACATAATTCACCATAATTGGATTGAATTTTGAGTACTAGGAGAAAGAGAAATCTGGTTCATGCATTGAATGAGCCATTAAGTGTGCCATCAACCATCTATTTTGGAGACATCCAAATACTGAAACTCTTTTGTGTAAAGAATAAGCTTAAGAGTTCAATCCCATCGTCCCTTTTTCCCCAACTAAAAAATAAATAAATGATACTATAATTTGGTCGAGAAGGACCACTTTAACTCGATAGCTTTACATAATGAGAGTTGTATCTTGTTAAAAAAAATTCTAAACATTTTTAGAGACGGTGAGTTAAATATTTAACAAGTGTGGTTTAATTTGTCTTGTATGGTTTGTAGGGTATGAGGCATGTGTCGGTCTTGCACAAGATAGCGATAATGGGTTCGTAATATCAAAAGAAGAAGAAGAAGAAGAAGAAGAAAACATGTGTTTTAGAGTAATGTATTCGAATTCAATAGAGGACAAAGGTATTCATATTTAAATTCACAAGGGTATATGCTCAAATTTACCATAATTATAGATATTTTAGAAAGAAAGAAAAAACGTGCAATGCAACTTGTAAGAACGAACATATTACAATCAAGGTTCAAACTCATTAGTCAGTAACATTAATTAATAATCGCAAGGATTTCACGCCGGTTGCTTGTCCGATTATTTTCCTTACCTAGACTGCCGAATTGATTTTAAGTTATTTTATTGAATGATTATTGTTAAATTTAAATATTAATTCCACGTGTCAGAATTCAGTATGCAACATTAACCCAAACACTTTTTCACGGTGACAATGATTGGGAAATGTTTTAGTTAGATTCTCATCTAAGAGGAAAGATGAAATTAATTCAAAATTCAAATCATGAAGGATAAAAGGGGTCAAAATTCTGACAGTTCAATTCGTCAAAGCAAGCAAAACATTAATAAATAGATAAATACAGATAACATGAATGGTAATATCAAGATAAAGAAACTGTTTAGTACAAACAGACAAAGGGAGTTATCCACCTGCACTTCTTTCCTTCATCTTCTTCTTCTTCTTCTTCTTCTTCTTCTCTCTCTTACCCACCCACCCACCCATTATGGTATATAAATATAGCTAGCGTGGATGCTCTAATGCTCATCATAACATTCACCTACGACTACTACTCAACACACACACACACACACACACACACACACACGCAAAAATGGCTGTGAAGATGTATTTTCTGCTCTTTGTCTACATTGTGTATGCTGTTTCTGCCACTGCACCACCTTCTCCTCCTTTGGACGGTACGAGTACCATTTCTGCTTTATGTAGTTTCTTCCTTTTGTTTCGGTATTTGACAATTTAGAGCTGTCAATTGCAGCCCGAATCAGCTAGGTTTTACCCCTTGGCCCGGTCCGATCCCTTTGACAGTTCTAGTTTACATTTTGATTCAATCTTATACATGTCTTTTCTATTTAATACTAACCAATGCACTATAATTTTTTCCTTCAGCGCTGCTACCCAATGGGAATTTCGAAGAACCACCAAAGGCCCAATACATGAACAAAACAGTGCTCCAAGGCAGAAACGCACTGCCCAGATGGGAAATCAACGGAACCGTGGAGTACGTCTCTGGCGGCCCCCAGCCCGGTGGGATGTACTATGTGGTGTCACACGGCGTCCACGCTGTCCGCCTCGGCAACCAGGCGTCCATATCCCAGACGGTCCTTCTGAAGAATGGGTCTCTCTACGCGCTTACATTCAGCGCCTCGAGAACCTGCGCACAAGACGAGGTCCTGAGGGTGTCGGTGCCCGGCCAGACGGGAGACCTCCCGTTGCAGACGCTCTACAGCAGCAACGGCGGCGACACTTATGCTTGGGGATTCAGGGCTTACTCTAATTATGTCAATCTCACTTTCCACAACCCTGGCATGCAAGAAGATCCTGCCTGTGGCCCTCTTCTAGATGCCGTTGCCATCAAGGAGCTTTTCCCTCCAAGGCCCACTCTAGGTAATAACCCTGCCACACGAGATCCTTTATTCTAAAAACAAAGTCTACTGTGAGGTCCTCACATGGGAAGGTGTGGGGACCACATCCAATTAGGGTTAATAAATTCTAATTGAGAGTTATTAATCTTAATTGGGATTATTAAGGATTGAAAGCTAACTGAGTATGGTCCCCAAACGCCCTTACGTGAAGAATTCTCACATAAGATTTTATCTTATTTATTTACAAATCGTGTTTTCTTGTATCTTCCGGGATCAAGAATACACGCCACATGTCTAAAACGATGTCACCATTTACCTAAAGTGAAAGAAATAGCTGGCCTAATTCAATTCATCTGTAACTTTTGTGGCAGTGAACCTGGTGAAGAACACAGGTTTCGAGGAGGGTCCTCATTTCTTGATCAATTCATCTCATGGCATCCTCCTCCCGCCAAAACAGGAAGACTCGACCTCCCCCCTTCCCGGCTGGATCATCGAGTCGCTAAAAGCTGTAAAACTCATAGATTCAGAGCATTTCAATGTCCCATGTGGAAGAGCTGCAGTAGAACTTGTTGCGGGAAGAGAGAGTGCCATTTCCCAAATCATCAGAACAATTCCCAACAAAACCTACACCCTCTCATTCGTCGTTGGAGATGGCAAGAATGGCTGCCATGGGTCCATGATGGTTGAAGCATTTGCTGCTCAAGAGGCAATGAAAGCTGCTTTCAAATCTCAAGGGAACGGGAATTTCTCAACTTACAGTTTCCAGTTCACAGCAGACTCGAACAGGACGAGGCTAACTTTCTTCAGCTCCTTCTACCATACCAAGATCAACGATGCTGGAACTCTCTGCGGCCCTGTTCTTGATCGAGTCCGCGTTTTCCCTGCTGCCATCATTTAATCAATCTGCATATCCAAGCTACCCTAGAGACAGCTTAGTATATTTAATAGAGTTCTAGCAATAGCAATTCAGATTGCAAACAAGGCACATCATTGCAAACTTTTAATTTGATGAAGTACTAAATTTTCAATGTTCTCTGCATGAATTTATATACTACTTCTTGAATTACAAGCAATGTTGTAAAAAACTTAAGGCGTAACGAGGCGTTTTGTTTCAGCGAGGCGTAAGCCTCAAGCGGTCCGAGGTGCAAGCATTGGACTTAAAAAAGAAAATCATAGAAAACAATAAATAGCCGTCAAATTTAATAACTTATAACCATTAAAAACATCAAATTAAAGGCCTAAATTTTTTATAAACATCAATTCCTGGAAAGAAAACTGAAAAAGAAAAGAAAACTGAAAAAGGAACACATAAAAAAACAAAAATGCCCAAGAAAACTGAAAAAGGAATACAGAAAAAAACAAAAATGCCCAAGAAAACTGAAAAAGGAACATAGAAAAAAACTAAAATGTCCTACTGCACTCTATTGCCGCTGATGGCAATGGGTGGCGGCGATCGACGATGGCCGACGACGACAGTAGGCTGGTTGGCAGTCGGGAGAAGTTGAGAGGAGTGAGGCTGGAGAGGCAAAGGTTGGTGCTTCTTATAAAATTAGGATAGACAATTTAAATTAGTAATGGGCTTTTAATTTTTAGCCTTAGAATGTAAGAAAGAAAATAGATAAAAGACAAAGACAGAAGTTGAATTCAGTCACCATCAAGATTTTATTCTACATCTTGGAAAAAGCTTTGCAGGGACTGATATATTTTCCTCCTTTATTTCATTTTTCTTTCTGTTTACACATGATCTATTGCTACATTGGAACTTAATGAAATATATTACTTGCCAGTTCTTGAAATTTTGGTCATCAAATCAATACTCCACCTTTAAGTCTGTGAAAAGCATATGATATCAAATGCAATGTCCTGTATCTGTCTTCTACAACTTCCCGGGGGGGAGGGGGGAATAAGAGATGGTGAAATCGAAATGATTACAGAGAATTGAAACTTCTTTTTGTGAAACTGCGAGCAACTTCATTTGCCTTCGTCCAAAATACCAACTAGGCATTTCTCCAATAAAAACTCTGCATTAACCCAAGCATGGTATTTATCTGAATAAAAGCATCAGGATAACAAATATCACAAGCTGCATGTCATAATAATTTATGTACTAGAATTGCTGAAGTAATAGTAATGTGAGCATATTTGACAAGAGGATACTGAATAAAGATGTGCAATCTTTTCCAACAGCCTTCATCAGTATATCCACACCTAGCAGCAGAAAATGCATGGGAAAGTTAGTGCAAATTGAAGTAGATAGAATCATGTCAAATATTTATAGCAACAATGATTCTGCAACATAGTAGAGCTATATCACTTAGAAAGGTTGAGACAAATCAAATGATTTTGAGCGTAAAGAATGTTAGTCAGCAGATGTAAAAGCAAAAAAAGTTTTAAGTCCCAAAACCATTATTTAAGGCAGATATATATGAAATCAATCCACTGCAACTCAAATTAGAGGCTTTAGGCTCTCACACATGAAAATAGGTGGAGGGCAGTCCAATTTCCTAATAATGCACAAGAGCACTATAGCTCCATGTTGAAGCATGAGCATAAAATCTTACAAGGTAATGAATTGAGAATGATGCAGTTAAAGCATGAGCCTGGTACTAGTCCAAGTGAGACAAGAAGGATATGATAACATCAGGTAGAAATAGAGATCTCCAAATAGGGAAACATTACGCACGAGCCCACATACTAACGAATGATCAAGGATAGATTAATTGATAAGAATTCCAAAGTATTCAGAAAGTCTCAAAACACACAATCATGTCTGAGATACTTCTACTTAAACAAAATGCATAAGGATGAGAGGGAGGAGATTCGGAAGCAACCCGTTTGTGTTTGTTATTACCTTTTAATTTCTTTACTATCTATAACAGTTTCTTATTACCTTTTAATTTCTATAACAGTTTCTTATAGACACTAGCACGAAAATATGTGAATGAGACTGATACAGCAAACTGCAAATCTATAACAGTTTTTTATTACCTTTTAATTTTTTCACTCTCTCACCACAAAATAATGCTGGTGTGTATAGTGTGATTAAATAGGTGACAACAAGATATCAGAAGTTCTATATAGAACTATACGAACTCTCCAGCCAATAATAATTAGCATGCCTTAGTTAGAGGCAAGAGGCAAGACCAATTATGAGGCCAATGGGAACCAAGTAAATCAACTGATGAACTTCTACAGAGATCAAGAAACTGATTAATACAAACAAACAAAGGGAGTTATCCACCTGCACTTCTTTTCTTCTTCATCTTCCTCTTCTTCTCTCTTTCTCTTACCCACCCACCCATTATGGTATATAAATATAGCTAGCGTGGATGCTCTAATGCTCATCATAACATTCACCTACGACTACTACTCAACAAACACACACACACAAACAAACAAAAATGGCTGTGAAGATGTATTTTCTGCTCTTTGTCTACTTTGTCTATGCTGTTTCTGCCACTGCACCATCTTCTCCTCCTTTGGAAGGTACGAGTACCATTTCTGCTTTATGTAGTTTCTTCCTTTTGTTTTGGTATTTGACAATTTATAGCTGTCAATTTCAGCCCGAATCAGCTAGGTTTTAGCCCTTGGCCCGGTCCGATCCCTTTGACAGTTCTAGTTTACATTTTGATTCAATCCTATACATGTCTTTTCTATTTAATACTGACCAGCAATGCACTATAAATATTTTCCTTCAGCGCTCCTACCCAATGGGAATTTCGAAGAACCACCAAAGGCCCAAGACATGAACAAAACAGTGCTCCAAGGCAGAAACGCACTGCCCAGATGGGAAATCAACGGAACCGTGGAGTACATCTCTGGCGGCCCCCAGCCCGGTGGGATGTACTATGTGGTGTCACACGGCGTCCACGCTGTCCGCCTCGGCAACCAGGCGTCCATATCCCAGACGGTCCTTCTGAAGAATGGGTCACTCTACGCGCTTACATTCAGCGCCTCGAGAACCTGCGCACAAGACGAGGTCCTGAGGGTGTCGGTGCCGGGCCAGACGGGAGACCTCCCGTTGCAGACGCTCTACAGCAGCAACGGCGGCGACACTTATGCTTGGGGATTCAGGGCTTACTCCAATTATGTCAATCTCACTTTCCACAACCGTGGCATGCAAGAAGATCCTGCCTGTGGCCCTCTTCTAGATGCCGTTGCCATCAAGGAGCTTTTCCCTCCAAGGCCCACTCTAGGTAATAACCCTGCCACACGAGATCCTTTATTCTAAAAACAAAGTCTACTGTGAGGTCCTCACGTGGGAAAGTGTGGGGACCACATCCAATTAGGGTTCTAATTGAGAGTTATTAATCTTAATTGGGATTATTAAGGATTGAAAGCTAACTGAGGGTCCCCAAACGCCCTTACGTGAAGAATTCTCACATAAGATTTATCTTATTTATTTTCAAATCGTGTTTTCTTGTATCTTCCGGGATCAAGAATACACGCCACATGTCTAAAACGATGTCACCATTTACCTAAAGTGAAAGAAAAAGCTGGCCTAATTCACTTCATCTGTAACTTTTGTGGCAGTGAACCTGGTGAAGAACACAGGTTTCGAGGAGGGTCCTCATTTCTTGATCAATTCATCTCATGGCATCCTCCTCCCGCCAAAACAGGAAGACTCGACCTCCCCCCTTCCCGGCTGGATCATCGAGTCGCTAAAAGCTGTAAAACTCATAGATTCAGAGCATTTCAATGTCCCATGTGGAAGAGCTGCAGTAGAACTTGTTGCGGGAAGAGAGAGTGCCATTTCCCAAATCATCAGAACAATTCCCAACAAAACCTACACCCTCTCATTCGTCGTTGGAGATGGCAAGAATGGCTGCCATGGGTCCATGATGGTTGAAGCATTTGCTGCTCAAGAGGCAATGAAAGCTGCTTTCAAATCTCAAGGGAACGGGAATTTCTCAACTTACAGTTTCCAGTTCACAGCAGACTCGAACAGGACGAGGCTAACTTTCTTCAGCTCCTTCTACCATACCAAGATCAATGATGCTGGAACTCTCTGCGGCCCTGTTCTTGATCAAGTCCGCGTTTTCCCTGCTGCCATCATTTAATCAATCTGCATATTCAAGCTACTCCAGAGACAGCTTAGTATATTTAATAGAGTTCTAGCAATAGCAATTCAGATTGCAAACAAGGCACATCATTGCAAACTTTTAATTTGATGAAGTACTAGATTTTCCATGTTCTCTGCATGAATTTATATACTACTTCTTGAATTACAAGCAATGTTGTAAAAAACTTAAGGCGTAACGAGGCGTTTTGTTTCAGCAAGGCGAGGCGTAAGCCTCGAAACGGTCCGAGGTGCAAGCATTGGACTTAAAAAAGAAAAATCATAAAAACAATAAAGAGCCGTCAAATTTAATAATTTATAACCATTAAAAACATCAAATTAAAGGCCTAAATTTTTATAAACATCAATTCCTGGAAAGAAAACTGAAAAAGAAAAGAAAACTGAAAAAGGAACACATAAAAAAACGAAAATGCCCAAGAAAAACTGAAAAAGGAACACAGAAAAAAACGAAAATGCCCAAGAAAACTGAAAAAGGAACACAAAAAAAACGAAAAATGAACATAGAAAAAAACTAAAATGTTCTACTGCACTCTATTGCCGCTGCTGGCGATGGGTGGCGGCGATCGGCGACGATCGACGACGGTAGGCTGGTTGGCAGTCGGAGAAGTTGAGAGGAGTGAGGCTGAAGAGGCAAAGGTTGGTGCTTCTTATAAAATTAGGATTGACAATTTAAATTAGTAATGGGCTTTTAATTTTTAGCCTTAAAATGCATAGGCTTTTTATTTAATTGTATATGGAAATTAAAAATACAACCCAAAACACCCTAAACCCATTAGGAAAACATAGAAAAACCCTAGAATTAACCTTGCGCCTCTCTGCGCCTTTGAGGCGTGCAACACTGAGGCGGGCACCTTAGCCCATTGAGGCTTAAGCCTCACGAACAGTAAATAAGGCGTAGGGTTCGAGGCTATTTGGTAGGCGCACGCCTCGAAAGTTTTTCACAACACTGATAACAAGTTAAAAATACGAATCAATGACTAGCAAGTTGAACTCCCAACACGATCGGAGTCCTTGGCATCCTATGATTACGATTTACGAGGTTTCCCTTCTAACCAAAATGAAAGCCAAGGGAAGATAACATCACATATAAATTTAAAAACCATCTACTTAACCATGGGAAAAAATATAATCACTGTCAGGACATTGTCGAATACAATCTACAGTTCACAAAAATACATACAAGTGCAAATGAACCTGGCTGATCATAGAATGTAAGAAAGAAAATAGGTAAAAGACAGATAGAAGTTTAATTCAGTCACCATCAAGATTTTATTCTACATCTTGGCCAAAGCTTTGCAGGGACTGATATATTTTCCTCCTTTATTTCATTTTTCTTTCTGTTTACACATGATCAATTGCTACATTGGAACTTAATGAAATATATCACTTGCCAGTTCTTGAAATTTTGGTCTTCAAATCAATACTCCACCTTTAAGTCTGTGAAAAGCATATGATATCAAATCCAATGTCCTGTATCTGTCTTCATAACTTCCCCGGGGAATAAGAGATGGTGAAATCGAAATGACTACAGAGAATTGAAACTTCTTTTTGTGAAACTGCGAGCAACTTCATTTGCCTTCGTCCAAAATACCAACTAGGCATTTCTCCAATAAAAACTCTGCATTAACCCAAGCATGGTATTTATCTGAATAAAAGCATCAGGATAACAAATATCACAAGCTGCATGTCATAATAATTTATGTACTAGAATTGCTGAAGTAATAGTAATGTGGGCATATTTGACAAGAGGATACTGAATAAAGATGTGCAATCTTTTCCAACAGCCTTCATCAGTATATCCACACCTAGCAGCAGAAAATGCATGGGGAAAGTTAGTGCAAATTGAAGTGGATAGAATCGTGTCAAATATTTATAGCAACAATGATTCTGCAACATAGTAGAGCTATATCACTTAGAAAGGTTGAGACAAATCAAATGATTTTGAGCGTAAAGAATGTTAGTCAGCAGATGTAAAAGCAAAAAAAGTTTTAAAGTCCCAAAACCATTATTTAAGGCAGATATATATGAAATCAATCCACTGCAACTCAAATTAGAGGCTTTAGGCTCTCACACATGAAAATAGGTGGAGGGCAGTCCAATTTCCTAATAATGCACAAGAGCACTATAGCTCCATGTTGAAGCATGGGCATAAAATCTTACAAGGTAATGAATTGAGAATGATGCAGTTAAAGCATGAGCCTGATACTAGTCCAAGTGAGACAAGAAGGATATGATAACATCAGGTAGAAATAGAGATCTCCAAATAGGGAAACATTACCTAACGAATGATCAAGGATAGATTAATTGATAAGAATTCCAAAGTATTCAGAAAGACTCAAAACACACATCATGTCTGAGATACTTCTACTTAAACCAAATGCATAAGAAGGATGAGAGGGAGGAGATTCGGAAGCAACCCGTTTGTGTTTGTTATTACCTTTTAATTTCTTCACTATCTATAACAGTTTCTTATTACCTTTTAATTTCTATAACAGTTTCTTATAGACACTAGCACGAAAATATGTGAATGAGACTGATAGAGCAAACTGCAAATCTATAACAGTTTCTTATTACCTTTTAATTTTTTCACTCTCTCACCACAAAATAATGCTGGTGTGTATAGTGTGACGAAATAGGTGACAACAAGATACCAGAAGTTCTATATAGAACTATACGAACTCTCCGGCCAATAATAATTAGCATGCCTTAGTTAGAGGCAAGAGGCAAGACCAATTATGAGGCCAATGGGAACCAAGTAAATCAACTGATGAACTTCTACAGAGATCTGGATTCTAAAATCAGAACAAGTTAAATCACAATGCAATAGCATAAGAGGTTATGATTACTCTATTTTACTTATAACTAAGCTCTCATCATCTCTTACTCTTTCTTTATCCTATGTATTGAAAATTTGAAATAGACAGCAAACTTCTAGAAATATTAGAGAAATCCAAAGAAGCAATAATAGCAACAATGAATAACAAGGTAATACAAAGCAGATAAACTCCAAATCTCACAAAACTAAGTCAAGAATTTAATGCCTACCTCCAGGATGGAACTTCATATATGGTGCAATATTGTAGACACGACCTTTTAGAACAGTCCACATGGAGCCTTCAGACTGATGCTGTTTAACTTCATTTAGTGATACGAGTCTCTTATTTGACTGTCCCTTCAATCCTGAGACAAAGAAAAAATCGACACATAAGAACTCAATGCTGAACTAAATGAAGTAGAAATGCTATTACCGGGTGTGCTTGGGAATTTAACAGGTCACACTGAGATGCTATTCATAAGCGTACTGCATTTATGCAAACAAACATAATTACATATTGCCGAATGGTACATTATTCGGCAATATAATTAACATATTAAAGTAAGATTTAGACTATGTTCGACCCAAAAGTGGCATGGCACAGAGCACATCAGCTGTATGGCTCAAAGTAAAATGCTTCATTGCAATATCTTTGACATCCTGATCAATATAGTACAGGAAATAAACCCGCGTGTGAAAATTGTTTAATTAGATTATTAGAATGATCTATATCAAGTAGGAATCAAGTGGACCAAAAAAGCAACCCATCAAATGCAAAAGAGAAAAAAGAAAAAGAATTATTGCAACAAAAGAAAACTCAATATTCTCTCAAACAAGTTCAAGTTCATTCAGAGGCAAGAACTAAGATTTAACTGAATATACGAGATGCAAAAAGCTCAACTCAATCGCATTTGTGATTCAGTTCTCTGGCTGTTAATACAATAGGATATATCATCCAAGAACAGGCTCAAAATTATTAATTTTATGTGCTTGGTTTAGATACACCTGTAAATCACAAAAACACATAAAAATTATAACTAATATAAAAGTTCATAAGTTTATAATTAAGTACTTATGCACCAGTTTCAATTCACAACAGTGGAAGGAAATAGATGCTTCGGTATGCTGATTTGAATATTCTAAAGTTCTCATTAACTTGAACATCCTTAAAACTAAGATAATAAAGATAACAGGGCCATCATTCGACCGAGGCACGCCGAGGCGAGCCTCACTAGCGCCTTTTAAACCATGTCAGATAACAGGGCCATCATTGTCATTTTTCATGAAGATCAGAAATGATCCCACACCCTGGTATGTTTGTAGGTTTAATAATCCTCTCTCTCTCTCTCTCTCAACATTTAAAGTGCTTAGGATATCAAAAAAAATGTTGGGAAATTTAAAAAACCTGAGTTCTAATAAGGTAATAAAGTAATAAACCCCTCTCAATAAATACCAGGAAACAAAGGCAAGAAAACAAATGTCAAGGCACACAGAACCCTGAATTGCTTTTGTAAATATTATGAAACTTTTAGCACCTTAACCACCACCACAAGTCCAGCACAGCAGCACCCTGCTGTTAGGGGAGGGTTTTGGCATGCATGTATAGTTGACAGTTATTGGTTTGATTAATGGATATGTTACATCATAAATTTGGTCGCTAGTGATTATTGATATATTTAGATGAGACCTCACCAGAAAAGCAGTCACACTAAAAAATAATTAATATTGTTGGCTTATTGCTTTTGGTGCAAAATAAATTCTTTAAAACACAGAAAACTCAATCAAATTTCCACATAATGGTAACAACCAGCTAGGTCGGGGTGTGTTCTGGTAAGCTTAAGCCAGTCCATCTGACTATATCCCTTCTCGAAAGGAACCTTAGTACGGGTTGCAGGCTTCCTTGAAGGAGCCTTCAGTTCCGCTGAAGCCTTAGCCGAACTTCCAGCAACCTCTTGTATTGGTTGTTTGGGCCGTTTGTCTACAGCCCCGCGAGGCGACGCATCAATCACATTAAAGGAGAGAGAGCCAACAGTTTCCTGCTTCTGCAACAAAGCATTCACTTTCCATATGCTACCATTGTTCTGCTTACTACTCCTATCAGCCATTTTCCCATTGTTATCATCTATATGAATCTGACGAACAGCATCAGCAGCTTTCTCAGTTGCAGCATCATCTAGAGGTGGCCCAGCCTAACAACATCCAATCTCCAAATTCTCAGAGACAATAATCACAGGCAAGACCAGAAAAAATTCGATATAGGGGGGAAAAAACTCCATGAAAAAGAGCAGGCCCACATTTCGGAACTAAACTGTAAAAATTGTTCACAAACGAATTAAGTACTTACAGGACAAAAGGTGAAATCATCATCATCAGCCATTCTCCCAAAATATGATCTTAAGCAGACGAAAATCTTAATATATGCCTCTGCACAAAGATTGCATAACAATAAATTAGGTAACCATTGAACCTAAGCAATAAAAATCCGCAGCAGCAAATTGAGAACTCCTCGCATGATCAAGAAATTCCGTCCCATTTATTGATTTAGCTACAATATAGGCATTCAAGTATATCAAGTTAAAAAAAATTTGAAACCCTTATTTCTGACGCACTATTACTCTCTATCTCAAAGAATCTTTTCCGTTAATTGCAGTGCTAATTCTTTTTCGTCAATACGATATAATTTATCCAGCAAACAAGAACAGATGAAAAATGCAAATAACAAACTAAAAACTTACATTCAGAAACGCACATAGAAACAGAGGATGTGGAGGCGCAGAGGAAGGGCGTACTCTTGTTGACGACGATCTTAGTAAGAGGATTTTCTGGTCTTATTAGATGGAGAAAATTCTCTTTTGTTGGTCGTTATTCGATGAATTATTTATTGATATTTTGCTGCTCCTTTGAATGTTCAATCAATATATTTATTTTATTTATAAAATATATTTATCTAGACCATCACCAATACTCCGGATTCAAATTCATTTTGTTGTAATCTCATTCTAACCCATTTCTTTAAACTCAAATTCAAAAGAATATTCTCTATATATCCATTTTCATACTATTATTTTATACCTTTTATAATAATATCTATATATTTTTGATTTTACACATTAGATCTATCATAACTTTTTCAATCAATAATCAAATACATGATACTACAATTTATCATAATAGGTCAAACTAAAGCCCAATAATATAAATTAAAATAACAAATGATCAACATCTTAATATAGACCCGTTATAAACTAAACAATGAAATTTGTTACAAATGGGCTAAATTAATGAGCTCATACAAGCAATTTTTGCAAAGTGATGGCTTTTATAATTTGAGATCAATTATGGCCATAATTCAAGAAGAAGAAGAAAAAACTCTATGATTAAGTGGGTTTCCGTACAAAGTGATTTAGTAATTGAAATAGGGTTTTATTATTCCAAATTTAATATATTTTTTAATTTATGACACCAGTTTTAATTATTATTGAACTTTGCAAATTTTAGAAATTTTATCCAGCATCAAGAAGCTTGGCATTGAGTACTTAATAAGCTCACCTATAAAACATGTTTTTCGAGGTGGGAAATTTTGTACCGCATCAAAATATTTAGCATCGAATTTGAATATGATATTTTGTAAAAATAATTTATTTAAGAATCAATACAAATAAATATATATATATATATATATGGGAGGGTTAACGTGATAACCATTTTTATCATGGTAATGAGAAATGAATATCTTATGAAAGTTAATGAATAAAAAAAAATGAAAGTTAATGAATAAAAAAATAGAATTTTCGATTCCTTTCAACAGATTCATTAACTTTCATAACATATTCATTTTGTTCGTAAAAATTTTCGTAGTTCTTAGTTCTCACGTTAAAATTGGTTCTTATTTGAACCTCACATATATATATATATATATATATATATATATATATATATATATATATATATATATATATATTTGTTGGGGATAGATTTAACCATTTCGAAAAAGAACGTCATGGTTGATAGGATACGGCCCAACCACCAGGCCCAAGCATCAGGCCCAATATAAATAAGTCTGACATTAAGCTGGGCCCAAACGAGTTCGGCCCAAGAAGACTCCTAAACCAGTAGGAACGCAGAAGATTCGGTCATATCTAAGAGAATCCTAATTGGAGAAGAGATATGATTGAGATCCTATCTTAGAGGAGATCTTAGATTCGAGATATAGGTCAATATAATTGTGTATAAATAGAGGCTAGATTAGACGAAAAAGATCATCTACACTCTTTGTAATCGCTTCTTACACTCTCAATACACATACTCTCTCTCTTGCCCTGTGGAGGTAGATCTAATTCAAAGATCGAACCACGTAAATCCTTCGTGTTCATCATGCATTTATTTCACTAACGAAATTAAGATCGATCACTGGCGCCGTCTGTGGGAACCGAAATTTTGTGTTTTCGATCAACCATTGTTTATAGGGAATCAATCACGACGATGTATACCGGTTATGCATCCAGTCGCCGCAACAACAAAGAACAACGGCGGCGGGGATCGCGCCGAGCTCGGCTTGGAAAAAGCCCGGTCCAAGAATCGACCCCCGAAGGGCATGTCCAAAGTCTCGACGAACCAGGCCATCCCATCCTGCACGGAGAAGCAGAGTATAGTGGAGAGGGAGGCCACAACAGCAACCAAGGAGAACCTCCAGCTCCGTAGATGAACCTTGACGACGCCGTCAAGGGGTTTCTTGAGAAAAACAAGGAGAGCTTCCTCTAATACCTCAGCCAAGCACAAGGTCCGCCGCATCCCGAAGAAAGGAACGTCGAAGCCTCGTCTAAACACGAGGCACCGCGACGAGGTGGATCCCCCAGCATCCAAGTCATGGGCGCTCATACCTCTGCACGAGTTGGGGCCCAAACCAACCGCGCAAGGGACGAACAACGCGGGAAAGAACGTCGTGACCGCCGCGAGGTCGGTCCTGGTCATCAAAACGAGTTCGATCGACGAACTCCGCCCCACTCTCCAGAGGGCGGCTTCGACGGGTACGGGAAGATAGTCACCTCGTTCTCAAACGAAATACTCGACACTCCATTCCCAGATAAATACCGGGTGCCGAGCATCGCCCCTTATGACGGACTAAGGGACCCGCAGAACTTCCTCTCGCAGTTCTAGTATAACATGATCAACCAACGCCTCGACACAATTCACATGTGCAAGCTCTTCCCGGAGTTACTAGTCGACAACGCCCACCGGTGGTTCGACAGTCTACCTCCCGGAAGCATCGGTTCCTACCGCGACCTGATGGCAACCTTCCATCGAAGGTTCTTCCAGAAGGCTGAGTCAAAAACGTCATCGGCACATCTCCTCACCGTGAGGCAAAGCCGAGACGAGTCCGTTAGCGACTTTATGACCAGGTTCAACAAGGAATGCCTGAAAGTCGAAGACGTGAATGACCTCCTTATCATCTCGGCCTTCCAAAACGGCATCTTGCCGGGGGCCTTATACAAAGAGATCGTCAATCGAACCCGCATCGCGACGGAGCTGTGGCGATAGTCGACCGGTTCGCCAAAGCGGACGGTGGTGGTAGAAAAGCGCAAGCGAAAAGACGGAACCCTCCGATAAAGGAAGGAGAGACGAGGGACGGGGAGATCGAATCCAAGGCCGACGGAGTGCCTTGGAAAGAATACGTCGCCCAATAGAGTCCAGGCTCGGACCACGTAACACCTTGGAGCGACCTCAATATACTCCTTTGACGAAGCCAAGAGCAGAGATCTACGAACTCCACATGAATATGTTCGAGAAGCCTCGATCAATGACAGGGGGGTCAAAACACCGAACCAAGGACAAAATCGCTCTTTCCATGAGGATTACGGCACGACACGGATGAGTGCAGAGACCTCATGGGAGACATCGAGATGTTGGTGGGATGGAGTCCCGAAAAAGTACAGCGGCGAGGCCGACGAGTGGCAAGACGAAGCCCCCACCGAGGTCGAAGAAGAGAGGAGAGAGAGAGGGAAATTGTGCCTCACAAGAAAACGAAGCCCGACATCGACGAAGAAGGAGACGACGAACCCCAATATGACGGGTCATCTCCACCATCACGGGCCCCGCATGAGTTACAAAGTCCTCCCAAAGTCAAGCAAAGTCAAGTTTTGGCTTGAGCTTGCTTCGAATGAACTATTAAAGTAACCCCCTGAATCGCCTCCACCTCCGAATCAATGTTGTGGGTCATGCTGGGATGTCTTGAAGACAGTGCAACAGATTTCAACAAGAGGTTAACCCAAAGGACCTCGTCAACAAGAGGTTCAAAAGGACGAGGCGATCACTTTCTTCGAGGATGACCCCGCACTCGCAGTAGTGCCCCACCAGACGCATTGGTGATCCGCAGCGGTGGTTGCAAACAAATTGGTGAAGCGCATATACATCGGCGGTGGTGTGCGGTGAGCATCCTCTTGAGAATGCTTTGACAAGTTAGGAGTAGAGGAGGCGCCTCGCGCAGCGCCGCTACCACTCCAAGCTTCGCAGGAAGAAAAGCGCCAGACGGAGTGATCGACCTACCCGTCACAAAGGGAAGCGGCACCGACGAGCTCTACTAAAGTGGTACAGTTCTTCGTGGTCGGTGCCCACCACCGCACAACATCATACTTGGGCGAGATCAAGCAACGCAGTAGGCGGTGTGCTCAACCTACCACCGACAATAAAAATCCTACAAAGGAGGGTAGCCGTGATCCGGGAGACCGTAAGAAGCTAAGGAATGCATGCAGTCGCTCACGAGAGGTGCGAGACTTGGTCCAAAGACCCGCAGTATAGCAATTAAAGAAACCCGAGGAGTTGGAACCGGGAAAGACGTTGCCTACCCCAGAGAACTCGGTAGAGGAGGTCGCATTGTATGAAGACGAGTCATTCAAGGTCGTAAAAGTTGGTTCTACTGGGGTACCTCAATTAAGGAAACAGATCATCCAACTCCTAAGGGAATTCAAAGACGTGTTCGCTTGGTCGCCCCTTGACATGGCCGGGGTCTCACCGACTATCATCACCCAACGTCTCAACATTGACCCGAGTGTGAAACCGGCTCGGCAAAAGCAACGGATTTTTGCAAACGAACGGAATCAAGTCATCCATGACGAGGTGAACCAATTATTAAAAGCTCGACATCGCTCAAGTCAAGTATCCGACCTGGATAGCCAACCCGGTGATGGTGAAGAAATGAGGAGGGGGATGGCGAATGTGCATCGATTACACCGATCTCAATAAACATTGCCCTAAAGACTGTTACCCCCTTCCCAATATCGACAAGAAGGTTGACGCTTTGGTCGGGTACGAAGTCTTGACTTTTGGACCTATCTGAGGATATCACCGTGTCTTGATGGACGACGAAGACGCGCCAAACGGCCTTCATTACGCACTTTGAGTCTTTGCATATAAGAAGATGTCATTCGGACTCAAGAATGCAGGGGCCACCTATCAAAGAATGGTGGACAAAATATTTCAGCCCTACATAGGTCGGAATGTGGAAGTGTACGTAGATGACATCGTCGTCAAAAGCAAGGAGGAAGCCGCATGTGTTGCCGACCTCAAGATTGTCCTCGGCTTACTTAGAAAAGTCAACCTAAAGCTAAACCCCGTAAATGCACGTCATAGCTCGGTCCGGAAAATTTCTGGGATGTTGGGTTTCACAAGGAGGGTTAAAAGCCAACCCGTCCAAGGTTCAAACCATTGTGGAGATGAAGATGCCGAAGACAATCCACGACGTACACAAGTTGACAGGCTGCATAGCCGCACTAAGCCGTTTTCTTTCAAAAGCCGCGGATAAGCAGCTGCCCTTCTTCAAAATACTCAAAAAGGCTCCGGAGTTCTCCTGGAATGATATACACAAGTCCGCCTTTGAAGATCTCAAGAACTACCTCGCCAAACTCCCCACTCTATCCGTCCCGAAAGAAGGAGAGGTCCTTTCCCTATACCTCGCCGCCTCGGACGAAACCATAAGTGCAGTCTTGGTACGAGAGGAAGGACGTCAGCTCCCCGTGTATTTCATCAGCCGAGCATTGAAAGGACCAGAAACAAGGTACCAGCCTTTGGAGAAGCTCGCCCTGGCATTAGTAAATGCTGCAAGGAGATTACGTCCATACTTCCATGCACATCCCATACAAGTTCTCACTGATCACCCACTTCGACAAGTATTGATGAAGCCAGAAGCCTCAGGGAGAATTACGAAGTGGGCAATTGAATTGGGCGAACACGATATATCTTTTTGCCCCCGACAAGCCATCGCGGTCGCCCAGCAATTCCTTGTCGAGGCTAACTTCGCCGAGAAACCGAAACCCACCGAGTCCGTATCAGACGATGCCGAAGCCGAACCAATAGATAAAACACCGGAGGATTGCTGGCAAGTCTACGTTGACGGGGCTTCGGGGAAAACAGGTAGCAGAGCAGATATCTTACTCCTAGGATCGGATGGCCAAGAGATCACCTACGCACTCCAGTTCGCATTCAAAAATACAAACAATGAAGTGGAATACGAGGCCTTAATTGCGGGACTTCGCCTAGCTCAAAGCCTTCAGATACGAGCCGTGCAAGTTCACAGCGACTCTCAAGTCATAGTGAGCCACATGTTGGGGAAGTACGAGGCAAAAGACAACAGGATGAAGAAATACCTTGAAAAAGCCTACAACAAACTTTCTCACACTTCCAGTTGGTTCGCATCCCAAGGGAACGAAATAGTCGAGCTGACGTCTTAAGCAAACTGGCCTCGTCGTCAACGAACTCGCCAGTAGAAGAGGTCCGAAATAGGAACATAAACGATGATGATATCGGAGCCGAGGTCAACATAGTCTCTGATGAAGAACCTAATTGGATGACTCCCATTCGAGAGTACCTGGAGAAAGGTGAACTACCCCATGATAGGCTCGAGGCTAGAAAAATCTTGAGCAAGTCTCTGCGATATATACTTGAGCAAGGAGTCCTCTATAGAAAATCATACCTCCAGCCTCTCCTAAGGTGTTTGGGTCCAAACCGAGCTGATTACGTACTACGAGAAGTACATGAGGGATCATGTGGAAGTCACATCGGACCCCGCGCCTTATCGAAGAAAGTCATGCGATGGGGATACTATTGGCCAACAATGTTCCAGGACTCAATTGATCTCGTGAAGAAATGTCCGAAGTGCCAAATTCATGGAAACGTGCCGAGGCTACCTCAAACCGACCTCGCCAGCATGCAAAGCCCTTGGCCATTTATGCAATGGGGGATCGATATCGTAGGCCCTTTCTGCAAAGCTCCAGGGCAGTTTCAATTCCTGATTGTCGCGATCGACTACTTCACGAAGTGGGTGGAAGCCGAACCCTTGGTGAAAATCACGAGCAAAAACGCCCTCAACTTCGTCTGGAAGAACATCGTGTGTCGCTTCGGCATCCCTCATATCCTTATTTCAGATAATGGGACACAGTTCACGGATAAAGTATTCAAAGAATGGTGTCAAGAGCTTCGGATCCAGCAGAAATTTACCTCGGTGGCTCATCCTCAAGCGAATGGTCAAACCAAAGTCACCAACAGGACAATCGTGAAAGGACTCAAACTCGCCTCGACCGAGTAAAGGGCAATTGGGTGGAAAATTTACCACAAGTCCTATGGTCGCACCGCATCACACCCTCGGACATCGAACGAAGAAACACCCTATAGTTTGACGATGGAACCAAGCGGTGATCCTTGCAGAGATCGGCATGCCGAGCCCCCGCACCATTCACTTCTCGGCTGAAGCAAATGAGGAAAATCTACAAACTGATCTAGATCTACTTGAAGAAAAGAGAGACATCGCCTACATCAGAGAAGCTCAGTATAAGCAACAAGTAGCTCGGTATCACAACCAGCGCGTCAAATCCCAACAATTCCAAGTAGGCGACCTCGTACTTCAAAATAATGAAGTCAGTAAAGCCGCAAAGCTCGGTAAACTGGAAGCCACATGGGAAGGGCCTTATCAGGTCACAGAAGTCCTCGAAAAAGGGTCATACAAGCTCGCTCATATATCCGGGCAGCAAATACCCAGTACGTGGCACATCATTCATCTGAAGAAATACTTTGCATAAGTGTCAAATGTTGAGTCTGTTCGGTCGTGTCATTGAGTCTGTTCAGTTGCGTCCTTGAGTCTTGTTTTGTTATTACGTCGGTCTTTATTAATAAAATATTTTTTGCATGTTTTATTTGCCACTTATGCATACTATCTCTTCTCCATTATACAATACCCTCCAAGGAGGACGAAATACCCTCGACAGAGGACAGACTACATTCGTTTAATACGAGGACGAACTATAAACGCACGTGAGGGGACCACCCCTAGCGATAAAACTTGCCAAATAAGGAACATATACCTTAGTTTATTTCGAGGAAGAGGGGACCACCCCTAGCGATAAAACTTGCCAAAAAAGGAACCTATACCTTCATTTATTTCGAGGAAGAGGGGACCACCCCTAGCAATATTTCTTGCCAAACAAGGAACCCCTACCTTCGTTTATTTCGAGGATGAATACCTTCGTACGAGGACGAACTACCTTCATTTATCGAGGATGAATTACCTTCGTGTAACACGAGGACGACCTACCTTCTTATTGGTTACGGTAATAAAAGGACATAGTGTTCTTGAAAAGTCAACACGAAGCAAAATTATTCTTATTTCAAAGTATACAACTTATACATTACGAGGACGAAGATGGCCCAGGGGGTCGAGAAAAGCTGAGCCAATCCCTAGAAAAATCGGGATTCAACAGTTCGTCTATACTAATCCTACCTCTACCTCGTCCTCGATCTATGCTGAGAGCCCTGCCAGGCCGACCTCTAGGTCCCACAAGACGACCTCGATCGCTCGACGATAATCGACCTCAGTTACTCGATGGTACACGACGCCGATGGCTCACTGGACCGCGCCTATCTTGCATATAAAAATCTAAAGCAGAAGTCGCGGCACTCGGAGAGTGAGTCACGGCAAGAGAGGCCTGCCACCGAAGCAAGCACCCGCTCAAGGAAGGAATGACGAGCCACGACGATCTTGTACAGGCCACCGACCTTCTTAAGGTCGGCATATTGCTCCTGATATTGCCAAGAGTCTGAGCCGTACTCGTCCTTATATCTCCAACAGCGGGCTGTGAGCTCTTCAACTTTAGCCTCAGCCTCGGAAATGGTCATCCCACCACCGGCGTGTAATCTCTTCATACTCAAGATGCTCTCAATGACGGTTCGACTTTCTTCTCAAGAATCTCGAACTTATCCTCTAACTCCAAGAGGCGAGCCTCAAGCTCGTCCACGCCTCTCTGGCGCCCTAAGCAGTGTCACCTCCTCCGACATGGTTTATTTGGTCCTCCATATGGAGGAGTTCAACCTCTTCGATTCAAGAGCACGTGTCGAGGCTTCGATTTGATTCAACCAAGGGGAAGCATCAGACATTTCAGGGGAAGACTGAATACAAGAGACAAGCTTCTTCACGTAAACAAGTGATTTTATTATGCCTTCAGGCAGAAACAAAAATATACATATACATTTACAAAAAAAAAGAAAAAGAGGATCAATCGACCCTCCAAGCAGCCTTTCGCCTCGTGGGCTGGCAAGATCGTCCACCTCCGGACGGGAAGCCGGCCTCCTCCTCGGACTCGGGAAGCTTGGCCTCCTCCCGAATTCTAACTGACCTCGGCCTCCTTGCCAATCCCAGAGTGCACCGCCTCTGCCATTCCTGCGACCTCGGCAGCAGCCGTCGCCCTCGACCGCTTACATAGATCGGCCATTATAGCCTCGATCACAGGGTCCCGATCCACCGAGCAGGCATGAACTGACTCTGCAGTCAACAGCCTCGGCGAGGACGACAGATCCCCCAGCACGGGCAAGCTCCTCAGGCCATCGGCAAGGACCTTAGCATACTCCCGCAGAAGGTCTTCAGTCTCCACCACCTCATACCCGTATTTGGACTTCTTCAACTGCGGGTAATCCTCGGCGACTTCATCGAGGGTGGCAGCGACCACGCGCTTATTCAAAACCTCGACCATGTCACCGGCCAGTCCGGAGAATCTCCTTGACAGGAACAACTTCTCCGCAAAGGCACGGAGCATCTCTCCTTGCGAAGCCGCCAGTTGAGCCTCCCGACGTTGCACCGCTTCTACCTCGGCCTTCAATACGCCGACCTCGACCTTCGCCGCCCTCGCCTTCGCCGCCTCGGCTGCCTTCTCTGCCTCGGCAGCCGCCACGACCGCGATCTCCCTCCTGGCCACGTCCCGAGCTTTAACCTCGGCCTCGGCAATCTCACAAACCAGGAGAGTCTTCTCCTCCTCCAACTCCCGAGCGAAGCGAGCCACCCCATCAAACTGAACGACGGCACCCTTCAAGTAATCCGTCAATTGGGCAGACGTCGCCGTCAGTTGGGTGGACACCTTGGCCAGCTCGGCAGACAAGTCCTCAACCTCCTGTGCAATACCAACCATGTCAAACAAATACAAAGCATACTCAACTATGTGCAAAGTACAACAATAGAGTTACCTCGGGGAAAGACCGGCGAGCTACCTGAGAACCAATGATAACGCATTCCGGGTCGTTGGTGACCGTGGCGTCGGGAATCGCACGCCTTATCCTTTTAAAGCGTTGGAGAGGCTGAGGCGAAGGGGACTTCGGGACATCTTCAGTTCGCTCAGAAGAGGCCTCGGGTACCTCTTTCAATGTTAAGGTAGAAGGCTCAGCACCAGAGCTCGACCCCGTCCTCTTCTTCTTTCCTCTGACGAAGTCCACTGCAAAGGAAACGAACTCGTTAGAAAAAAAAAGGAATGAAAGGAGGGAGGCTCACCCTTCACCGACTCCACCGTGGTGGCAGGATCACAAGGGCTCAGCCCCGCAGCTGCAAGCTCGGCCTCGGAAAAGACTTCGTCCACCAAGCCGATCTTGTCTAAGGATTGCTCCAAACCACCGAAGTCGTAATCCGTGGCCATATCAGCCAGCTTTTCACGATTCCATGCGAACTGGAGTGACCCAGGAAAACGACAAAAGAAAAATTTCTGGTGTCAGTTGGAGATTTTCGACTTCGTCTTTAATTTGAAATTGCGACGAGGTGACAGATAATACCACCCCGCGCTGGATTTAAACTGAAAGAACCTAAGGACGATTCCTAAGGTCAAATGGAAGTTATGCCGATGTGCAAGGACACCGAGGCCCGTCAAATGCCGCAAGGAGTTCGGCGTTAATTGGGCTAAGGGAATGACGAACAACTATTGCAGTTCGACATATATAGAAGGATAGGGAAGACGAAGGCCATTTTTAAGGCTATCATCGTAAACTGTGACAAAGTCGTCCGGAGGAGCGTTAGCCCTATCCTCCGATCGGGGAGCAATGAATTCACAAGACCTAGGGATACAAAACCTAGACGCAAGCTCTAAGATTGAAGAATATTCTAGAACGGAAGGAAATGATGACACTTTACCAAAATCAACCGAGGGCAAGAAGCATAACCTACAAATATACGGCTGAACAGATTCAAGGAAAAAAAACTCCCACATCCACCGGAGAATTCAGTGGTGACACAGATACGATACGACGAGATTCATCAGACGAGGAAGAAGAAGGTGCCATGAAAACTTATTGGTTTAATAGAGTAACGAAGAAGATGCCGGCACGGACGCGGCAAAGACAACAATGGCGATAGTTGAGCACTTTTCAGTTTTGCAGAAAGCTTTGAAATTTTTTGAAATCAGAAATGGCTAAAGTGATACGGGAAATGGCGTATCAAGGAAGTTATTCCCCCAATAATGCACTTTATCGGGAACTCAACCGCTGCCACATTCAATGCGCATTAAATGCAAATCATGTATCCCGTGTTCGACATCGGCAGAGAATCCCGTATTCGGCCTCGGCACGACGTCATGTATCCACCCCGAAACTTCAGCATAACGCCTCATCAGGTGAAGCCATCCAGAAGACATCGGTATTAACACCTCGTCAGGCGAAGTCAAGCATGAAAACTTCGGCATAACGCCTCGTCAGGTGAAGCCAGCCAGAAGACCTCGGCATAACGCCTAAGCAGGTGAAACCAAGTAACATGACTTCGGTAAAACACCTCAAAGACGCCGGGCAAGCAACGGGACTTCGCAAAACGCCCGGTAAGATATACAAACAAAGCAACACATGACCTCGGCAGACGCCTCTACAGGTGAAGCCAGCGACATACGACTTTGAAAGCCTCAACAACACCAAGCCGAGTCAAGATAGAAGGACAGCAACAGGATCGATCGCGCTCCACTTCATCATAAACGAATCTCTGGTGAATTACAACTCCCAAACCCATCACGACCTCGCTGCGTCTTTTTGGGGGAGGGGATGTGATAGGATACGGCCCAACCACCAGGCCCAAGCATCAGACCCAATATAAATAAGCCTGACATTAAACTCGGCCCAGACGAGTTCGGCCCAAGAAGACTCCTAAACCAGTGGGAACGCAGAAGATTCGACCATATCTAAGAGAATCCTAATTGGAGAAGAGATAGGATTGAGATCCTATCTTAGAGGAGATCTTAGATTCGAGATCTAGGTCAATATATTTATGTATAAATAGAGGCTAGATTAGACGGAAAAGATCATCTACACTCTTTGTAATCGCTTCTTACACTCTCAATACACATACACTCTCTCTTGCCCCGTGGACGTAGATCTAATTCAAAGATCGAACCACGTAAATCCTTCGTGTTCATCGTGCATTTATTTCCCTAACGAAATTAAGATCGATCAATGGTATAGATAGAACTAGCAATCTGAAACAACAAATGACGTTAGAGCTCTCCTAAGAGCATCAATGAGGTGAGTCGATGAAAAGGGTTTTGAAGCTCAAGTTAGTAAGATGATCAAAAATAATTAACATGAAAAATAAACAAATCGTAAATAATTAAATTTTGTTAGAGAGATGGGACAACAAAGCGTGTCTGGTGTTTGGTATGATTTTGTGATGATTCTTGGTATTGTTTTACGTGTCATTTTCTATGGTTTGTCCTATTTATGTCGTTGGTTTGATTAATGTTTATTGATTCGGACTTACTTCGTTCGTCTCGATGTTTTGTAGGAAAATGGCAGAAAATAGGATGAATTGGATCTGCCAAGGATTAGATATAATTGAAGAGCATCTCGACAGGAGTTCATAGGCGAAAGCGGATCACAATTCGGAGTTCGGACGAGCGAGAAGGATCATTTCTTCAAAAGTCAAGACATGCACTCCGCGTGCCCGCTCGCGCACCGGCGCTGAACACTTTCAATGATTCTCATGAAAAATGGGGAAGGAATCAATGATTTTTTCCTTCATAATAATTGAAGAGCATCTTGATAGGAGTCCATAGGAACAAACGGATTGCAATTCGGAGTTCGGACGAAAGAGAACAGAGCGAAACACCAAAGTCGCGACGCTGTGAACACGCGAGCGCGTCGGCGCTGCGCGTCGTCCGCGCTGCTCGCCCAGCGCGTTTCGCATGCAACTGGCGTTGCACACGGCGCTGAACTTGACCCAGCGCCTCCTCAACCTCCTCAACCCCTCCTCAAGCCAAACCGCGCGCTGCTCTTCCTCATTCTCGCCTAACCGGCGCAAGGCTGCAAGCCGCGCTCGGCGTTCTTCCAGAACGCGACGCGTCCGCGCCAGGTTCGTCCGCGCTGGCGTGTCACGGCTATTTATTTCAGAGCTCCCGCGTCCGGCGCTGCGTCGCGTCGCGCTATGCGTGAAAAAGCTGTGCTATAAATACTGATTTACACGCAAAACCACGATCTCCTTTTTATTTTTCTTCCGTTTTTCTTCCTTGGGAGCGCTCTCCCATAGTTTTTCTCCTTCGACATTTGTTTCATTTAGTTTGTCATTGAGGATTCAAAGAACATTAATTCAAGAAGCTCATTTTCTTCCATTGCAATTGTAAGGATTTTCATGGTTTGATGTTACTCTATTTCAATTTCATTGTTGTTCTTATTTATATGCTTTCTTCATTATTGTTGATTTAATTTACTTAATGATTTCCTGCTTTCGATTAATTCATGCTCTTATTTGATGATCAATAATTAGGGTTTAATTGCAATTAGATTGATTAGGGCTCGACAAACCCTAAAAATAGGATTGCTATTGCTTTTGTTTATTGCTTTCGTTTTACCGCTTTCATAGTTCAACTAGGGATTGACAATCCCTGGTTTAGATTTATTGCTTTATTAGTTTAGCTCGGGATTGACAACCCCTAGCTTAGGAGAGCTGTTTATTTTCCGTATTTTAATTCTCGTATGTTCCAAACTCCATGATGGTATTAGTATGTTTAGGATTTAATCGCTTTACGTGTATGATACCGAACAATTGCCTGTTAAGTTTTCTTGAGAGACGACTTGGGTTAACTTATCACGCTCAATTACCTCGTCCGATTGCGAGTAAATTTGAGTGTGTTTTAGCTTGAAATAATTTTGGCGCCGTTCGGGAAAACTTTAGCGTATTGTTTGTGTTGTTTGTTTTTCGTGTTTCTTTTTTCTGCTTGGTTATTTTCTCCCCAGTGCGTGTAATTTTGTTTTGTTGTTGGTGTCTCATTAATGCGGGGTTACCAACAAGACAGTATGGTCGACAGTAGGGAGGGAAGTTCGTCAGATTGGGCAAATTCTTCTTGCGAAGAAGGAGCCCAATACGGCTATTCTCGAGATCCGTCGGGCCGTGAGCAGCCGACCTACAATCCATACTGGGATCAACCACCTCCACCGCACTATGAGGATCACGCTTATGATCCCAACTGGGACCAACCACCTCCACAGTACTATGAGGATCAAGCCTCCAATGCCTACTGGGAGCAACCATATCCTCCACCTCAGTATGAGTACCCACAACAACCACCTCCACCTCAAGACTATATTCTCAAGAAGAATACCTCCACACCGACTCGGGAAGGTGGGAACCGCAACATGATTATGGAGGGTGTGATCCACATCAGCCACAGCCTCCACAGCAACAGTGGTACGACCATCAGCAGGAGTATTTTACTCCACCACACCCATCACCACCTCAGAGGTATCCGTTGGATGCAATGGAAGCAGAAGTGTTTCAGACTCACCACAAACGGTCGGATGCTGACGACACCAAAATCAGGCGCTTGCAAGCAAAATTAGAAATGATGTCTGAAAAGCTAGACGAGTTACTTCAACAAGATGCAATAGGGGAGCCTCCAAGCTCACCCTATGAGGCTCAGGCGACCACTGACCATCAGAGTTCGCCTTTGGATGATAGAGACGCGACTCTTGAGCGTTTAGAGGAACAAATGGGACTGATTACTGCTAAGTATTTTGAGTATCAACGGCAACTTGCAATGAGGGAACTTCCAAACCAATCCGGTCAGGTCCAGGCGGTCACTGTTCTAGTAAGTGACCCAATTATTGAGAATGGGGTGGGAGAGATATCTGACGAGTTGCTGCAGCCAGAGGAGGTGGAAATTGATGAAGAATGGGTACGTGAGGATGAGGAGCAAAATCAGAGCCACAAGGAAGTTGATACCAGGGCGGCTGACGAGGAAGAGTGGGTGTGCGAAGTTGCAAACATGCCAAAGCCCACTCGGGAAGTGATTGCACTACCTCAACAATTGGAGTACGAGATCCCAGAGGAAGACAAATTGAGGACAAAGGTTGAGGTAACATCAATTATTTGTCAACATCCTAATTCACCAAAGTACTGTACTTTGGGAATTGAAGTTATTTATTTTATTTTGGAGAATAGAATGTTCGACTTGAGCTTAAATTGTGCATTACTTGTTTTCTTTACTGTCCTCTATGCTTATATGGTTCATACTGATGCTTTGGCCGAGATGGTATTCCTGCAGGTGAAGGACTATGGATAGTCCGTTGTTGTCTGGTTTACGTCGTGCTCACGACGTTAAACTGAGTGCTCCGTGGGAGGCAACCCACGTTTTGGCTTTGTTTTCTTTTCTTTCTTTTTCGTTTGGTTTTCGTTGTTCTTTGATCTGTTTGTTGTTGAGTTTGTTTTGCTCAGATCTGGAAAGCTGTCAGCAGCGAGATGAAGCCATGATGCTCCAACTCTACATCGCACATTCGTCGATTATCAGGGAAGTATCATCCTCTATGGTTATTTTGAGCTTTTAATGTTTTGAGCACTGGGGACAGTGCTCGATTTAAGTGTGGGGGATGTTTACTCAGTTTTGTATGCGTGATGTATTGTTTTATTGCTTAATGACGTGCCCTTGTGCTTATTTTGATTGTTTGGACGTAAGCTTTGTCTATGCGAGTAAGTTAGGATCTTGATTTGTGCAACTGAACTCTGTGGTATTGGTCATACTGATTTTGAATTTCCGAAACTTTTGGTGATATATGATTTGAGTATAATGTGAATTGACGAGACTGTGATTGATAGAAAATGAATAGGGGAAAATTGATGTGATTTGTCCGGCTAATGTTAGGGGGAGTGTTAACATTGTGGTTACCTATATACTCGTTTCTATTAAAAAAAAAGAGTAGAAAAGAAAGAGAATGAAAACTCCAATAAGTTGTTGAGATTGTTGAAATGGAGGATGGGATTATGTCCTCTTCTCGTGAATTGAGAAATGGACATGGGAAACCACGTTAGGAGACTCGAGTTCATCGAGAGTGCACCTTCGAATATTATTCCAAAATCTGTTAAAACATTCTTTTGCTTTATAAAAGAAACTTGTTGCTAAAGGTGACCACATTAGTTAGTTCACCCTAACGGAGAGTTGGGTGCGAAAGAGATTACCTTTTATTTATTGGAAGTCAATTGTCGTTCTTGATTTATTTCGCATTATCTTTGAATTCGTAAACACCAAGTGTGGGGGAAATGCAATAAGGTTTGATTGATTAGAATAAGGGTTAAGTTGCATGAGTTATCTTTCGACTCTTATTAGTATAGACTTTGCTTGAGGACAAGCAAATGGATAAGTGTGGGGGAGTTGTTTGGTATGATTTTGTGATGATTCTTGGTATTGTTTTACGTGTCATTTTCTATGGTTTGTCCTATTTATGTCGTTGGTTTGATTAATGTTTATTGATTCGGACTTACTTCGTTCGTCTCGATGTTTTGTAGGAAAATGGCAGAAAATAGGATGAATTGGATCTGCCAAGGATCAGATATAATTGAAGAGCATCTCGACAGGAGTTCATAGGCGAAAGCGGATCACAATTCGGAGTTCGGACGAGCGAGAAGGGATCATTTCTTCAAAGTCGCGCACATGCACTCCGCGTGCCCGCTCGCGCACCGGCGCTGAACACTTTCAATGATTCTCATGAAAAATGGGGAAGGAATCAAGGATTTTGTCCTTCATAAGAATTCAAGACCATCTCGATAAGAGTCCATAGGCGCAAACGGATTGCAATTCGGAGTTCGGACGAGAGAGAACGGAGCGAAACACCGAAGTCGCAAGACGCGAACGCGCGAGCGCGAGCGCGTCCGGCGCTTGGCTCGCCCCAGCGCGCGTTTCGCATGCAACTGGCGTTGCACACGGCGCTGAGCTTGACCCAGCGCCCTCCTCAACCCCCCAGCGCCCTCCTCAAGCCAAACCGGCGCTGCCCTTCCTCATTCTCGCCCCAACCGGCGCTGCGCTCGCAACCGGCGCTCGGCGTTCTTCCAGAAACGCGACGCGTCCGGCCAGGTTCCGTCCCGCTGGCGTGTCGCGGATATTTATTCCAGAGCTCCCGCGTCCGCGCTGCGTCGCGTCCGACGTTGCGCGTGAAAAAGCTGTGCTATAAATACAGATTTACACGCAAAAACCCTGATCTCCTTTTTATTTTTCTCTTCCGTTTTTCTTCCTTGGGAGTGCCTCTCCCATAGTTTTTCTCCCTTCAGACATTTGTTTCATTTAGTTTGTCATTGAGGATTCAAAGAACATTAATTCAAGAAGCTCATTTTCTTCCATTGCAATTGTAAGGATTTTCATGGTTTGATGTTACTCTATTTCAATTTCATTGTTGTTCTTATTTATATGCTTTCTTCATTATTGTTGATTTAATTTACTTAATGATTTCCTGCTTTCGATTAATTCATGCTCTTATTTGATGATCAATAATTAGGGTTTAATTGCAATTAGATTCAGATTAGGGCTTGACAAACCCTAAAAATAGGATTGCTATTGCTTTTGTTTATTGCTTTCGTTTTACCGCTTTCATAGTTCAACTAGGGATTGACAATCCCTGGTTTAGATTTATTGCTTTATTAGTTTAGCTCGGGATTGACAACCCCTAGCTTAGGAGAGCTGTTTATTTTCCGTATTTTAATTCTCGTATGTTCCAAACTCCATGATGGTATTAGTATGTTTAGGATTTAATCGCTTTCTGTGTATGACACGAACAATTGCCCTGTTAAGTTTTTCTTGAGAGACGACTTGGGTTAACTTATCACGCTTCAATTACCTCGTCCGATTGCGAGTAAATTTGAGTGTGTTTTTAGCTTGAAACAATTGGCTAGATAGCTTCGTCTGGTCGATCATCGTGGTGAGTAGAGGACGACAGTCATCTTGGCTAGTCGGCCCAATCAAGCGATACGAACCCTAGAAAAAATAATAGCATTGAGATAGCGAGAGAACGAGTAAGAGAATGTGGAGAGAACGTGTGAGTGTCAGTGATTAGATGTGTCTTCTGACCTAGTTAGACTATAATTATATGAGGTGATTGGGTAGCAACTAGGGCTTTGTTTGGGACATGCACCCCAACCCTTTCCGCACTGACTTTTCAGGGAGAGATCTTCCATGATTCTCCATTTGCTTCCTCGTTAAGCAGCCATATTTTCTAAGCTTTACTTGCCAGACCCGCTTACCCCTTATATCTAGGGCCAAACATCAATTCTTTATGATTTAATTATAGATTTTCAATTGATGAAGTACAATCAACAATTGATATGGGCCTATTTGCTCAGTAATTGTATATATATAAGATTTTTGGATGTAATACAAGCTTAAGTCATACAAAATGAAGATAATGATATTAAATGGAAAAAGAAAAAAGATAAATAAGTTACAATACGAAGTATTCTCAACAACTCCGTCAATCAAATATGAATTTATAGTTGGGAGAATATAAGTATCCTTCTATATGAATTTTCGTTTGGTGAAATCACATAGAAATTCGATGTGAGATTAGTAGAGAGATAACTATTGTTAATGGAATAAATGGATAATTTAGATAAATAAGAAAGAAAAAATTTGCACACAATTCAAGTGGGATAGAGAATTCATGTGATGCATTTATTTCATTATTGTATATAGAAGAAGATATAAATAAATAACAAAAAATTATGTAAGACTATCTTACAAGTCAAATATTCGATTTCAAATTTATGGTATATTTATAATTTTATTTGTATTTTGTAATATTTAGATTTAGGTTCGAAACAACATGATAGATTTTGACTTATCCAATCATTTTACGGAGCACCCCAAATAAATATATATCTGCGGTGACTTGTACTCATTCAACGTTTAGTTTATGAATTTCTTGAATTAATAAAAATTATAAAAGCAGAAAAATAACCCAATTCTCGAACTTCATTACCTCAGTAACTCAAGGAGGCGGTGGAATTAGGTGCTGCCTTTCAAAAAGGTCAACTGGTCATCATTTAATTTGCGTTTTTGAAATGGTCTTTCTTCTTTTGTTAAACAATACATCGAAAAATCATTTAGTTGACCAAATAATGCAAATATGCAACAACCATTCGTAAAATATTCCTTAAATTCGGCATGTTTTACAAACAAACTAGAAAAGAAAAACTAAATACTAAATTAAATGATGGCCAGTTGACCTTTTTGCAAGTCAGCACCTAATTCCACCGAATTAGGTTCACGAATCAATGCAATGAATAATGCAAAAAGATTCCCTAAATTTGGCATTCGGCATTTTTAACATATATTAAATATAAAATACAAGAATTAATACTAAATTCCATTTCCTTTTTTTTTTACGACTAATTCAGCGAGCAACATCAACATCCTTTTTCTTTTAATCTTGAACAAGTCTAAACTATATTATATAATTAAATAATTACAAATCTACCGATTTTTCCCCTCTTCTTTGGACTTCGAGAGCGAATAATTTTGTAAAAGTACGGCAAATAAAATTGCACATTTATTTACCAAAACGAAGAAAATAGGTTATGAATTAAGATCCATCGATGGGCCAAATTTGATCAACCATAAACGAGTGAGTCGAATTAGTATGAACCAATAATGTCAATATTAGTTATTACTGTATAAATTTTTCTAATTCATCATTGATAATTTTGATTTTTGACAGCAGATTCAAGAAAGAAATTCATATATATATATATATATAGAGTATATATATATATATATATATATATATATATATATAGCAAACTTGAAGGACCCAAAAGACAATGTCCAAATCTTGAAACCAATCTTGAAACCAGTCGAAAATACCTCCAAAATGTGGCAGATTCTATAAATCAACACACAAAATTACACCAGAAATAATATCAAAGATCCAACAAATTTTCAAGTTAAAAGTACTAAATTGATTGCTCAAAATTCAAGCAATAGTATAAAGAATGAAGTCAGTAGTTTCAATCCGAGCGAAACCCTTCGACCCCCTCGCAGACACCGCATCTCTGGCGGCGGCAGCGGCGCCGTGCTGCTCGTGGTGGTGGCCGGAATCTTCGTGGGCAGCGGGAGGGTGGTAGTACATGCGGGCAGTTTGGGGGCAGTGAGAGTGAAATCTACAAGCCATCCTCACGCCGGCGTCCAATAGCTCCAAGTACTTCGCCATCTCTCTAAGATTTTAGCCCTAATATTTTCTCCCTCTCTAAAAATTTCAGCGAGAAAGGTTGGAAGAAAAATAAAAGGGAAAGGAATTGTGATTCTTGGAAATCAAAACACGTCCCAACCCATGAAATGTAGAAATCTTGTGTTTGAGAGATTTGGAGATGGAATGGGGGGTTATATAGTGGGTTTGCTGAGATCTTTCTTTGCCTTTTCCTAATGCACAGGCCTAGCTGGCCGAGTCAGTTGAGGATCAAGGAATTTGCTCGCATACCCCTCTACTTTTTACTATTTCTTTTTAGGTTAATTGATTAAATTCTGATTTTACACGCGATCTTAAAATTTTGAATTAAAATGTGTAACTTTCAAATTTTTAATTTTTCCAACGAGTTCTAATCATGGTGAAATCCTAATTTTGAATAAGGATATAAAACACTAAACATGATTTACAGTGAAAATTATATATTTTACCTTTTATTACTCATAAGCATAATTTTACTTTAAAGTAAAGAAAAAGTATGATTTCAATTTTAAAGATGCTTGTAATTTAAGATTTGTTTCGTTAAACTTAATTACCACTAAGCCCTTTAAGAGGTATAATGTTATCGGTAAATTCGTAGATACGTGGTTCAAATTCTTCAGTTTATCTTATTAGCTTGCAACAAAGACTATTTGAATCTATTGTATATGAAACAAAAATTCATCCATAACGGCGATTCACACTCAAGTAGAGTTTGTTGATTTCATTTTGCCACCAAAAAAACTGTATTATTTACTAATAATGCATTAGTTCACAATAAAGCATATTACTTGTGTACGACATAAGTTTTAATAAAATTGTCAGTAGATGTTATTTGAGGAGAAATAGTTTCACTATGTGTTGAGTTGTGAGGGGTAAAAATAGTTTTTTGATAAATAACAAAATAAATGGTTGAGGTTGAATAATAAAGAGTATGATACTAAAAAAGAAAGTGATATACTTTTTGTATACGCTGAATAAGATAATTATGATATACTTATTATAGACGAATAAATTAGTATAATATATTTATTTTTTATAGTAAGATTATTTAAATAAGTTAACTAATTCATATCACACGTTCTTGTAAGTCATTGCCTAGACAATATAATTATTCTCAATAACACACGAAAAGAATGAAAATGTACAAATAGGAAAAATAAATTTTAGTTCAAAAGTATTAAAGTTTTAGATAGTATGTAGTACTCAATTTTATCTATTCATCTTATAGATTCCATGGTGGATATTTTTTCAGATTTTTTAAGTTTATTTTCATTGATTTCACTACAGCAAGAGTATATCAGTAATTTGATTTGTTATGTGATATTAAAATACAAACCATGAATAACATATTTATGTATGTAATTGAACACGAATATGTATATGAGTTTCTATTTTAAAGGATGGTGGTAGCGCGCACCTAAGGTCCGTTGGTCAACATGCATGTGTTATGTTTTTTTAATGCATGGGTATGTTTTGTAGTATGCATTTTTTCTCGATACATATGCAAGTTTAATTATATGCATATTTCTCGCACGAGTCTTCCCTTTTGTCATCTCCTTCTTCGATTTTCGACGAATTCCGCAATAAACCACCACATTCTTTTCCAATTTCCGACGAACTTTTCATAAACCACCGAACTCCGCCATAAACCGCATCCTTCTCTGATTTCAGGCAAACTCCACCGTGAACCACCGCTATAGTCACTCTCTCTCCATCCCTCAATCTTCTCTCAAAACTCTCTTGTCGTAGCCTCTGCCGCGCATCGGTACCATCGTATGCCACGGCCGTTGCACATACGTCATCGTGAATGTGCCTCCACCACTTCACATCAACAAGTTTTGTTTCGGCAAGTAAAATTGATGTGAAGAAAATAAGTTGCAGATAGGAGCAAAGAGAAAAAGAAGTGAAGATGAGAGAAAAGAAAGAGTTTTCAATTCTGTCCTTGAACCAAATAAATAAAAATTTATGATTAATGGCATGCCAAATGTTATTTTCTGGTGTGTCCACATTGTCACAATGTCTGGTATAAATTGGTATCATATATTATCCAAAAACATGATACGATCAAAACCTAACTCAATGTAACGATATTATATTTAACAATAATATATGTATTCAGCAGCAATTGCCTTTTGCAGTATGAAATCAAACAATTCTATCAAGAGTGTGAATTCTTTTCATGAGGTCGAGAATTAAACGAGACATATTAAAATTAACTAAAGGCATATTTACTGTCACAGAGAAAATGAAAAAGACAGAAGGGGAATTTTAGAAATACATCAAAATATAAGGGCTATCCTAAAATATCAAGAAATCATCCACTAGGGTTAGCCGAATTTATTCAATAATGACAATGAATGCGTGCCAAATACCGCGTCAAGTTTCCGCAAGATTAGCGTGGAATATTTTCCTCGAGTTTGTTAAATTGACCATTATACCCTTCATTTTGCAAAACTACTAGTTTTTCTTTCTTGAAAAGTAACTTCGCCATTTATTAATCGTAACTTTTGTCGCCATTGTAATTCGGACTGTTTCTTTTTCTTGATTAATTATTTTAATGGCGTAACGGTTATTAATGTAACGTACTATTCGAATAAATTATTTGAACGGCATCAGCATAGAATATGCTGTTAGTGTTTCTTCTCAAAGAAAGGAAAAGAATACGATATTAGTGAGCCTACAAAATAATGATTTTGAATTTTCTAAATTCGTGGAAGTATGAAAAATTGGAATTCTATACCTTTTCGGTTTTATCATAGAATATTTTAGAGGCAATTTTATATCCTTTTAAATATCTAGTTAATTTAACGATAAAGTGCAACATATTGGTAAGACACTTATCATTCGAATCATCTAAAAAAGTTAATGTATGTGCATTTTTTTTTTTTGCTTTAGTTATAATCGTTTCCTTTAAAAGAATATTCACTTAACTTGTTTTCAAAATAATCTTTAGCATGACTCACTTTCAGGGCTGAACCTCCTTCATTAACTTTGGGACAATGGCCTAGGACCGAATTTGAGGGCCCAAATTTAAAAAAAAAAAAGTTCATTTGTCATATTACTACATATAATGTTATATATCCAATATATAATCTCGATTGATGATGTTCTTAAATTTATTAAAACTTCAGACTCATTTCCTAATGTTTTTATTGCATATAGAATACTATTGAATATAGATGTTACTATTATATGAGCACGGAAGACAATCATGTGATATCTCAAACTAAAAATATGATTCTTGAAACTTCATTTTTTAAGAGGTTTCTTTTTTATTTTTCACGTAGCTGCTAACTTTCCGGTTATCAACGTCAAGATTTTATTCATTTAATTTCCTTCTTTTTTTTTTTGGATAAATTCAATATGTCATCGATTTGAAAATTTCCTAAGTTGACTTAATTGACGTGAAAATTATATGGGAATTGATGTTGCTTTCTGCTTTTTACTCTCGACCCTCAAGATGTTTCCTTGAATTTTATGGACCGTTGACTTAGCTCTATGTGGTTATAAAAATTTGTCTAAAATTATTTGACGAATCACAAATTTTAGACGGATCTCATATTCGACCCGTGTATTTATATTCAATCCGAATTTAGAGATTAGAATAACATGGCAAATAGATATGTACAAATAAATGACGGTTAAAAAGTGTCATCAAATCAATTAGTGATCTTATAAATTATTGGAAAAAAAAGCTTTTAATACGATCTTTAAGCTCTCAAATCATCACCTTCAATCAATAACAATTCGTTATTAGACTTTTTAAAAATATAATATTTGAGAAAATTTCTGGTGCAAATTTTTTTACATGTCTTCATTGTCTTGTTAGAACTTAGAAGCCTGCGTATAATATCATCCCAGACTAAATGAAATCGAAATTATAATTTTTCGTGCCACTGCCACATGATACAACGTCGTTTTGATTTCCAATATAAAAAAATTACTTAGGGGTGTTAATCTATATGATTATATTAGATAGATAAATTAATTTAGTATTTACTTTTAAGGATTAATATTTGATGATATCTCAAAGTTCGAAATTATGTTAATCATTTTGAGTTGTTTTCAATTAATTTTAATCCAACCAATTATAAGTGAAATTAGAATAATTCTTCAAACAAAATGAGAATTATTTATTCCTACTTTTATCTTTTACTAATCCCTTGTAGTAAACAAAGAATTGATAAATAAAAATTATCTTATCATATATTTAATACATCAAATACTTGATAATCATGAAAAGTAAACTTCCTCTAATTAATTTTGATTAGTCCACATGATTTATTGAAAATTAGATTAAGAGGTTTTGATATAGTCAAAATTTTATAGTATTTTCAAACACATATGATTTTTTAAAATTAGCCAAACACTATCTAAATATGTTTATGAACTGCCCACTAAGTATTCTCTGGCATTCAGTCTAAATATTTCCAATATATTTTGCAGGTACGAAGTGACGGTAGACTCATGCCCCTACTAATTGTTGACGTTTTTATTATTCATTGAATTGTAAAATTTGTCATGTGCTCAACAATTTTGACTCATTATACTCCTCTGTTCAATGATATGTTTAAAATATTTATGTATTACATGATACGTACGCCTATATAGGGTTGTGGTGTAACATCCTAAATTTATAATTTAAAAATCCTGTTATTTTTTCTTAAATAGTTAAAGCGGAAACATGTCAAGGTGATTTCTTTTCTTTCTTTTTTTATTTTAAATATTTAAATAACACATATAAAAATCTCTCGAATAAAAATTGTCAAATAATAAGTCCAACAAAAGTCCAAATTTTGCACGATAAAACTGACGTCAACCAACGACCCAAAGCAAACTACGCAAGACCTAATAGAATGAGATAAGGTGGATTCCTAATAACTCAAATCCAACAACGATAATAAAGAAAAAGAAATTAAACAAAATAACATAAGTCTTGGAATGAACTAAAAGCGACATAACACCACTAGGCATACTCACATCGCCACGCCGCTCCACGATCACTGACCTGAAAACATTTTAGATAAAAGAGTGTGAGCACAAAAACGTACTCAGTGGTGGGGAACAAGGAATATCATTATTTTTGTCCAAACGTATATATATCGTAGGAAAACAATAGTCAATCATATTCAGCCTCACTGGCAATGTCCACTTGCATACTCACCACGTGCAATCATATCTAGCCTCACCGGCATAGAATCATGTCTCACCGGTATAGAATATACACGTAACCAATGACTCACCGTCAAGGCTCAGCCTCATCGGCTTAAAATTTTGCCTCACTGGCATAGGATATATACGTAGTCAATTACTCACCGTCAAGGCTCAGCCTCACCGGTTTAAAATTCCTGTTTCACCGACATAGGATATACACATGGCCAATGACTCACCGTCATGACTTTCCACTTGCATACTCTGTGCATGCTATAAATATCGTATCACAATCCAAACCACGATATACACATTGGACATAAAAGATATTTTCTCAAATCAATTTCATTTTCACAATAAATATGTTTATTCCAAATCACATATTTGCAAGATAAAGAAAATTTCACCCACCTTGTTTTGTCGAGCATAACAAATCCAAATCAATCAATTTTTGGACGAGGGTCCTAATTACGCCGCACCTAATTCAATAAATACAATAATTTTATAAGAGCTTTTACAAAATCTTAAATATTGTTTCCTTAATTAAAATTAAATATCTACTAAAGTTATAAAGACAAGTTTAATAATTAGATTAAATGTCATATAATAAACCTAATATGAAACGAGAACTACTAGGTACAATAGTTGGAAAAATAATTCTTTAAAACATAACCAATTAATTTGTTGTATCAATAGCCCATTTCAACATTTAATGTTTATATATATATATATATCGTTGCAATGGTTTTATAACTCTTCATTTTGTCGTAGAGAGTTTGGTATAAACTTTTATATCTCGCATATCTTTTATTGTATTTTTAATGTATTTTAATAAAAAACCTTTGCATTCTTATCCTTATTATACCGAAAATGAAACCATATGTGGAAATGTATTTAATACATTAAATGAGGGTGAAAAGTTTTATCGTGAGTATGGTGTTGCATGCGGCTTTGGAACACGTATGACAACTTTAGTCAAATACGATGATGATACTATAGTTTGGCGTTACATCGTTTGTAATAAAGAGGTGTTAAAAACCGGTTTATAATTCTCCAAGCAATTCACATAATATTATTACAAAACGCAAGAGGATGTCGACAAGGTCGGGATGCGTAGCGTGTTGCATTCCGAATGAGATATACATAAAGTGCTATATTCATGCATTATATATGCAACAGTACAACATATTTATTACTCAACGGAAACAAAAACAAATGCATAAGATGACCAAAAATTCAATGCATTATACAATAAACATTGTTTGACAAACAATAACATTCACATAATTCTTATTTCATTTACAAAGACAAAAGTTTTAATGTTATACTTTTGGACAAGATATTTTAAACTCAAACAGGAAACAAAAACTAATGCAAAAAATGAAACCTAATTCATGATCATCATTTTTTTAAAAAAAAATACTAGATGCCAACACATGGAAAACGAAAGCATAGAATCACTTTGTTGTATCTTTGTAAAACAAAACGATTAAACCACGACAAACTCGCCATCGTCTCTGCCGAGCGACTTTACCTTCCGCTTCTTTGTTCTTCGCTCAACCCCACGAATCATTATCAAGATCTGCTTTAAAAATACAAATGCTAAACAATCACAAGTATGTGCACCACAAATCATAATGTGCATTAAGTATAACTATTACATTAATTTACCAAAATATAAAGAATAAGATTACGAAATATGTATGCAAATAAAACACAAACAAAAACACATAGAGTTTGGACAGCATACTATGATGAAACAAGTAAACAATATCTGAGTCACATTAGTAAGCCAAATAAATATATAATGTCAGACCGATTTGTACATATTATTTCTTATACACTACAAATGCAACAAACTTAACATTATATGCAATACAAATGATGTTATGTGCAATAAATACAAATATTATGGTAGTAATGATTCTATTTTTACATCATATTAATACAATATACAAAACGTTTGCAGTGAAAAGAAATCGGTTTTGTCAAAACTAATTTAAGAATGCATACAAAAATGAGGATACAAAAGAACAACAAATGAACGTCTTCAACAACTAATACAATAGACATTGTTGGGACCACCAAGAACATTAAAATAATTGTTAATTCATGTATAAAGACAAATGACAACCTATGTTTAACTAAACGGAAACCAAATCTCTGCAAAATTGAACCTAATGCGTAAGCAAATTATTTTTTTTTCAAAACCCTAGGTTCGAATCCCAAAATTAGATATCGGCAAAGTAAAAGGTTTAAAATTTCAATCTAACTATTGTCTTTTGGATTCTTCGAGGAGTTATCAGTTTTCAATGGTGTGTGTGAATTTTGAGAAAGAGATGAGGAGAAGACGCGATGTTGAATCAATTACAATGAATATAGTTCAAGAATCGAAATTCAATCGTCATTGTTTCGGTATTCACGAGATGAGATGCACAGTTAACTAAAGGTTTTCAATTAATTGTGTAGTTATTATCTTCAAATTGTTTTGGAAAGAGATGGAAAAATGATGAAATATTTTAAACAATCTCACGTTTTACCCCTACCGATACCAGCAAGCAATTAATTTTTTTTATAGTTATATATATATAAATATATATATGGAATATATAGCTATCCTACGATTTAATATATATAGCTATCCTACGAAAAATAATTTAATTTGATTAACTTGAAAATTAAGATGTCAACATCAGTACATCTTCTCTTTTCTTCCCAACCTCACAATCCATGCATGTAACTTTCTTGTTCTTGCTTTCTTGTTTTCTTCTCACTCAAACAACATAGATGTAAACAGGTGGTAATAGGTCATATTTATGTATATAATAAATTCCAGATTTTTGTGTGCATTTCCTTAGTTCGGGGGAGAAATAAAATATACACGCATATGATCTCTGCAACTAGTTTACATCCTTAGTCAATTTTAGAAACTATAAGTACCGAAAAAGGATGCTTAACAAAAAGGAGAAAACTTACAATTGAACAAAACTTCATATTCACAGCTTTAGAAAACGAGTGAAAGTGATGAGAAAATATTTTGACTGTGACGACGACAAGTTAATTTATTTTCAAAAAAATAGGTTAAACCCTTACAAGAATCCTACTCGTTCTCTAATTATACTTAACAAAGAAAATCTTGTTCCTATTATTAAGTAGGAAAAGAACAATACTACATGGGCTCTAAATTAGTATTCCAATCCACTTTCCTATACGGGCCAAACAAACAAATAAATAAATTACTTAGTCCTTAAATTATTTCATAATTAGGCCCAACATAATAAATTTTATTCTTCTATTTATAAGGTAATTTCTGAAAGCCCTAAAATAAATTTAAAGTTCGTTTTATAGCTAGGGGCGCAACTACAGACTTCCTCAAGTCCAACATAAAAATCGAGCATAACCAATATTCATAAATTCAATGTAAATTATTTAAAAATTAAAGCAAATTAAATCAAACAAAAAGTGGGGCATTGCATGGCCTTCTCGGCCTTATAGACTATCGAATTGTTTAAATATTGATCTCTTAATCTTATCAATTCTTAAATGATTTTAAAAAGTTGATTGACGAATTTAAGGAGGTGAGCAAAATCATAATTGGCCCAAAGATATTGTATTTTACAATAATGATCCATTTCATTTAGTCAATTTGGTTTATTTAAATTCAACTCTCAAAGTTTGGAGGTTTAAAAAATTAAAATTGAATTATTCGATACAAATAATAAATATTTCTATTTATGTGTGGCGCGACCTTGCTCGCTACTACTAATAACTACGTTTACTTGAATTAAGTTACTTACTTAAAATCCATCCATCAAGTTCAGACGCTTCAAAAAAGTTGAATTAATCAATCCAAGTAACTAGTATTTCCAATTGTTCCTTGTTAGCACAACGTTGCTCGCTGTTGTTAACAACTATACCATACACTTGTGGGTACCACAAGTTTTTGGAGGACTTAATTTGGTGTTGTTTCTGTTTATGCATCAACAAGAACAAGTTCCATAATTTTGCTAGCTGGTGGTGTAATAGGGCCTGATCTGGATTGTATTGTGTTTCCGCCTGGAGCTATTTCAATGAACACAGACGTACAGAAGTATCATTTGTTGTTAAGAAAAATATCATTTACATTAAAAAAAGATCATTTATTTTTTACCCCGTAATTTTGAAAAGTATTATTTATATTGAAAAAAATATCATTTATACTGAAGAAAATTATCAAAATCACATATGTAGACGGATGTACATGAGACCGCATCTCCAATGAAATATTTGGGAGTGCCGTTTTCTGCCTAGAAGTTGAACCATTAGAGCTACTCCCCTCTGATAAAATTAAATCTCTGACTATATATATTAACAAGTGCTCTTCTGTTTCGTTGTCTTATGCAGGGAAACTCGAGCTGATCCGGTCGATGCTGCAGGAGTGTTTTTCTTGTACAAACTTAACTCTTTAAAGCCTTCATTTTTGTGACATTAGATTTAGTTATGTACATTAAAAAAATAACCTGAATTTAGCTAGCTTAGCTTGGGCTTGTGTTTGCAACGATATAAGAGTTTATTTATGATCTTAGAACACTTTACAATGGAGTAATTGCGAACCTACCAGTGATTATTATTATTATAAAACCGAATGGATCGATCTCATGTAGATTTGATGCTTACAATTATTCACACTCAGAAAGAGAAGAGCTGACAAGGGTTGTTGGAGGCAGCCACCACTAGCTCTAGCTCACTCGCTAGTATATAAAAGCAAGGCATCCCCGTGACTGTACAGCTTTAATCATTTATCATAAATTCAAAAAACAACAAAATGTAATTCTAATTAATCACAACAAGACAAGCAATCACGGACTTAAAATCACTTTGTTGTTTCTTTCCTTGTCATTGTTCACAATATGAATTGACACAAGTACGTAGCAAACTCTCACCGCCACCTTCACTCCTTCGCTCCTCCATGGAACCACCGCCGCCCCGCATTCTCATACAACCTACACACTCACAGCCTCCTCAATCTCCTACTCCAAATCCGCCGCCACCTTCCTCTTCAAGCCCTGCAGCTCCACGTCGCCCACTCACATCCTCAACAACGTCTCCCTCACCGCCCACCCATCCCAAATCCTCGCCATCGTCGGCCCCAGCGGCGCCGGAAAATCTACCCTCCTCGACATCCTAGCCGCCCGAACGGAGGCTACCAGCGGCTCCCTCCTCCTCAACTCCGCCCCTCCACCCCTCCGCCTACCGCAAGCTCTCCGCCTACGTCCCCCAGCACGATGCATGCCTCCCTCTCCTCACCGTCGCCGAAACCTTCGCCTTCTCCGCCGCCCTCCTCAACCCCAAAACCGCCAACATCCCCGCCATCGTCTCCGCCCTCCTCGACGACCTCCGCCTCCAACACCTGGCGCAGGTCCGCCTCGCGCACGGCCTCTCGGGCGGAGAGCGCCGCCGCGTCTCGATCGGGCTGAGCCTCCTCCACGACCCCGCCGTCCTACTCCTCGACGAGCCCACCTCCGGCCTCGACAGCCGATCCGCCCTCAGCATTATGCAGACCCTGAGGTCCGTGACTGACACGCGCCACCGCACCGTCGTCCTCTCGATCCACCAACCTAATTTCAAAATCCTGTCCACAATCGACAAAATCCTCCTCCTCGCCAAAGGCAGCGTCGTCCACCACGGCACCGTCTCGTCTCTCGAAGACTTCCTCCTCTCCAACGGCTTCACAGTCCCCCCGCAACTCAATCCCCTCGAATACGCCATGGAAATACTAAACCAGCTCCACCAACCCGAATCAGCCGCTCCTCCTCCTCCTCCGCCTCCTCCGTTGTCTGAAACTAAAACGAAAGAGACGATCAGATACAGAAGCTCGAGAATCTACGAAATAACTCTCCTATACTACCGCTTCTGGAAAATCATATACAGAACAAAGCAATTGCTCATAACAAACACATTGCAAGCGTTAGGCGTCGGGATCGTTCTCGGCACCATCTATATAAACATCGGATTAGAGAAATCGGGGATCGAGAAGAGATTAGGGCTCTTCGCATTCACTCTCACCTTCCTCCTCTCCTCCACCACCGAAACTCTCCCAATCTTCATCAACGAGAGGCCGATCCTGCTTCGAGAAGCTTCCAGCGGCGTCTACCGCCTCTCCTCTTATCTAATGGCCAACACTCTCGTCTTCCTCCCTTACCTACTCGCCATTGCCGTGGTCTACTCCGTCTCCGTCTACTTCCTAGTTGGCCTCTGTGCCACGTGGCAGGCCTTCGCCTACTTCGTTTTGGTTATATGGGTGATCGTGCTAATGGCCAACTCCTTCGTGCTTTTATTAAGCTCCGTGGCGCCCAATTTCATCGCCGGAACTTCCTTGTTAAACCTGATGCTGGCAGGATTCTTCCTCTTCTCCGGCTACTTCATCTCGAGAGACAGGCTACCCAAGTTCTGGCTCTTCATGCACTACTTCTCCATGTACAAATACGCGTTGGACGCGTTGCTGATCAACGAGTACTCGTGCCTTGTCTCGACGTGCTTGATCTGGTACGACGAGGGGAGCAAGACGTGCATGATCAACGGCCGTGATTTCTTGGAGAGGAGAGGGCTGCATGAACGGCAGCGGTGGATTAACGTTTATGTTATGATCGGATTCTTCGTGCTCTATCGCCTTCTCTGCTTGATGGTTTTGATCAGAAGGGTTTCCAGATCCAAGAAATGAATCTTGTTTTCTCTTTTTTCCTGTACGTTTTTGTTTTTACGTGTTTGTCCAGAATAATTCGTCTTACTGTATATGGGAAACATAATTCAACTGCAATATTTATGCTTTTAGCTTCAGCTACCATGCATTACTCACTTAGTTGGTTGCATCTTTGCAGTAGCTAGGTTATAGGTGCACAAAATGTGAGGTTTACCCGTGCACACCTTAAGGTAGCGTGCACACCTTAAGGTAGCGGAGAAATGATCACAACTTAATGTCTTTTCATGTTGGAATCAGGGTTAAGGTTCAATACACCAACTTTGAACGTGAGTTTGAGGGGTTTATTTAGGTCGCTATCGTTGGATTCATTGAATATATATATACACGATAAGTCCAACTCACAAGGTGTTTATAGATACAAATGGAATATATTAAACACAACAAATGTGTATCTTTCTTTAGAGATTCTAGAATTTGGATTTCCATAAAGACTTCATCAAGTACTACTATATATACTACATATATATTAATATATACAGTAGCAGACATTTTTTATTTTCTTGACAATAGAATGCCCAGTACCAAATCTCATACAAATAGCTCACAAATTATATATGAGAAACAAATCGTACGTGCCATGTATTTTAAGCTTGCCTACATAATTTGATCAGCTGTCTAGCTTACTTAAATTTCCTCAAAATTTAATTAATGTGACAACAAATCACTACTCAACTCATCGATATGTATATATTTTAGTAATTCCGAATTAATTTTGTGTGGAATGTCCAATTTTGCATTTAACTATAACGTTGATGCTCAACTCATGTTGTATACTTAAGAACCCCAAATATATCCACAAGTTTCTCTATATAGGGTCGATATCAATTATTTATTACATTCCCACTTGATCTTACTCAACAAAGAAGAGCGCATCAACCAAAACTTCCATATGTGCATATATCATGAATCTCTCTCTCTCTATATATATAGGAGAGCGTTAAAGTGAGAATCATTTTTATTATGAGAATGTGAGAACCAAAAATGACAATTCACTGTGAAAGTTGATGAATTCGATCATAATGAAAGTTATTGACTCCAAAAAAATAGAATTTTCGTCCCTCATGAGATTAGAACCGGGTGAAAAGTTTTGAATTTAGTAACTTTCCCAATAGATTCATTAACTTTCATGACGAATTCATTTGGTTCTTGGTTTTAGGATAAAGTTGGTTTTCATTTGAATCTAACTCTCTCTATATATATATATATAGTGTGTGTGTGTGTGTTTGTGATTTTGTGTTTTGACATAAGTATATATTATGGATATCGTGGATGTATTAATGCAAATGATATTATTTTGTAGGAGCATTGGGCCATGAGAGAGAGCTGAATGATTCAGAAATATCGTTGTCTTTTTGTACAGAATCAGTGCTTATTGGTTCACGGGTTGATTTCCACTCCCACATGTGATCAGTGATGTATGAGGTGGATTCCTTCAGAGAGAGAATAACGATACGGCGTTGGCTTTGCTCCTTCAGTTCCCACCATATTCAATTAATTCACCACTTTGCTCTGCCATTCCTCTTAATTTTGTTGCTGCAACTTAACTAACATATAGCTAGGTAGCCGGGCTGTTCCGTAAAGAGTTAGTAGATTTGGGAGCAACGTAATTGGGTTGTTCTCATTTCTAGTAACCCCTTCCGTACTCGAAAAGGGAGGAAGGGGGAGAGCGGCTACTAAAGCATGAACTAAAGGATAGAAAGACTAAGCTTGTAATTACTGTAGCTCCCCAAAAACTCATCTGCCAAGTTGACGCCAATTAAAATTTATTAATATCTATTAAGATGTATATATTAGTCTCCATTAATTAAGATCAATTAATTACAATTAGCTATGATTCAATTGGAGCATCGTGTATTCGAATATACCGAATGTGCTCGGGAGAATTTTAGTTTTATTTCTTCAATTTTGGACTCGCGTTGATAAAATCAAACAAGGTGGTAGTTTAGAAGTGGGGTATCGATTAAATCCTACAAAAACGTCTTCTACATTTAGATTGAGACTATTGTTAGGATTTTTCTAGTCTGGATTTTCTTTACAAAAACCTCCACATGTAATTAAAATTAGAAGTTCATTGAAAATTTCATTGTTAATCGAAAATCATCATTCATGCCAACTCCATAAGCTGCATGTCTATTCCGTCGACATGATTTTTCATTTTCTGGATTAATTGAAGGGGGGAAATATAACTAAATAGTTTTTTTTAAAATAATAGCAAAATGTCTGATACTCCTCCACGCTGAATCCCTTTATTCTAATTTCTCTCCATCTTTACTCTCATTATCTACTATGAATGTTGAAGAATTAGAATTGAGGAATTGGGAAAGAAAGTGAAATCGTGAAGGGCTGGAAAGAGTAAAGGTACACTGAAGAGTTTGGACGAGTTTTTAATTTTATAAAATTAAATATGGGAGTTGGACATATATATCGAGGTGATTAATTACTCATATAAAAACGTAAGTTTTATATTCTAAAACCTTTTATCCTTTTACTATTTAATTTCTTGCTATAATTTATGGTGAAGCTATGATGATTTAAGCAAGATTCTTAAATTACTTTTACTGCCCTATTTTGGATAAAGATTTACTGCCCTATTTTGGATAATGTATTTTTTACACCGACAAACTTAATATCATATACAGTTATTCTACTCAAAGTAACAAAAATATAAATTTTGTCAGTTCGATGTGAAAGTTAATTGAAACCCATGAAAGAAGGTATGTCGGCTAGATATTTGGATATCATCACTCATCGCAACAATTGATACGTACACTGACTTAATTGACAAATAGATGGCCTAACCATGTTCTCTCTTTGTGCTGTTTTTATCTTCAGATTTGTTTCGATCATTTCCATTATGGTGTCTTTTGTGCATAGTCATACTAGATTATGAATAAGAGCTGTTTTACCGTGAGCCACCCTTGTTTTTTGTTAAAATAATTATATATTAATTATAGTGAGTAAGGATAATTAGATTTTATTAATTTATACTTAAATTTTAATTATAATTTATTAATTCATAATTAAGGTTTATTAATTCATAATTAAGGTTTATTATTCAAAATTAGGATTTATTAATTCAAAATTAGGGTTTATTAATTCATGATTAGGATTTATTGATTTCAATTAGACTTTATTAAGTCAAAATTAAGATTTATTAATACATAATTATGATTTATTAATTTAAAATCAAGATTTATTAAATTAATTAATTTTAATTAGAATTAATTTAATAATAATTAATTAAAAATTAATTAGGTGGTCTCGGCGTGCACAGAGACCACCCTGAGAGTTATTAGGACATGGAGTAATTTGGATGATTCTTCTTTATTGAAAATCTCTGTCTTTAGCCATTATTTACTCTATGTTCAAATTGATACTTTTAATTTGCTTATGTATTGATTGAATTCATACTTTCAATCCCCCATCTTTTTTCTATAATTGGATCGATATTGAACACATTTTCCAGCAATGAAGCTAGCCTCCGTAGTCCGAGTCTTTTCCGCCATATGGTTCAAGTACGTCAACTCTTGCAGTATCTCTATCGAGGTTAGGGGTGCCTCCAATGACAATTTAAAAAAGAGTTGAATCCCAACTTTTATGTTATTGAAGAGAGTTGATAAAAGTCGGAAAACAAGAAGCCAACTTCTATAGAAAGAAGTTAGTTTTTTCCTCATTTTTTAATTACTTTTTATCTTTGAATGTATTTTCATGATTGGAGTCACCAAACTGTCAAGAAAAATGTGGAAATCAGCATCATTCAACTGTTTATTTTTGTAATATTAGTCTTGATTACTAGATCGAATCAAGAGTTTGATATTGTCGCTTTGGCTTCTTAGCTGGTTAAATTTTCCTCATATAAACCTTTGGTTGATGATATCTTTCTCTGTGTAGTTGGACGTTTACTCTCTTAAAATTAAGTTCTATATTTGATTATGAATATTGGTTGCTTAGCCGGAACTTCAAAGTTTAAGGGGTTAAAACAGAGAAATTCTTTTGTCTTCGTCTGTAAATTTCGAGAACACTAAAGGGGTCAGTTTGTAATACTAAAGAAGTATACTAATTTGCAAAAGGAATTAATTTTTTATTAAGATTGGGGCAATTAAGAGATTTCACATATTCTACTAAAAAAAAGAAAAAAAAAAGATTTCACATATTGATTAACACTTGATTTTATTAGGGTTTCTGTGGCGACCGCCTATAAGTACCTTCATAGGTTCAATCTGAAGAAGTGCCTTGCTCTCATCTCATTCGTTTCTTTCATTTGTCGGTGCTTCTTTGTTTTAGGTCTACACTTCATTTTTTCTTGGTTTTTGAACTAGTTTATTTTCTCTTTCGTTAAATCGCAAATTGTGAAATTTATGAAAGGAGAAGCCAATTTGCAGAGCAAGGACGTCGATTTCATATCAATGACTAATACTTGCATTGAAGGTTGGCGACATTCAAGCGATTCTCCGTGCCCTTCATCTCTTCAAGGTTTTGATTGCGGCCTCGAACAAATCTCTACATTTTTTTTTGTTTTTATTCTATTATTACTACGAAATTTTACATAGGGATCATTTTTTTGAGAACAAATTTATGTTTTTCCGATAGGATTTGTTTTTTTAGTTTACGGTTTCTTTGGGTAAATGGTAAATTGTGAAAGAACAAGCCAATTTGCAGAGCAAGAACGGCGATTTCATATCAATGACGAATACTTGCATTGAAGGTTGGCGATATTCAAGCGATTCTCCGTGCCTTTCATCTCTTTTTGGTTTTGATTGCGGCCTCGAACAAATCGCTACATTTTTCAAAATTTGATCCTTTTATTTCATTTTATTTTTGAATTCTCTTGAATTTTATACCAGCGATTTTTGAAAGAATAAATATGTTCTCCTTTTGACAAATTTTTTCTTCAAATTTTCTTGTTGGGATTTGATTTATTATGTAATTATTATTAATATAGTATAGCAATGGAATTCGCTGTGAACTTATGTGCCGTTTTAAAAAAAACTAGTGTTAATTTATGAATTATGATAAAGCAAAAATCTTAATCCTTGGACAACACAAATTGGATCAATATTGTTAAGAAATGATAAAGCGTTCAAATCAAGGTTTTACACATTGTTCCATTGCTCGGATGGACAAGTTGAAAGGGCTGGTTTGCTAGGGTACTAATTATGTTAAACAGCATAATTATGCTGAAAATACTGGAAAAGGTAGCTGTTTAAAATTTAAAACAGTCTGGATCCAGATACCATTCATATTAACATGGCATGATAAATCTTTCAAACGTAAATAAGATCGAACTAAAAAAAAAAATATTCACAGGGAACAAAAGAATAAACAACTCTTTTCTCCGATCAGAAAAAAAAGATACTATCCAAGTTGCTTTTAGAATCCTTAATAGGATGACAATGATCTGGATCGGATCTGTTAGATTCAGATTCGATTGTTTTTGCTTTTGTCCGAATTCAATCAGGGTCCATTGGATCTCAAAAAATTAGATCCAAATCCATAAGATTCACATGATCCAGGGTCTAGACGTGGATCCATATGTTTTTGCTTCTAAAATAAATTCTAAATTAACTATAATTCACAGTAACACCATAATAATTAGGGGTGAGAATCGGGACGGGACCGGGTACCCGTCCCGAGTACCGAGTCCCGAAGTCCCGAAAATTTGCATTTTTTGTGTCCTGGTCCCGGTCCTGGTCCCGATCGGGACTTCGGGACTCCCGGTCCCGAAAATGTTCAATTTTTTAGTCCCGTCCCGATCCCGGTCCCGAATTTAAATGTCCCGAAGTCCGAATGTCCCAAATTACCCCATAAACCCGAATTACCCGAAAATCTCAAAATACCCGAATTTATGAGTGGGAGAATTGAAGAAAACAAAGTATTGATTTAATTCAAAAACATATATAATCGGGACTCGGGATTTTTCGAATGGGACTCGGGACTCCCGATACCCGAACATATAAATTTTCCGGTCCCGATCCCGGTCCCGAACCCGTAAATTTCGGGAGTCGGGGTCCCGAATCCCGTCGGGACTCGGGTCGAAAATTTCCCGAGTCCCGATCCCAAATTCTCAGCCCTAATAATAATCTAAATACACAATAATACTATAATAATTATTTAGAATTTCTACAATTATCACTATATTGGAAGGCGTTAGTTATAAATTTACTATAAAATAGAAAACAACAAACAACTCGATCGTCGGTGGTGTAAGTGGCGCGACCTGTCGTGAATGCCGATTAATACATAATTGAGAGAATTTGAAATGAAATTGAGAGCATATTTGTTTTGGGAAAATTTGAAAAAGAAAATTGAAGAGTTTTAAGTTGGGGTTATGTATTTAATTATAATAAAAATAAGGCGAAATATATACAAGTACACACTTTTGTAAAAGTGTGTACATGACATAACCATTTTGAAAAATTGATACATTGTATATCCATTTGCTTTTATAATATATATCTACAGTCTGTACGTTTAGTTTCGATTTGAATTGTGACATGCCACTGACAAAACAGTAATATTTTTGTTTGTTAACAACCTACAAATCAGTAAATGATTGCAAAATGAATGGTACTAATAAAACCCCGGAAACATATTAAATTCCATCCATTCATTTAGTCAAGGAAAATTAATTAAATTTTGACCGGAAACATAAATGAATGACATGTTTAATTCCGGTCGCATGATTACGGAAATAGAATTTAATATGCATTTATTTAATATATTTCCAGTCAATCTCCATTCATTTAATATGTTTCCGGTCAATCTCCATTCATTTATTTAATATGTTTCCGATCGCATGATTCCGGAAATGATATGTTTCCGGAAATCTCAATTCATTTAATATGTTTCGGTCAAAATTTAATTAATTTTCCTTGACCGAAACATAAATCAATTGATGGAATTTAATATGTTTGCGGAGTTTTATTAAATTAATTAAATTTTGACGGAAACATAAATAAATTTTGACAGAAACATAAATAAATTAATTAATCATTGACCGAAACATAAATTTTGACCGGAAACATAAATCATTGACCGAAACATAAATTTTGACCGGAACTTCAATTTTCGATCGGAACAACAAATTAATTCAAGAAATTGAATTAATTTGTTGTTCGGTCGATCAATGAAGTTTCCGGTCGAGAAGACTTCTTTCCGGTCGATCGAAAACAACGATGTCTTCCTCGACCGGAAACTTCAATTTTCAACCGAACAACAAATTAATTCAATTTCTTGAATTAATTTGTTGTTTCCGTCGAAAATTGAAGTTCCGTCGAGAATGCTTCTTCCGATCGACCGAAAACAACGATGCATTCCTCGATCGAACTTATTTTCGACCGAAACAACAAATTAATTCAATTTCTTGAATTAATTTGTTGTTTCGATCGAAAATTGAAGTTTCCGTCGAAATTGCTGTCTCCGGTCGATCGGAAACAACGAATTCTCCGACCGAAACTTCAATTTTGCGAAACAACAATAAACATGTATGATTTTGGCCTAAAATGAGAATTACCTCTTGTTCTTCACTTGTCTTATCTTTCAAATTCACGGAATGAGAATGAGAATGGGAATGAGAATGGAAATAGTAATCGAAATTCACTCGAATGGGAATGAGAATGAAAATGAAGAAAATTGCGAGAAGAAATCTGAAATCGAAATTCAAATCGAATCTGAAATCGAATTACAAGAGTGTTTCAAATTTTTTGAAGAAGAAAAATGTGAAATGGTTGTGAATGCATGAATGTGGGTTGTCAGTTGTCAAGAGGCGTTAATGTTAGCACAGAAAAAAAGGGAATCAGATTCATAATCGGACTAGAACCGAACAAGAACTAGAATCGAAAGCGTTGATTTATAATTTAATGTGTTATGAGTGATTTTGAATCGATATGGATAAAACTAACTCATTGACAAACCTATTTAAACTTAGACTTATCAATAAACGAGTTTTACTCGGCCCGGAACCAATAAATAAGTATTGATTCTGGTTTTGGAACCAGAACTAAATCCGGATCAGACCATCAAACCATGTATTTAAACGGTCTGGGTCTAAAGTGGGTCTGTAACCGAAACCAGAACTATTGCTTTAAAATTTAATGAGTTTTGAGCGGTTTCAGATCGATTCGGGTAAAACCCACCCATTGACATCCCTACTTACAACTACTAGTGTTTTTGAAAATACCCTAGCAGCCATACATTTCAATTCATGGCCACAGACATTATAACAGCTTGATCTGAACACCAAACTATACCAAACATTAGGCAAACACCCTCTTACTCTGCTCTATCCCTCTCTCTAAGCCACTTAAATTTATTTCATACTTCTCTACTCAACTCAACATATGGTGTCAGATTACTGTACTTTGAAGCAAAAATACTGCAAAATCAATAGAAGGATTGAACACAAACTTGCTCTAGTTCCAGGTGCCCCAGCCCTCTATGGCCCTTAATGATCGAAGAGATTGCCAAAACAAATCCGCGAACATTATCAGACGCAAGCACACAGCTTCAAGAAATCTAAATCCACAATTCATGATAATCTTAACTTAACCAAAGCATATCTCATATAATGGGCTTCCCTCGCCAACATAAAGTGATGACTTGATTCTAAATTCAAATGGAGCAAAAAGATCTTCTTTCTCCTAGAAAACCACTATTCATTTTCTAGACTAGACTAGATTCTCCCATCCAAAAATGTCAAAACCAGTGGATAACTTTACTAAATGGCATTTTAAGTATTATAGCTGTTATATTTTTCATTATATTCCTCATGTGTATTATATTAATTAATTCTACTGATCTGATCAACCTAAAAATATGGGCTCAATACAATTTAAAATTATATTTCTGCGGAGTGTATGGTGGCATCACTATCGATGCATAGTGTGCTGACTTTGTGGAAGCAAATTTATTTTGCGAATCCGTCATTTTTATTCTGCATAACTCATCATCAATCTGCAGATTTATTTGATTGTTACTTCTAACCGATGAATTCTTCGGAGCAGAATTCTTCGGAGTAGAAGCCTCTCTCCTTCGTTCTCCATCGGAAAGTGGGGATTCAGCAGCTGACTTGGAGCGTTGTGTCGATGGATTAGGAGGATCGATCGAGCCGCTATTGTGGACACGATTAAACAGGATTGCAACCCATCCTATTTCAGGTAAAAATTTTATATGCCGGTTTGAATGCACGCTTTGATTAAATTATGGCTTTATAAAATTTGTTACGTCCTTGCAGCAAATTCATCATCATATTCCAATTAACTGATGGCGGCCTATGCTGCGGCGACTTCTCTCAAGAATACGATTCAGCGTATTCTACAATCATCTCGCATTTCCTTGGTTTCCCCCTCTCCACAAATCTTACAACCTGTCTACGACGAGCTGGTTCGCTTGCAGAGCGTTCTGCGGAAGTTGGACGAGACCAGCTACAGCAAGATCACGACGAAGGTGAATAGTTTGGATGAACTCATAAAAGAGGCAGTCTGGGAATTCGAAGATTTACTAGAATCCCATCTCTCATGCCAAACTCTTCCACAACTTGAGAGAGATCACCTGCCACTCTCCCTAGATCTGCAGAGTCTGCAACACCATGTTGATTGCTTCATCGAGATGGTGAAGATGATGGAGGAGGAGTACATTTATGAGATGGAGAATATGCCCGAACAAGAAGGCCAACCTATTTCTTCAAGAATTGATTTTGGTGGAATCAAGGCAAAGATCGTTGGATTCTCCGATGAATTTGAAAAGGCGAGGGATTATCTTATGGAAGATAATAAAGAGAATAAGTCCTATTCACTTATTGGGATGGCAGGCGTGGGAAAGACAACTCTTGCTAAGCAAATATTTGAAGATCCCTCAGTTCAGAGTCTTTTCAAGTTTCGAGGATGGGTGAAAGTGGGCAGAAAATGTGAATCTAATGAAATATTACGATGCATTCTAGCTCAAGTGGATCCCAAAACTTACAAAATGCTTAACCAAGGAGAAGATGACGGCGAATTAATGAAAATCTTAGAAGCAAGATTGGAGGGTAAAAAATGTCTCATTGTGTTGGATGATGTATGGGTATGGGACAAACAAGTAATCGATCACTTTATAAGTTCCTTGCTAGACAACGATTCGATTCGATTGTTACTTACAAGTAGACAAGGAATAATATACACGGCGGACGGGTATGAAAGATTACGCTTGTTGAATGAGGACGAAAGTAAGGAACTACTTCGTCAGAAGGTATTTGGTGATGAGAGTTTTCCTCCTCAACTTGAGAAATTGGGCGAGAAGATTGCAAAGAATTGTGATGGTCTTCCTCTTATGATAGTCACGGTTGCAGACCTTCTATCAAAAGCCGACAAGACCCCAGAATATTGGAAGCAGGTAGCCAAAGAACGTAGTTCACTATTCGTGGATGCATATAATAAAATCTGTGAGGTACTTTTTCCAAGCTATGATTACTTACCTCAATATTTAAAAATGCTTTTTCTCTATATGGGAGCTTACCCTCGATATAAATTTATCGTTTTGCACTCGTTCCTCTTTCTGTTGAGTGCTGAGGGATTTTTTGAACCGATTGGAGAACAAACTTTTCAAGAGTTTTTCGAGGCATGCTTGTCAAAGCTTGCTCTATGGTATCATCTTGTTCTCTTCGAGTCAATGAGGTCAAAGGATACCTTTCGTGTGCATTCTTGCTGGCAACACTTTTGTAAGAAAGAAGCTAGTAAAATCAAGTTTCTGCATGTTTTACAAAGTTATGATGATGTTATAAAAGAACAGCGCCGATTGTGTGCCCATAGAAACAGTTTATTATGCTTCCAGCAAGTGTATGATTTAATCAAAAGTGATTGTGCATCAACTGCCCGTTCTCTTCTCTGTTTTGGTGATTATCACCAATATCCAGTGCCGTTACATGCCATGGGTTTCAAGTTGTTCAAGGTACTGGATGCTTATAGTATTCGATTTTACAGTTTTCCAAATGATATTATCAAACTAGTTTGTCTACACTTCATGAAAGAGTTACACCCGGCGCACCAATTAGATTGGTCGTTTTTACTCTTTAAATTGTAAATTTAATCTTATTGGAAATTATATTAATAAAGGCATTTATTTATCTAAAGTATTTGTTATTTAATAAATTATGTACTTTAGATAAAGTCCTTAGACCATGAAAAGTTATAAGATATGATCACGCATATGATGGTGATTATGAAATATATCTTTGAAGCTTTGGTCTTAAATTAGTTCCGAGTGAAATAACTATTCAAGATAGGACATTGAATTGTTGATGTAACTCGCACATATGATACATGCTCATAAGATGAGAATATTGTGTTTCATCAATATTAACGTAGTTGACGTAAGTGTATATATGTGGGTGCTTGTTAGAGAACAAGTACACTGAACTGGCCCGCTAGAAATTCTTATATGGAATTTATCGAAATAAGAATTACTAAATTATGATAGTACATGATTAGTCATTTGACTTGAGACACCATAGTAATCTTATATGAGTTCTATTTTATTTTGATATATTCTCTGATTGCAAGACAATCATCAAAGAGTTTATATTGGATGTAATATGAATGAATATGGAGATTGATGTGTGGTCAACAAAGAATCTATTACTTGTTTGAGACAAGAAAATTTCCTACAATTTTCATTATTCATAACTCGAAGACCTTGGCCAAGGCATGATGAATATTGATTCATAAGGAGTTATTGAGTTTAATGAAAATGTAACTATTGAGATTATTTATGAGTTTTCGATTTAATTCCATACTCAATATCCAATTGGCAAATTAGATAATAGAAGGACCGTACGTGTATGCTGATTCATAATCAAAATAGGTTTGCTCGCTATTTCACCTAGTGCTAGGTGACCATGCTACTTGCTAGATGTTCCCATGGTTTATAGGTTCTTGAAATTAAAGAGTTGATTTCAAGTAAATTAATTTATTGGATGAATTAATTGAATAAATGTTATTTGTTTAAGTTGTAATTTGTTACAAGCCTATTACTAGTACTAGTTGTGAACCTAAGAGGGTCACACACAAAAAGCTAGAACGTGTCAATTGAATTGATTCAATAGTTGAATCCGATTAATTAATGATGATTAAATAATTGAGACTTGTTCTAATTTAATATGTTAAATTAGATATTCAATTAAATTTATTTAGTTGAATATAATTGGATTAATAAGTCTAATTCTATATTAAATTAATTAGATTAATTTAATTAGATATGAAATTAATTTGATTAATTTTAAAATCTAGAAAATCAGATTATATATATATATATAATTGTTGGATTAAAGAAAATGAAAAGACATTCATGTATAGTAAAATTCGTTACTGCAAAATGGAATTCAAAATGGAATTGATTTCTTATTAATGATAGTGATTATCATTGATGTAGAAAAACGTTTTTCTCATTATTAAGAATGATGTTTCCATTCTTTTGAGAAATGAGTGGACGTCTTTTTTCTTTAAAAAGCTTCCAGGCTTCACAATTGTTTTTGCAAGACATATATAAGCTATACGTGTTTATCTTCTTTTTAGTCCAATTGATTTTCAGATTTTTCAATACAAAAAGGAGTGTTTGGTTTTGCTAGCGAAAAACCATTCACTCGATTCGTTCTACAAAGTGTGGACTTGATAGAGGGGAGACATTTGGATCCCTGCGAGTTTGGAGAACGAGTAATCGATTGCTTCTCATCCCTTCATCAATCGGAGTGCGAAAAGGTATGTAATGATTTGATCGTTCTATACCTTACATCATGTTAACGTGAAGTCGTCAAGATCGTTGGAATGAAATAATCGTTGTTTCATTTATTCGTTCGAAAATTTTTTATTTCCGCTGCGTTTTTCGACTCGATCCTAACACTTCATTCCCCTAACTTGCAACGGAGAGCTCCCTACTTCCATAACCAATCTTTTTCACCTTCAATTCTTGATTATCCGTCCACATATGAACATAAAAAAGTGTGGAGTTCAATCATATATGCCGTTGCAAATATGGGACATGCAAGAGCTAAAACATATTGAGATATGGGGAAGCGACCTACCAATCCCAAATTCTGATGCTACCTTGAACAAACTCATCACACTTTTTGGTGTGAGTGCAAAAAGCTGTACAAGGGAAGTTCTCAAAAGAATTCCTAATATTAAGAGATTAGGAATTGAGGTGGAATTGAAGCCCTATGATGATGATAGCAACCCATTGAGTTTCTTGGGTTATATCTCTGAACTCCAGAAGTTGGAGACACTTACATGTCACATTGCGAATCCTGACATGAAGCATGAGTTGACTACTACCCGTTTGATTCCTCTTTCAATGTTCCCATCAAGTCTGAAATTCTTGCATTTAAGTGGTTTGGGATATCCTTGGGAGTACATGAATTACATTGGTTCTCTGCTGCCAAATCTTGAGGTGCTCGACTTAGGATGCTATGCCTTTCAAGGTTCAGAGTGGGATATAGAATCGGGGCTGTTCTTGAAACTTCGTACTCTTTCAATTGAAGACACCAATTTGGTGCGATGGAGACCTCAACGTGGAAGCTTCCCGGAGCTTCGCTACCTAAGTATGAAGCATTGCTACAAATTACAACAACTCGGTTGGCCATATGATCACTCTTAGATCACAGATATTGAATTAGTTGAGTGCAGTCCTTTAGCCGTCGCTTGTGCCAAGCAATTACTTAATAAGTTTCCCTTTAAATTATTTCTCTATTCTTCTATTTGAGCTCAAGTCCTAGCTACACTCTCATCTTGGCTAACAGGTTAGTCCTTCTACTTTCTTAATTAGCAGTATCATTCACGTGCTTCTTTTTTACTCTTCTTTATGTCAATTATTGTCATGCAACGAACAAACCAAATCAATTCATGTCTTAACTTGTCCACATTTAATCACATTCGGAGAAAAATAGTATGGGAAGATCTAAATCGAAAACTTCCAGCAATCAAAGGTGCTAAAATTGAAAATTTCCAATAAACCTCTCCTTAGATCCGCCCCGATAAGTATAGACTTAATTTAAATATTGAAGTGTTTTTGTTATAGTCAACGTGTTTTAGGTTGTTGGCTTTCCTTTTCTTTCCGGTTAGTCTATCAATGAGAATTTTACAAGTAAAATGAGGGATGTGCACATATTTGGAAGTCTTTTTGTGGGTTGCTACGACTCCAACGCCCAACCCAGGGACCAAAGGTTGTAGGCTTATATGTGATAACTGTTGAAATCAACTAACATGTATTCTCCTATGATATGAATACTTATGTATACTCACATTCTATGTTCATTTATTAATTTTCAGGCAAATAAGAGAGTTGAAAGGGTCAGATGCCACATTATCCTATAATGTCAATAGCTGCACGTAGGGATGTCAACGGCGAAGCTTTTTCTCGGACCGTAACCAATAAATTAGTATTGGTTACGGTTCGAACCGCCCAAGAACACCGGATCCGGACCGGATCCCACCATCAGTTATGGTTCCGGATCGGTATTACCCATTGCTAATCGGTTACCCGTTGGGCTACACCCAAATCCCCAAAATTTTGATTACGAATGATTTAATTATGTATTTGACCAACTCTTTCTCGTTTAGTATATTTCCATAAGTATTTTTATACGTTTAGATACTCTATTTTCTTTTAACGTGATATATTCTATTTTCAAATCGATAATTCTAAGTATTTACAATTGTCGAATGTCATGACGTAAATTTTTTATATAAATTTTAATATCATAATATATTGATCATTTACTAATACAATAAAAATAACATATTAAAAGACAATATAGATAATCCAAATTGCTTTTCACTTTAAACAAAATGTTAAATTAATCATTTTAAGATAAAAAATGTTTTTAGTCATTTCCGTAACAAAATCTTTTATAGCTATTTTCTAATTTAAAATCATAAATGCCCTTCTTGAACAAATATGGAACCGTTGAGTTTGAACGAGAAAAATTTCATGAGCCCTAGTATAATAAATGATAAATGTATTATTTTGCTTTTTTTTTGTACTTCCAGTTATAACCTTTGTAATATTAAGTTTGATTCGATACTAAAATTTGTTAAAATATCTTTACATAACAATGGTATAATTTAATTATATCATAATAATTATTCCAGTTAATCAATGATGTTATTTATAATTTATTTTTGGTAAAAGTCTCCTCAATTTTTTAAATAACGTGATTAATAAATTTAAACAATCTAATATTAGTTCTTACACATGAGTATACTTTTTACGATATTTTTTTATTAAGACATTGTTGCTAAGAACATAATTATTAGTTATCAATTAATTTTGAGACAGTTTAAATCATGATCGGTTCAGTTAAAATCACGATCAGATTTTTTCTACTCCCTTTGTAAATCGATTTTTTCCAATATTACCACTTTTACAAATGTACTGTAGCTAGTTAGACAAATAAATTAACAAATAAAGAAGAAATCATCGGATATGTAATGCTCAATTTTTTTTTTAAAAAAAAAGTAGATATGTAATGCTCAAATTTAAAAAAAAAAAAAAACTGACCGGGTCGGACCGGAATCGTACAAAATGGGCCGGGTCTGAACTGGTCCGGGTCCAAGCGGTTCTAGAACCGGAACCGGAACCGTTACTTTAAAATTTAATGGGCTTTGAACGGTTCCGAATCGATCCGGTAAAGACCGCCCGTTGACATCTCTAGCTGCACGTTGTCGCTTGAATTTAAGGATTATGACTTGTTTTGAATTATGAAACTTGAGTGCTAGATTATGTTTGGAACCAAAATTGTTGTCGGTTGGGTTTGTGCGAAAACATTACTCGCTTTTAGTCCATAATTTAGGGATTGTAACTTTTGTGTTATGCATGATTTTTACTTTGTTTTAATATTATATGTAATCAATTGATGCGTCTTTTTAATAGCTTAAAATTTTCATATTTTAGCAGTATACTAATTCATGGCTTCATATTTCAATCCAAGTATGCTTGCAAAATCAGGATATCATGGTATCGATTTGAACACAGTTTCTCTAAGTTAGGGACACTTTCAAGAACTTTTTTAGCACAAATTTGGCAACATCTAAAAAGTTCTGTAAGTTTGGGTAAGACCGCGCCAGGAGGAGGATCGGGTTGGTTTCTTCCCATGATTTGAAGATGCATCAATTCTTTCAAATCCCATATCTCCATTGGTAGATATGAACTGTCTACCATTGATTTGATTCTGAGATGTTGATGAATGATCAAGTATTGGAGGTTCCGAAGACTGGACAACAAACGAGGGAGATTTGCATTATAAGTGAGGGCGAGGTAGCTCAACAGAATTAGATTCACTTCATTAAGACAACTGGCATCCCTTGATCTCTCGAGTAATGAGCTCTTGGGTGCCATCCCTCCTACCATGGGACAACTGTCTTTTCTCAGATACCTCAACTTGTCAGACAACAATCTGTCCGGTGAGAGATCCCTCTGGGAGGTCATATGCTGACGTTTGATGCTGATGCGTACGCAGGGAACCCCCTCCCCCAGCCTGTGTGGAGCTCCGCTTGCAGTAATGTGCGGTGGTGAAGGTGATGGAAATGGAAGCAGTGTCGTATATACCAGCAAGGATTGAATCATCGATGAGTGGTTTTATCTGAGCATTGGCTTGGGATTTGCAGTTGGCATTGTTGTTCCTTGCCTTGTACTAGTGATTAAGAAGCCTTGGAGTGATAGCTACTTTGATTATCTAGACATGGTCATCGACAGGTATTTTGTTGCGAACAAGACTCGTAAGAAGAAGAAAATGATACAGAGAAAAGAAGTTGATGCTAGCAGTTTACAAGGATGTGTTGAAATGGATGGCGTAATGTATCCTAATTAGCAGACAGAATAATTTGTTCCTAGTTAGAAGATGTGTGATGTATGCTTGTTGTCTGGCTGTAGACTGTTAGATGTGCTTGTCATTTGTGCATTTATCTTAGGTTCCCATGTAAAAATGAATGTTCAAAGTTAGCTGTTTTTATTGTTATTTTATGATATGAGAGGTAGCAAAAATAAGTGTGAGTATGCTCATGTTTTTGCAATCAAAATCTTGAGGTATTGCTTTTGAAAGCAAGTTGTGAAGGGATTCATCAAATTTTCTTGCGATCCAAAAATACAAGAAAGTGAAGAGAAACTATTGAGCAATCATGGGTTCTCCAACACAACTCAGAAATCAAGGGTCTCAACTCGATGATTGAGATGACTTAGTTCAAACAATCAAACAGTTCACACATCCAAAGAGATTCAGTACAAATAACGTTTACAATTTCTCTAAAATGGATAATAGAGGGGGGAGGGGGATAATTGAGTTGCTAACCTTTTGAACCAAGAAGGAAATGAGTTTGACCTTATTTCCATGAATAGTTGGCAGTAACAGAATTACACCATTGCTTTGCGAAAGTCTCAGCCAAGGGATTGCAGTCAACCAGTTCAATAACTGCAACAGATGATACTTCAACCTCCATATTCGATGCAATCAAAGGGATCTCTTCTATATTATAGCAGTTTTTCATCGTTAGCCGCCTAAGCCTAGGGAATGTTCCATCTCCGGCTTTCCACTGCACAACATCTGTATCTTCAATGCAAATGTACCATAATCTCGAGAACACTATTTCCCTCGCATCCCACTTTTCTCCTTGAAATGCATAGCATTGCAATATGAGTTTTTCAAGATTTGGCAATTCAGCAATCTTGCTCATTTCCACCCAAGGAAATCCAAAGCCCTCCAAAGTCAACTTTTGAAGAGTTGATGTGGAAATTGAAAGAGGAAGAGGTGGGACTATAGGCTCAGGCAAGAGATGAGGGTACATGACAACACTTTGAAGAGATCTCAGCTGATGGAGACATGATATATGATCAAAGCAACTCAAGTTCTCAGCAGACTCGATTTGAACACGTAGTTTCTCTAAGTTAGGGACACTTTGAAGAACTTTTGTAGCACAACTTTGAACACCAACATCTAAAAGTTCTTTAAGTTTGGGTAAGACCGCACCAAGAGGAGGATCGGGTAGGTTTCTTCCAGTGATTTGAAGAAGCATCAATTCTTTCAAATCCCATATCTCTATAGGCAGATATGAATTGTCTGCCATTGATTCGATTCTGAGATGTTGATGAACGATCAAGTATTGGAGGTTCCAAAGATTGGACAGCGAACAAGGGAGATTTGCATTACAAGTGAGGGCGAGGTATCTCAACAGAATTAGATTCACTACATTAAGAGGGAAATCATAGAAACGGATTGTAACAGCATTTAGTACCCTCAGCAGCTTCCAATCCGAGCATATTGGCACTTGATATTGATGATACGGCCCCATACATAGCACAGAACGCACAGTTTCAACGGATGCAATCGTGTCGTGCACATCTTTGATGGCGAACAACACGTTCTGATGGATGGCAAGACAACGGTGGCTTCGAACATGTTCAATCGAACAATCTGCATAACTGCTTAGGATATGGAAAAGCTTGTTTTCCTCAGCTTCTCTCTTGGTCATATGCCTGTAGGCACAATGGAGGCTGCAAGCTTTAGTCCTCCCCGTTATTGTGCTAATTCGGCGAACCACGACAAGATTACATGAAGCCAGTAAATGAGGCGCATTAAAGGAGGGTAAATCATAAAAACCCTCAGCCCACCATAGATTTTCCAACTTGGAACTCGTGATTACATAATCTCGAGGAAAAGCTCCCATATAGAGAAAGTTCATTTTGGCGTATTGAGGGATGCGTTGGTAGGTTGGTAATAATACCTCGTATAATTGATTCAGTGCGTCCTCGAAAACTGAATTTTGCATCTCTGCTACCTCGTTCCAATGTTCTAGATTCTTCGAGGCTTCGTTTAGGAGGAGCTCCGCTACCGTGAGGATGAGGAGAGGAAGACCTTCACAATTCCGAGCAATCTTCTTCCCAGCTTTGACAAGTGGATGTGGACACTCTTGTTCATCAAACACCTTCTTCTTCAGAAGATCCCAACTTTCTTCTTCATCCATAAATCGAATCTTGTAAAAGTAAAGAGAGTTGAAGTTTGGTGGTGCTCTGGTTGTTATCAGGATCTGACCCTCATTATGCTCTAAAGGAAGTACTCGTAAAACTTGGTAGAACAAATCAGAGTCTAATACATCATCCAACACGATAAGAAATTTTCTACCCTTCAAACTTTTATGCAAGTACTTGTCTACATCCTCATCACCGTTATCAAGATTTAGTTGAGCTATAATGGCTCGCAAAACTTCTCCTAAGTCACGCTCCGAGGCAAGCGTGACAAAGGCCCGACAGGCAAGCGTGACAAACGCCCGACATTCAAAGTTTGCTTTGACAAAGGAATCGTGAAAAAGTTTTTTAGCAAGCTTAGTCTTGCCCATACCCGCCATGCCATGGATCGCAATAGTAGAGCAGAATTTATGACAATCTACACCTTCGATTAGCAGTTGTCTGATTTCGAGAAACTGATTGGATAATCCAACCATTTCAAACTCGTTTCCAATTCCACCAGAATCAGTTACTGTCGAAACAACAGCAGCAACATCTTCTTCAGCAGACGGCTTGTTTAATTCCGTAATATATTCTTCCTCCATCTTCATCGCTGTTTCAGCAAACCGGTCGACATTTTGTTTCAAGTGGTCGAGGTTGAGTGAGAGTGTTTCGTGGCTTTGAGATTGAGAAAGATACTGCGCTGTGGCATGGTATTCGAAAGCATCCTCCAATCTGCGTGCTTCCTCTCTGATTCGTGCATCCCAATCCATCACTCCGTCGCTGCTGTTCCTGATGTCGTCGTATCTTCTGAGTGCTTCTTGCAGAGAGTCGACGCGCTCGTATGTGTAGTCTAGGATTTGTCGGGTGGAGGGGACGACGGAAATACGAGGAGAGTTTAGAAGGCGGCGTATTGTGTCTTTGAGAGAAATCACAGCAGTAAAAGCCATCTCCGGTGATTGTCAGTAGATTTGCTGGTGATTTTGGGAGAGTTGGCGGTGGCGGTGGCGGTGGCGGTGGCGGTGAAAGCAGTGATAGCGGTGGAGCGTTGACGCGTGAGAGGAGGCTTTACAGCCTTTTGATTTCTTATTGCACCACTCAAATGGAAAGATCGAATCAAACACTTGAATTCGGTTTCATTCTGAGACTAATTTGGGTTCGTTTCATTTATTTTTTAATTTTTTGTGAAATTAAAATACAAATTCGATTGGGTTTGATTTTGTGGAAATCGAGCTGGATGGTGACCTATCCAATTTTATAAAATTTTAAATTTTAAGTTGAGTTGATTTCTATTCGAACAGCCCGAAAGTACTGCATTTAAAAAATTCTAATGGGACCAACAACTCTAAATAATATACTCATTCCCTCCCATTTTGAGTGATCACTTGTTTTTTTGATACGCAAATTAAGAGGGTTATATTTTATAAGTAAAATAGTATAATTCATAAAATTTGAGATATTTTTATGCGTAAAATGTTGTCATTTTGGGTTATGATCACTTATAATGAGATAATCCAAAATGGTATTGTGACCACTTAGAATGAGTCAAGAGGGAGTAATATTTTTACTTAAATTCATCATTTTATTATAACAAAATAAAATCAATAAAATATTTAATATACTTATTACTAATAAAAGTTAAGATAATTTATACCATATTACTAATTTTAAAATTTTCAAGTTGGCAAAAAGAATCTATATTTTTAAGCTAGCTCACTTAAGAAGATAACAAACTAGATAGTGTCGGGCTCAAACTAGACAAATTTAATTAATTTACTTCACTAAATGAACTTGAATGCGTCGAATCAAGGTTTGAATAGTCCGACTCATTTACAATCCTAACAAAAATGTGATGGTATTTATCATCATCGCATTGTTCATTTTCTAGGGAAGGAGTGAATCCTATTCAACCATTAAAATTGAAGGATGCGTGCGTAGAGATGTCTAAAATCATGAAAATTGAATTTCACTTGCACCTGAAAAAATTAAGCACTACAAATTTCTACAAGGTATGTAGCTTTTTCCTTCTTTTTCCCCCTTTCTTCGGTGCCTGTTTGGGGGACTTGAGCTGCACCAATAATTTCATTTCAGTCTATTTTTTATATTCAACGAGTACATACCATGTTGTGCGGATGAGCAGCGAACGACTCGTTTGGACTTTGTCCATAAGATCAGTAAAATAGTAGCATGCACAATAATATTTTTCAAGAACTACTAACGTAAACATCACCCCAAAAAAAATCATAAAACACATACCTTACCTGTCAAATTCATTTGTCTTGACTTAGGAGACAAACCACCGATTGATAAGAAAGAAGAAAAGAAAAAACAAAAAGCACAAAATAAAAAATAAATCAAATTTACCATAAGAACAGATATGAAATCCCACAATTTCAACTCTGAAACAGTTATAAAAAGATAAAAATTTACGTAATTAATCCAAAATCGGTAACTACAATTAGGTAATTATGAAATTAATTATAGACCACCTGATCAAATCAAATCAAAGATCAAGATTAGTTCTTATTTCTCAAAATATTTGTGGTTCTCATTTGATCCATCCCCAATTTTCGAATATATATATATATATATATATACACACACACACACATATATATATTTCATAGTATATAAATCATCAAAACTATATAACTGACTTATGATTATATATTATGAGAAGAAAATGTATATAATTTATATGACGAAATAATAGACTATTATCAAGATAAATTCACTAATATATATATGCAAAGCTTTAGAGTTTTCCTAATAGCCAAACTTTAGCTGTAGCTTAGGACCGTAGGTCCAAAACATGGTGGTTTAACAATTAGGGGTTGCACTCCTAATGGAGAATATGATAGTGAGACTAACTCAACAGAGAGAGGAAGACTAGGAGGAAATTCTTACCTCAAAGCTTATGGTACTCGGTAACTTGGTCTTGCTGTAGAAGACGACGGCACAATGAAGACGATATGGAGATGCTGTTCCCTTCTTAGTTTGGGGCTGGACCTTGAAGCGAAAGGTGGGGAGTTCAGCAGCAGTTGTATTCGTTGCACTCCTGCCACCTCTTGTCAAAGAAGGCTGATGGGCAAGCCCCCGCCTGTCGCAATGGCGTGGGGCGTCAGAGGTCCCCGTGGCCAACTTGAAGGGGCTGAAGTTCGACACAGAGCTTTTTGGTTGTTTTGGTTTTGGTGCATTTCATGTACAGGTCTATACGGTGCTGGAATATGGGTGTCCAAACCACCAACCAAACAATAACCAACTAGTTGAACCACGTTCTCAAGCTTCAGGCCTACAAAACCATGTATTAAAGCAACATTACTTATTTCGAAAGTTATAACTTTGCTCCATATCAGTATATATATAGTTATTGCCAAACCTGTGCTATAAATCGTGGTCTGGCAACTCCTTATTGAGCTTTGACTCCATGGAATAAACTTCCTCCTCCAAATCTGATAGCAATCAAACATTTGGAACTAAAATCATCAGTAATGTCATTTATTTCTGCTAGTACAAAGGCAGGGACATAAATTGTCCGCATATCAACAATATGATCAACTCATATGGCAGCATGTTACGATGTCAGAGCTTAGTTTGTGTTTCCATTTCCGTCACTCCCCTTTTGGAACTTAAGTTAGTTTTCCCTATTCTTTAGTTATATGACTCATTTGACTAAACTAAGTAATTTTACAGTGTGTCACCAGATTCAATCATTACAATAATTTCAGTAATATCGACACAATTTTACAGAAGTTTCTACTGTCAAAATGAAGCAAAATGTGTAAGAGAAATCTCCAAATACTAGGTTTGAGCTTCCTGAATGAATTTTGTAAAATATACATACCTTAGAGGTCTAAAACCACCGTAACATTCTCCATTGCGGTTTCTGATTTTCTATGTCAGGGTTCCTCAACTTCAATAACTCAAATCCTTTGTGCTTAACAATGAGGATGCTTGCACCCTTTCATCATCATTCACACCATTTTGTGTCCTTAAAATGGGGATGCTTCATCATCTTTTTTTTTTCCTTCCTGACCATATGAACAATAAGATAAGCAATCACGTATGAAAAGCATACGTGTCTACTGTGACAAAATATAGAAAATATTGAAGGAAATAGCATAAACCATCAAATTATAGTTTTTCTAGATCTTTGATTTACTGTGATTGTAGTAGAGATTGATCCTAATGAACCGCCAAAATTAGAAGGGTCAGGATCCAATCATCACTGAGGTCCAATATAATAACACTTAATCCAGATGAAATCTTAATTAAAGCCATACCTATTGTCTATTTTCTCTTTGATGTGGCCTCTTCAGGACTTAAAACTCTCTGAAAGAGCTGCTGACGTTTTCGGAGACAAGTTTGTGTTTCCCATGAAGCATTCTTGAGAGATCTCAAAACAGTGCTCATGTCTGGACGGGAACCAGCTACCTTGTCAAGACACAATGCAGCAACTTCAGCCATCTGTTTTACGCAAATCATCATAATCATAACCCAATGCATAATAGCATCATTCGTCTAAGGAAACAAAGTTATGGTGCGTAAAACAAACAAAATTCCATCTTTAGAAAAGAGACTAATCAGCGAAATAACTGATTTTACCTTCACAACTGCCATCAGAGGGTAGTTTCTTTCAAGTCCGCATCCACAATCATCTGTATGTTGTCTTCGTTGAGCATTGGTGTTGCCTGGTGTTATATAATTTTTTAGTTACAGCACATATAATGTACACTGAAACAACCATGTTTGAACTCCCTCATAAACTCAAGCAGAGTTGCAGAAAAGTTAGTATGCAAACATTGAGGAAAACCGCATACCCATATCGCAAGGAACTGCTTTCCTAGTGGCCGTGTGGGGTCAAAAGGTTTCTGACCTGTCAAAAGCTCAAGGAGAACCACACCGAAGCTGTAAACATCACCTTTCTGAGTTTGATTAGTCAGTTCACATCTAGCACCAGAAATAAGAGAAATTAGTGAAAATTCACACCAATATTTCTCTTTAATCATCTTAGGAAAGACTCGAGAAAAGAACATACCCTGGGGGTGATAACAACAACTCGAGGGAAGTGGAAAAGGATAAGATTCATCAGCACTTGCTGCCTTACAAGGGTATTCAGTTGTCTGACAAACATCACTTATCTTAGCATTTCCATCTTCGAAAAGTAAAACATTGCTGGACTTGATGCTATGATGAATCAGACCATTCTCATGAATGTGGTGCAATCCTTTTGCCGCCCCAACAGCAATTTCGATTCTTTGCACCCATGACAAAGCAGCAGCTGGCTCCATTGCTACACCAGTAGTGCCTGGTCGTCCTATTGCATAAAGAGGATGTATAAGTATTCCAACATATGAAGCTGGGGTACATAATCAAGAAGAAGGAGGAGGAGCAAATTAACCATGAAGAATGTCGTGTAGGGATCCTCGTGGTGTAAACTCATATGCTAAGACCTGAAGATCACCATTCACACAGTAACCAAGTGGCTGGACCACGTTTTCATGCTGCAGCGAACATATTATTGATACCTACCAAAACGTACATTATAGCAACTCAGTTATTTCCCAAGTTGAAAGAGTTTGCAGTGACATGAGCAGATATATATAATGTTATTATTGGCAAACCTGTACTAGAAATTCTTGGTCTGGCAACTTCTTGTTGAGCCTTTTAATTGCAGCGACCTTTCCACTTTTCAGGACTCCGCGGAATAAACTTCCTCCACTGGATCCGTTAGCAATCAAAAACTTGGAACTAAAGTAATCAGTTATGTCCTGCAATTCAGCTTGTGAAATGGCAGTGACAGAGATATTAGCATCAACTGGAATGACAGGGGTAGCAACGGAAGAACATCAACAGCCTGCTCGTGCTCCAATGCATCTTCTTGAATGGCTTGTGGCGGCATAATAACTCCAACCTGATCTTGTGGTAATCCTGTTATGATCATAAAAAACTACATCATTAAATTAATGTTTCTGAATGGTATTGTTGGTTACTGTATATATAAATTTGTAAACATGAAAGAATCCTCTTTTACCGGATGGTATAACTCTTTTCGGAGACGCATTGAATGGCCAAAATCCACGCGTTGGCCTTCTTCTCTCCTGCTGTAACCTAAGGGCTGACACAAGCTGGGCAGAAACTTCAGTCATCGTCGGCCTCTTCTCTGGTTTATCATGCAGGCACATTTTAGCGATCTTCAAAAATTTCTTGAGGCAATCTGGACAGATTTCTCCACTCAAATATGAAGCTACAATCTCGTGAGCTTTCCCCACTCGGATTTTCTCTAGAGCCCAATTGGAAAGTAACCTTTCATTAGCAGGACGGTTCGTATCATTTGCTCGTCTCCCACTTAATACCTCCAACAATACCACCCCGAAAGCATACGTGTCACTAGCAATGGTAAGCTTACCGGTGGCCCAAAGATACGGATCAAGATACCCAAACGAGCCCTTAAAACTCGCGCTGACGTGGCTCGCTGAGCTATCCGCGCTTAAATGTTTGGCCAACCCAAAATCTGAAACCTTAGCTACTAAATTTTCATCTAGAAGAATGTTGGTGCTCTTTATATCGCGATGAATGATTGAGCTATCGGAGCTCCCAGTGTGGAGATGGTCTAGGCCTCGACTAGCTGCAATGCAGATAATGAGTCGTTCAGTCCACGTGAGCGAGAATTGGCCGTTTCTCGAGGGCTTGTGGATGTGATAGGCCAGCGTTTGATTCGCTATGTACTCATAAACTAGAATCATCTCACCCTGCTCACTGCAGTAGCCAATCAGAGATACTATATTACGGTGCCGGAGCTTACTTAGTGTTTCAATCTCCGTCGTGAACTCCGACAGCCCTTGACTGGAGTCCCGTTCTAGTCGCTTCACCGCCACAATCGTGGACCCGTTGTTGATGAAGCCTTTGTAGACTTTACCAAAGCCGCCTTCTCCGATTAGATGCGCATTGCTGAAATCTCCGCAGGCCGACTGGATCTCGAGTAAAGTAAATCGACGACAAAGTTGCTCCGGCGAGGATGACGCCATGTTTTCAGGTGAAGTTGATTTTCTGGAAGGTACCGATTCGAGGTTAGTTTGAAGTTTGAAGCATAATTGGCTTGCTGAAACTCTACTCCACACACTGGAAAAGGGAATGATTCATGGGAGGATTTTTCTCGAATAATTTCTCCGGCATGATGAAGGTAGCCGCGGAAGGGTTTTGCTCTGGGTCGTGGAAGGGAAAGTGGCCGAGTTTCTGAGTGTCGCTTGTATATTGTATTACTATATTATATCATGCGTTGTGCTTGGTTTGCAGTAAAGTGAGCCAGGAAAGAAAGGAATCAATACGTATTACGGTATAAGTGCACTGTTTGGGTTAATACATCGTTAGAAAATAAAATAAAACAAAATACAATTAAATAAGTTAATGGTTTATAAATATTTCGTATAAAATAAAATAAAATAAAATAAAACAAAACAAAATACAATTAAATAAGTTAATGGTATATAAATATTTCGTGTTAAGATTCTGTTTATTGAATTATTTTGTATATTTGGAATATTGAATATAGAATATGCATATTCAAATATTTAAAATGCGTAATATTACACAATGCATTGATCCTTATCCGAATCGGAATCTAGATCCTTCGGAATTAATTATTGACTAATTTACCCTTCAATGTTTAAAATGACGCAGGCAGTGTCCAATTTCGGACAGAATAATATGCAGGATTAAATTGAAACTTCAGGTGGTGGTGCTTTTACCGGTAGAATCCTGACGGCTGGCCAATCAGTCGGGTCAATGGGGCGGGTTTCAAAATTAGGGAACATAATGATTCAATTGATATCGGGTTTCAAAATTAGGGACCGAAATTGATATCGAATTTCAAAATTAGGGCTGCGATTCTGAAGTTCCCAAATAGAATTATAAGAAATTAATGAAGTCCCTGGGTTTTTCTTAAATTTCTCTTTTGTGCATTTGATGATTTTAGTTAGTCTTTGCTTAGTTTTGTCAATTTTGGCGCGGAAAGATTACTCAGAGTGCTTAATCCGAATGATGGAAAATGATCAGAATGAGTTTAGAGATCGTGGGCATGGTTGATTATTGTAGACAATTAAAATTGTTAGCAAATTATATTGCAGTGTATGTAAATCACGAATTAAATAACTAATTATATTTCTATTTTATTAATGGAATTTATTCCAAAATTAAATAGATATGTGATTAATATTTAATTTTAGTAGTCACAGCCCATAAGCTGTTCCCAAGCTCAAACTCATGGTTTGGTGGTCCATAAGCCCTGCTCGGCCCGTGGTTTGGTGGTCCAGCGCCCATGTGGCTGCTCAAACTCGTGGTTTGGTGGCCCATGCCCCTGCTCAAGCCGTGTTTTGGACCTTGGTGGCCCAAAGGTCCATAAGCCCAAGCGTGGCTTGATGGCCCAAAAGGCCCATAGGCCCACTAGCCTACATCTATAAATATGAGTGTTGAGGCTTCATAAATGAGAATAATGGAGGAGAGTTGAGTGAGTGAAGGCTTGAAGAGCCAAGACACTCGAAGAATCCTCTGCAAGATTCTCCGACATTCAAGTCTTCTTCAAGCATTCAGGCGTTTCGTGCAAATCACCACGTTCTTCGCCAAGATCATCCTCCAAATCAAACCAAGTTGAAGTTCAATTCGGAAACAAGGTGAAAGCCTCCGCGTTGGCGCTCAAACTCAAGATCTTCAAACGTTCTTCAACAAATCAAATCAAGTCCGACGTTCGATCCGAAAACAAGACGAAGTCCTTCGGATCAACATCGTCAAGTTCAATCTTCAAGTTCGAGGAGATCGAGGAATCACATCCCTCCAAACAACTCGAAGAACATCAAAGATCGTTCAAGAAATCCACATCGAAGAGTAGAATCGGAGGATAGATGAGATCGAACTCATCTCAAATTCATCAAATCTAAATTCAATTATTTTGTATACAATTTTGTATTTATAAAATTTAAATACAAAATTTGTGTTACAAATTTTGGCACGCCCGGTGGGACTTCTCTACCTCTCATCTCTACTCTTCACCAAAATCTTGAACGATGTTCATCCAACAACATGCAACCAAGGTCGCTTCAAAAGCTTCTTCAGAGAGCATTGGCGTCATTACAAGAAGCAAAGCCAAACAACTTCAAGAAACTTCGAAGTCGGCCATCGTCAGGGGAAAAGAGCAACACATTGCCACTTTAAATGAAGAAGGCGTTGGCTCTGAAGGAAGCTTCACATCCCCTATCTCAAATTCTATCACAAGTTACTCACTGAGGTACCGTGATGATGACAAACACTTCCACCGTGGAAGAACAACTGCAAATCTTACAAGGTTGGTCGAATCTTTGAGCATACACATCCAAGAGCAAGATGCAAAGATTGCAAAGCTCGGGAGAGAAGGCAGTCAAGCCACATCAACGATAAAGGAAGTGGCGTGGCGGCGATGAAGAAGCGCACGACAAGAAGAAACTCACGACGAGAGAAAATCGTCGGCAAAACTTTCAAATCTCTTACGATGGCTTCATCAAGCGGACTCAACTCGAGGAGTTCATCGAGGTGACCATGAAGAACAAATTTGATGGAAACTCAAGTCATGATGATTTACTCTAAGCCGTATACCCAAAGGATTGACAACGAGAATGCCTCTTGGTTATCAACCACCTAAATTCCAACAATTTGATGGCAAAGGAATCCAAGGCAACATGTAGCTCACTTTGTCGAGACATGCAACAATTTGGAACATTTGGAGATCACTGGTCAAGCAATTCGTTCGTTCACTCAAAGGAAATGCCTTCAACTGGTATACGGACTTGGAATCAAACTCACTGACGGTTGGGAGCGGTTGGAGCACGAGTTCCTCAATCGCTTCTCAAAGACACGGAAGAGCGAAGATGGTGGAGCTCACGAGTTCTCGTCAGTTTAAAGAAGAGCCGGTGATCGACTACATCAACAGGTGGAGAAACCTATGCCTCAACTGTAAGGACAGGTTATCCGAATCCTCTGCAATCGAAATGTGCATTCAAGGAATGCATTGGGGCTTGCAATACATCCTGCGAGGAATTCAGCCCAAGACGTTCGAAGAATTGGCCACCAGAGCTCACGATATGGAGCTAAGTATGGCAGCGAGCGGATTCAAAGGGCCTCCAATCCAAGAACCTCACAAGTTTAAAGAGAGACAAGAATTCAGAAAAGGAACCAAGTCATTTGACAATGCTCCGAAAGAAGAATCAATGGTGACGAAAGCAACTCCTGTCAAGTTTCTAAGAAAAGATGACAACAAAAACGACAAGCATAATTTTCCTCAAGACATGGGGCAAAGAAGGTTGACATTTAAGGAAATGCAACAAAAGCAATATCCTTTCTTAGACTCGAGCGTCTCGGGATCTTCGATGACGCTTCAAAGAAGGACTCATCGAGCTACACGAAATGAAGCGACCAAATGAGGCGGGACTAATCGATGACCCAAGATATTGCAAATATCACCGATTGATCGGGCATCCCATACATGATTGCTTCATCTTCAAAGAAAAGATTATGCGGCTAGCTCATGAAGGAAGATATCACTGAAGAAGAAAATATTGCATCAAATGTTGTCACCCCTGAATCCGACGACATACTGGAAGGTATTGGGGCATTGTATGATAGCCAAGTAAGAGATCGATTGAAGTCAACTGTGATCGATGATGAAGATGTCTTGGCAATCACATTCTCCAACGAGGATTTGCAGCTTGGTCCGAGCCTCATAATAGGCATTGTTCGTGAGTTGCTTCACCCATGAGCGTAAAGTCAATAGGATTCTCATTGATGGAGGATCGGCTGTCAATATCTTGCCATTAAGAGCGCTGAAACAACTGGAAATTCCAGAGATGACTTGTCCAAGAATCGGTTGATGATTCAAGATTCAATCACGAAGGACAAAGGGCTCTTCGCACCATAAGGTTGAACTTGCTAATGGAAGACATGAGTTCAACTGCATTGTTTCATGTCATTGATGCCAAGACGTCCTACAATATGCTTCGCCGACCGTGGCTGCATGAAAATGGTGTCATCCTCTACATTGCATCAATGCCTCAAGTATCGTCATGATGGTGTCGTGAAGGCGGTGGTTGGTGATCACGGGCCTTTACGTAAGTCGAGTCATATTTTTTCGATGCCAAATTCTACATGACAAAGACAACGAAAGAAGAAGTAATTGAGCATGACAAAGAACTTGAAGTCGGTCCGATTGTCAAGAACAAAACATCTCTCACCAAGATGGATCCGTTCGAGGATGACGATGCCTCGACCAAGATCGATGCTAAAGACCAACTCCTCCACCTCTACTGCGGTTTGTTCGACCAAAGCAAAGTAACGCTATCGAACATGGAGAATCTTCAGACAACGGACGCACTAAGCATTTTGGTCCAAAGGCATATAAGCTCCTCGTCAATGCTGGATACAATCCTCAAGAGAGCTTTACGCCAAAACCTCACTTGAAGAAGAAAGATGACGTGGTCCAGAACACCAAAGTGGGTTTGGGATATGTGCCCAAAGCGCCTGTTCGAATCACCATCAAAAGGGTAGCTTCATCTCACTACATCTCAAACAGTGTATGCAAGTCAACCTTGGACGACGATATTGAAGTTGGGGCAACAACTCAAAAGTTGTTGAAGTGCTACTATCCCTGAAATGTAGCAGAGAAAGCTTGTATATATGTACATATATCAAAAAGAAAAGCACAAAAAATGAAGAAAACCAAAAAGCCAAAAAATTTGAGAAAGAAAGAAAATCAAAAGAAGCAACCATGCTCCATGACGCACGAGCCTAAACTACACGTCAATATGAAGAAAAACAAACAAAGAAGCAAGAATGCTCCATGACGCACGAGCCTAAACTGCACGTCACTATGAAGGAAAATCAATAAAAAGAGCAACCATGCTCCATGACGCACGAGCTTAAACTACAAGTCACTTTGAAGAAAATCAAACAAAAAGCAAGACAGCTCCATGACGCACGAGCCTAAACTGCACGTCACTACAAGAAAAATCAACAAAAACTGACTCCATGACGACGAGCCTAAAGCGCATGTTACTCCCGCCCGCATGAGTATAAACTGCACGGCACCCCTCATCCAAAAAATCATGATCTATTGAACTACGTTTGACTTGATCCCTTTAAAGGTGCGTAGGCGCTTAGATATCTTCTAAGTTCGTCTTGATATGTGCTTTTCTCCTTAAAGTTGTGTGGTCAAAGTTCGTCATTAATTTGTATTTCAAGTTGGATGGTCAAAATTCAAGCTCGGACTATTAAAGTAAAATGATACACACTTTTGGAAGAGCAGAAGGTGAAAATTGTAAAGAAGCAAAACAATCATGGGCAACAACCGAGATGATGGATTATTCACTACGTTGTCAACACATTTTAAGAATAACCTCAACTTCGAGCCGGTTCTACGCTTTGAAGATGACTCATGCTTGTTAACCCAACTCGATGTTGTCAATTTTGCTTTGAATATAGCCAAGCTTCTTAAGTCTAGCTCGATGTTGCAAGTTTTGCTTTGAGGATAGTTCCTTCTTGTTGAATCCAACTTCATGTCATCAATTTCACTTTGAAGATTATCCCAGCTTGATGGTTTCAACACCATATATCCAAACTCGATTCAAAGATGGCTTCAGCCTGATGAATTCAACACGGGCTTTTGGTTGAGAACACAGTTTCTAGCTCCTCATCCACAGCTACTTCTAGCTCGTTGAGGTCATGATGCCGATCTCCACTGACGCGTAGGCTTCAATTCTCTTCACGGATGATGCACAGCTTCAAGCTCCTTATCCACAACCACTTCAAGCTCGTTGAGGTTGTGATGCCGATCTGCGCGATGCTTGGGCTTCATTCTCTTCGTGAGTGGCACACGCCTTCTAACTTCCTCTACGAAGATGACGCACAACTTCAAGCTCCTCATCCACAACCCCTTCTAGCTCGCTGAGGTCGTGATGCCGATCTCTTCTGACGCTTAGGCTTCAACTCTCTTCACGGATGGTACACGGCTTCTAGCTCCTCCTTCACCAGCCGCTTCTAACTCGCTGAGGTCGTGATGCCGATCTCCACCAACGCTTAGGTTTCAATTCTCCTCTTTGCGGATGTTGCATAACTTTTAGCTTCCTCTTCGTGGGTGGCACACAACTTCTAGCTTCCTCTACGAAGACGGCACACAACCGGCTCTTCCTTCACAAATGACGCCGACTTCTAGCTTCCTCTTCGTGGGTGGCGCCGACTTCTAGCTTCCTCCTGCGAATGTTGCGCAGCTTCTATCTCATCTTCCATCGATGGCGCACAACTTCTATCTCCTTTTCTGCAGTTGCTTTTAGCTCTCTGAGGCCGTGATGCCGAACGTCGTGCAAGTCGTTGCTTTTCGTGTCATCTACATAGAATGAGTGGAGTTCGTTGATAATGACGATGTCGTCTCTATTGTCGTGTTGTCGTGTCTCGCTAAGATCAAGACCGTTTCTCATCGAAAATGAGGACGGCGTTTGTGACAAATGTGAAGCCAAAGTCAAGAGGTTGAAGTCTCTAAGTTGGTCAATGTGAAGTATCTAGTTGATCGACTCTTGAGCAAGAAAACTTGAAATTGAATTACATAGACACGCAATCTGGAAGACAAGCACAAAATAGTGAAAAGATAAAAGAATGCAAAATAAATATTGTGATTAGAAACAAAAAGAAAAAAGAAAAAAAAGGACAAAATAGCCCACGACAAAATCAAAAAAAAAAAAAAACTCTACCCCAAATTAGAAAAATTTCCCATATCCCACGTCTCTCTCAGCCCACAAACAAAAAGGCCCAACAAAAGAGGACCCAATTACTGATTTTTCATGCACACACTCACAAACCCATCTCTCTCAACCCACGCATCACTCACAAACCCTAGCTCTCTCTCTAAACGCACACACACACACAAACAATGCACTCCTCAATACAGAAGGCATCTCGCTTCAGCTTCCACGCCGCCTTCTCGGTGAGGGTCGCCGCCGGCAGCAACGCTTCGCCCGACGTCGCCTCCACTTAAGCCGCACGATGGTCACACGGTGGTCGCACCTCCATTGCGACTCCGCCACCTCGGCTCCAGACGTCCAGACGTGCGCTGCCTTTAATCCGTTCAAAATCGCGCCACCTTCGCCCGACGTCGTCTCGACTCCAGCCGCACGATGGTCACACGGTGGTTGCACCTCCATCGCGACTTTGCCGCCTCTGCCCAGCCTTCAATTGCCGTCCACCACGCACATCAGCGCCGTTGGTTCCCACAGCTTCTAGCTCACGCACAACACCGCCATAGCCATCCGACCGCTCCTAGCTCGCGTCGACATCACCGTCGATCTCGTGCCATCCCTCCGACAAGCGTCCCGCGTCGCGACAGCTTTGTGCCGTCCGATGCTGCCTCAGCTCCAGTCAAGGCGCTCCAATCGTCGCCCGCTCTACGCCATCACACAGCCTCCGTCTGGGCCTCGCTCCTCCTCCACTGATGATGTCGATAATGCCTCCACCCTCGCGCACAACTCTTCCCCTTTCCTTGCCGTCGGCTTGACGAAGTCCGTCATCTCCATCACCTCTTGCAGTGCCTTCTTCTCCGGCGAAGCAGTCAGCGGCACAGTCGTTCAGCCTCCAGCTCCGTCCACATGAGATCGCCTTTAAAGGTCATTTGACGCCGCAGCCGTCAGCATGCCACTCCCAGCCAGCGCGTCGTCGCCATCTTCGTGCCGCTGTCGACCTCCGCCATCTCATCTCTCGCGTCGATGAGGCAGCCTCTTCCAGCTTGACGTCGTCTTCGCCCGGCCGCTCCGAGATCGCCCCATCACACCTTAAGTCAGGCTGCATGGCTCGTCCCTCCTCCACAGATGATGACGATGCATCCTGGAAAGATCTCGCTGAGGCCGGCGAGAAAATCTGCACCACCGCATGCCGCTTCGTTGGCCACACGAACAAGATCCTCTCCGGTCGTCGTCCACCATGCGCGGCAGTACCGCCGCGTTCCCTTCGCCGTTCACGCCGTCGTAGGCCACCATGGTCACATGTCGAGTCTGCTTTATCATCATCGACGTCTGCACTACCACGCCTCTTCTCTCCAGAAAAACAGCAGCGGCGTCTCCGACGACGTCTTCACTGCCAGGCCGCCGCTGGAATCAACTCCGCCTGCCTTACGTCCAGTCGCCGCTGCCGCCATCTCTGTCGAAGATTTCAATTCTGCCGGGTCGTACCTGCAGCAACCGCCAACGTCCAGGCCACCCTTTGTGGACGATGCCACTTCCACCAGAATTCAGGCCGCGCGGCTGGCCGCCGTCTGGGCTTCGGTCCTGCTTCACCGGGAATGCCGACGCCATCTCATGTGCGCTCTTTGTGCAACACCACAACCAGAGCTGTCCCTCCAAGTTGGCGACGCTCATTTACGCCAAGACAGTGTTCTCGCTGCATTGCACTCTAATTCAAGAAATTAGTGCCGATGGGAATCAAGAAGAGTTGTGTCTGCAAGCTCTTGGTAAGTGAATAAAAGTGAATAAAATGACTGTGAAAAGATACCATTTATAGACGGAGATATCTTGTATGAAGCTGGGTTACTAGCTGTGCCTCAACAAACTCTGAATAGTTCTGAAGCTCTCAACAAACTTAATTGAATGCAATATGAAGGACAAGGTTCCTGCTGTGGCTTCTCTGCAATGACTGTGCAAATTTGGCTTCACCTTCAACAAACCTTACAACTATGTGTACCTTTGTGCAGAGTACCCAAAAAAAAAAAAGAGAGAGAAAAAGAGCCATGTTGGGCCGATGGCTTAAAACAAATAAAAGGGGAGTTTTGGGCTCAAATAAAAAAGGGAGCCATGTTGGGCGTGGGTTCAAACAAAAAAAAAGAAAAAGAAATGGAAAAGAAAAAAACACGTGGCTGCAAAAAAAAAAAAGGAAAAGAAAGAAGAAAAAGAACGTGGCTGCCAAAAAAAAAGAAGAAGAAGAAGAAAAGAAAAAAACAAAAAAACAAAAAAACAAAAGAAAAGAAAGAAAAATGAAAAGAAAAAAAAAACACTTTGGGCTGCCGTTTTCTTTTCGGATAGCCAAGCCTGTCATAAGTTCAAACAAGAAAGGGCTGCCCAGTGGATCAAAATAAGGACTGCCAAACAAAAAAAATGTTAAAGAATGGGCCGTGAGTTCTAAAAAAAAATGAGAGAAAGGGATTTTGGACCGTGAGCTAAATAAAAAGAGTTGGGCTCAATTGAAAATGAATGTTGGACTTGATTATCAAGGCAAGTTGGGCCTAGAATGTTGAGAAATGTTAAAGGCCCAATGAATAATTTCTTACATGGGTTTCCAAATCAAGACAAGTATATGGACCAAAGTATGGACTCCCAATTCCTAATGGTCCCATGGACAATTCAAAATATGGGCTTCCAAATTGAAATATCTACTCGAACCCAATTTTGGAAACCAATTCATGAAGGTCAAATACAAAATCAAATCCAAGTAGAAGAACTCCTAAATATGAGTATAAACTGTTTACAAATTCAATCCGAGTGAAGAACTCCTAAATACGATATAAACTATTTACAAATTCAAATCAAATTGAAAACTCCTAAATATGAGTATAAACTGTTTACAAATTCAAACCGAGTCGAAGAACTCCTAAATCGAGTATAAACTGTTTACAAATTCAAATCAAATTGAAGAACTCATAAATACGAGTATAAACTATTTACAAATTCAAATCAAAGTCCAAGAACTCCTAAATATGAGTATAAACTATTTACAAATTCAAATTCAAAAAAAAAACTCCTTGAAACGAGTATAAACTTTCTAAATTCAAATTCAAGAACTCCTAAATACGAGTATAAACTATTTACAAATTCAAATCAAATTCAAGAACTCCTAAATACGAGTATAAACTATTTACAAATTCAAATCAAATTGAAGAACTCCTAAATATGAGTATAAACTGTTTACAAATTCAAATCCAAGTCGAAGAACTCCTAAATACGAGTATAAACTATTTACAAATTCAAATCAAATTGAAAACTCCTAAATATGAGTATAAACTTTACAAATTCAAATCCGAAGTGAAGAACTCCTAAACACGAGTATAAACTATTTACAAATTCAAATCAAATTGAAAACTCCTAAATATGAGTATAAACTGTTTACAAATTCAAACCGAGTGAAGAACTCCTAAATACGAGTATAAACTTTACAAATTCAAATCAAATTGAAGAACTCATAAATACGAGTATAAACTATTTACAAATTCAAATCAAAGTCCAAGAACTCCTAAATATGAGTATAAACTATTTACAAATTCAAATTCAAAAAAAACTCCTTGAAAGCAGTATAAACTTTCTAAATTCAAATTCAAGAACTCCTAAATACGAGTATAAACTATTTACAAATTCAAATCAAATTCAAGAACTCCTAAATACGAGTATAAATTGTTTACAAAATCAAACCAAATCAAGAACTCCTAAATATGAGTATAAACTATTTACAAATTCAAATTCAAGAACTCTTCGACAAGAGTCTAAACTATCTAAGTGAATTTGAGACTCGTCCATTTTCAAGACAACTCGTCCATGAACAAGTCTCGATGGGGCAATTTGTAGACAATTAAAATTGTTAGCAAATTATATTCGCCATGTGTAAATCACGAATTAAATAACTAATTATATTTCTATTTTATTAATGGAATTTATTCCAAAATTAAATAGATATGTGATTAATATTTAATTTTAGTGGTACAGAGCCCATAAGCTAGCCTCAAGTTCAAACTCATGGTTTGGTGGTCCATAAGCCCAAGCCCAAGCTCGAGCCCATGGTTTGGTGGTCCAGCCCATAAGCTCAAGCTCAAACTCATGGTTTGGTGGCCCATAAGCCCAAGCTCAAGCCCATGTTTTGGACCTTGGTGGCCCAAAGGTCCATAAGCCCAAGCATGGCTTGATGGCCCAAAGGCCCATAGGCCCATAAGCCCACTAGCCTACATCTATAAATATGAGTGTTGAGGCTTCATAAATGAGAATAATGGAGAGTTGAAGTGAAGTGAAGACTTGAAGAGCTCAAGACACTGAAGAATCCTCTCAAGCATTCTCCGACATTCAAGTCTTCTTCAAGCATTCGGCGTTCTTCGTGCAAATCACCACGTTCTTCGCCAAGATATCCTCCAAATCAAACCAAGTTGAAGTTCAATTCGAAACAAGGTGAAAGCCTCCGCGTTGGCGCTCAAACTCGAAGATCTTCAAACGTTCTTCAACAAATCAAATCAAGTCCGACGTTCGATCCGAAAACAAGATCAAGTCCTTCGGATCAACATCGTCAAGTTCAATCTTCAAGTTCAGGAGATCGAGGAATCACATCCTCCAAACAACTCGAAGAACATCAAAGATCGTTCAAGAAATCCACATCGAAGAGTAGAATCAGAGGATAGATAGAGATCGAACTCATCTCAAATTCATCAAATCCAAATTCAATTATTTTTGTATACAATTTTGTATTTATAAAATTTAAATACAAAAATTTGTGTTACAATTATATAACTAGCAAACTATTAATTAAAGCGTTCCTTTTCTTTTCACGCAACTTGAAACGTTGTGGCATAATTTTTGGGCATCTAGCAAAATGTTGTGGCATAATCTTTTCCAAGATCCAATAGGTTGTTGCCTTCGGATTTCTTGACAGCGTGGAAAGAATTCATACTAATGTAATTTACATATTAAGTTAATGCTGTATTTTTGAAGTATTATTTGCGCAGACAACAAAACGAGGTTATTGTGCAAGGGTCTTCTTTGAATCTAAGAGTGTGTTAGCAAGAGCTTCTTGACCATTTTGGTGTGAATGGACTCATTTGATGTTAAAACCGATTTCTGTGGTGGAGGATGGAGGGTTCAATTTGTTAGTGATCCTCGAATGTATACAAATTAATATATTTTGTGCGAAGAGGCTCATCAATTTTCATAAGGAAATGTCATTACAAAAAAGAATCGCACACATAAATCTATCTAATTTACATCTCATAAATTATGGATGACATTCCAAAATACAAACCAAATAGATGTATCAACATTACACGTGAGATGGATCTTGTCGGAAAAAAAAGGAGTTTTAGAATTTAAAAATTATGTTTAATTGAAACAATTAAAAAATTATGTGAAATTTACAGAAAAATGATCTTGTATTAAATAGGGATAACAAATTTAGTGTTTAAAATTGAATCTAAAACTATTTTTTTCATTCATTTATTTACTTTTTGCTTTTTTCTCAAGACTCAAAGAGAACTACGCCACCACTTGAATGTAGAATTTTCTCATGTTTTTAAAAACGATTTGTCTAATAAAATTCCCCCAACACATACAAACAGGCGTTGTCCAGCTCTCCTTCGCCACTTCCCCCAAAATCAAAACCTAGCCCTAATTTTGTGCCTCCACGAAACCCTAACAATGGTGTGCATCAGGAAAGCTACAGTCGACGATCTTCTGGAGATGCAGGCTTGCAATCTGTTCTGCCTGCCGGAGAATTACCAGATGAAGTACTACTTCTACCACATCCTGTCGTGGCCGCAGCTCCTCTACGTCGCCGAGGATTACAACGGCAAGATTGTCGGCTATGTTCTCGCCAAGATGGAGGAGGAGACCACCGAGTGCCACGGCCACATCACCTCCCTCGCCGTCCTCAGAACTCACCGCAAACTCGGCCTCGCCACCAAACTTATGACTGCTGCTCAGAACGCCATGGAACAGGTCATTTTAATTACTACTTGCTCAAATTAATTGATTTCTGAATGTTAATTTACTGTGTGTTTTGGCTTGTTCGAAAATCTATGGGAATATGTAATTTAATCTGAAGATTTCTTATTCTAGTTCTAGAGCTTCTGGTTCCTTGATACGAATATATTTGATTATTTGACAGTCTCTCAAGCTATGAGAGCTGGATTGTGCTCGACAATCAAACTTCATTTTTTTTGGCGGATTTTGCTCACATGAACTTCGGTGTTTGATGATTAGAAACGACGGAAATTATCTTTGCTTAGTTGAATAGTTTATATTTAATTATTTCATAATTTTTTACTGGACTACCTTGTGTTTTTCCTTGCGTAGTTTGGTTTATCCATTCTTGACTTGTGATGATCCATCCTGACATTGCAAAAGCTTGCTTCACTTTGCAATGGTACAACCTTTTGCGGATTTGTTTTGGTGTAGAGACGCTTCACTACAAACTTTGGGTTTTCTGTTATAATGTTAAAATTGTCTTACTCTTTTCCTAAGTAAAAACCGTCCATTCAATTTAATCTTATACAAGTTAGGATGTCTCATATGTGACATTGTGGTGGAGATGAGGTTACAATTTGCTGCTCAATCAGTAAGCTAAGCTTTGTTATTTTTCCTTCCTTTTGTTTACATATTTTGTTGGTAATTTGCATAAGGCTTTGTCATTAGGATTTAGGACTTACTTCTATGACTAGTACAAGTTCTAAGCTTTTACAAACATATGCTTGTTGAAGGTCTTTTCATTTGTTCCCAACGGTGGAAAAGTTTAAAGTTGAGATTTTTTCTCTGCTTGTGAATGAGATTAGTATTCCTCATGAATGTACGAGTTGTGTTTATCTTTGCACAATCCAGCATCGTCCTTGGATCAACAGTTTATGTTTGAATCATATTTGTGTTCTACAGTTGCGTCTGCATCACATGTCCTGCATATCTTCCATCTGAAATCTGAAAAAACATGCGAAGCTGTGTTCTATTTTCTCCCTCACTATAGTTGAAGGTATATTTTGATGTCTAGCAAGGGTTAGTCAGGTTCATTTATAATGCTGCAAAAGAGTATAAAACTGCAAGGTTGCACTCTGAAGATTTTTGGTTTTCAGACATGTGGTAACTTACTCTGAAAGTTTGGAAAGGTTCACAAAATTAAGTTTTTGTATGTTTGTTAGACTTTAAAATTGGCAACTTGAAACAGGTCTATTATTTTAATTATCTATCTGTTTCAATAGCTGATTTATAAAGCTTCATTTATCCGTGAATAGGTGTATGGGGCAGAGTATGTTTCACTGCATGTTAGGAAAAGCAACAGGGCTGCTTTTAATTTGTACACTGAAACATTGGGATACAAGATCCACGATGTTGAGGCCAAATATTATGCTGATGGAGAAGATGCTTATGATATGAGAAAGCAATTGAAGGGTAGAAAGCACCACCATCACCACCACCACCATCACCACCACGGCGGTGGCTGTTGTTCTGCAGATGTTAAGTCAGATGAGAAGCCCGGATCAGCAGAAATAAAAACAGAGTGATTAGAGTCAATTCCAGTGGTCAGAATTTTGTTATATTGTTTATTCAGTTGGTACCGAATATCAGCACGCATTGCTTGTGTGCTTAAACTTATCAGTTTTGGTGACTTGGATGTATGTAGTCAAGAAGAATGAAGTGAGAGTAAGGAATATAGAATAACGATGTTGGACATCTGCCTTTCTATTTGCAGCTATGTTTGTTATGCTTCTTTTCGGTGACGGTCATCTGTTTGGAGTTTATTATGGTATATTTGGAATTCCATTGGCTTAGTTTCATGGTTACAAATAAATTCTACTGCATCAATTCAATTCCCAGTAGTTTTCGTCATGGGCATTAATTTCTCCTAATTGCAAATTAGCCTTTAATGTTTTAAGAATCTTACTTCAGCTCAAAGTTTCTTTGTATTATTTTTATTATTATTGTTGAGCGGTTTTCTAAATATTTTTGGAACAGTATTCAGACCCCTAAGAATTAAATTAACCTATCAAATTTTGATTGAACTCGAAGGGTTTTTTTGGTTACATTGAAGGGGTTCTAATAATTCTGGATTACTATTTTAGGCCTCCAAGAGTTGTACAAAGCAATTTTTAAGTTCATAAACATGGTTTATGCTAAAAATCTGAAGTATGACTTGTTAAAGATGCCATGTATTATTTTGAAATCTAACCAGATCCCAATCGCGGTTGGTTTTAAATGGAATTTCCAATTCAAAATCGGGGAGGAGATTAATTTTCACAAATTCCTATGTCTAGTGCTGGTTACAAACTGGAATAATACCAACAAGAATCAAATTTCAGTAAAATATTAATGGAAAGTTGAAGCAAATACTTCGTTCCATACTTCAGGCATGCTAAATCTCCAAAATCAGTTACTGAGATTAAAACAGAGACACTATTAAACCACACAACAAAGAACTAACCATATCAACCAGTAGAAACACAAGGATCTAACAGAATAGTATTCTTATACACTTTAATTTCAAAATGGATCTTATACAACTCAAAATTATCATCATGCCTGCAGCAGACCAGCTACTTCTTGGCGCCAATTGAGGAATCAGTCGGTACTTTAACAATACTCAAATGCCCACCGTCTTTATTAGCAACTGTCACAGCTTTCATCTCATTGCAGTGGTTTATAAACTTGCTCACCTCCTGAAACACATCACACCCAAAATGGGCCATCGAAGAAAACATTCGAATGCATTAAAAAATATTGACATAAATTTGCTTTGCTGAAAGACAGAGTTAAGATGTAACAGTCATCGCTAAGCTACAGAGCTACACAATCTTGGTTTGTTAAAAAGGGGGTAGCTGGATTGGTGAGACCACCTATCGAAGTTAAGTGTCCATAATCAATCCTGTTTAATTGCTAACACGACCATCTGTAATCCTTTTCACTTATCCCCTTTCTAGAATTTAGACTGGCTAGAGTTTTTCTAATAGTATCTTAACTCAGAAAATTGAGCAGACACACCAACTTCCATGTCTTTTCTACACCACAGCTTAAATGTAGAACATAAGTATTAACAGATTTTATTGAGTACAATCTTAAGAAATTTCTCAAAAGTTATTTAAGTACAGAACTCAGATGAATACATGTATGCTCTTGTCCGAAAATGTGTCAAAACTATTCATAAAAACCATCCATGGTGAGTTCTAAACAATACATTCGACTAAGAGAATGAGCTTGACTGGGTAGGCGAAAAACAAACTTCGATGATCCTTCAGTTGAACCGAGCAATTTTTGTTATTGCCTTTCGGATGTGATATATCAGAAATTATATTATGTAAGAAATGCAACTGGAAACATAATATAGAATTGTGTTTTGGAAGAATGAACTGGGAAGGAAACAAGCTAAAGAAACAACAAATTTGGCACAAATTTAGCTAATCCAGCTATGTTGGCGACTCTTGCACAGGAGAACCAATTTCTGTGACCTACGAAGTCCAAGCATAATGGAAAGCAGAAATCAAAGTTTCTGAAGGTTAAACGACTCGGCTTAAGCTACAGAAACTTGTAAATTGATGACCTAACAAAAATCATCATTTTTCTAATTTCCTTCACATCTGTATAGACACTACACACTTCATGAAACCTGAATCAAATCAAAAGCGCAGCTACCATACCAGAAAGAGCGTAGGACTAAATCATTCACCATACAAAAAACTTCGATTTAAACTGTTTTACAACAAGAAACAAGAGTCTCCATGCAACATAACAAAAATAAATAACAAAGACAAATGAAACGAAAAGGAAAACATACCCTATCGGCATCCATCTCTTTGGTGACCTTTGATGGCTTCGCCACTTTCTTCCCTGCATAATATCCACATAACATGTAAAAATTAGACTAAAAACGGTATAAATTCATGTAATTGTGTGCTTTGTGATGTTAGTTACCCTTTCGCGTATGGGCGATTTTTCCATGTCGATTGAGAGGAATTGATTTCTTTTTCTGCTGCCCTTTGAAAAGATTTCCCTTTTGCGTCATTTTCCTCCGCAGATAAGAATTTCGAATTCTAGGGTTTTAGAGATCCCCTTCTTTACAGCTCTAGGGTTTATGTTGAGACATAGGAAGGAAGGGATATAAATTGAGGCGTGGGAAGAAAGGCAACGAACCGGTCCGAGTTTTCATAAGTGACAACCGGAGGCGGTCCAAGTTCGCTTGTGTTATTTTCTGGAAAATTACCAAAAACGTGACAAGTATTATCACGACAGTACCCAAAACTTTTATTTATTTATTTTATTGCCCTCTCTCTCTCACACACGAAATAACCATTCTTGTTACAGATGGCTGTACGGTTACCTTGTTGCCAAAAATATGTGGTCACACTGATTATTTTATCGCTCTATAATGCATCCATACGTGAATCTCAGGGTGTAATGAAATCAGTTTATTCAGTCTACTACTTGTAGATGTTGAGATCAGGTTTGTGCCACCTTTTCCTCCGTAGGCATTTTATAATGGGGCATTTATTATTAATGATTAGTTTAAATAGATAAAGTATATTCGCTCCGTCCCGTTAATATTGATTTGTATACTATTTTGAATTGTCCCATTATAATTAGTTCATATCTAAAAATAAAAGAATTTTACATTAAAAATAAATCAAATTTTGTGTCACACACGATTTTATACATAAAATATAATTTTCCTTAATTCATATGTCCAAAAATAATGAACCAATATTAACGGGACGAAGGAAGTATAAGCTAATTCATTTCCTTACTCAAAAAGTATTTGAAAGGAAGTATAAGCTAATTCATTTCCTTACTAAAAAGTATTTGAAAGGCTTTATATCTTAAAACTTTGATAATTTCTATAATTTGAAACAAATTTACAATGAAAGGGGTAGGAATCGAGAAATTCTAAAAAATAAAAAACCTTTCAAGTTGTTATATGGAGTCATACAATTAAAAATAATATTAAACTAATATACTATTTGGATTGATGAATTTTGAAAATATAAAATACAGAGAGACAAGAAAGTGAGGTCGGCCTACTGTAAGAGGAAAATAGAATATAATAAGAAGAGTAATTTTTCAGAACAACAGGGTCAGAGATAATTTTTGAAATTATTCTTTGAACCTATTTATGGTTTATATTTTCAGTAAATAATAAACCCCACTATAAATCGATGAGCACATCAAATAAACCACAAGCATAATCAGAGATGCACACATAAAGCAGCAAATATAATCAATCATCAAAAGAGCAGCAAGCATCATTCGTCGAATTACGAATCTGCAAAATGGAAAAAACCATCAAGATTTACAACCAATGTTGAATAATAATATCTGATCAAGCCCATTAAAAAGGCAAACGAAGCTACGTTCTCAATAGTCGGGAATACAACTCGATTTTAACTAAATAAAGTATAGAAAATTACTAGGAGCAGAGTTGTTTCACCAAAACACCCGTCTCATAGATTGAGAAAACAGAACAACTCAAACATGGTGAAAGTTAGAGAGTATGGATAGGGATGAAAGCGTCGAATATATATGATGTTGGTGGGCTATTTTTGGTGAAACTTGAGGCTTATATAAGGCCCAGATTACCAATGGGCTTAATGGAAGGCAAATGGTCCAAGAAACGGTTATTAATTTGAGATAAATAAGGATATGATTCAATTTAATAATAAAAAGTCACATTATGTGATCTTTATTCACGCTGACATAAAAGTCAACGTGTACTCTGTCTAATAACATCGATGGAACGATATTATTTTGAGGTTGAAATATTGTCGTTTAGACTAGTAATTGAGCATTTTTCAAAATATTTTCTTTTTAAATGAAATGATTTCGATCTCAATACTCATATAACGTAATCTCACTAATGATATATACTAGTATATGCCAGATTTTCTTCTAAAATGGAAAAGAATCATATCACATCATTTTTCCTGTCATTGAAAACATTTGAGTGTGTCTTTTGCTACAAGTTGAAAAGTGATATTATTATTGCAATAATTTTTAAAATGTATCAAAACCAAAATTGATCAAAGTTCATGATTTTTTTAACAATCAATCCTATTTTTAATTCAAAAATATGTATTTTTGCTAAATAAATCTACCGTTTACATATACTTAACTACAGCTACCAAATTTGTGAGTTTTTTTTTGCTTGTTACATGCATATGACTTACAACAAACATAGAGGCCATTTGGTTCAGCCTGAGTAAAGGGATGAGAATAAAGAAAGAAAAAGAATAGAAAGGAAACGAATGATTCTCAAAATTTTAATTTATTTGGTTCACCTCTACAAAGGAATTGAATTATCTAACATTCCCTTTTTGACTATTTGATAGAAAGAGAGTGGCGACGACAACATTGGTGGTGGCGGTGACGGTGAAGGGTGGTGGAGGAGCAGAGGGGTGGGAAAACTTATATAGGGTCTTCACATATAGTATAACTAAGTGTGTAACCCGTCGAATTTCGACGGGAAATATTTTATGTTCTATTTATAATCATATTAAATAAAATAATCTTATATCATGGCTATACGTTTGAATTTGATATATTAAATGAATAAATCTTTATATCAGGATAATATGTCTAATGTGATATGTATAGGTTATATTTCGTCGAATTCTAATGAAAAATCACTTTATATTGTAATTTACGCGTAGAAAATTAAATATTCTTAGTCATGTTAATAATTCTTATTTAGAATGTATATAACCATGCTCGTCTTAAATTCGATTAATTATCTGAAATTATTTAAATTTATAAATATAATTTGTTATAATGATTGGTTATTCGTCTCGATAAAAATAAAAAACGTCGAAAGCAATCATTAATAATAAATAGTATAAATAACAAAGATAAAAAAAATAGAGAACATTTTAAGTATGCGTGTCAATTAATGTTAAAATTCCTTTAGAATTTATATGTTTGTACATATCCCAAACCTGATTAAAAAATATTTTTACTACTCGTTTTCATCTCAACCCGTATAGTTAATGTCTGCTAACTACCCAAATATGTTTAAATTTATACATAAAAGTTGCTACATTAATTGATTATATATTTCAATAATGACTTGAACATTATAGAATAAATATTAATAATAAATAATATAATATCAAAAGATTAAAAAATAGAGAACATGTCTAGCATATACATACCCGCACTCGTCCCAAATTTAATTAATTACCCAAAATTGATTAATTTTATAAATATACAATAATTAGTTATTCGTTTCAATAAGACTTGAACATTACAGAGTAATTATAAATAATAAATATTAGTAATTATTCACATAGCCGTGTTGTTTAATGTATTGACTTGTATCCGTCTAGAATGTATATTCTTGTACCAAATAATGTGAGCTTCAAAATTCCGCATAGATATGTCGATAAATATTTGTATCTGTCTAGAATGTATATTCTTGTACCAAATAATATAAATAGCAAAAGAATTAAAAATAGAGAAAATTATATTCTCACCTTATTCTCGTGTAGTAATATCCGCTAATTACCAAAATTCATTTCAGTTTTAAAACATATAGTCAATAAAATATATATTATTCCAATATAATAAAATTGAGAAAATTCCACATAAATATATCGATAAATGTCTGGACCAATTTAGAATCTATATACATGTAGCTGCCACAAATTTAATGAAAATTTGATTTGACTATATATTTGTTATCGTCTCAAACCCATATAGATTAATTTATGTTGATATTTGAATTCGTTTAGATTTATAAAATCAATATATAATATGATTAATGATTAACGCAATCTCTATCCTACGTGGACTATTTATTTCAAACACTACAAACTATTTATAGTGTTTAAATTAAGGTGGAATTTGATAAGAAATCAATGTGGATAAGAGATGTAAATACTAAGAATAAAGGAGATTTGAGAAAAATAGAAATAGAGAGTTTATATGATGCCACATAGGAGAGAGAATCACTAAATCCTTAATCCTATTATATATTGATAGGACCGGGTATCCGGTTCGGTTCGGTTAACCGAACTGAATTTTCGGTTACCCGAAACCGATTATTCACTTTGGATACTAACCGATAACTGAACCGATCGGTTATTCGGTTAACCAAATAACCGATCGGTTTAACCAATCGGTTATTTGGTTAACCGAATAACTATTTTTTAAACCCACATTTTTTTTTTGCAATCAAAATTTAATTTTAACCAATCAAAACCATTTATTGCATTTCATTTTCACCAAATTTTAACAAAATATTCTAACTTGAGCTCAAAATATTCTAACTTAAGTGCGTTTACTATTTTTTTAAAATTTTAATTCTAAAATAAAATAAATAAATAAATAAATAAATATATATATATATATTTATATTTATATAATTATTTTCGGTTATCGGTATACCCATTCGGTTTTCGGGTATACCGATAACCGAATTTTCAAAAAATCCAATATCCAATACCGAACCGTATCCAATGAAATTGGTTATTCGGTTAACCGATATCCATTGGTTCGATTCGGTTATACAAATACCCAAATATCCAATACCAAATACTCACCCCTATCGATTCCTACGAAATCTCTAATTGAACAAAGTAGTGAATATGTTAGTTTTGATGAACTCATATATTACTCACAAAATTTAATAATATTTGAATTTCTTCACCCATGCCCAGTTAGGAAAAACAATTTTAAATTGATGTTATAAATTAATGTTATAAATGATTAGTTATAAATTATGTATTAGTTATAAATTCCGTAATTGATGAATTATGTAATTGATGAATAGGTAAAAAATTTTAAATTATTAATGTTATAAAAAACAATTTTAAAGTGATAAATTCCGTAATGTTTTAAATTCCGTAATGTTTTAAATTTTAAAATAATTTTAAATTTTGAATTGATAAAATTCCGTAATGTTATAAATTCTGTAATGTTATAAAATTTCGTAATGTTTTAAATTCCGTAATTTTAAAACAATTTTAAATTTGCCTCAATATAATCTAAGATTATATTCTTAATTCATATATTTTATAATTATATTCTTAATTTACCATAAATAATATTATTTATGATTGAATTCATTAATATCTTAATACAGAATTTATTATTATTTATGATTGAATTCATTATTGATGAATCTATAAGTAATTTTAATACGGAATTTGTTATTATTTCCAATTTCGAAGCTCAATCATATACTTACCTCAATATAATCTTAGACTATTATTTATGGTAAATTCATTAATATCTTCCAAAATTCATACAATCATTTATATATAGCATTAATTGAGAATAATAAATAAATAAATATTATAATATATGAATTAAGAATGCATATAATAGGGATTTAAGATAAATATGAATAAAGAGTAGAGGTGATGCCACATAGGCACACAAATGAATGTGGTGCTTCCCATCCGTAACGGTATTATATATTTATAGATGTGGGAAAACTTGATTTCCTCACACTAGAGTCTCATGCTTGTGTGAGGAAAAAACATTCCTCACAGTGGTCTTATTTTTCATCACAAAATGCCTAATTGTACCTGCTGTGTATTTTTGTAACAAATACCTCAATTTATCAAAACTTATATATATATATATATATATATATATATATATATATGTTTCAACCTTGCACAATAACGAACATTTAATGTGTGCATGTGTTGGTATAATAGTGAAATGGTTAATGCACGAGATTAAAATTTTAGGTTCAAGTCTACCGTGACATAACTTATAAATTTGTGTATTAATTGACAAAAAAAAGAAACATTTAATTCCAATTGTCTTACAAAAAATCGTCCAACCAAATTAATTGCACTCGGGCGAAAAAGAGCAAAAATAAAATATTTATATTTTACACTTAAACTAAATATTTGAATAAGCTGTAACAATGAAATTTAAACTTTGCACATCATGTACGAATATTAGTTTATAATCCTTCAAATGTATATATTACCTTTGATGCCATCTAAAATTTAGATACAAAATTTAATTCTAATATATTAGCTCGACAATAGTTTTTCTAATGATATTATGTATGATTTCCATTCCCAAGCAACAAATATTAACACTAAATCAAATGAATATAAGTGTGTGTGTTGGCCTAGTGGTAGAGTGGTTAATGTCCGAGATTAAACATCTTTGACGGTTCGAGTCATTTAATTCTAATATATTTAAAGTTTTTCTGATATTAAAATTAACCAAAAAATAAAAAATAAAAATCAAATGAATATAGTCTTTCTCTATTTTTAACGCTTAGGCCCATTAGTCAAAGAGGCTTAGTATTTGTTTACGGGCTTGGTTGCGGCCCACTAGTAATATATGTCCAAATTCATTCACTCACCTCGATTCTCATTAGAAAAATTATTTATTTGTTTACAGGAAAAGGCTAATGCTTGACCTCCTAATCTTGTTTACATTTTGTTAAATCCTTGAAACTTGCAATACAGCCCAATATAGATAACAAATGACACATTTTCTTTTAATTTGTTTTAAACAATGCTAGACCAGCTAAATAAAAGAAGCTAAATAAGAAAAATGCTTGCTGAATTTGATATTTCATTGCCTTGAGCCTGTGCAAAAAATATTTATTACTAATAACGAGTGGAAGAATAATCGTAAGAGTTAAAATCTTGAAGAATTAGGTAGGTCTGTCCCATCAAGAAAATGCATAATAAGAGACAGAGCTCGAGCTGGTTGGAAACTAGGCACTTGATGTCCCGCCCCTCTCACTGTCGCAAATGTTAGGTTTCCTTTATACACTTGTGTATACCCACCAACCTGCATTATTAAACAAATTATTTACTCCTATACATATTATTGCAAAGCAAGACATCATTGTGCATAGAACAATTTCAAAAAATATATAGTTATTAGATATGTACATACCTCTCCACCAAGGAACCAAGGGTGCCATAGAGTTTTAATGGGAAGTTTCAATTTGTTGATGGAATTCTTTGTTGAAGTAACTGGTACCCTTGCATCTGTGTCCCCACTGCAAGGTACAACAAAGGCTTTTAAATATTCTGTATTCATTGATTAAAAAAAAAACTGTACAAATAGAGAGAGAGAGAGTATGTTGATAAATTTACCTAAATATCCAAACTCGAAGTCCATTAGCCATAAACTCTTGCAGAAGAGGAAGAACGGTCGCTGCGCTATCTGTCCATTTTTTGATGACATCGCTACAATTTTCAGACAAAACTAGTGTCAGCATTAATCTAACTATAAAATAACTACTATTGAATACTAATAATATATTAGTAAATATAATTACGAAGAAAAAGTTATAACCTGCATGGTTCCCAATCATAAGACATTTTGGTAACATTGGCATGAAGTGCCTTCTGAACATCAGGCCTATTCAAATATGCATACACATAATAATCACTGCAAGGATCCATATGCGACACCTGCATCATTCAATCATTTATTATTATATATTATTTTTGAATAAATTATGTATAGAGAGAGAGATAGAGAATTAGATTCAAATGAAAACCATTTTTATCCTAAAAACTAAGAACCAAATGAATTCGCTATGAAAGTTGATGAGTCCGTCGAGAAGTTATTGAATTTAAAATTAGGAAATTTTCCACCCGGATTTGAATCTCATAATGGATGAGAATTCCATTTTTTTGGATTCAATAACTTTCCAAACGGATTCATCAACTTAATTTCACAATGAATTTATCATTTTTTGATCCTCAAATTCTCACGGTAAAAATAGTTCTCACGTTAACCCCCTCTCTCGCTCTCTATATATATAAAGAGAATTAAGAAGCAAGAATATATATTTAGAGGTTTGTAATTACCGAAACCTTCCTGGGTGTTTCAGTGAGGTTAGGTTTCCAGCAGAGGGGAGCGTAGATGTTATAGATATCGATAACATTAACATTTTTATTAGCTTCTTCGGCAGCTTGGTTGCATTTATCCGGTTGCGTGGTGGCGTTGGGGGAGAAATCGCAGTATGTCATGATCTGTTTCGTGATTTCATCGGATACCAGAGCATGACTTCCGAAATACTCGTACATCCCTATCGTGTCCGTCTCGTCGTTTATCACAGCATTCCCAATCTGCAGCCGTAACGACTTTCATAAATTAGACTACCGTTAATATAGCTGAATGTTAGTGATGGATAGGTGTACAGGTGGAATGAATGCATCACTTTACAAGTCAAAATTTAAATTTATGCCAAAATCTCTAGCAACATCAACTTGCATAAAAATCAAGATTAAATATCACTCCCTAGCTCGGCCCAAATAAATATCTCAGGCTTCAATGATATGATGGACGGACTATATGCCAAAAGTCCATTTTCTCTTATAGTATAAATTTCACACAAGTTTCTAGTTGCTAAGGGTGTGCATCGGTTGGTCGGCTCGACCGATCGATCGAAATTTTTCAAATCGAAAATCAAATCGAACATATTTTTTGAACCGAACCGATTTATAATTTTGGACCGACTGAAAATCGAACAAAAAATTATCGGTTCGATCGGTTTTTTCGGTTTGGTTCAGTTGATGCACACCCCTAGTAGTTGCTAATACGACTTTTCGGTATAAAAAAAGTGCACACTTGCTAAACTTAAGAAGAAAATTCATTTATTGGGTACTAATATATCACTATCAAAAGTGGTAAATATTTCTAAAGAGATGCACATACTTTGATTTCAAAAGTGATATTTATTCGAAAATATCAAGAGATATTATTGTGAAGTCATATTTAAAAGACATAAAGACATAATTGTGGCACATGCGCCATGCTAGTAGCAGAAGATACTAGGGTCCATGAGAATAATTTATACTCGACCCCAAACATTGTGGAGTTGCTGATAATGAAATGGATATTACTAATGATGCCATCATACTTCCAGTCCTAATCAGATAATTACTCCATGTTCATCTAAAAGTGGTACCTACTCATCAAAAAGCAAACAATAATTTTTAAAAAAAAGAAAAAGACTTACAATAATTCCCTTGAGATTGATAATAGTCTTGCCAGCCTTCTTGTTATGGTAGAGAATTGTATGAGCCAACTGAGGCACATAATGTCCTGCATAACTCTCTCCAGAAATGTAAAAATCTCTGCCTTTGTACTCAGGAAACCTCTCCAACCAGTTCACCAGGAATGCATAGTTGTCGACGGCCGTGCTCGCATCGCCGCTGCTACTGAAATCCGCTGTCGTGTTCGAGTACGAGAATCCGACGCCGGCGGGAGACTCAAGAAACAACAAATTTGCAGCTTCAAAAAGAAATTAAAAAGACATTCATAATCAAGAATTTTGTTCAATTACATGAAATGTGTAATTAAAGTTTATGGTTGGAGTAGGATTTGATACCATGATTCCATGAGAATGGATTTTTGTAGAGTGTTTTGCCATCACTGTGTACACGGAATGGCCCAAGTTCTTGCATTGCTCCATAGGCAAGTGATGAGCAGCCAGGCCCTGTTCAAAATTCAAGAATTTAAAAGTTTAGTGTAAATTAGTTAACACAAAAATTTCCATAGGATCGACTCTATGCCGTCCAAAACGTATTTATTTATAATGAAAAAAATATTATTTACTTATTTACATTGTAAATAAAAAATACCATTTAAGGTGAAAAAAATTATCATTTGTATTGAAAAGATATCGTTTAGTTAGTTGCTATTATCTATATATATATTATATAAATTTTAGTTAGTCTACCCTCTCAAAAAAATATAATTTTCTTAGTCAAGAATTTGATCATGGATTACTGCACCAATAAGTCAATGTGGGATTAGTCCAAACATATATAATTGTGCAACAGCTAGTATTAATTTAGGTAGCCTGTCCAGATCAGCTGCTATAATCGACAAGGGCCAGTGAACTAGTTAAATTAATTTTGTACTTTTTTTAACATGTTGCTCTTTTTCTAGAAGGAAAATGTGCCATGGAAAGTTTAGTAAAAAAGAAGAGGATTTGGTGAAATTGGCCAGGGATAAGGGTCAACCGATGTGGTTTCCTATGTAATAAAATACTAGCCAAAAATAATTAAAAACTCTTCAAAATAATAAACTGATTCCGAATCTTGAAAAATAAATAACTACTCCATTTCATGTCAAATTTCTCAAGCAAAACAAGCATGGAAATTACAAAAAAAAAAAAGATTAAAAAAGAAGTGAAGAAACTGACTGACCTCCATTGAGCCAGAGAAGAAGAGGCAATGACTTGTGATGAGCGCGTTGAGCCTCTGCGAAGTAATAGAAGAAAGCTCGACCGGCGGTCTGGTTCACGGTGACGTATCCACCGTACTGCTTGAACCGGACCGGCGGCTGGCCGGGCAGTTTCTCTATCCTGTCATTCTCTTTCATCCCTTTTTGAGAGAGAATTCTGACGTTGTGGGAGTGATGGCTCGCATTGAAATGGCTTCTGTCGATAGCGTTGCTGTGCAACTTCTCTTTGTAGATACGTGAAAGAGCTTCGATTTGCTTCGATGCGTCGATTTGTTGCCATTGGAATAGTAGAATGGCGAGGAGCAGAAAGAGAAACGGTCTCAGAAAAAGCATATCTTTTTTGGTTGAGAAATTTTGCAACTTGAGAAATGAAGAGATGAAGATTTTTGGATTAAATAGATTCGAAAAAGAGGTGGATTAAAATAATTTTGGATACATGTGATCACAAGTCTAAACAAACATGGAAAATTGTTGGGATTGGATGATTGCACCTCCCAACTTGGAGCTATATTATATGTATCTGTCCGGCAACTGCCAGATCATTGCACCACGCAGGGGGTAAAATAGTCATTCTGGTTTTGGGATGGTTATCATCTAATCTTTTCTATTTTTGTATATACGTTTGTATTTATAAAAATATACTAATACTAATACTATAATGATGATAATAATGAGCATATTTGGACAAGATTTTGTTTTGTTTAGTGAGGAACATGGTATAACATGAGGGAATGGTGATTTTCATATTTTGGAGTGATTGGACATGCACTCACATGTCACACATTATAGCTTGGCATGTTACTCTGGAAATGTAACGAGGATAATGCCATATTAATTAGATGATTCTTGTCTATTTTTCATAAAATACATGTATCACATCTTGGTCTCTATAATAAATAAATTAAAATTCATATATATATCCTTCATTTCATTTCTTGGAATTCAGACGGATCCAAATTTGATTTCGGGATCGTCATTGGATTAATATGTGAGGATTCTTACATGTAAATTAGAAAATTATCTTTCTCATTTATAGAGAATTTAAAGCTCATGATACTATAAAATTACTTTATTAAGAATTAGATGATAGAGGTCGAAAAGAAAAAATAATAAATGGAACAGTTATAGGCAAATTTATGTCAAAGAACAATAAAAGTGAATTTTGATGGGTTTAACTAATAGTATCTTTCTTTTTAATGCATTGAAGCACACTGATGCATAGATCAGAAATTAATTCATAAGGGGCTCCATTGTAAATTTAGCAATAAGTCAACCATGGCATGTGCTATACGAATATTGATACACAAGATGCATATTGTACCGTACCTACTAAAATCATACAGTTCCTGACGGTATCATTCTTCTTGTCTTTTGAAAAACGTAAATTAATAAATGCGATTTCGCAGAAATTTCCCTAATTCTAGGACGCCAGGAATGACACCCGCTTATACATAACACCCAAATTTTGAATACATTTTTTTACAGATAGGAATGGAACATATTCCAGAATCCAGACTTCCTTTCCATAAATTAATAATTTTTTTACACTCAACTATTGGGTAAGTTGTGTCAGGGTAGGGCATAATCAACTAAATGAATCTCTTTAATTTTTTATTTATCTTATTTCATCGATGGTCATAAATTATGCACTAAAAGAACAAAATTGCATTTAGAATATTGAAATATTTTATTGTACTTTTGGTTTTATTATGCATTTATGTCTAATTATTTAATTAATTCACAAAAACTTGTTCGGTCTTTCAGAAATCCTTAGAACGATCAAGATCAATCAAATAACATATTCACGGATATGGGGATCGTCAGATTGTCCCACAAATATTGTCCCTAGTCAATATTTCATGATATACTTGTTGAAAATCGCGTGCATATATATATAATATTATATATGTGGTTTTTCAGGAAGTTTACTTTGACCTAACGTTTAATTTTGTGAAATTAAGCGGCATAGGATCGATCTACGCCCGAGTAGATGATCGTGGTGTATTCACATTCTCAAACCGATTTCGGTGAGTGAGTTAAACATGGGTTATGTGATTAATGGGATAAGCATGGATTAATTAATCCTTATCCCACATTGATTAATGTACCTTCATTAATTGTCAATATAAGTGGGTCATTGAACACTTAGTATAATTATGTGCATGTTTGATCGCCAAGACATGCAAGCCGCCGCTGCCGCCCGCCGGCCCGGTTAGCGCCCGTGCCGCGCCGTGCCCGCCCGGCTCCGGCTCGGCTCGGCTCCGCATTCGATTCGGCCCGTGGTCCGTGGTCCGTGGATCGTGGATCTTGGATCTTGGATCTTGGATCTTGGATCTTGGATCTTGGATCTTGGATCTTGGTCTTTGGGTGGTCTTTGGGCTGGTTAGTGGCCCATTGTCCTTATATTTTGGATCATCGTTTGATCGAGCCCGAAGATGAAGTTGGTCCGAGGCCCAACCGCAGTAGCCCAATCCGTTGGGCTGTGTGCGATGGAGTTGGTCAGGGGCCCAATCAAGATCGGATACGTCCATGAACAAATAACCGACATGATGGCTCTGCGGAAACGTGCCACGTTGTTCGAAACGCCGCGACTATAGGGGACATAACTCGTAACACCCGACATCGGTGTTGTCTTATAAATAGGATTAAGCCACCAACCGCAAAAGCATTCAAAGATACTTTAGAGCACAAATCACGGATTGACGCTGTTTATCTTTGGGGACGATCGCGGATCCGAGAGCACTACGGGCGTATCTCGTCTTGGAAGAGGCCTCCTCGACTCGGCATCCGCTTACGGTTTTGTTTTCCATTTCGATTGTATTTTCTTGTTTTAATTCATTGTTAGTTTTGATCTTCTATTTTTCGTTTTAAGTTATACGCCCGCAAGTTACGTACTAGTTACATACCTTTTTCCAACAATCGCAAGACGAGATATTACTTGCGAGGAGTTCGACTTCTAAATTGACTTAAAACTTTCGAAATTAAATACCTTTGCGTGGAGATGTCTTACATTCCACCACCGAATCCCTACGCCGCCGCCGCCTTCTGCCCTGCTGCTTCTGCTGCCAATTCCGCACAATGGCCGGTCATGTTTGGTTCGATGCCTTCGGTCAACCATGGGACCCTTTGGGTCGACTGTTGGTTCCACTTTTAGTGGTTCAACAATTGGTTCCACTTTTAGTGGTTCCTTTGGTTCGACGACTGCACTTTTCAGTGGGTCGACTGTTGGATCCATGGGATCTAACACTGGTGGATCCGGTCATGGATCGATCTCGGCGCCTGTTCATACCGCAAGGATGATGCCGTCGGCCGAGAAGCCGCCGAAGTTTGGAGGATCCGACTTGAGATGGCGACAAAGATTTGTTCTACCTCGACGTTGGGCTTCGCCAACTTGGTAGAAGATGAGCCCGCCGCCGGGTGAAGTGACGGACTTTCACGTCCGAAAGACATATCAATGACCGGCGACTACCTTTGTAAAATTTTATACTTGGTAGTTTAGAAGATAGCTTGTATAGTGTTTATCTTGTTGTAACGACATCCAAAAGTATGTGGGATGCGTTAGAAAAGAAGTACCGTAGTGATGATGCGGTCAAAGAAGTTCATTGTAGCCAAATATTTGGACTACAAGATGGTCGATTCCGACCGATCATGGACCAAGTGCAAGAGTTTCAACTCATTGTGCACGAGGTTCAAGCGAAGGCACACCTTTTTCGGACGGCTTGTCGTCGCCATGATGATTGAGAAGTTACCGGGTGGAGAGACTTCAGGTCTACCTTAAGCACAAGCGAAAGGATATGACACTTGAAGACTTGATCGCCGATGCGCGATCGAGTCCGGCGTGAAGAAGCTAGAACTAAAGGGAAAGGCTTGATCGATTGAGAGCCAACTCGCTGGAGAGGCGGTCCTCCAACAAACGTGTTCGTCCCAATGTCAAAGATAAAAGCGAAGGGAAGGTGGTTTCCGTAAGTTTGACGGGGATTACAATTGTGGCAAGCATGGCCACACAGTAGGCTGCCGTCCGCCAGAAGAAGAAGGCTAAGCAAGTTACCAACGTTGTCGAGAAGGACTTGACAAATGGGACAAGGATGACTTGGCTGCTGTGGTGATCGAAGAAGTCAACCACGCCGAGAATCGAGGTGGATGGTTCATCGACATCGGCGCAATCGCGCACGATGCGCCGAAAAGATGCGTTTCTCCACCTACAAGCTGTTGAGGGAGGAAGCTCAACATGGGGAACCAAGCTTCGTCCGAGGTTCTTGGAGTTGGTGATGTGGTGCTCAAGATGTCGTCCGGCATTGAGATCACCTTGAAGGATGTCTGCATGTCCGGACATTCGCAAGAATTTAGTGTCGGGCTCTATTCTAGTTAATAAGGTTTTAGACTAGTTTTGAGTCGGACAAGTTTGTCTGACTAAGTTTGGAAAGTTCCTTGGTAGGGTTATCTCACCTGGGGTCTTTTAACCGTGTACCCAAGATTGCTATGAATAAAAATGCATCTACTTCCTCTTACTTGTTGAGTGCTCGATTTATGGCATTGTAGATTAGGACATGTTAATCTAAATGCAATAAAAGATTAGTAAATTTAGATTTACTAAAGTTAAATGAAGTTAATACACAAACGAAATGTGAGGTTTGTGTGGAAGCCAAAATGGCTAAGTTACCGTTTCATTCGGTGAAGCAGACACTAAGCCTCTAGAACTTATTCACAGCGATGTGTGTGATTTATCTGGAGGCTATTTAGGCATTACCATAAGACGACTCTTATTCATTTATAAGTTCTAGAATCTTATTCACATTACGATTGTGTGAAATTTAAAATTTGCTGTCTACGGAAGCCGGTTTCATCACGCATTATTGATCCGGATACAAGATATGTCGACGAAGAACCAACTTGATCAAAGTTATCTTTACCTTCTAAGTAAAGATAAGTACAATCGATAGTTATAAACATAATTGAAGCTTGATCTTTACAAGTTAGGATGATAATGTTAATTTCGAATCAATTTGTGATAAGATCTGCTCGGTGATAGGGAGAATATGTAGCTCCGCTTGAGGCATTATGCAACGAAAGTGGTATAATACATCAAACGACTCCTTATTCACCTCGATCTAATGGCGTTCTTGAACGAAAATCGAACACTTAAGGAGATGATGAATGCTTTGTTGATTAGTTGTGGTTACCCAGAACTTGTGGAAGTCGTTTGACACCAACTACATCTTGAACAAAATACGAGTTGTGGAAAGGAAGAAAGCCATCGTACAAATATCTCAAAGTGTGGGGTGTTTGGCGAAGGTTGAGGTGCCTCTTCTAAACAAGTTACAATTGGACCTAAAACGATCGATTGTATCTTTATTGGGTATGCATGAGCAAGCAGGCGCCTATCGTTTCGATCCACGGTCGAGGTACCGAGATAGTGTGGGGACGACGTTGAATCAAGGAATGCTATATTCTTTGAAAGTGTTTATCCTGTAAAGACAAGGATAAAAATGAAGCCTTGAAGCTTCGAGTTCTAAATCGATATGAACCGGCGTGGCGATAGAGAGTCGCCAAAGAATTTTGGTCCCGACTATATTGCGTTCATGTTGACGAAGAACCAACTTCGATCAAAGTAGCCTATGCTCGGTTGCTATCGAAATTGATTCCGATTCGCAAAACCACACTTGGGTGTTGGTTGATTTGCCGAAGGTTGTAAGCCCTTAGGATGCAAATGGATCCGAGTACAAGCAGATGGATCAATTGAAAAGATAAGGCCCGTTTGGTTGTCGAAGGGTTTAAACAAGAGAGGATACGATTTCTTGATACCTATTCACCGTGACGAGGATTACGTCTATTAGGGTGCTTCGCAATGTCGCTTTGCACAATCTTGAGATTCATCAAATGGACGTTAAGACGCATTTTGAATGGTGACCTCGGGGATGAGGTATATATAGAGCAACCCGGGGTTTGTAGTACCTGGTCAAGAGGGTAAGGTATGCAAACTCGTGAAGTCTCTATATGGTTTGAAACAAGCGCCGTTGCAATGACACTTGAAATTTGACAATGTAATGTTGGCAAATGGTTTCAAAATCAACGAGTGTGACAAATGTGTCTACGTTAAGAACACTGATAATGGTTATGTTATAGTGTGTCTGTATGTAGATGACATGTTGATCATGGGTAGCAATACTCAAGTCATTAATGACACAAAGCGCATGTTAAATAGAAATTTTGACATGAAGGACATGGGATTAGCTGATGTGATTCTTGGAATCAAGATTATAAGAAGATCAGACGGAATTGTCTTGACACAATCTCACTACGTCGAGAAAGTGCTTAAGAAATTCAACGCGTTTGATAGTTTACCTGCTAAGACCCTTTGGAGCTCAATGTTCACTGAGTAAGAACAGGGTGAACACATTGGGCAAGAAGACTATGCTAAGGTCATCGGTGTTTGATGTATCTTACAAATTGCACCCGACCCGACATAGCTTGCAGTGAACAAATTGAGTCGTTACACGAGCAATCAAGCAAGGAGCATTGGAAGGCTTTAGTGAGAGTTTGAGGTACTTAAGTATACTCAAAATCATGGGCTGCATTTCACGAGATATCCCGGTACTTGAAGGGTACTGTGATGCCAATTGGATATCGACACTAAAGATTCACTTTCTACAAGTGGGTGCGTGTTCACGATTGGGAGAGTCTTGCTTCTTGGAGATCCACGAAGCAGACGTGTATAGCCCGATCCACCATGGAATCGTAATTCATAGCTTTGGATAAAGGCGGTGAGGAAGCCGAGTGGCTCGTAATTTTGGAAGATATTCCATGTTGGTCTAAACCCGTGCCACCGGTGATGATTCAACGTGATAGCCAAGACATATGGAAGCGGCGAAAAGTGGTTTGTATAATGGTAAGTCTCGACATATACGTCGGCGACATAATACCGTGAGGCATTTGATCTCAAGTGGGGTTATATCAATTGACTATGTCAAGTCAATAGATAATCTGGCAGATCCGTTAACCAAAGGGTTGAACCGAGATCAAATGATCAAATTGCTAGAGGGAATGGGACTAAAATCCACATCTTAAGAACAATCATAGTGGTAACCCAACCATGATGACTGGAGATCCCAAGAACTTGGTTCAATGGGAGAACTAAGCTATATGAGTTCGTGTATAAACACTCAAGTTAGTCATTCCCTAGAAAGCAAACGAGTGTTGAAAAACTTGCTAGTGGTGAGGTTGAGTCGTTGACTCTTAATGATTCCTAAGATACCTCGGGAGGTTGAGTATGGCAAGATACTCGGTAAAGAATCACCTATGTAAGTGCAGTGGGGCCGCTTCAAACAAAACACTTATGAATCCAAAGTGGATGTCCATGGCCAAATGGAATCAAACGTGAGAACGGATGAGGTTGAGGTGTTAAAGTGTTAATACCATTGTTTCAGTGCCGTGTGGGGAATAGTTCAGGCATCGTGTCCACTAATCCGCTGTGTACTCGATGGTACTAACTATGGAAGGTTCAAGGCCATAAACCACTGTCCAAATATTTTAACATCTTTTGAGGACCGAAATGTGTGCGCATCATGCATATGGCTATTTCCACTCATGTGGGGATTGTTGAAAATCGCGTGCATATATATATAATATTATATATGTGGTCGAGTTTCTAGGAAGCTACTTTGACCAAGATTTTGAGTGACGAACGTTTAATTTTGTGAAATTAAGCGGCATAGGATCGATCTACGTTCGAGTAGATGATCGTGGTGTATTCACATTCTCAAATCCGATTTCGGTGAGTGAGAAATAATGGATCAAAGTTGGTCACTTAAACATGGAGTTATGTGATTAATGGGATAAGCATGGATTAATTAATCCTTATCCCACATTGATTAATGTACCTTCATTAATTGTCTATATAAGTGGGTCATTGAACACTTAGTATAATTATGTGCACAAGTGATGGTTTGGAAAGCCCACGCCACACACTGCTGTGCCGCCGCCGCTGCCGCCGCCCGGCCCGGTGCGGTGCCCGGCCGCCCGTCGCCGCGCCCGCCGCGCGCCAGCGCCTGCCCGCCCGGCCCGGCCCGGCTCCGGCCCGGCTCCGGCCGGCCCGGCCCGGCTCCGGTTCGGTTCCGTGGTCCGTGGTCCGTGGTCCGTGGATCTTGGATCTTGGATCTTGGATCTTGCATTGGTCTTTGGGTGGTCTTTGGGAACATTTGGGCTGTTCGGTGGGCTGGTTCCGTGGCCCATTGTCCTTATATTTGGATCAACGTTTGATCGAGCCCAGATGAAGTTGGTCCGGGGCCCATTCGTGTAGCCCAATCCGTTGGGCTGCTTGTGCGATGGAGTTGGTCAGGAGGCCCAACTCGTGTGGCCCAATCCGTTGGGCTGCTTGCACTTGAAGAGACGTCCGGATACGCCCAATGAACCCGGACGCACGCGTTGTCCAGATTCGTCGTGAACCGTCGTAACGCCCGACATGATGGCTCTGCGGAAACGTGCCCACGTTGTCTCCGAAACCGCCGCGACTCGATGGGGACATAACTCCGTAACACCCGACATCAATGCGGTGTTGACTCAAGATCTTCCCACGGGGACGACGCCTATAAATAGGACATGTCTCCTCAAAGATAAGCCACCAAGCGCAAAAGCATTCCAAGATACTTTAGAGCACTCCTGCATACATACTTATCCAAGCTCGTCCTCGCTCTGTCGATTCGCGGAGCTCGTTGGTCTGCTGGTCGCCACCTACGACGCCGCCGTTTCATCTTTGGGACGATCGTCGATCCGAGAAAGCACTACCGGGGCGTATCTCGTCTTGCGGAAAGAGGCCTCCTCGACTCGGCATCTGTTTACGGTTTTGTTTTCCAGTTTCGATTGTATTTTCTTGTTTTAATTCATTGTTAGTTTTGATCTTCTACTGATCATGTTGGACACCTTTTCCAACAATACTATCATGTTGGAATTAGATCATCATCAATTGGGATACAACCTAAGATTAATAACCAAGTAGTAATTGGGATATCTGTTACAAATTAGATTTGACAGAAATAAAAGAATTTGCTGTGGCAAAAATATAGATCTCCGTTGATGGAGCCGGATTTCAATCCACCGCGATCATAGGATACAACTAAAGATCTATTAAAATAGCTCTTACTCCCTACATAAAGATATTAGTATCTTTAGTTATAAACATAATCTTCAATATTACAAGTTATGACTGATAATTTTCGATACGACACGAACACCCACGAAATTAACGGGTTAGTGTTTAGCCTTATCATGTTCATGTTCGTGTCCTTATCATGTCGACACGATAAGGACACGATAATTTCGTGTCGGATCTAATTTTCGTGTTGCATTTGTATTCGTGTCGGACCGTGTCGTTTTCGTATAATTCGATAATATTTATATATATTTAATATTAATTTAATTATATTTTATATTTTTTATGAATTTATTTTCTAATTTTGATTAGAAGTTGTCGTTTCGTGTCGTGTCAACACAAAAAAATCGTGTCATATTCGTATTCGTGTCGTGTCCGTGCCAGTACATTTCGTGTCGTGTTCGTGTCGGACAGATCCTTAACGGGCCATGTTCGTGTTTGGCCTTATCGTGTCGATAAAATAACGACCCGATACACACGAATTGTCAGCCCTAATTATAAGCAAGTAACTATTAATACTTCAAACCAAAATTTAAAAATATACAAAATATATATCTTATTTTTTCTTATTCTTTTTTCTCTTAGAATTAGATTGTAATTCGTACCTTGATAATATATTCTTACAAAAGAAATGATTATCACTGAACTATAATACTCAAGTCGAGTCCATCATAATAAATTTTGTATTTAATTAACCAAAAAGGAAGAAGAAATGATTATCACTAAACTATAATACTCGAGTCATTAATAATATTTTTCAAGCAAGAAACTGGAGTCATCTTTTAAAATCATTTCGAAAGGGACGAAACTCATGAAATTGAGTGAAGGAATGAATATAACATGAATAGTGAAATAATAATGGAATGAATTATGAGATATTATGATGATAGTAATAAAGAGATTAACATTGTTAGAAAATGGAAATAATTGTGGGTTTTTAGAATGCGGTGAGTGATTTTAGTGAAGGGCGTAATTTTTGTTGGATCTCATTATTTTCTCATATTAAGAAAAGTGGAGGGGTGCCTTATTTATAGGCACCCAAATGAACTTCAAAAGCTTTGGGAATCGATGTGGATAGCCATACTCAGCCACCGTGTTTGACCAACAATGATGATAGATGGGACAATGGAGGATGGATAATAAGTGGACAACGAATTAACAATAGATAAAGGAATAATAAGAATGTGGATAGCAAAAAGGATGTTGTCTTTCAAGGCTGTTGGTTTTTGAAAAGGGTATGTTGAGTTTGTTTTAAAATGGAGCAAACTAAAGGACATCATCTTTTAGGTTGTTTGATGTTGTTTAGAATTCTTTTGTGTTTGGATGGAGCATATCGTTTTCAGTAATATAGATGCTTCCTTTGGAACCATGCAATAAAATTATGTTGCATTTTAGATTATATCGTTAGTTGGATTAGTGGAGTACTGCCAGTTCATCTTTTGTTTCAAGCATGATATTGGTTGTGTAGAAATGTGGTTTCCCTAAATAAAAAGTGTGTCACATAAAAATTATGAATTATGCTTCTTCATTGACGGAAATTTGAGTCGTAAGGGGTGATAAAACTAAAAAAATTATGTTAAAATTTTAAATGTAAGGTTAAAAAATCGATAGGGTTCAACGATAAATGAATCAAACTTGAACACAATAATATCTAGCTTGTCTCGATTTGATTACACTCCTATTTACGAACAAGTAAGTGGATACATCTTGCTCATAACTCCAATTATATACATTTAAGATATCTATTTTTTTAACCGTATATTTAAACCATTTTTTCTCCATATGATAGAACACAGATTTAACCGTGTATTTCTCAGCTGAATAACTATTAAAATTTGTTTGCATTGACATACATATTTTTCTTTGGCACAAAAACTGATTCAAATGGGAAAAGAACCTTTTTCTGAAAGAACTTGAAATCAAATAAATGAACAGTTTTAAAATCCTAATCATAAAGTCAAATATTTACACTCAGATATTTGTAAACATGCAGATACATTCTTGTCACAAAAGACAAATCAAAAGTGAAAAGGATCCTTTTCTTTTTTACAGAAAAACTACAATGAAGAAACAGAAATCAAATATTTGTCCAGCTAGCAAGGCAGTGTCATACAATCAAAGATGAAATTCCGAAGAAAAAAAACACCATATATTAATATATAATTCAAACTCTTTTTGGGAGTTAAGAGGCAAGATTGGTTAACATAGTTGTCCAATTCCATATATTCACATTAAATGTAGAAGAATTTAGAAATTTGGATACTTATAAGAAAAGAAAAATAGCCTTAATGTCCAAAAATTTGCTGTATGAGCTGCAAAAGATGATTGAGTAGTTTTTGTAAGTAATGGTTGGCGTGTGGGTCAATTTGTGCCTTTTTTTATATTTCAAAAGAAAATTGGGAAAGAAAACAAAGACAATTCGTTGGAAAAGCCAATATTCATTATATTTCAAAAGAAAAATGGGAAAGCAAACAAAGACAATTCGTTGGAAAAGCCAATATTCAAAATTGAACACTCACTATCTATTTGTCGCTTTTCACATGTTTAGGCAAAGACGTGTGAGAGATGAAATCATTAGTTTACTGTTTACTAATTAATTTAATAATAACCAATATTTATAATTTTATTATTTTCTATTGGAGCATCATGACCCGATACATGTGTATATACACCTAGTCGATGATATATAACTTGCTTCTTGTATGAATTATGATCAAGATATTTATTATTATCTTTTTCTTTTGAAGAGTTAGTAATTCTATTATCCAGCGCTCTATGTTCAAGTATTTCATATTTAGTCAACACATATACACAATGCCAGTACAGATCATAATTACTAAAAAGGTTAATTACAATAGATAAATAAATAAAACCTATTATCTTATTAAATGATTTTTACATGACTTTTAAAATAATGAGATTGTAACCTCATCTTCAAATTATTTACAATTATAACATCTTCATTTTTCAGCAGTATCGTATCACTACATCTGCAACATCCCACATTTTATAAGTTAAGTTTTCAACTTCTATTTTTTTCCTCGATAAAATATTTCTTGTTAATTAAAATTCTCTGTATATATAAGTTATGGGATTATGGGAGTCCAAAATTGCTTCTTTCAAGAAAATATAAATAAAATATGATAACCATGTAAAAATAAAAATATATCTAAGTTCGGCCCTCAAAATGAGTTGAACGGATCCAATATGACTGAGAGAGAGAGAGAGAGAGTTGGGCTTGTTTTATTCATTTTTGGATGGGCTATTATTTTATTGTTGTTTCTTTTACATTTTGAATTGGATCGGTCCATATTAGTCAAATTAGTTGGCTTCCCCTACTCAAAAAAGGTTCGTAAATATTAAAAACAAATTAATATTTTCTATTAACAAACAATGGAGCTGAAAAATTAACACCAACTATCAAAGGGGTCATAAATAACACATGAATTTTTTTTCCTTTTCATTTTTTTTGAAAAGAAAATCATACTATATGATTTAGCAAAGGGATAATCCATCTCTAAACCGCATATGTTTTTGTAGTGATAGACTTTTATATTCAAGAATTTTTCCTATGTATTTTAAATTTTTATATTTGATTAACTTTTCTTTGTCCCATGTCTTTACAAATGTTTGTCCATCGGCCACTAAGTTCAGTAGGATCAGGTTTGTTAAGATAAACTAGTCAACATTTGACTCTTGTTAGCTTATGAACGGATTCATTAATATTTTAAACTAGTTTGAAAATATAAAATTAATAAATTAGTTTTTAAATGATATATTTATACATTTATTATCTATGTATATCCTTATATAATTAAACTTATTTTGTATTAATTTAGTAAAGATGTTCTAGTTCCGGAGAATATATTCTGAATTTAAAATATATTTTACTTCTGGTAGATAGCCAAATATTTAGCATATGCATGTTAAGATTTTCTCGAAAATTATCTTGTATAAGATGTTGATACGAAACATTTAAATCAGTTCAAAGTCTTAAAAAGTAAAAACCCAACATTTTTTACTTACTTTTTTTTCTCTAATGTTTCATCATCGCAGGCTCTGAAGCTCTGGTGGAGAAATGGTAAAACTAAACCTTAAAGTTTTGATATAATCCTTAATTTCAAATAAATTTCTTATATATTAATGGATAGGTGATGCGGCATGCATGCGTGGAAAGAACAAAGATCAAAACTCGTTGATATATGAAGGATATATATTATATATTTTCAAATAAATTTTTCGAACGTCGATTACACCGAAAACACTCATATATTAATGGATAGGGTCTTACAAATTATAAAGTTTTGACAATTAAACAAACAATTAGTTTGATATTAATTCAATATGTATAATATTGTATTTGTTGAAGTAATATATTTAATACTTATAACTTTTAAAATAGTTATGCCGCATTAGCGATTTATTAAAAATGGTAAAACTAAACCCTATTATTACACTGATTATACAATATCGGATTATATAAAATAATTAATATATTTTTTATAATTCTTATATTAAGATTAATATGACATGTTTCTTATTTAACTTATAGTTTATACGTTAGAGAGCTCAATTATCACATTAGGATACTAGTGGCATAAATTTCTTTTAAATTTATATGCAATGACCCAATATTAAATTTTAAACGAAAGGATGTACACTGCAACGGAAATACTCGTTAATTACTTTCAAAAGTTGATATCTAGTTTAACAAATAAATAAATAAAACTCATTATGTAGATTTAGTGGATGTGGTACATTACTATCTATAAAGTATCTTCCGCAAGCATATATATATGATGTCAGGGGAAAATCTTTTGTGAAATCGTTTCACATGTCAAAATTGATATCAAATAGAGAGGAATGATATGCTAGTCACCTTTCGTGAGCACATTTCACGAGCATCTCTTGTGTTTAGTCCGTACGAGGATTATTCTTTTTGTTTAATACATTTATTTTGATCCAATACCTTAGAAATTATTGTTGGCATCATTAAATTTACAAATTACATAAACAAGCTTGGTTTCTTTTTATTTCCTTCAACTTCAAATGAATGAATAAAATTAGTAAATCGAGCTTTGATTTTTAAGTAATTCATACAATTTTTTGTGAAAAAATAACCAATCCCTTTAGTTTTCCTTTTTTCCTTAAAATGAATAAAGAAGAAAGAAAGTAGAACTCAAATTCACAAATCGCAATAATATTCATTTAAGATTATAACAATCAACGACATCCAGTTTCGTCCGAGCTTCCTAACCCCGCAGCCGCGTAAAAGATGCTCCAAAGCACGGCATTGGCCCACCAACAACGTGTGCGACAACGATACATCATCACCTTATATAAATGCCACCTGAAAACTCATTCAACTCCCTCACATTCTCCGTTCGACAATGGTGGTACTCTTGGCTGAAAAACTTGTACATTTCCTCAAGCTCCCGTTCATGCCTGAGGCTCCATCGCCCTCAGCTTTGCTCGACTTCCGCTCGAAAACATCGGACTTCCTCACCCGAGTTGGAAACGGGTCGGAACTAACACCTACAGTATGTTTCGAGATGATGCATGCTGCCAACGCCGCTTTCGCCAAGCTAGCGGCGGAGATGGACTACCCCATGAGCCGATGGGGCGGCACCGCCACTCACGAGTATCTCGCCGACACCTCCACCTTGCTTGACATGCTCAACTCGATCACCTCCTCTCTCTCACATCTCAGCATGCTCAAGATCTCCGTGCTTCATGCTCGAACCCTCGTCGACGATTCTGCATCTCGGTTTTTAAAGAAAATAGGTAGGAGCAGTTTCGGTGGAGAGTTTAAGGTGGAAATGATTGAAATGAGGCCTAGTTCTCGACAGGAGGAAGGCATGATCCTTGAAGCTTTGATGGAGTTGAAGAAAATCGAGTTTTTCGCGCTCGGGTTTGTGCTCTCGGGCTTGTGCGGTGATGATGCGAAGCCTTGCATGGAAATGAGGGGATTTATTTTGGAATCTAGATTCTGCAGAGACATGAGAGAGATGCGGGGGCTGGTGGAGGAGGTGAGTGGCGCCGCCGCGGGTGGTGGTAGAGAATGGGATGAAGGTGTGAGGGAATTGAAGGGGAGATTGGAGGGGATGGAGGATGTAATAATGGTGATACACAAGGAAGCAAATAGTCTCTTCTTCGAGGTAGCGGCTGCGAGAAACAAGGTGCTCGACAACATTCGGTTCTAGGAAATGTGGAAATTGTGGATAATTATGTAATTATATTCTTGGTGTCTGTGTTTAGGATAGTATTATTTCACAGTTGATTGATATGTTAATATGTTACCACTCGGACATGTGTTACATTATGAACACAGTAGTTGGCTATCTATATTCTATAGATGATTGGCTTCTGAAAAAATTAGGTTTCTTTTTAGGTTGAGCATTCGGTCCGAACAAACATGAAACGGATTTTTTTTTTCTTAAATCGAATTAGCATAACAAACCGTTTCTTTCCGTTAATTAGGTTTCAATTTGATTTGGATTAAATTAAACCGCATTTTTAATAGATTATATTCAAATGAATAAAAATCATACGATTGAACAAAATAATGCATGTGATTGGTAGTTCGTCTAAATTGCGGGCGTGTAAGTGCGCTCGAGCCCAAGAAAATTAAAATGCGCCTCGTGGGATTGAACAAGCATTTTATTTGAATCCATCATGTTTTGTTAAATGCATGGATGAATGATCAATGCATGAACTTCACGAATCATGGCATTTCGTGAGAACATGGTTTTTATTTTATATTTTAAGATTGGTTTGTATTTTATGGTTTTCGACACCAAATCTCTCATCCATCATTCTCTAACAATTAGATCATCTCTTTCATCGATTATCGCGAATTCGCCGTGAACCACCGTCATAACCACCATATTTTTCGATTCTTCAATCATCTATCAAATTCATCTTCTATTTTTTCTCAAAATTCATCAATTTTGTTCCTCAAATTTTCTTCTTCTTTTCTTTCTTTCAAAATCCGTGCTTGTAGTTGCTTTGTATCTTGTTGATTCGGATGCCGATCTCGGCGTCGTCACCGCTGTCAAGGAGGAGAATAAGGCTGATTTGTTTCTTCCCATTTTGCCCTTGCAAAATTACTGTCAATGGTATTCAAAATGTGGTCTAGATTGAGAACTACATATATTAGTCTACGAAAACTCAACCCTATACATGTATATATATATATATATATATATAGGGTTGGATCAATGAACTTATCTTTTTGAGAACTTGAGAACCATGCATAAGACGTTGAAGATGATTCAAACGCGGTCGAATCCCATGATAACGAAAACTTTCTATTTTGAAAACAAAATAATTTTAGAAAGTTTTCGTTATGCACAACTTTCACCGTGAATGTGCATCATTTTCAACATCTTCGTGGTTTATAGGTTAATGATGGTTTTATTTGATAACCACTCCCTATATATATATGTGTGTGTGTATGTGTGTGTGTGTGTTGAATTCATAAATTAAACTGTTTGTGCATATCAAATTGGAATCACACATGAATTTGAAACTAAATAGATTGACAAAGGCAATTATTACTAAATGCTTAAACAAGGTTTAATAATTCAACCATAAATATCGAGACACAAACAGAGAGAAATAGATAATCTAAGCTATAATTTATTCCTTGCATGATAACTAGCATTAAGTCAATCTCAATTTCTTCAAGACATCAATTGCTCATTCTTATTTTTAGTAATGAGAACTAAAGCATTAATAAAAATAGGTACGTATGCATTAAAAAATCCGACTTGGCATTTCAAACAGTGCCGATAATTTCGGATCAATTTTTTGGATTAGGTTTGAGCTAGTTCTTTGCATTATCTGGTGGGAACTGACAAGACACGTTGATGTTGAGGATGCATTGATCTCGATTTGGCTGCGAAGAGGAATCAATGGTGGGGAAAACGAATCTGAATAACCTCATATTGATAACAGTCTGGCCAAGTAAATAATGGTAACACAGCATCTGCATCTCTGTATTTTACTGCACCAGTGCATGAAGGAGGCAGAGCACACAACTCGAGACAGTCTCCTCAGCCATCTTCCTTGGTGAAGTGAAAACAGAAATGAACCCTATTCTCAACTAACATAATGATAATATACAAGGTGAAAAATGGAAAACAAGGCTCAACATAGTCTTTAAACTCTTCTGTTGAAAGGATCATCCCTGGAGGCGAAATTGAGTCTCCGGGGTGCTCGAATGCATTTCACCGTCGGGTGTCTTCCTTTTCCGGCTATTCCCATATGGGAGCCTGTCACAAGAGGAATCGCAAAAGGTTAACAAGAGAGAATCAAGCAGCTGCCACAAGAGGACAAGGATTTCGTGCAGTCTTATAACAAAAATAAGATACCCCAACTGCAGGGTGGTGGCTGAATCTTCATCTGCAAGCCCACCATTGCATGCTGTTTCGGGGCTTCTGGAATCTTCCTTCACGGCAGGGTCGCTTTTTCACCGATGAATGGTACTCGATACAGAGTGGCGTTGGAGAACTGGATGGTGGGAAAAAACCTCGAAGCTCTTCAACCTACGATCCATTATATTATTTTCACGAACAAGTCATTATAAAAAGCCAAGAAAACAATGGATGTTCGTAAGAAAAGTCCATTCACCTGTCTACGTAATGTCTCATTTTCCAGCACAGCCCGCTGTTCCTGCAAACGGATAGCATATTAGTGACATGTTATAGCTAAAAACATCTGCATTTACATGATTTTGAGCCATATGGCCAATTTTTAACCTAGCAAGTAATAAAATGAAACTAATTTGTTACCTGCATTCTACACTGTGCCAGTTCTTGCAATAACAACTGCTCCTGTAATAATGGGAACCAACAATATGTCAGAGAAAGTAATAAGAATGTATAATGTGATCCAACAATTATTAAGTAGATAATCGGTTTGTGTGTTTGAAATGATAAACCTTCCTCTCCTTTATGCATATCAACCCTTCGTTTAGTTGGCATTCCAGTAAATGCAATTCTTGCGAGCTCATGCCCGTTAAGTCTTTACCCATCAGTCGCCTAAACATCATCAAGAAGATATAAATATAATAGGGATTTCCAAAAAGTTGGTAAAATATAGTAAAAGAAATCATACAGCTGCTTTAATTTAAGCTTTTCTATCTCCTCTTTGAGGATGTCTGCCTCCTTGGGTTGCGGTGGCTGCTGTAAAGACAATACGAAGAACTCAGAACACAATTCCCTTGGTATTTAGCATGGTGAATCAGTTAAATAACCAACCAAGAACTGGCTACTCTAACAAAGATGTGGACAAACTTAAGGGTTTAATGCAATGAGGTAAAGAATACGACTAAATCAGTTAAATAAACAAACCTTTTTTGATTAGTAAGAAGCAATCGAGGATTTTGCACAATTATTTACAACATGCACAGAAAGAAACAAGTGGTAAGGAAAGAACACAACCAAGAAATACCAGAATGTTGTCATGTGAAGTGTCATGAAATGGCATACCTCGGGCTCGACTTCCCCTGCAGGACTCTTTATAGTTTCCACACATTTGTTGTATCTTGAAAGTATTTTCTTCATGCTGTGAAATGTAGGCAAATACATTGAAATTGGTTATAGATGCTCTTCTACAAGACTAATGGATTTTATTAACCCCTAAAGTTGCTGAAGATAAATCATATATGATCAAATAAATAGTCATTATATCCAGTTATAACCCCCTTGGTATCATTCAACAAGGGTTACTTGAGAATTTGAACACCAAATTACATGGCTAAACATCGTCCGACCTTAAAATCAAGTCCCCAGTTATTGCTTATTACGAGAACAAAACAGTAAAAGGAATTGCAGAAAAAACAACGGAGGGGTCCGGCAAACCAACTGCCAAGGCAGCATTCTATTCAACAATTATCCCACATCAACTAGAAAAGAAAAGCAATCAAAATAAGGTTAGGCATCGAATTCCCCAACATCAAGGTATTATAACTATAGTGTTGTTAACTGAGAAAGTCAATATTTTCACCCCAGCAAATTATTTGTAATTTTTTCAGGATAATTCAGATCAAACAAATGATCTTACTTTTGCCTGAAAAGATGTTCTTATTCCCTTTCTTTTAGTGCATGAGCATAAATAGAAGCACGATGAGGTTTCTATATGGGCTATAACATGAGATAGCCAAAAGAAGATATCTCGGATTGGGCATATCAACTAAACAAGTTCGACATGGACAATACTAAATGTAGTTAAGTGACAATGATAAACAAAGAATTGGTGTATATGGTCTAGCAGGAAAACAAAATTTACAAAATATCAAAACATGAAGTGGATAATAATACTGTTACTGTCTTGCAAGACAAAGTTTAGACCAAATCAACTGCAAAAAAAAACTTCTGAATTTCAGGTTGACATGACCAAGTAACAAGAACAGAGTTACTATCAACTTTAGGTACTTTGGAGCAAAGTGACCTCAAAATATTCAAACTTCATGATAAATCCAAACCACCACTAAGATTACTTTGCTCTTCCTGTCATTTCAATATATGTAGACTCCAAGATAGAGGAAGAAATAGAACAGGGCAATATTCATATACATATTTCAATATCTAATATTGCTCTAATTTTTTAATCTCTGCAGCGAAAGACGGCGAATTGGAAAGTAGAAAATAAACATTTGACTGAGATAGTGTGATAGCACTCTTTTTCGACACGGAAAACAAAACAAGATTTTATTTTTTTGTCATCAAGAAAGAAACGGAGTTGTGAGATGAAATGGGCTCTCCGGCAGAAATTGATCCGGTGAAGGAGGAAACAGAGATGAGACAAGAAAGTTCTTCTTTTGAATTTCTCTTTTCACTGAGAAAATACAACATGGAATTATAATTATGAACCAAGCAAGGAAAGTTAAGGTAATCTAATCAACCTAGTTTTTTTCACATATGTGCAGAGTAAAATAACTTAGACCGATCGGAAACTGACCAAAATCTGAACTATCTAAAATTAGAATAATAACTGGCGAAAACTTTAATAAACATAAATGAACGGAAAACTCCAATTAATTGGCAGAAAAAATAAATCTTGAATGACCCCAAAATTATCATCAAACAAGGGTGACATGCAAAGCCCACAACCACAAAATCAAGACTCAAATCTAATTGAGTCAGTTCATCTCCCCTCACTCACACCAAAAAAAAAGAAAAAAATGAATCAATAACACTAAAATTCGAAACAGAGACATGCAACCACAACAAAAAGTCCCAGAAACAGAGCAAAATCAAACCCCAAAATCCAATCTTGCAGAAAAAGATGAGATGGGCGGCATGCAGACCTCGAATTAGCGAATTCAAAGAGTTTCCCAGTATTCGAAAAAATAATCACAGCAACTTCAGCTTCACACAAAACGGCGAGTTCATTAGCCTTCTTGAACAGCCCCGCCCGCCTCTTGGAGAAGGTGACCTGCCTGCTATTGACATTCTCGATCTTCTTTATCTCAATCTTGCCCCGACCCATTTAGTCTCCCCACCCGGAATCCAACGAGCAACTCAGAAAAGGGGAGGCAAGAATGAAGGAAATGAGAGGAAGGGTTTCCAAATAAGGAGATGAGAGAGAAGGGAGGCAGAGAGGCGTTGGAGAGGGGAGAGGAGTTATTTATAATCCCACAAATGGCACTCAAACGGCAAGCTTTTGCATGGTCTACTCTTGTATGCAGTGCATGACTCTCTCTCCCCTTTCTCTCTCTCTTCTTGCCACATTAAGCTTGGACTTTGCTTTTAATGGCCACCTGCGCGGGTCCCACTTTCCACTTTTCAGGTTTTCGTATTCATATTTATGTACAAGAATGGGTTTGTACAGTTGTATACACACAGGGAAAAACGTCGAAATCTGCCTAGATTTGGTAATATCTTGGACAAGTCTAGTAAGAGAAAACCTGCATGCGGCCAATGGGTGGGAGCCTATTTTCGTACATTGTACACCACTTTTTGGGGGTTTGCCATTTTTACCAAATTTGTGCTAAATTTAAATTTTTGTTTCCTTATTTGTTAGTGTTTTGAGAATAGCGTTTCTTCTCTTTACTATTCTCTATTTTTAGTTTTGTAAATACTAAAATTTTCAATTATTACATAAAATTTAAAGGGTGTATTACTGAAATTCGAACATAAGATATTTGATTTTAAACATTAATCACTCTATCATTAAGCCAACATATGTACATTATAATTGCTAAATTATTGTAACTATGTTGCCTACAATCTATTATTTATTCAAAAAATATATTACAACTTATAAAAAAATCCAATAATGTTTAATTTTTCATCACATTGGTAAACAATGTTTTGATATTTTTTAATAAAATCATACATTCATTTCTTTTCATTAAATTGGCACCTAGTGTTTCCATATTTTTTCTAGGATTATGTAAGATTTTGATAAAAAAATAAAAAATATTAATATTATTAAAAAATCAAATATAGTGATATTTTTTAATGTTTTTCTTTTATTTAAATATGGTATGATACATGTACATATAAGTATATAGAAGAAATTAATGCTAAATACGTTCATTGATTAAATTTATTGCATATGGCATACAATATGATAAATATATACCTATATACATGCGATAAAAACCCGTCTTTTTGAAAGAAATTCCTCGAGATACCTCTCTAAGTTGAACCGAGCTGGTCTATTTAATTTGACCCAACCCGTCATTAATTAAATTATTTGATGTTTTCTTTGCCCCATGTATGTTGGCTATTAATCCTTCTTTCTCCCACGATTCATCTTTTTTTTTTGCAAAATTTTTAGTAAGTAAGATGTCTGGAAATATCTCAATCAAACCTCCAAATTTTTATGTAGATATCCATGAAAATATTGTAAATCTAAAATCATTAATAGTTAATCGTGCATAACTCTATTTCTAATTTATATTAATTGATGATACATTAATCACTATTAATGGTACGTTAATAACTAATTATGCAAAATTACTATAATATATAAATATATATACACATATTATATATGAATATTAGCACTACTTCATACAATATATAAAGTTTATATGTGAATAATCTATATTTTGTTACAATCATGGGCCTCGTATAAATATTTTAAGTAGTTCTTCTTCATTTCTTTTTTGTTTTTTGTTTTTTGTTTTTTTATTTTTTAGACTAACATTTTGTTAGTTGATTAATGAAGCACTGTTTTCCAATAAATTGGTCAGCATTTAAATGCTTCCGGTTGACTCAAGGTCAACGGATGGGACTAATGACATTTTTACCCCTGCCTCGTTAGAGTACTGTTTATGTAATTTACTTACTAATTTTACAATAGCGAATTTGTGTTTCCTTTTCTGTATTTTTTTTAAGATCCCCTTATCTGTAATATCTATAATATATTTATATTTGAAGATAATGCTTATATAATTGTTGGTGAATATTTTAACACATTCAGTAACAATGTCATATTTATTAGCGCATATGTTAATTTATTCATTGATTAGTATAGTATCGCATGGAAAACATATTCCAACTCTCTCTCTCTCTCTACATATATATATATATATATAATTATTTAAATGAATGCTAATAATTGACAATACCACATTTTATTTCAAGTTAAATTGTCGTAACAACTTGCTGCATACGTGATCATTTTTGTTACGTTAAATATTACTTTCTACTTTCGAGACAATATTTGTCACTTCTTTAATCCTTATGACGAATTGGCTTTAAACAGGCCCACTCTAAAAAAGATATGAATATAAGAAAATATTGATGTGAATATGTTATTTGATAAAAATGGAATAATATATCTATTATAGGCAACTTTTTCTACACGTCAGTTGAGTGATGGTCAAGTTTTAAGATTAAGGTGCCGAATGCCTCTAAGGGACTTTTTTTTAGTTTATTAGCGGCTATTTTTGACGTGTATTATAAAAAAATACGTTCATGTATAATAATTTGGAAATCACATAAGATGATAAATTATATTTGAAAAATTAAGTATAACATACCTATCTATAGAGATATTGATGGAATTTGAATTTGAGACTTTAGCTTTAGGAATACCTATTTAAAGTAGAGTGATGCTATTCGGTCATAATATGGCCAACCATAATCAGCTTTATTGAATGAAAACATAATTTATTTAATATTTAATCTATTAAAAAAATTAGTTTTACATTAAAACCATCTTAGAATTACATTTTTGCCCCTATCGAATGAAAATTTTAAATTTAAATTTAAAATGAATAAATTTAATACTTTTCAGAATAGGTGAAAAAATGGTATTTATGTAAAAATGATTAATATATTAATTTAATATTATTATTTTGATAATTAATTAATGAGTGATACTATTCGGTCATAATGTGGCTGGTCATAATCAACTTTATTAAATGAAAAAACCATTTATTTAATTTTTGATCTATTAAAAAATTGATTTTACATTAAAACCATCTTATGGAATTACAATTTTGCGCCTATAGGATGAAAATTTTAAATTTAAATTTAAATTTAATAATTTAATATTTTTCAGAATATGTGGAAAAAGGTTGTGTGGTCAGCCATAATGTGGCCGCATAGCTTTATTGTTAATTATATTGATAATTATTCAAGTATCTCTCAACTACTGCTTTATTGTTTAAAGTAATCTCAGCTACTGGTTGAGTGGCACAGATTTCTTATGCAACAACATGCTAATTTTTACGATATTATGAAAGGACCAAATAGTGAAATATATAGTTGACTATTGAAGATCAAATTGAAATTATTATACATTTTAACCTACAATAATGCAGAATGTCGAGCAAACTTTTGGATATATATGTTCTAACTACTAAACCGTCCGAAGAGAACACCCAATGGTATCTTTGCTACACTGTAGTTATAATTTTTAGTTCATTAAACAAAGACTCAGATTATATCAAATATAAGAGTAGGAAATATTAAAACAAACAAAAGAAAATGTGAAGTGCTCTATCAAAACAAAACATAAATGTACCGATTGGGCATATTTTGGATGTTTAGTGGCATGTTTTGGATCGAAATAGAGGTTTCATGGTGCACTTATTAATGTTTTATGTTTTTATGGTATTTTGTAGGGATGGTAAGCAAATTGAAGTTCTTGGCATTATTTTGGATGAAGTTTTGAAGCATGATAGAGCTAAAGTAAAGTTGTTGTCTGAAAGTCGTGCAGCATGCCCATACTGTACTGTTTCGCTGGGATTGAACAATAATGACGTGGATTAAATAGATTTTTGAAGGCTTTGTGATATCAAACGAAGTTTAATTATGTAATAGGCCTCAATTATTGATTTAGGCTTTTTTAATTATTATTTTGAATTATCTAATAGTGTCCTTATTATATTAGAATATGTTTTCCTTTTTAATAGGTGATTAGATTAGATTAGATTTGTAGGAGATTAGATTTGTTTAGAGATGTTTTAAAATAGATTAGCTTTTATCCCATTTTTAGATCATTCTTGCTAGGAATACAGAATAGAGAATTGAGTTTTGATTTCCAATTGAAAGTTTGACTTTTATTCTTTCTTTTGTTTTCTATTTTTTGTTCATTGCATTATCATTATTAGCTTGAATTCATTTATGAATTCTAGCTAATCTCTTTCATTCCGGTGAAGCTTAAGGAAGCTCTAGCGCGACACGTTCCGTGAGATCTAATCGGTTTTATTCTTTAATTTTATGCACGCATCTGTTATTCTCCGTGTTTATTATCGTTAATTGTTTCGTCTCTGCTAGGTAATCACGAATATTTAGTAGTTCAGAAATAATTAGTAGCCAATTGAATCGATCATCCGTAATTGTGGTTTAGATTTGATTAGTGGTAAAGTGATTCATCAGAGTTAAGAGTTTAACAGTCTTAATTCGATAGTCATGCGTCATAGTTTATCGGTTTCGAATCAGGGTTCTCTAGTTCTTAAAGTTGTCGGCTCATTAAATCTATAGAGTGTCTCTTACGGTTGTCAGTCGATTAGAGTAAGTAGTTAGTGAAGCGTCTTCCTAATTAGCGATAAAATAAGGAGAGATAAGATTGCATCAGAAGCGTTTTCGGTAATCATAACTGGTTTGTTTGTATGATTAAAATTATATTTGCATCGAGGATCGGATTTATCTAAGCTAGAGTGAAATTAATTAAAACCGGGATACTTTCATCATATTTGTTACAATCAAACATCTGAATGCCTTTTTTTTTGTTATTTTCGATTTTATAGTTTAGTCAATTGCCAAAACTTATTGTACAAGTGAAAAATTGGAGAAATTCTCGTCAATCCTTTGGGAGACGATTTTGCTTACTGCTATATATGTAGTTTGGGCATACTGACCGAGTGTCAGATTTTGATTACTGTTATCTGTGCAGTTTGGGCATACTGACCGAGTGTCAGATTTATTTTTGGTGAAAACGACACACCATGTACACATGTTTAAGTTTGTATTTTGTCTTTATATTATAAAGTTCACCAGATAGGTCCTCACCAAATTAATTACTGTGGGGATTTAACACGTTCTTTGAAGGAATTAAGCTTTCCCAACAATTTTGAGACTTTAATAATATTTTAAAAGGAAAGTTGGAAATTTTGACTCCCAACTAAACGTTACAATTGGGACAATTTTCACGAAAAACGTGTTAAAGACAGTTTAAATACTGTAGGGACATCTTTGAAATTTCGTTTTAAACTTCTAACTATTCAATTATGATTCAGAGGCGTATCATTATGGTATATCGAATTTTTTGTCATACATGTATACTGTATGGTAATTTTCAATATGAAAAATATTAAATCGAAACTGTATTGAACCGTTTCGCAAAACGAAAACAAGTATATATACCGAAATTTCAGTACTTTCACATATCATATTTTGATTCTATATGGAAGTTCAGTATACTGTATTTCAAGGTTTAACGTTTCATGCTGTTATTATCAAACTTTTATCTATATTGAAATTTCACAGTATACCAAAATTATCAATATATTGAAAATTTATTTATTTAATATTATATATATCACATATATTATGAATAGAATTATGGTATATTGGTATCTATAGATGCTGTGGTACATTTCAATGTCTGATATTCAATGGTAATTTTTTTTGGTCAATTTAATACAAAAAATTTAAAAGTCGCGTCACGACTCATCGCTAGACTCGAGCGATTAACCCTAGACCTCTAGCCAACTGGCGTATACCGATTTTAGTATTTAACCACTAAAAAGCCATACAAAACACTTGGCAACAATGTGAAGTTGTTATCGACGGTTATACCGATACCGATTTTAGTATTCAATAATGTATTGTGTTATCTGAAAATTGATACAGTTAGCATACCAAAATCTTTCGCTACCAAAAAATTATGGTATAAATAATTTAGATAATATAATTTGGAGTTCAAGAGACACAAACAGATCAACTCCTCGTGATTAGGTGAATGTTCGTATCGAATTCTCATGTTTTGTGCATACTTAACCGTGGCAGCTACTCATATACTAGTAAAATCTAGATATAATTAATTATTTATATATTTATTTTAGATTTGTATCTAATTAAAGGAATAAAGTTCATAAATACTCGCAATATTTATAATGATTCACGAATACCCCTGAAATATATTTTGATGTAAAAAAGCCCAAATGCAAATTAATGATACAATCACAGCTCAAAATTTGACGGTTGTTAGCGGATATTTTTGCACTTTCAATTTTTTTCAGGCAAGTATTATGTAGTCTAACATCCAATCATTATTAAATTGATGTATGATTGGAAAGCCCTTTTTAAATTTAATGTATGGTTGGAAAGGCCTTAACAGAATCGGCTTGAAATTGATCAGAAAAATCAAGCATATATTCATATTATTGTGAGACTTTTCCAGCGAATTTCGTTTCCACTTCCAGCGAGTATCTGAAAATATGGATATCATTAGAAAAATGTTGTCTTGAACTTTCCTATAATACCTTCAATGTAATTATTGGATGCTGGGCCGCAAAGTATTCATATGAAAAAACTGATAATGCAAAAATATGATAACGAACATTAACGATAGTCCTTTTCTTTTCCTTTTCTTGTATAATTATAATTGTAACAAAAACTGATAGATGTCGAATTTCGGATATAATTGTAACATTAACTTAAGGATTAAGACTATTTCTTTTTCAGAAACATACTTTAGGGTGTAATTGTAAATCACAAAACATTATAACTCGTTTGGTTGGCACAAAAATAAAACTAGAATATTTATCATCCCGTCTTAAATAATTAACTAAGAATTAATCATGATTTCGATTTCGATTTCAATTTCAATGTAATGTTCAATATCTAATAAGGAATGTAAATTATCATATTATTATTACAAATGCACAAAAATGTCACTTTTCTACCGGCCATATTATTAATTTATGATCATACCAAACGACAGAAAAATGAAACGACAATCCATCTAACCTTCTTGGCCAAGCCCCTTCCCGACCTATCAATTGGCAAGCTGAATTACATTTCTAGCAAGGCCAAGTTAGCACAAAAAGTTACACATTTACTCTTGCAAGTTTAAAAACCACCAAAATTTCTATTATATTCCATAAGTTACGGCTAACTTTCACAGACATTTCCAACCAGCAGATGCTCTAGCAAGGTTATGTACCCAGACAAACGTGTGCGTGTGAGAGGTGAGAGAAGCATATGCACACAGCAGGAAATTCTAACACTAGACAACAAATTGAAGCAATCTAAACCTGATTTTATCTGTTCAAACATAAACACAACTTACCAGAATTATTTTCCGAGAGGCATGTATTAATGATTAGAAATTCAGCGATATGGATAGTTAATAACCTATACGTCCCTCCCTATTCACCACCAGTTAGTTTGGAATAAAACACAAACTTGGTATATTGAAATCTCATACTTTAATTTCCCGAGCAGCAACCACTTCTCCGCTGTCCAGAGTCCACATGAGCCGCTTCCTCTTTGTCCCTCTCCAGTAAAGTACTAAACACCAAACTCGGTTATCAGGAGCTAACTGCCATAAAATGCCTCTATATACGTCACAAGTTAAGAAAATAATAAATTCTAAAAATTCGAAATAATTCAATGATTCTGGCTATATTACTGCCAAAAGGAACAAACCTTGAAAACATGTTCTATGTATTATCACAGCATTGTATCATCAGCCAAGGAATCAGCAGACTTGTTGGAGAGATCAGTTGGTATAGCTAGCTTTTTACACACGTAAATGAAATGCGAGTCTGGATCTTCCATCACATAATCTGCAGGAAGTAGGCCTTTCTCTGTGAGAGGAATGGGGTCAAGGTGTGAACTCAAAGAAGGGGCTCCACCAGGCTTCTGAAACCCAGGTCTAGCTGCAACATTCAACAAGGATATCAACATTACCGTACCACAACAACTCCATTTCAAGCAACTCACGACAAACAATATCTTAGACTAAACAGGCATGTTGTTTGGAGTGATGATCTTCCTAAATATTTTATACCATGAAGGTTAAATGAGCAATTACTTCAACCAACTTCACCAGAAATTTCATCATTCTTCCTTAAAGATCCTTTAGCCAAATAAGTGTGAACCTACTATTAATCTTTTATTGCAATTTGTAGTTTTCAATGTCTTTGCTAACAGTGACTACAGTAAGCAGATTATCAGCATTCCCATTAGAACGTCTGCATCTATTCTAACTCCAACGACTTAGAGGATGTTTGGTTGAGCTTATAAGCTCCTCAAAACAGCTTTTTAAGTTGTTTAGGAGCTTCAAGCTCTTGAGAAGTGTTTGAAAGTGTTTGGCAAAATAAGCTCCTAAACAACTTATACGCTGTGAAGATAAACTTTAACAACTTATAAGCTCCCAAAAATAAGTTCCTCAACCCCAATTTATCTTTATATAAACTTATAAGCAACAATGGATTTACCGAAATAATCTTACTACGGTTTGTCATTTCTAACATATACTCTCTCTTCAATTCTATCTCTAGCTTTTAAGTTCAATTATCCAAACACTTTGACAACTTATAAAATCATGAAATATTTTACAAGTTGATGGAGCTTATAAGCTCTCTAAAAGAAGCTAAGCCAAACACCCTCTTAATGAGATGTTGGAGCATATAAGCTCTCCAAAATAAGCTTAGCCAAAACACCCTCTTAGTGAGAAGTTGTAGCATGTGAATAAAATAAAAGAAACAATCCAATAGTAAAGATAAATAAGCCTTCAATTAGCCTTATAATTAATCCCAGGTAAAAGCATCACTTATTCACTTTATAGCCCTACTAAACAGTTATAAAATTAAAGAGCAGCAGTCACTAAAGATAAAAAAGATATATTAGTCTCATTCTCAGGGAAGAAAAGAAATAAATGAGACTGAATAGTACTCCCTCCGTCCCGTTTAAAACGTTCATTTTCTTTTGGACACAGTTATTTAGGAGAAATGTATAAAGTAGTTAAAGTGTTAAAAAGTGGGTAGAGTCCACACTTTTTGAAGAGATAATTACTTCCTAAAATGGAATGAGACATTTGTAATGGGACAACCCAAAAAGGAAAATGAGACATTTTAAATGGGGCAGAGGGAGTAATACATAGATGGAAAATGTTGTTTTCTGTCCTTTCCAGTTTTACAAATTTACTATTTATTTCATATATGTGGCTATGTATTTGAAGTAGAAGCTTCTTATTTAGTCAAAATCGGTTTGAAGAAAAGGAGCATGCATTAGCATTTGTGTGGAAATGGAAATAGTCATATTGGTGGTGGCATGCTAGAGGAAGGAATGACAAGTCGAGGGAAAATAAGCAATCAGATATAAATTGGTGTTGCCATATTGGTATTCATGGGGTTGTACAAACTGCTTAAAATTTGCAGTTGGTGGTCTATGATTTCTTATCCGTCGTTCCTTTCTTTATTTTACACAACTGTCTAAAGCTTCTCTATCTGAAAGGTAAGGTATCTGAAAATGGAAGAAATATCAAGATACAGATTAACCAGCTCGGTTTTGATTCCGTGAACATTAACTGATTCTACACAGAGACACCCATCACAATCTATATGAATGTTTTTCTCTTACTAAAGATCACGCTAAGATATCCACATAAAATGTAATTCTATGCATGTGTATGCAACGCATAATATAATGTTTCACATATATGAACGACGATCTCTATATTTAAGAAGCTGGTAGAGGTGCACATGTATCTTTTCCACATTTATGAAGGACGGGCACTCTATTTAAGAATAGTACTGTGTCATTCGACAACCTACATCTATTAATAGCTAATTGCTTAAAATGGGCGGACAGAAAAGATATGCCATGACTTTGAAATGAAAGACAACTACTTAGTGGGATGAAAATGGTAGTAAAATACAGTTAAAACAAAAACTAAAGGAAATCAAAAGCTAGAGGAATTTGTATGCAGTAGGAAAGAGTACACTTACATATGATATACAATTCAATTTTCCAATTGTAAATGGATCGGTTTATATGGGGCATCCGCACATTAGGATCGCCATACGTTATCTGAAAATAGCCAGAGTAGGAAAATCTACTTTGAGTGACAGCTTGATATTAAGAACGTGGCAAGATTTAACATTTTAGCCATAGTTACCAACATATAAACTCCTCCAGGTTTAAGAAGCCTGCAAGAGGAAAATTAGAAACACGTCACACAACAGAAAAGTCATGGCAGGCAACAAAAACCTAAACTAACCAAAAACATAAAAAGAGATGGGATTTAAATGATTAGCATGAACATAAAAATCCTAGAACCTGCTAACTTCACCCAACATTTGAGAAGCACTTAATGGAGCATCAGTACCACACTAAAGAAAAAGATCGATGAAAAAAGTTGTCAGCTGGTTAAGTACAAAAGGTGATGAAAAGAAAGAAAGATGTATCTAACTCACCATCAATGAATCAAGAGTCCCTATTATGCAGGTCAGGCAAAATATCAGGCAAAATATTAAGATTAAATTACAGCATATGAACAAAACTACAAACTTGGCGATGCATATTGGAATATGACGTCCACTTACCTTTATCGATGACACTCTCAAATGAATCATCGGGAAATAAACTCATGTCCCTAACATCCATTTGCATGTCTGGAGAACTTTTTAAGGACATCACAGAAAGAAAGGAAAAATTCGGGGGTGTGTGTGTGTGTATGACTAAAAAAGGGAAAAAACTGAAACCTAAGTATGGGTAATATTGAAAGATCATTTATTTGACAGTCTGGCAGCTCAAACAAACAAAAGCACTCGATTGCCTTTCACAAAGTGTATACAAAAACCTGTTGATTGCTTTTTGTAGGATACACTTAAGTTGAGGTACATTCTCATACTTCTTTCTCATCATTTCGATAGCCACAGAAGATATGTCGATGTTCATTATATCCTCAAACCCATCCTTAACCATGTCCTCCGAGATAACTAGCAAGCAAAATTGACACTATCTATTTAGAGATGCTATAACGCACAAGCTTCTGTTACTCACACATGTAGGCATACAACCCAAAATACACAAGAATGACGGCCTAAAAGTTGAAAAACAATTAAACACTACAAGTAGTCAAAACTCAGTAAATAGTCTCTGTGCAGAATAATTATAGAGACAGCATGATAAATATGCAAACTCCTTCCCCAAATAGTTAAATATATTCCGAACTGTTACCATTTTTTTTCAGTTCTATCATAAACTATCGTCTTTGATGTAGCTTGCCATGTGTAAACAGTAAAAATGAATTCTTTCAATACGTAAGCTTAAGCCACGTCAAGTTCGTGATGATCTCTCAGCTTTCTGGTATCCGTCCGGTACCAAAAAAATTGTACTGAGATTGATTTGCATAGTGTCCATAGTTTGGATATTAATTGGTCAAGATCCATGATAGAACTGAAAAACGGTGATGTAGTTTGGGATATAGGAGTACAATTTAGCCAATTAATAGTAACAGCGAGAAATAGCTCAATTCACCCCTACACTGACAAAGATAATTACATGAACTGTTCAAAAAATTCCTTCTTGATACTTAACGCATAAAATACGCCAATTACTGTTTGGGGCAGTTCTTGGAGAATTATCTCAGATAAATCCGGCTACACAAAGACGCAGTTCTACCAGCGCGAAATCACATCTTTCCAGCAAAATACAACTAATCACAAAAACGACATCACTGATCCATAAAGCCGGAGCCAAAATCAGTTATGTAAGTTACCAACTTCAAAAAAGGAAAAAGAAAAAAAAGATACTAATTTACCAGCATTTCCACAACCAACCATGAGCACGCGAGAATTGGGGGAGACATATTTGCGTATAAAGGGGCGCAGAGCTGAATAGCGCTGGTACCAATCGAAGGAGCCGCACTCGACCTCTTGAATGTATCGGGCGTCCCAGTAGAGGGCGTCGCCGTAGTTGTAGGTGCTGCACGCCGACACGTCCCTGAACATTGCGGCGGAGAGGCGGCGGCGGTGGTCCGTGGGTTTTGTCAGTTGAGAGAGATATATAAGTGAGGTCTACGTTTTGTCTTGTCTGGTTTCTAGAAGGTACTAGTGGAAGAAATAGATAGAAGGGAAGGTACAAGTGGTGGAAGCATAATGTACCGTTTGTTGGAGTTCAGATGCTTGTGAAAGTTAGACACTTGACAGTTGCGGTTTACTGTTTGGTGACGGGTATCTTCTTTGGGCCTGAATCGGCTCATTAGCCCTATAAGTATAAGTATATTCGTAGCTCCATTTATTCTTTTCATATCCCATAAAATTATTTAAAATGCAAAAAATATTTTATCAATCTTTTTGTTGGTGTAGCTAAATTTCTAGAGTCTTGCCCCAAAATTTCATCAGAAATCCTAAATTTGTGTTATTGCCCTTAGTTTCTGGCCCAATTTTTCTAGACACCATTCAATATCTTATCCATCACCAGCCACAAGAGAAGCTAAAACCAATAATGCAAAGCCCATTGAAAATATTCCATTTAAATGACAAACAATAACATTCCATTTTATTGGCAAACAGTTCTTGTTAAGTAGATATGAATTCTACCAACAGAAGCCATGATATATTGGTAGGGATGGAAATTTGGATTTGGTTAAAAACTGAAAATTTGATTATCGATTAACGAAATAATCGATATCAATGGTTTGATTCAGTATTCGGTTGAATCCCCTTATATATTTGTATTCCCCTCTATTGTTAATGTTTGGCTTGACCTGTCGGACTAACTGTATGAATATAGGGTCGGGTTGAGCCGAAAATAATTTGTTTGTAACATCCCTCCGTCCAGCTCCACATGAGCATCAAAAGCCAAATCGATCCAAGATTTTGAATTGACAAAAACTTGGGTGAGCTCCGTCTCACCGTGTGCTCACCCTTGTTTTGTTAAAATAATTATATATTAATTAGGGTGAGTAAGGATAATTAGATTTTGTTAATTTATAATATTAAATTTATTAATTTTTAATTATGATTTTTAATTCAAAATTAGAATTTATTAATTCATAATTAAGGTTTATTAATTCATAATTAGGGTTTATTAATTCATAATTATGATTTATTAATTCACAATTAGGGTTTATTATTTTCAAATAGGGTTTATTATTCAAAATTAGGATTTATTAATTCATAATTAGGGTTTATTAATTCAAAATTAGGATTTATTATTCAAAATTAGGGTTTATTAATTCACAATTATGATTTATTAATTCAAAATTAAGATATATTAATTTAAAATTATTATTTATTAATTTACTTTAACTAATTAATTTTAATTAGAATTAATTTAATTAATTAATTAGAATTAATTAATTAATTAATTAGGAGGTCTCACCGTGTGCTGCAGAAGACCACCTCTTTTGAGTTTTGTTTAATTTCTTAAAGATCATATTAAATCACAATCAGGGACAGAGCTAATATTTTATAAATGAACGGACAAAATAACATTTGTGTATTTAAAACAAGTTTGGATGAGTGAAATTACATTGTTATATATCTAAAGTAAAGAAAATACAAAATACAACATATATATGTATTAAGAATTGGTTCATGTTCATACAATCATTCAACATACATAAATGAGAACAAATCATATTTATTAGATTTGAAAATCTAATAGTTATTTTTAAGTATGCATCTAAATTAGTTATATGCATATAATTATACATTTATGCATCTACATCATAATTTGTACATGAATTTGAAACGTCCATATTAATTTATCACGGATGGATATTTATCCTCATATTTACACTATAAAGAATGCTCACACGATAATCGCTCTCTCTCTCTATATATATGCAATTTTCAAGATTATGCAATTATGCAGTCTGGTTGGTACGTAGTTCCAAGTGAAGACAAATATTTATGCAAATTTCAAGATTATGCAGTTTGATTTAAGCATTTCAGTAAAACAATAATCAAAGCAGTAAAAGCATACAATATTTTTTTGGTGGTTTTGAAAAACGTCCCCATCTCCACTGTTTGCTTAAGTTAATAGGAGTGATCTATTCCTCATTTTCAAGCACCCTTGTTTTACAGATACAAGTCCACCGATGAGTTTTTCAACTCCTTTTGAAATATGATCCTATAATTTACACCAAATTTAGATCTCTCTCTTTTTCAACAACTACTTAGTTTTTATGCTAATTAACTTATAATTAGCTTGTTACAACTACTTAGTTTTTATGCTAATTAACTTATAATTAGCTTACTAACAACCTTCGACGAAATCATTTATATGCTCCTTGCATTACAAGAAAATATCGAATTAGCGACGAAAATTTTCGTTGTTAAATCTTAAAAATCTTTTGCTAAAACCTCTTAACGACGGAATTGCTATGGAAACATTCTGAATCAAAAATCGTGGTCGCTAAACAAGATCAGCGAAAGACTAAGCTTTGTCGCTAAACTAGCAACGGATCATAGACGGAAAAATCTATCGCAAAATACAGGGTCGTCTTCCGTCGTTGTTTAACGACAGAATAGAGACGAAAAATTATCTTCAGGCTAACATACGACTTCAGTTTTGGTCTTGGTTTGGCCTAACCCTTTACTCATGATTAGCTTAGAACAATCAGGTCTTCTATACTCGGTTTTGCTGCTTTTTCCGGTTTCTCCTGAACTGAACACTTGTAATTCAACCAAAGTCTAATAGCTCCTTAACATATGAGCTCTTTGATCTGACTATTATAGAAGGCATGAGTTTAACATTTAATGAGATTTTTGGCATATAATCAAAACTAACTAACAAAACATATTCCAACAATTTCTTGTAGTATATATGGAATGTTGAAATATAAAATTACAATAACAATAAAAATTGCTAAAACATAAATATAAAATTATTAAAATCCCATGAAATATACAACAAATAACTACAATCCAACAAAATGACATAAAATAATTAAATATAAAACGTTATAAATAAAATCGAAATCGATGCTATTATTTTCCTAATAGTTGAATGACAACCTTCGGTTCCTCCATCACCTAGAACTCTAAAACATATTAAAAGTAGTAGAGTCTCCTTGTTGTGCTTGTCTTCGCCTCTACATAAATACTTTGTTGCTCCAATTAGAAGCTAGGGTGATGGATTTACGTCGTTCTGGATCAAGAATCACATCCAAATTCATCATTATTTCGATCTATTTCGATTTACGATTCCTCTATTCCTTTATTATATACTCTCTATTCCCATTATTGGAGGAATGTTCTTCTCGACTTATAATTTTGCATTTTACCTTTATTATATTCAAAAAGTCTCAAAACATTTTTAGATTCTCTTTGGATTTTTGTTATTTTATTTTATACACAAAACTAACTCAAATAATCTACGAACAAAAAGAAATTCATCATTATTGGGACGATGGGAGTGTTATCTAGTATAGATTTCACCAACTCAATTTTTATCATACCTCAGTACTCTTAAGGAAAAGAAAAGAAAAGAAAAGAAAAAAAAGAGAGAGAGAAGCAGTCCCTCATTAGTTTCTGTATCCTAGCTACTTGTTTCTTAAACTAAAACAGCCTATGAAAATTGAGGCAGGTCGGCTCATGCATGCGTGGCGGCAAACGGGGTGCAGCTATCTCACACGTAGTACAACCAAATTCATCCCCACCACGCGTCATTTCTCCTCGCCGCCATATATTCACCCCCAAATCTACTAGGGTTAATTCGGAGGAAATTGAAGAAGAAAGGCAAAATGCAGAACCGGAAAGAAAAAAGATATGATGATGAGCAGGAAATTAATGGCAACCAAGTCAAGGACAGAGACAAAGACGCCCCTCTCATGGCGCTGAACCATATTTCTAGAGTTTGCAGATCGGTAAAGGAATCGATTGAGTTCTACACCAAGGTGTTAGGGTTCGTGCTGATCAAGCGGCCGGAGTCCTTCGACTTCGACGGCGCGTGGCTCTTCAACTACGGCGTCGGCATCCACTTGGTGCAGTGCAAGGACGAGGAGAAGCTGCCCAGAGATAAGGACCGTTTGGACCCCATGGATAACCACATCTCTTTTCAGGTACTAAATATTTTAATTGATTGATCAAAGTAAATTACAAAACCAAAGTGAGTTATTTAATTAATAATTTGGGTGATGATTTTGGTTTGTTTAGTGCGAGGATATGGAGGCGATGGTGCAGAAGCTGAAGGAGATGAACATCAAGTACATGAAAAGAACTGTGGGAGAGGGAGAGAGCGCCGCCATCGACCAGCTGTTTTTCAAAGATCCCGATGGATTTATGATTGAGATTTGTAACTGCGAGAATCTGAAGCTCGTGCCGCAGCGTTCCATCGGCCGGATTAAGCTTCCCTCTGATAAGCACAATCCGCCGATCGAACTGCCCGATCAACAAGACATGTTTGTTAGCGAGCTTTAGCGTATTAACTAGTCAGTTTTATGGTCTTCTGGGATTCTGTTTATGTGAATTGCTGGAAATTTCGAAATATTAGTCGCAAATTAGGTCGACGCTGGTTTAATTGGGTCCCACATGGCAGTGCTACACAAAAGCCTTTTATATTATATTAATAGTAAGGGTTTAATGCATAAATATAACAATTTTGGATCAATTTTGATTTTTTCACGAATTTTAAAAATTATAATAAAATACACAAACTTAATAAATTCAGTGATTTTATCACGATTTTAAATTTAAATTAAATTAAATCTGATTTGACATATCGAAAATTTATTAAAGATAAAACGGTCAATGATATAAATGATAAATGATATTGTAGATATGATATTAATTGTTTTTATCTCAACTAGAATCAGATGATGAAATAAACGAGAAGATTTGATTTTTGTAACGAGGGTTGACCCGATGAATCATAGAAATCACAAAAATTGATTTATTTTGATTGAACGACGATGTTTTATATCATCTTTCTACGATGTCGTTTATTAATAGTTTAGTATATAGTAAATTTTGAAATGTCAAGTCAGATCTAATTTGATATGAATTTGAAATTATGGTAAAAACATTAAATTCATTAAGTCTATGTATTTTGTGATAATTTTTGAAGGTTATGGGAAAAATTAAATTGGTTTAAAATTGATTTATTTATACGTTAATAACCCTAATAGTAATAATATATAGGTGAGCTTCCTATTTCGTGTTTGGTTTCCTCCCATATATGGACTTCATATGGACCGCAACTTATACTTCCGAGGTATCTGTAATCTGTACATCTTTTAATGAGAATGTGCAGCCTGCTGTTTACCAATTTAGCACTTGATAAAGAGGACTTGGAGGGAGTTTGGATGATAAGTTCCTAAACATAGTTTATAAGCTTGGAGGGTGGATGATAAGTTTCTAAAAATAGTTTATAAGCTATTTATTATAAAAATAATTTATAAACTATTTAGGACTTTATATTTTATAAACTATTTAGGAATAAAAATAGTTTGTAAGCTATTTAGGACTTTATAAGTTTATGTAAAATGTTTTGTAAAAAAAATTCTAAATAGTTTTATAATTTTTTTGAGAATAAGTTTTAAATAGTTTATAAATTATAAAATTAAATAATTCTTCTAAAATATAAATAACAATGAATTATTAAAATAATTTTATTATAGTTTGTTATATATATATATATATATATATATCAATTATTATAGTTCGTTACTTTTATATCAATTTTATTTTTGTTGATTTTTTCTCTTTAATTATGATTATCTTCCTTTAATTCAATTCTTTCTCTAGCTGTCTGATTATTTTAACAACTTAATTATAAACTTTTCGAAATATTATATCTTTTAGACTCTCTCTTAAAATATCTTATAAGTTCTTGAAACTTATAAATTTTCTAAAATAAACTTAGTCAAATCAAAACACTTTTTTAATATGGTTTAGTAAATGGAGTTATGGGTAGTTGAGTAATCTTTTATGATTTTGCTGTGCTATATTTTTTGAGTGGGGAGTCTTGTTTTGGGCAAGATCTTAAGTGAGAATTTATTATGTGAGAAATGACACTTGCAAAGAATTGATGTTGGGTTATTACTAGATATTATACGTGATAAATCTGTATACGTTGGTATGAAAGATTTAGAGAAAGCAATAAAGAACACAGGAGTTTTAACGTGGTTCGATCAAGAGAAAGATCTACGTCCACGGAGGTGATGGTCCTCAAGATGTTCACTATAATTGTGTTACAATGAGTATCTCAAAGAGCTCTAGTATTCAGTAATTTGCTAACCCTTTTACCTTCAATCTAACTCCTATTTATACATAAACGTAAACCTTGTAACGAATCCCTTGATTGGCGGGCTCACGATCCTCCTATAACTGACCATGATCTTCACCATAATTGCCCATGATTTCCACCGTTACCCCATTATCTTCGCCTCGACCACTTTAATTGGGTTTGGAGGTCGTGATTCGGCGAACCGAGTAGAGCGACATTAGATCGTGCCCACTCGTTTGGGCCGAGAGGTTGGGCCATATCCTATCATAGCCCCGAAAAGTCGAGGAATAGCCTTGCCGAGGTGGGCGGAGAATGTGCTTGCCGAGGCGGGATGTTGCTTGGTCGAGTTGTTCGTTGAAGGTTCTCGATCTCTTGCTGCAAAGGAAGCGAATTATGACCGGATAGCGGTCTTTGTATAGGTCACACCGAGGTTTCGTGCAAGCGGCTTTTTCTTATGGAGGACGTCGAGGTCCGAGCGAAGGAGAATCTCTTGTAAGGCGTTGTTCGTTGACGAGGAGCAGAGGTCCGATTTGGGTAGTTTCTTGAAGGAAAGACGAGGTGCGACCTGTATGGCTCCTGCCTTTTTGGAGGACGTCGAGGTCCGACCTGAATGACTTCTGCCGGTCTGAGGAGGACATGGGCGTAGTCCGATGTCCGAGCTCAATGTAATCATTACGTGATCAGACTGGCGGTCTGTCTTACCATAGAGTACGTCATACGCGCCAGGCGGTAGTTGGGCGCTTCGAACAGCGTGCGCGCGTCGATCACACATCCAATCGTAGATAGGCACGTGTGATAAACGAAACGGCAGATTTTAGGCGCCATTTGTCCTATAAATAGGTCCAAATGAGGCAACTGTTCATTTTCTTCTTCGACGCTTTATTCCAGAGAGCATACTTGTAGAAATTCCCAATTCCTCTTTCAATTTTTTTTTGAAGAAGTCGGATATCTCGCTCCAGAAAAAAGTAAGTATGTACTCTTCATCTTCTCATTCCTCTTCTCGCCTCGATAATTCGGTTCGGTTTGGGTGCCCGCCGCCTGATTCGATGTGAGGATTATATATGCCACAACCGCTAGGTAAATCTATAGGACTTAGTTCTAGGGTTTCGCCGGTGTCATCGATATGGGATGGCATCGAGGATTGGTGCGGCGAGGTTAACTTTAACGACGGAGGAGCTTTTGGAGATTGGAGAATACCACATTCCGGAGGATGCATGGTGGTGCTCTTTGAAACCCAATGATAGGCGATGGCCCTCCGGAGGGTTTATTACCATTTTGTAGATAGTTTAATAGCTGGGCTTAGGTTTCGCCCTATTTTCCTTAGCCTTCAAGAGTATTTTCGGATCCCATATGCCAACCGACCTCGAATTCTATTAGGTCGGTTGTTGGCTAGGGTTGGCTGTTATGGCATAGGCGAGGAGTTTTCTTTTGAAGTTTTGATGCGTTTTTAGCATCAAGTCTATAGGGGTGTATTATCATCACCTCGCTGAAGTTTAAGACAAGTCCCTCGAAGGTATCCCACCGCAAAATAGATATTTCTTTCTCCGGGCTGAGGGGTATCCGAGGTATGAGTGGGGCCTCGGTGCGATGAAGGACGTGAAAATCAATCCCCTGGGTCCCATGGAGAAGATGTTGAACGATATGGGTGAGATCCTATCGATTAATTATACCGAGGATGACTTGAACAATGCTGGGCTGAGTGTTTATAGGTCAGAAGCTCCAGTATCAGGGTCTGATTTGGGTGAGGGCAACCTTCTTATCTTTATCCTTCCCCCGTCTGATTTCGTTGTGCTAACGAAATTTTATTCTCAGATGCGGTGAAGATTGACCCTAGCAGAGAAGTCAATATAGCGGGCTCGATGCGCCCTGCACCATCTGAGCGAAAGGAGCCGACGAGGAAGAAAGCGAGGCGAGGCGAGTCCACCCAGCAGCCTGTGGTGGTGGTGGATGCCCTAAGGGACTTACTGACTGGTCCTCAGGCGACCTCGAGCCCGACGCTGGAGATCGAGGTTCATGGCCAGTCCCTGCCCGAGGTGCCGGCTTCCAGCACTCCTTTATCCTTCCCAAAGGTATAAGTCGCTACTCTTTTCCTTTGTAATTTTGTCGTTACACGTTGCTAATTGTTTTATATTCAGGATGCGGCCTCGGTGGCAGGTGAGATGCACCGCATGGCCGGTTTTGTTGCTGAGAGCGCCTCGCAATACGAGGCCATGGAGAGAAAGCTGGCCGCTGCTGAAGCTCTGAGGGCCGCTTCTGAATCCGCGCTGGACGCTGCCAGGTCGGACGCCGAACTTGCAAAGGCGAACACCGAAGTTGCAAAGGCGGCCGCTGAGAGCGCCCTAAAGAAGAAGGACCGGGCCTTACGAGTGGCCCGTGCCGAAGTGGGAGCGCCGGGAGGAGGCGCCGAGGCGGAGAAGAAGTCGCCACGCAGACAAGTGCCTTCTGGTGGCAAGGACCTATCTTGAGGGCTTCGCCAAGAGCTTATCGAGTCGGAGAGTTTTCCTCCTTCATCTCCGACCGGCGGTGTAATGAGGCCACAGTGATATCGCCCACCGAGAAACCGGCGGCCGAGAGACCTGATTTTGACAAGGCCCAGCACGGTTGGGTTGAGGTCGCACCTCGGGAGGTGTACATGAATTATGCCCGCATAATCGCCGGGGCGACCTCCTTCCCCGTGGTGGATGCCTTGGCATCTTCTGCCTCGCTCCTGACGGCGGAGGCTGTAACTCAGTGCAAGGAAGATGAAGACGTGGAGCTTCAAGTATTCCTTGCTGAGGTGAGAGCCGAAACCGAGGAGGGGACCGAGCTCGGACGTCCCTTCCGGAGATCAGCAACCCTTGGAGGAGCAGCAGCAGGTGGCGCAGCAGGAGGTCGGTGAGTCCGGCAATGAGCCTGAGGTCAGTGGACCCAATGTAATAGGCTGATTTGCCGGGGTCGATAGGACCCTGTGTTGTACAAACTTCTATTTTGAATAATAGACACATCTTCTCAAAATGCCTTTTGTCTTGTTTATTTCTAGCATTCCACATCTCAATACTTCGGACTCGATCATGAGTTACTAACAAAGCTGAAAGAAGTCCGAGGTGCTCTGGTCGAGAAAGATGAAGAGGTGACGTTCGGAGAGTCGGTGCGCGGTGACTCGAGTTCTAGCCAAGATGGACGTCATTTCGACATCGTCACCGAACTAAAGCGAAGTTGCACGAGGTCGATCATAAGTGGTCCGCCTCCCGATCGAGAATGAGGCTTTAAAGTTAAGGATTACACAACTCAAGTCCGGTGATTTATCTGTGATGTGATCCAAGGACGATCGATGCAATGCGAGGCGGCTCGGTGACAGCAGAGGAGTCGCTCGGATCTCGGAAGAGCATGCAGAGTATGAGAAGGTAATTCGCGGATGGTGGAACTACCATATCCGAAGCCGACGATCGAGTTCGAGCTTGTTGGCGGAGGCATGGTCTTTGAGGATGAGGAGGGCCAAATAGCGAAGTTTAAAGACGCCTCGACTACATCCCGAAATATATGCAGATGTATGAGATCGTTCAGAACGACGCATGCCCCTGACCCATGACGAGTCTCAGCTGGCCACCGGTCCAATAATTGAAGAGCTCGAAGAGGAGGCGGCTACGCGATCACGTCGAAGTGCTTCGTCTAATGGGTCCACCGAAGGGGCGCTTAGAGGACAAAGACTCGGCGGTCGGAGGCGAGGCGGCGGTCGGCGTGGAAGGGTGATAGTTCGGGGGCGGGCGTGGTCTGGCCCGTCGAGCTCACGGGGTCGGTGTGGCCTCGGCACGGATCGCATCCCGGGCGGAACCCGCCGTGTCGGGTCGATCGCACCGGAGCAGCCGAGGTGGTGCCGTCCTCATCGATTGGGTGGAGGCACCGAGTTCATTCCGGTATTCATCACGACCGGGATTTTGTTGAGAACTACCTCGGCCGGTGAGTCCCATGAGGCTGAGCCCTAAGCCCGAATGAGTTTGTATATAGCGTAGAACTTTGTATGTAGATATAAATGTATTTAGACTCGTTTCGAAGTGTACGTTTTTCCTCTTGAGAGGTATAAACATAGCTTAGGACTTCGTTTTGGTCGTAAATGTATTTATACTGTATACAGAAGTGTATATTTTCCCAAATAAAGGGGCATAATTTGATGAGATCCGATCCGGATGTCTTTTACATGTAGATTTTTCAACTTAATGAGTAATCTGTATGCGTGCATGTAGACTTTCAAACTAATGAGTAGTCTGTATGCGTTGCACTGAGACGTTCAATTCAATGAGTAATCTACGAGTGCGGCGCGCGCTTAGTGAGTACCCTACTTAGTGGGTTTTTCATCTTCGTGAGGGCGTCCCCTCGTGAAGGTTAAATGCGGTATATCCAAATAGATGTTCGTGATATGAATGAAATGAGGCGAAATAAAATACTCATTAGAAAATAAATATTTTATTCAACAAGTATATAACATCGCACTTGCAAAGCAAGTAAGGAGACTAACATGAGGTCGATCGAGATCGAAACTATGTAAAGTACCTCCTTAAATGAGAAATATGCCAAGTTCGGGGGATAAGCGCACCGGATAAGTGAGATAGCTTGTAGGCCCCCTTGCCGAGGTCCTCGTGAACGCGGTATGGGCCTTCCCATGTCGGATCCAATTTGTTAAGACGTTCGGCTCTACTGGCTTCATTATTTCGTAGGACGAAGTCGCCTACTTGCGATCGCGGAGGCTTTGACCCTTTGTTGTAATACCGCGACCGGCCTCAGATTTAGCTTCGTTTATGAAGGTGAGTTCGCGTTTCTCTTCGAGAGCATCAAGGTTGGCCCGCAGATCGTCTTCGTTCCCATCTGGGTCAAAGTGAAGAGTGCGTGGGCTTGGTGCACCGATTTCAGCTGGTATGACGGCCTTAGTTCCATAGACCAAGCTGAAAGGTGTTTCTCCGTGCGAAGTCCGTGGTGTCGTTCTGTAGGACCAGAGGACTTGGGGAAGGTTTTCAGCCCAATCACCTTTAGCTCGGTCTAGCCTCTTCTTTAATCCTTGTATAATCGTGCGGTTCGTCACCTCGGTCTGACCATTCGCTTGCGGGTGTGCGATCGAGGTGAAGCGTTGGTCGATCTGGAGCTCTTCGCACCACTCCTTGAAATTTTTATCGACGAACTGGGTGCCGTTATTTGAGACCGAGAATGCGGTATGCAAGCGGCGGACTATATTCTTCCACACGAAGGTCTGAATCCTTTTGCTCGTGAGGTTCGAAAGTGGCTCAGCTTCGACCCATTTTGTGAAGTAGTCTATGGCTACGACTAAATATCGAAGCTGACCTGGTGCTCGGTCGAACGGACCAACGATGTCGATCCCCCATTGCATGAAAGGCCATGGGCTTTGCAGCTGCTCAGATCGGTCTGGGGTAGCTTTTTGACCGTGGAGTGGTCGGCACCGGACACTTTTGACGAGTTCGGCCGAATCTTGAATAAGGGTGGGCCAATAATATCCCGACCTCAACGTCTTCTTTGAAAGAGCCCGTGAGCCGATGTGGCTTCCGCAAGATCCTCTGTGAATCTCATTAAGCACGTAGTCGGCTTCTTCTGGCCCAAGGCACCTCAGGAGGGGTTGAAGGTAGGACTTCCGGTATAGAGAGCCCTCATACATAAGATACTTCCGGGATTTCACCATCATCTTTTTGGCCTCAAGCCGATCCTGAGGTAGTGTGCCAACTTCCATGTATGCTTTTAGGGGCGTCATCCAGTTTGGTTCAGCCTCTGAGATAACGCTGACGTGGGGCGCCTCAATGCTTCTGGAATGAACTTCCTCCACTGGCGGATTTGCCGATGACGAAGCCAATTTACTAAGGATATCAGCTCGGCTGTTTTCCCCTCGTGGGATTTGATTAATATTGAAGTATCTGAATGAGGCCAAGATCTCTTTGCCTTCTCAAGGTATTGCTTCATTCGATCCTCCTCGCCTCGTATGTGCCCAAGACACAGTTTACTACGACAGGAATCACCAAATATCGGACTTTGTCCACTTTCAATTCCTTTGCAGGCGGAGTCACGAGATCGGTGCCGTACTCCACTCGTTATTGGTGGTGGGAAGGTAAACGGGAGGCGTCGTCACTTGCTTATCCGGGCCGAGGAGGAGGATGCCCGCTCCATTGCCGTCTTGCATGAAGCTCCGCCCACATACATCCGCCAACAACCAACGGGTGATGCAGGGCGAGTTCCTCCGCCGTGAGGAGGGTGACCTCATTGCCAGAGCGACCTCGGTGAATTTGACCTCCACCAGAAATCTGCAGGGCTTGCCTTTATGGCCGGCACTGGGGAGTATGAGATGTCGTGCTCGCCGAGCTCCAGTGTCCACTTAGATATACGTCCGGATGACTCCGGTTTGATAAGACTTGTCTTAAAGGTAAGTCCGTTAGTATCCGGACGGAATGAGCTCGAAAGTAAGGCCGAGGCGTCGCTTGCTCGTTCACGGGCGAGCTACCTTCTCGAGGTTGGTGTAACTCGTCTCCGGTCCTTTGAGAGCCCGGTGATGAAGTAGATGGGAGTTGCCGTCCCATCTCATCTCGCACGAAGATCAAGATCGATTGCCTCGTCCGAGGCGGCGGATCTGATGATAGAGTTTCACGCTTTTGGGCGGATAGAGTCGGCGGTCGGCGAGATATTCCTTCAGCTCCGCGAAGGCGACCTGGTGTTCTTCCTGCCAGGTGAAATCTGGAGCTCTCCTCAGGATCTTGAAGAAGGGAAGTTGCTTCTCGGCAGCTCGAGATAGGAATCTGCTGAGGGCGGCCAGGCATCCGATGAGTTTGTGTATTTCACGGATGGTTCTTGGGACCGCATGTCGAGCACCGCTTTCACCTTGGTAGGATTGGCTTGTGCCTTCTTGAGAAACCCAGCATCCCAGAAATTTACCCGTCTTCACCACGAATGTGCACTTCTGGGGATTAAGCTTGAGGTTGGCCGACCTGAGGAGCTGAAGAATAGTTTCGAGGTCAACGGCGCAGTTCTCAGCTTTTTTGCTTTTGACTACTATATCGTCGACATAGACCTCAACAATTTCCCCTATGTGATCTTTGAAGATCGCGTCCACCATCCTTTGGTAGGTAGCTCCAGCGTTTTTCAGACCGAAAGGCATCTTCCGGTAGGCAAAGACACCGAAGTCAGTAATGAACGCTGTTTTTGGGGCGTCCTCCGGGCTCATCAGGACTTGGTGGTATCCCTTGTATAAATCCAGGAAACTGAAGATCTCATGCCCCACCAATGCCTCCACCTTCTTGTCAATGTCGGGGAGGGGGTAACAGTCCTTTGGGCAGTGTTTATTGAGGTCGGTATAGTCGACACACATGCGCCATCCCCCTCCTGGCTTTCGAACTACAACGGGATTAGCCATCCAGGTTGGGTATTTAACCTCGTACAGGATTTTAGCCTCCTGGAGTTGGGTTACCTCGTCTCTTATGACCTGGCTGCGCTCCGCGGCAAAACTTCTCTTCTTCTGCCGAACTGGTTTAGTAGCCGGATCGATGTTGAGACGATGAGTTATGAGCTCGGGCGAGACCCCAGTCATATCCAATGGAGACCATGCAAATACATCTCTATATTCCCTTAGAAGCTGCATGACCTGTTGGCGAATATTGACTGAACCTTGGGTGCCAACCTTGACAACTTTGGAAGGGTCGTCGTCGTATAGCTGAAGATTCTCAGTCAGGTCATCCCGAGGTGGCAACTTCGGAGGGTTCTGTAATTGCTAGGCCTGAGGTAAGGCCGCATCTTGGGTTGAGACTCGTAGGCATTCTTTAGCTGCCGTTTGGTCACCCTGAATGCTTAACACTCCCACCGGGGTGGGTATCTTAATGGTGAGGTGGTACACGGAGCAGACGGCCCTGGTTGCATACAGTCAATCTCTTCCCAGGATAATGTTGTATGGAGAGGGAGCTCGGACCAGGAAAAATTGAATGGCCTTGGTAACCGACCTGGGAGCACGTCCTACGGTAACCGGAAGGGTAATGACACCTTCGGGTTGAACCGCCTCTTGAGTAAAGCTCCGCAACTGGGAAGGTGCGGGGTGTACCTGAATTCCTCCAACATCAAGTTTATCCAGGCAGCTCTGGAATATGATGCTAACGGAGGCTCCGATGTCAATGTAGACCCGATGTACATTCTTGTTGCCTACCACGGCTTGTATAGTAATGGCGTCCTGGTGAGGCATGATCTTGGGTACTGGGTCGTCTTTGGAGAACACGATGTTCTCTCCATCCCGGAGTCGCTTGTTTTTCGGCCTCGGGGTCGGCCTCCGAGCCTCATTTCTAAGTGACGACCTCGTCGTACTAACCGGCATCCGGTTATAGCATAGACACTGCTCCATTGCATTGGGACCTTCGTCCCGTCATCTTCGTCGGTTGCCGTTGAGGTCGGTCATGATTGTTTCCACCTCCATTTTCCCTCTACGCTTTTATTACCCGGCCCAGTCGGCCGATGTACTTCTTGTATTCCTTCCTTGACGAGCTCATCAACTGTGAGCTCGAGGACTTACAATCTTTTGTATCGTGTTGTACCCACGGTGGTAGTCACAATACTCTGTTGACTTTTTTGGATCCTCCTTTCATGGAGGAGGTTTTGGAAAGATCTCGATGTGAAGCTCAAATATTTCACCGGATTTGAATAGAGGCGCCGCTATTACTGGGGTTTGGCCGAGGTCCCAGCCTTGATTCTACTGGGCCCTTTTTATTCTTTCGAACGCACTTGCTGCTCAAAGACCTCGGCCCCGATCCTCTGGCTTCCTTCTTTCAGTCCGCTGCTCATCCCAGATCTCTCTCTTCTTCCGGTCCGACTCGTCCCCTTTGACAAAGTTGTCAACCAAGGTCCAAAGACGATCGGGTCGTCTTGGTTGTTCGCGGGTGATCTCTTTATTCAGAGCACCGGGTCGGATCCCATTCTTGAATGCGTTGATGATGTAGAGATCGTTACTCTCATCTATTTTAAGGGATTCCATGATGAATCTTGAGACGAAATTCGACATCGTCTCGCCCCATATGGCGGATTAAGTGATCGGATGAAGGTTGTTGAGGCGGCATCTTTTGGTAAAAACGCCATTTGAACTGATCCATGAGGTCTTTGAAGCAATGGATGCTGTTCTGGCGAAGCGAGGTGAACCAACGTCGAGCGTTGGAGATCAGCACCTCGGGGAAGACCTTACACATATGGAAATCTTCCATCCCTTGGTTTGCCATGTTGGTGGTATAGGCAAATAGGAAGTCAGAAGGATCTCCAAGGCCATCGTATGCAGCGATATTCGGAGCCCGGTATCGCTGTGGCAGGGGTGTATCCAGAATCTCCCTTGAAAAAGGAGAGATAATTCGTCCGTGTCGGTCGAATCCGGGGAGCTCGTTACCATCCCTCTCCGGAGGAGTGGGAGATCGATAGCGGCGTCTGTCGTCTCTTCGAGGGGGAGTTCGACTTCGTCTTTCCTCCCTTCTTTCCCGCCCATTCACATGGGTATCACGTCGAGGTGGAGAACGGCTCCGCGGAGGGTACGAGGGCGAATGAACCCGGGTATTGGGGCGGTCATTGTGCCGCGGTGAACGTTGATTATTTCGAAGAGGTGAACGACCTCGATTGCCTGTAATCACCACTTCGGGCACTCTTGAGGGGCCCGCTCCGTTTGTCCTCTGGTTGAGGAAACTCTGGAATTGATTGAAGTTGGCATTGAGGAATTCGGACACTGCTCGACCGAGGACCTCGTGGGAGCGGTGAACCTCCTGCTCACCGATCGAGGTTGGCATCTTCCTCCTCATTGGGCGACCATCCCGAGGTGTATGGAAGCATTCTCCATGTAGCCCTCGGTGTATGATCATTGGTAGCGTCCGCGATCCTCTTTCCCCGGCGTTGTGTGACTACCTGATCGTCCTCTGCACGGTTGTTACCGACATCGCCGGCAGTACTTGCGTTTGCACGTGTCCTTGCCATGAAATTGTAGAAAACACAGCTTTTTGTTCGAAAAAGAAAAAGAGTGTTCCCACAGACGGCGCCAATGATAAATCTGTATACGTTGGTATGAAAGATTTAGAGAAAGCAATAAAGAACACAGGAGTTTTAACGTGGTTCGATCAAGAGAAAGATCTACGTCCACGGAGGTGATGGTCCTCAAGATGTTCACTATAATTGTGTTACAATGAGTATCTCAAAGAGCTCTAGTATTCAGTAATTTGCTAACTCTTTTACCTTCAATCTAACTCCTATTTATACATAAACGTAAACCTTGTAACGAATCCCTTGATTGGCGGGCTCACGATCCTCCTATAACTGACCATGATCTTCACCATAATTGCCCATGATTTCCACCGTTACCCCATTATCTTCGCCCTTGACTCCGCCTTTAATTAGGGTTTGGAGGCTGTGATTCGGGCGTAACCGAGTAGGGCAACATTAGGTCAGGCCCAGCTCGTTTGGGCCTGCTAGTGGGCCTGAGAGGTTGGGCCATATCCTATCAATACGCTTGTTTTTTATTATGAGAAAAATCATTTTGTTAAAAGTTTGGGAACTTCCATATACTGTGTGATCAGTTTTTTAGGTAATGTGTGGGTCTGGTACTTATTTCAAGATGAAAGTGGATGCCTCTACTTTTTTAATCAATATATTATTTGATCGAATTGTTTATAGTAGATCTTAATCTTAAAAAGAGATGATTAAAATTTGGATTTGTTTTAGATAAATGAGTTTAATTTACAAAATAAGTGTAAAGTTTGGGCTAATTTAATTTTTAATTTTCAAGTGATAAAGTTGAGACATTAAAAAAAGTTTCTTGATTAAGAAGTTTTGTATTCAAAGCATATCTAAATGTAGGTTGTAATTTTATTTTGTTTGGATTCCATTTAGTTTGTACTTCCTCTATCCCATTTAAAATGTCTTGCTTTTCTTTTTGGGTTGTCCCATTACAAATATCCATTCCATTTTAGGAAGTAATTATCCCTTCAAAATGTGTGGATCCTATCTATTTTTTAACACTTTAACTACTTTATACATTTCTCCTAAATACACGTGCTAAAAAGAAATTGAACACTTTAAATGGGATGGATGGAGTATTAATTTTGTTATTGTGCATTAATGATCACGTAAGGTATAACGAGATATTGTTATCTTTTATTGTAGACATATTTTAAGAGTTAAGGATGGTGTTATTGAAGCTTCTGAGGATTTCAAATTGAAGTCGGGAATCAATTAAGCTCGTTTGAAGTGAGAAGGGTGAAAAATATATAGCTCGTTTGGGAAAATTAAAGAAGAAACAAAGACGACATGGTCTTCATGAGTTGTCATCATGCTATTTTTCTATGTATGACTTCTCATACGTAGGTTGCACGCTGTTTGGATATCCGCTGACATTCCAGTCCTTCACTATAAATTTAATTGTTGTAATAATATTTATTACTAAAAATTAACTATTAATTTTTTATTTTATATATTTGTTATTATTGATATTCATTAGTAAATTCAAATTACTTTGAAAACATCATTGATTGTAATAATGGCATCCTCAACTTTTTACTGATCAGTTATTAAATAGTTAAAAGTTAAATGTCAGTTTATATAACCAACAATAATTAAAGTTTGAAATATTGGCTAATCAATCCTATTTGTAACATGTCTAAATTTGCGACACGAATATTCAGAAAACTTGATATGCAATCTTGTATAAAACAAACTGATCGTATGCATACGTTGGAGCCCACGACAAGCCTTTTCGAAAACTCTTTTTGGCTCAAGAAACATTAATTCATTGTAAAAGTAGTTCTGGTAGATACAATGTGCACAAGAAGTAACATAAATTCATTATATAAGTAGTTTGTTGTTATAATTCTCATGTTCATGTGTAATATAAGTAAACTACACTCAAGAACTATATATATATATATATATATATATATATATATATATATATATATACTAAACTTGGAAATATATATACTAAGAATATATATATATATATATATATATAGAATTTTTCACCGGGTTCAAATCCCATGAGGCGAAAATTCTATTTTTGGATTCATCAACTTTCCCAATGATTCATCAACTTTCACCGTGAATTCATCATTTTTGGTTCTCAGTTCACGTTAACCCTTCCTATATATATATATATATATATATATGATAGACTGATCAGACTCATAGAGGTGTTAGTTGAGTTCAAAATTGTGATTTTTTTGCCACATGAACCCGCATTATCACTGAGCCATCCCAAAGGGACTACAATCGCCTGTTCTCTTCTATACAAACAATTCCGACTAGAGGTAATGCTTGATAATATTGAATTATGCAAAGGCTCGTATAGTAATTGATAGGGATTGTCAATTGGGTCAATACACTCGGTTTTAGGTTAGTTTTTCAATTTCGGGCTAATTCCGATTCGGGATCAGGCTTCTTTTGTTTCAGGTTAAAATATTTCGGACCTAATCCTAACCGCTCGATTTTGGGATAGCCCGTTGGGCTAGAATGTTTACGAAAATAATCATGTGTATGAATTTCCTTGTATTAGTTTATTTAACAAATTAAATAATTAGATTGTATTTTTTCAATCAAAATATTTAACTTCATATTAAATACACATTTTAACATTACCTTACATGATAACTAATAAGTTATTTTGTGAAATGTAATGATCTGACACATATTTACATAAAACGTTATATTTCTTAAGTTATTATGGCATAAAACATTTTATTTGGCATCGGAAAAAATTAAAACATGTTCTACAAGCATTAAAATCATATTAACAAATTAAAAAATAAAATAATGAAGTTTGACAATAGAGCAATAAGAAAAATTTATGTTAATCGGCCAACCATTACTAGAAAAATTATCATTGATAACGGGTTTTCTAAACTAACGACTTTTTTTTTTTTTAAAAACGCTATGTCCTGTATTTGCTAAACATAACGGTTTCTGAAAAAAAGCGTTATCATGTGCGTGCATCTTGTTGTGTATCTGTTATTTCAACCGTTGTGTATGACCATGCATCATTAGATATAACAACGGTTTTGTAGAAACCCTTATTTATGTCCGTGATTTTACCTAAAAATACTAAAAAATAAATATATTTGCCTGACGAGTGTCTCGAATGCAAGACCTCAAACTTGCTTCTTTCTCCCCCAATTCTTGAGACTTGATATTCTGCTCTCTCCCCAATTTGCAAACTTGTCTGCTCCGTTCGTTGATTGTTGAAGCTCGATGTGCCACCACCCTCGCCCTCGCCCACCCACAACCAATCACCAACTGGTCATCTACGCCCAACATAAATAAGCACAAAAATTCAAAAGAAATTTTGCACAAGAAGCAAAAGAAATTAATATTTTAGTACAAATCGACAAAATATGTTATTATTGCAACGATTTATAACCCTTGTCTAGAACCAAAATAGAGTCAAACTTGGTGGAGTTTTTAGCAATTAACTTTAAAAAACTCGTATATATATATAGCAAATTCATAGATATTTCCGATGATCCCATGAATACCAAGTAATGTAACAAATCACATTACTACTACACCAACAACATATATTTTTTATTTTTTTTGATAATTTAATACATAAATTTTAAAGACTGATCACGGTGGACTCGAACCCGAGACCTTTGGCCTCGGGCATTAACCACTCTACCACTAGACCAACACACACACCAACAACATATTTGTATATACATATTCCAGTACATTATCTGTACCCATCTCCCCAGAAATTCTATCATTATTTCATCATTTTCTTTTCACCCATTGAAAGATAAGATCTTGACATGGTGATATCAAGTTTGTGTTGAGTTTCAAGACCATAATCTCCCTCCTCAAACTTATTCATCAACGATCGGTTCTCAACTTTTTGTTGAGGGTAAAGCTTGATGACAACCAAGTAAAACACCATGACAGACACCGTCAACACAATCAGATACAATCCAAACTGCAGATTCACCAATGCCTTAGCACGACGCAGAGCCCGCTCTACTTAAAGGAAGAGTTACTCATATTGTTTTTTGAGGGTGATTCACTCTAGCGGTTTAATAGCTAAGGGAAGGCCATCTGGTCTTGGGACTGATTAATTATGGATTAATTAATTCAAAAAATAATTATTAATTTAAATTTTTATAAAATAAATATAAAAATAACTATAAAGTCTAATTGAATTAACAAATCCTAATTAATAATCTTAATATTATACTAAAACATAAGAAATTAAGATTGAAGCAAAAAAAAATCCTTAATACATAGAAGACGAAAGAAAAAATAATTTAAAATTTTAAAAAAATTAGTAGCGGAATATAGTGTGAGACACCAAAAGTGGGTTAGGATAAAAGATCCCTCTTTTCGTTGTTAAGTTTTTTCTACACTTTTAATTTCTTCTTTTTTGGTCAATTTAATACAAAAATTTAAAGATCCTATCACGGGGACTCGAACTCGAGACTTTTGGCTCGGGCATTAACCACTCTACCACTAGATCAACACACGCACACACACTTTTAGTTTCTTGTGTTTAGCAAATTGACTTAGAGATTGTTTGTCGGGGGTTATTATAGAGGCAATGGTAAATTGGTAATAGATGGATATTACAAAAACAAGTTTAAAATTATATATAAATATATGACGAGAGATATCTTTGAATATGATGTTCTTAGATAATATGAAGTACCAAATTTAGATCACACATTCTATCCATGTGGACACACTAGATAAGCAACACGTTGTAGATAATTTTTTCTTTAAAAAAAAGGTTGTAAAGGGTAACCTCGTGATGACAATGTTCATTGAAGATTTTATGCTTGTCGGTAAGTTGCTCCCATTCCTCCTTTGTTTTATCTATCTCTACGAAAATGTGTACTACAACAGAAGATGGTGGCTGAAGACAATGGGTGCTTGGCTGAAAAAAAGTTTTTGAAAGAAGATTGGGAATCGAGAGAAATGATGGTTAATTATGATGTTGTATATGACGAAGTTCACCAAAATTCAGAAAATGATGCGACGGAATTGGCGGAACAGGATGGGTGAGAGTTTTTTGTCGAGAGTAAAACCCTATGCAACATTAATGAAGCCCTCTGCAGGAATAGGAATATGCATACTACTACACAAAAATCGAAACATGCATATTTGCAAACAGAAACTTGCAAACTATAAAACACAAACCTACATATACTTTAAAATCAACATGCATACTTCAAAACAGAAATATGCATACTTTAAAACATAAACTTAAGATAATGCATTTTTAAAGTATGCAAGTCATTTATTCTCGTATATATCTCTTTATATCTTCTCTAATATGATAAACACTTTTATTATTGATCCTTTACTTTCTCCTGGTTGAACTTTTGTTATCTTTCGAATTATGAAACTAGAAAAAGCGATCTAAATGAGAGAAATCAACTTTAAAAAGTCTGAGAAAAAATCTTCACCATATGATCAATTAGATGAATAAGTGAGATTAAATAATACATATTACCTAAGACTTAAATTTCATATAATTCATCCTCCATACGACTATGAGGGTGTTTGGCTAAGTTTATAAGTTCTTCAAAATAACTTATAAGTTATTTAAGAACTTATAAGTTCTTGTTAAGTGTTTGGCAAAATAAATTCATAAACAACTTATAAACTGTAAAAATAAACTCCAATAGCTTATAAGCTCCCTTAAAAATAAGTAATTCAAACTTAACTTATTTTTTCATAAACTTGTAAGTGACACTTAATTTATCAAAATAACTTTACTATGGTTCATTATTTTCTACATATACACTATCGATTTTCTCTCTCATCAATTTTCTCTCTCTAACTATGATTTTTTTCCTCTAACTCACGATTCTTTCTCTAGTTTATAAGCTCAATTATCCAAACACATTGACAACTTATAAGCTTTTGAGACATTATATTTTATAAGTTCTTGAAACATCGTATAAGCTCTTTAAAATAAGCTTAGCCAAACACCCTCTATATTATATAGATCTATCAATCGGAATAAATCCGGCAAACATACACAAATTTAATTAACGTTAATGACTCACGATGTTGCAAACAGCCGTTAGTCGGGGTTTAATTTCCCATTTACGAAGTTCAAGCAGCCGATTGAGCACAAAATAATACATTTGATATTTGAATAAAAAGTGTAAGAACGTATAATTAGTTAGTTGACATAAAATGTATTATAATAGTAACAATTAGTTAGATATAATTATAATATATCGATAGTTTTTGCAAATAATATAATTAATAATAAATTAATTATTAATACAATATCATATCAATATTTTAATACGTAGTGGAATAATACAATAATATTCTATTTATATCCCGAAATTAATATTTTTGGGGGAAAGTATTGCTTTATTTTATGGGTATAAAATATAATGAATATAGATATATATAGTGACAAACTCAAATTTCTTCCTAAATGCCAAATGGCAACAAGGCGTCGAATGGGCAACTTGGCTTTTTGACACAATTTCTTGTCCTACATGGCATTCTCCTATTGGTTTACTGACAAAACCTTCATCGCATTGGAGCTTTACACTCCCCTCTTTCACTCTCATATGAAAAACCGAAGTTCCACAAACAGAACGGTAACAATTTAGAGAGAGAGAGAAAACGAGAGCTCTCACTTATTTCTCTTGATAGGTATATGTGCACTTCCGTGATTCATATTCGTGAAAATTCTGCCCCCGTGCACGTAGATATATGTAGATTGATTGATTGATTCATACGTTTCTGCATGGAGTGGTGTATAAAGACGGCCAACAGATCGGCGTCGACGGCGTTCTCGCCGGATGGAACGTACGTCGCGGCGGGGACAATGGCGGGTGCGGTGGATCTGCAATTCAGCTCCTCCGCCAATCTGGACATTTTCGAGCTCGATTTTGCGTCGGACGATTTGCAGATGGTCTTGGCAGGCTCCTCGCCGAGTTCCGAGAAATTCGATCGGCTTTCATGGGGGAAAGGACCTGCGAATTCGGAGGAATATTCATTTGGCCTAATTGCCGGTGGCCTCGTTGATGGAAATATCGCGCTTTGGAATCCTAAGACTCTGATCAGGTAATTCTGATCCTGGAAACAATTTTGATACTCGGCGTCTATTGTTTTCGTATAATCAAAAGCCTTTCTTTTGTATAATGTCTGCGTGCGCCTGCATTTCACGTATATATGGCTGACCTTATGCTTCTATATAGAGGCATACTTTCTAATGTGCACCCACTCATAAATGGCAGAAACACTAGAATTCTGCAATCACTGGTTTATGAGATCTCATATTCATATCAAAATAAAATATTTTAGCATGAGACATTGTGCTTTTCACGCATAGGGCACACAGTATACCGAGGAAGATCGTCTAGCAATGAACTAGGATATAAACACAGTGCGGGCACTCTCGAAATTCATACATCTGCAGGAAATTGATGATGCTAACCACTGTATGAAAGAACTTCAATAATTTTTTACCCATTTACTAGACACTAGTTTAGCAAGTCTTCCATACTATATGCAAGTATATGCTTATTGTCCAAATGACTTTCGCAATAAAAATTTTATGACTTGAAAAATATTAATACTATTGTTTGGGTTGATTTTTTTGCTTGTGTTTTGTACGTTTTGCCATCCTAGGCACATAATAGAAAATTACTTTATTTGAGCAAGTGTGGTTGCCACATTATTTGGAGGCAGGAAACTCGCACAAAGTTTAGGAGTAAAATGAGAGAGATAAAGTTAAAAGCTCTAAGTTCGTAAGGTTTGTGAAAAGATAGAACTGGTGGGAGCTTTTGTCTTGGTTGAAATAAATATTTTAGGATTTATCATTGATAAATGACGACAGATTTTGAATTTCGTTACAGAAGTCCTGAACATGGTGATAGATATTCCATCTTACAAAATGGTGATATTTCCTAAATTTTGCAATTTGAATGTGCTACCTAGTTCTCAACTTTTAGGATCGGTGTTGCTTTCATTTTTTAAATGGTTTAGAGTGCACAAAATGGGGGCTTTGAGTTTGATTTAATGCTTGACTTGTGCCGATTTACTTCAGTACGAGGTTATTTTCAACTTTCCCTATATTTTATACCTTACAATGCTCTCCTTTTTGCCAGAAATTTTTGGTTTGAATCTTCTGGAAATTAACAATCCGTCTATCTCATCTCATTTTTGTAAGTCAAATTGAACTGAAACAGTGTTCCAGATTAGAGTTAATTGAGTCGTTTGTAGTTTAAACTTATTTGTTACATAAAATAGCAATTGACAGTTGTAGTGTCAAAATTTTGAGAGGATGGTTTTGGCTATAGTCTTTAATTCCAAAAACAGAGTCTTGCCCTTTAATTATTCAAAAAGGGGTGGCTTTGAAGAGATGATTCACTTCAATTTTAATTTGACTTTAAAATATTGGTTTCCTATTTTATGCAGTTTGTTATTTGATGCTGTTCTTGATAGATTTATTGACCTTAGTTTTATGTTGTTTTCTTGTTTTAATTTCCAGTAAATATAAAAAGGGTATCGATACGAGCGAGAATGCTCTCGCTGGAAATCTATCAAAACACAAAGGAGCAGTAAGTTTATTCTCCTTTTTATTTTGGTTTTGTATTGTCTATTCAACTTTTGTTTTTCCACTTTCATTTTGTCTTTTATGATTATGGTGTTTTTATGGTTTCTCATTTACTGCCAAGGTTCGTGGCTTGGAGTTCAATTCTCTTTCTCCAAACCTTCTTGCTTCTGGGGCTGAAGAAGGAGATATTTGTATATGGGATGTATCAAAACCATCAGAACCAAGTCTCTTCCCACCGCTCAAGGTGTGTTATGAGCATTATTTGTGGAATTATTGCAATAGGTAATAGAAGTTCAGTTTCAACATCTTCTGTACATCTTTCTGAACATTGCCAGACACAAACTTTTGTCCATGTTAAACGTTTAAGCATTTTGAACCCGAGACATGCTTCAAAATTTTGGAGAAGTCCATGAATTGCTCTATTGATACTGCTGCCTTCGAGATACTGATACATATGAAGTGCAGATAGATTAAGTAAGTGAATAATTAATCACTGATTTGGAGCATGAGACTTAATTCACTAGGTGTGTTGGATCAAATATTGGAAATACTGTAAGGGTGAACACCTGGTTCTTTGTTTCTCTTCAGTTTTGGGTAGCTTACTTTTGAAAAGGAAAGAAGCAGAATTCCTGAAACATAAAGCACAATGATATAGTTTCCTGGATGTGGCATATGATGCAACATTCCATATGCGGACAGTCAATTTTATAACATTCTTGATGTCGTAGTCCTACTTGAATACTTTTACCTAATGTACAATGTCTTAAAGAATTAATGCTCAATATTTTGTTTCTTACTCCTGAGATTCCCATTTACTGTGCCTACTGCCTAGTATTGGTTTATTTTGGGGTCACACCCCAAGGCTCAATGAAGGGAACTCATGACTTGCTAAACTGTTTCACAGGGTAGTGGATCCGCGGAACAAGGTGAAATTTCATTTTTGTCCTGGAATTGCAAGGTTCAACACATACTAGCCTCCACTTCATATAATGGAACAACTGGTATGTAGGAATCTGTTTAGACTGGGTTTTTGCTTTTGTATCCTTCATTTTGCATTGTAATAATCAGCATATTTGTAATTTTAGTGGTCTGGGATCTGAAGAAGCAAAAGTCAGTTCTAAGGTATCATATTTCATGGACAATGTCAAGCAAGAGTATTCAAATTTCAACCATTGACTGTGACTGATTCTTTTCTCCATGTTTTGAACCCTTATATACCCATATTGCAGTTTCTCCGATTCAATTAGAAGGAGGTGTTCAGTTTTGCATTGGCACCCTGACATTGCCACCCAACTCGTTGTTGCTTCAGATGAAGATAGTTCACCTTCTCTCAGGGTAAGAATGCATTTGCTCTTAGTTTAGCATCTTGTTACAAGGTATTTCTCAAATTTATCATTATAACTCATTGATTTTTCATTTTCAGCTGTGGGATATGCGACATATAGTGTCTCCAGTAAAAGAGTTTGTTGGGCACACCAAAGGTACATCCCTGGGGTAAAAGTACCAAACATGTCTTCCACTGTAGAAATACATAATTTGTTCCCCCTCCCTCCCTCTCCCCCTTTCATTTTGTTGTCAGCAACTCTTATGCATTTTGTCTTCTCATTTTTCTCTTAGCTTTTACAAGACAACTAAATCAGTGGTATTTTGATGATGACCCTTTGATTCACTTGTACTTTCTATATGATGGCACATGTACAGGAATTAATCCATATAATTATTTTCTTGTGAATCAGGTGTGATTGCAATGTCATGGTGCCCACTTGACAGCTCTTATCTGCTTACCTGTGCCAAAGATAACCGTACTATTTGCTGGGATACCTTGTCTGGCGAGGTGAACACTAGCACTCAAGTTTGTTGTATAAATTTTCTGATGTTTCATGCTACTTCCTTTTATTCTTGGCACTTTGGGCTCACATCTTGCCACATGTGATAGTAATTCAATATGAATTCTCATGTAGATTGTGGCTGAATTACCAGCTGGAACCAACTGGAATTTTGATGTGCACTGGTATTCTAAGATTCCTGGACTTATATCAGCATCCTCATTTGAAGGGAAAATTGGTATTTATAACATTGAGGTATTTATCTATAAAATGAAACTAGCTTACTTCTGTGCTTGGTCTGCCCTCCAGTTAAGATTGACTGTTTGAATGATGCACTAAATTGACAGAAAGGTAGACTTGTATAAACTGAAATTCTTAATTTTGAAGTTGTTTCTTGGCTTACTATTACATGACAGCTGGAACAAGTACTTTTTATTCATAATGCATCATGACCAGATAGGGCTTAAAATCTCTGAAATAAGCTACAGGTGTGTTCTATGGTCTCCATAAGATGGTAAGTGATCTATTCACCACTCTGAGAATGTGAACTTGATTGATTGAGCTCATGGTCTAGAATACATAGATGATGAAATGGTTTTAATAAAAACCTAGAATTCCTAAGTTCTCCTTTCTTGTATCCGTTCTCACACTTCCTCATTTACTTTTCAACGACTGAAGACTTTTGTTATTCTGATAACATTTTTAAATTCAGGGTTGTGGTCGATATGGTCTTGGAGAGCGTGATTTTGGTTCAGGTATCATATTTCTTTCATTGAGAAAATGTATATTTGAGGAGTTTATACATGGGTACAATGGGTCCTTCTAGCAACTTCGTCGATTGTTTTGACAAACGAGGGCAGATACCAAGTAGTTACCCTTGGAGCCCGTTGTGCCTTTGCATGGCTACAAGGCCCATTGGGTCAATTAATACTAAAATTTTAAAGGCTGCGTCACGGTGGACTCGAACCCGAGACCTTTGGCCTCGGACATTAACCACTCTACCACTAGGCCAACACACACACACTACAAGGCCCATTGTAGTGAGCTGGGCCGTTATATGCAGCATCATTGACATGGTTTAGTTGTACATACTTGCTTTTACAATTTATACAACTTACCATTTACCGTGTGCTTCTAAAACTCATTGGAGGGACTTTTTATGCTCCAAATCTAGCAATTGGCGTGACTTAACTTGATTTCCACAATTGCGTCCAAATAGTGGTCTACTTTTTGTTGAGGCTGTATATTTAAGTTGTAAACCAAAGAATGTCTATTCTTTGCATCTGTGCAACAATAATGCACAGTGGAATTGCATGTCTTGAAGTTAGGGGAATGACATAGAGGATAAACTATTTGGTGCATTGGCTTTGACTGCACAATGCTTTACACCAGCAGTGATTTTTCGGCCTCTTGGCTCAATGATTTTTAAAATGGACTAAGAAAGGAACTCTGAAAGATGCAAATACCTGCTGCGGTGGTAATTTGTCTCTACTGGATGGAAATTAAAGGCGGGGGAGGGAAAGAAAGTGAAATTTGTGTAGTACCAACTACAGAAGATGTGAGAGCTGAGGGTCCTAGACTCCTAGTTACATTTGAAGTTTATATTTGTTCTTGTTCATATCCAAATGGTGGACATTTAAAATTAATTTTCGGTATCGTTACCTGTTATATGAATTACTTCTGTTTCACATTTTTTCTTCAACACAGTTTCATTTAGTACCAGCATTTAGGTTATTCTTATACATTTCACGTGTTCTCAGCACCACTGAGGGCCCCAAAGTGGTACAACAATCGTGCCGGAGTATCATTTGGTTTTGGTGGCAAACTTGTGTCGTTTCACTGTGACGAATCTCCAGAGGTATCTGAAGGAACTTTGATTGTTGATTTTTCTTGCGTATGTTACATTTGTGTGACCACTAGTCCTTTATCCAGGTCTATGTCCAAAATTTAATTGCAGAACATGGTTTGGTAAGTCGATCTTCTGAATTTGAAGCTGCAATCAAAGATGGGGATAGATCATCACTGAAACTTTTGTGTGATAGGAAATCTCAAGAATCTCAGTATGTCTTCAATTTCCAGCCTTATTCCCTAATGGGGTATGATATAAGCTATATCAATTTATCAAAATCCATTATATTCTCCTAGGTCTGACGAGGAGAGGGAAACATGGGGATTTATGAAAGTTATGTTCACTGAGGATGGGACAGCAAGGTCAAAGCTTCTTGCCCATCTTGGTTTCACTCTTGCAGTTGAAGAAACCAAGTCTATAAACAATGAAGTCTCTGAGCAAGTGAATAGTCTCTCTACTGATGAGAGTATGACAAATAAAGAAGGAATTTCTGGAAATAAAGAATCATCCTTATATACAGCTGACAGTGGGGAAGATTTCTTCAACAATCTTCCTAGTCCCAAGGTAGATACCCCTATGTCAACTTCTAATGATGAATTCATCGCTGGAGACTCTATAACGGAACACCAACAAGAAATGAACGGCCAAAAGGAGAGTTATGATCCTTCATTTGATGATGTTGTACAATGTGCTTTGGTCGTTGGGGACTACAAGAAAGCAGTTGCGCAATGTATTTCTGCAAATAGATTGTCTGATGCTTTGGTCATTGCTCATGTCGGTGGTGCCACCTTGTGGGAGCACACACGTGATCAGTACCTCAGGTCAAGTCGTTCTTCATACCTAAAGGTGATTTCATTTTGCAAATTTGTACAGGTTTCCTCATGTTTTCTGATGTGGAGGTCCTTTCTTATAGTTGGTTGTTTGTATGATTTTCTCCATATTTTGTATACCTCAGGTTGTTTCTGCCATGGTAAACAATGACCTCATGAGCATAGCAAAAAGAAGGCCCCTAAAGTCTTGGAAGGAATCCCTTGCACTTTTCTGTACCGTAAGTCTTTCTTTCCCTGACAACCCAAGCTGTGTGGTTGTTTCCTCTTCAAACATTGGCATGCGGTATCGGCAAGTTCAACAACACCAGATCCTTTTACTTTCAGAAGCATTAATCAGTCTATGCATACATCCACCAGTCAATTTGTCATGTATCATTAAAAAGCCCTTCCCCTTGATTTATGACACTATATGTTCAACAATTCAAGTTGTCGAGGAAGAACTCCTTTTCAAGTCAATTCACATTATTATGAAACAAAATCATGAAGATATGTATACAGGTATCCACATAAAATGAAATGGGTGGAACATATGTTTTGTCATCTGTGTAATTATCTGCGACCTGAATTTGGAATTTCTGGTCAATCAATATCTGGAATTTTAAGTCAGGTTCACTCCTAAACTTAAATAAGATCGGGTGTGCAGGAATTGATCTTAGTTCAGTCCTTAGAAACTTGTGTTATGCAGAGAACCATTTGGTGCGACTGGCAATAATAGCTGTGGAAATTTAAAAATTCTTTGAGCGTGCCATTGGCTTTCCATAATATGGATGTATTATTTATATGTGTAAAGGCACCTATTCTCATTGAAGCTAATTGCAGAATGAAATGAATTTCACTCTATGGTTTGTACTTTGTGGGCATTGGGATATAAACTGTTATTCATCTCGATCAGCTGGTGATTTTATCTTAACAATGGTTTGTACATTGCTATCATTCAGTTCGCTCAGACAGATGAGTGGATTCCGTTATGCGACACTCTTGCTGCTAGGCTCATCGCGGCTGGTGATACAGCTGCAGCAACACTGTGCTATATATGTGCTGGGAACATTGATAAAGCAGTGGAGATGTGGTCAAAGAACCTTACAGAAGAGCACAGCAGTAAAACCTACATAGATCGTCTTCAGGTAAGCTTGTCTTAATGGATTCAGAAGAAGAAGAAAAGTTATGCTGGACTGAACAACTCATGCACAGATTTTCTACTTTTAAGGATTTAATGGAGAAGACAATCGTCTTTGCTTTGGCTACTGGACTTAAGCGATTTAGTTCTTCATTATATAAGCTAGTTGAGAAATATGCTGAGATTTTAGCAAGCCAAGGACTCCTAACTATGGCAATGGAGTACTTGAATCTTTTGGGTTCTGAAGAATTGTCTTCTGAACTTATCATCTTACGTGATCGCATAGCTCTTTCACTCAAGCCAGGTGCGCCTCTGCTCCCTCTGATGCATTCTTTATCATTTTGTACATATGCATTTTCTCTAAAAAAGCTGCTGCCCAAAAGATTTTTCATTTTGGGTGGTTGACAATAATAATTTGTAATGCGGGTCTGATAGGAAAGGGTGTAACTGAAACTAGGAATGGGAAATTATCACTAACAAGAAAATTGAAGAACAAAAGAGAAAAACTGAATAAGTATCCCCCTCGATTCTAACCCAAAATAAATAAAATTTACTGAAATAAAATAGGTTGAAACATAGCTATCAACTGCCTTAGAGAAATTGATCTGTGACAGGGTCAAGCATGAGGGGTAACTTCTTTAGCATTATTCATGACATCTGGAACATTAGTGTCTCACTATTTTCTTTCTTTCTTTCTTAGTTGTTTCTTGTTAAATAAAAGCAACTGTGGCACTTGTTTAAACAATTGTTTACATATAAACTGGGAAGTCTACTAAGCAGCCAAGCTATTCTGAAGTTGCATATGTAGTTCTATAATTTTAATATAAATAAATGAAGCATGCACTCTTGTACCAGAATGGAGTAAAGGGTGTATAAAGAGCATTTGGGCCCAAGTATTGGAGCTTATTAGTTGCTCTCCGTCGTAATACGCATATGCTTATATTCACATTTTGCATGGTTTTCTGAAAGAAAACTACTAAGACTTCTATTGTTGAATGTTCCTCATAGTTCACTAGGTAATCCTTTGCTTATGAGACAACCCAATGCCCTATTTATTTTTGCTTCACTTACTGAAATATAAAATTTAATTATTGTTTTGGTTTACAAAAACAGAGCTGTTGTCAAAATAAACAATCTACATATATGTTGTACAGAAACAGAGATTGAGAATACTGGGGCTTGTGATAAAACTCAGTTACAAGGTGGACCTGCCCATAGTACTGATCAATCAAGTTATGGTGGCATTCATGCACCTCAAACTTATTATCCAGTATGTATTTCGTCTTTCTCAGGATTTAGATGTTTCTATGATTGATTAATGATTATCTGTATAACGTTTCTGTCATTTCCCCCCTCAGCATGTCGGACCACCTCAGACGCAACCAACTTTTCCAAGCAGTCCCTACACTGAAAATTATCAGCAATCATCTGCTTTTTCCTTCAGTAGGGATTACGGTGCGCCTCCCACATATCATCCAGTTCCACAACAAAATGATGTTCAACCTGGCAGATTTATTCCGTCTCCTCCTATTCCAGCTCCAATGGTGATAATCCCTTATGATTTATACATTTAATGAATGTTGGTTTAGACGAGTATCGATATTTTTTGTAAAGCTGATTTAATTTTGTGCATATGCTTCTTGACATTCTTACAGGGGCACTTTCCTCCTGTTAATACTCAGCCTCCTCCTGTGAAATTTACCCCTTCTAACCCTCCTATGTTGAAGAACTTGGAGCAATATCAGCAGCCACCAACTTTGGCTTCTCAGTTATATCCAGTATGCTACTCCACTTGCATTATTACTTCACCTAATAAATTTAATCATCATTCTGATTTGCCTTATCTCACTTAGGGGAATGGTAACGCTAGTTATCAACATGGACCTCCTGGATACGGAGCTAATACATCTCAAGTTAGACCGACTCCGGTGCAAACAATGTCCCAGGTCTTGGCTCCAACACCACCTAGAGTATTCATGCCAGTGACTAATCCAGGGGGGCATGGAATGAGTTCATCACAACCTCCTAGTCCTACCCAGCCTACTCCTGTACAACCACCCGCTGTTCCTGCTGCTCCCCCACCAACTGTACAGACTGTTGATACTTCAAATGTACCTGGTAAAATTTCTCTCTCATTTGATTAGATAAGTATGCACTTGTACTGTGATACTTTATATTTATGTTTTCTGATAAAAAGAGGTTGCTTTCTAAATCAAGATGAACTGGTGAGATGGAAAGATGATTGGCATGACTTTCTTAATTCTCTTGGTTCTTTTGGTTAGTGGGAAATTAGCAGAGTATTATTCAATGTGAGATTATCATATTTTCATCATGTACCCTGTGCTGCAACCACAAGGCAAAAGTAGAATGATGGCGGATGGCCTTTAACCTGCCCTGAGAGATACTACACTCCTGATTGGTAAATTAATTAAACATATCCGTGATGTATTTATTCTTCAGGGTGAACGATGAATACTATTTTTTAGTGGGGCTGAGGGTCTGAGACAACTAGCAGAAGACATCTTAAATATTCACATTTAAGTCTGCAGTCTCTAGCTTCTCTACAGTGAGGTGTATATCATAGAATACAATAGGAACAAATTATCTTCAACAATCGTGAAACCAAGTTCAATAGATTTCTTTGTAGGATAAGCTCATACTTTATTAGGGGGCGATTATTTTGAGTGATAGTATAGCTTAATAAAATATATGATTGAGTATTTGAAGGATAAGATGGTCAAACAAATTCATACTTAATCAATCCATCAAAGCAAACAGTAGATTAATTTGGATTATTTTCATCTATCCATATTATCACTCAAAGTAAACACCCCCTCAGTGTTCAACATGCATCCTGAGTATGGTCAGTGTCTTCTTTCTTCACTGAAGAGTTTCATAAGGTTTCATGAAGGACGTCTCGGAATCCAGTAAATCCAATGAGATTTTGTTGATAAAGTTCATTCTACAGTAGTTTTGAATCCATTCACTTTCTTTCTCACAATCTTGTACTCAATTCATATATCTTTCTTTCTATTTGCAACAGCATCACAGAAGCCCGTCATCACTACTTTAACAAGACTTTATAATGAGATAACTGAAGCATTGGGAGGACCACGAGCAAATCCAGCCAAGAAACGGGAAATAGAGGACAACTCAAGGAAGTTAGGTGCATTGTTTGCAAAGTTAAATAGTGGGGACATATCTAAAAATGCTGCAGAGAAGCTTGTACAGTTATGTCAGGCACTCGACAAAGGCGATTTTGGTACTGCCCTCCAAATCCAGGTAGACACAAGGAGACTCCATGATTTTCTTTTATCAATATCAATATGTGACTGGTCGATATATGATGCTACATTTCAAATGTTCGTACAGGTTCTTCTCACCACGAGTGATTGGGATGAATGCAATTTTTGGCTGTCAACGCTCAAAAGAATGATGAAGACAACGCAAAACTTGAGATAGATAATTAGATCATCTCCATCACTTGCGGAAATTCCTATTTACCATCAACTTTTATGATTGTACACAGGTATTGACATCTTTATCATGCTTGCATTTCAATCGTAATTTTGTTTCGATTTTATAGAGGACGAAGATAGGATTCAGATATGGATACACATACATACATAGATACATACACGCCTTTATTTTGAGCGCAGCATAGTTGTAATGTTCATCCGGTTTCAGAGACGTCGCATATTGCTGTCTGAGTCGAGTGAATCGTACTTTTTGGGTTGAATGCAATAAAAGAAATATTTGTGCATAGAAAATAAATAATTGAAAGAAACATTTTTCTTTTATGCTTTTCATCTTTGTGAATTTTCTATGGAAGATGTTGCTCTTTCCACGTTACTTGTGAGTATCCAATCAGTAAGATGTATTGTTGGTTTCTATTCGAGGTATCAGAAACCCGTTGATGCTTATTACTATTAGACCATGTTTTTAAAGATCTTTTAAACACAAAAACTCTTGTGCGCATTGTTTAGTTGTGAAATCCACCGGTAGGTATTACTATACCCTTGGTCATGAAAAGTCACCAATGACCAATTGCATGGTCCACTGTGCATACACTATATACACGCGCAGGAGGCCAACTCTCTTAAATTCCACCATCACCTAATTTTTATCTCCTCTATACACTAAATATTCTTCTCAATCTAATTATATCTATTTTTGATAATTTATTCATGACTATTTCAACCACCCAACCACAATATTATATATTATTATTTTGTACTTATTTTTTATTATAATATAATTAATTATAATAAAAGTAATTAAAATTTCAAAACAAAATGTAAAATTCAAAAAAGTAAAAAAATTGTAAAATTTTGTCAGATGCATGTGACTTAAAAAGTAATGCTTGTGAATTTGTCAGATGCATGCGATTTGAAAAGAAACATCAACATGTAACTTTAAATAGCACCAATGATCATAAACACCGTACTTGTGACTTAGAAAACACCAAAAGTCAAATATTATAATTCTTAGTGTACCAAGTGCATGTAACTAGTGGAATAGACAAAAGTAGATAATAACTAAAATTATCTACACTGAACTTACACAAATTGGTTGTTTACCACTTGACAATTACGAAATGATAGAAACTAAATTACAAAGGTTATTGGTGTATAAATACTTTAACTTTGGACCAATTTTGATTTTTTTTACAAATTTTAAAAATTATCCCAAAATACACATACTTAATCACTTTAGTAATTTTACCACGATTTCAAATTCTGATCAAATTAAATTTGACTTGACATCTCAAAAATTTACTGTAGACAAAACGGTCAGTGATATAAATGACATCGTAGAGAAAGGATATCGATTGTTTTGATCCCAATGAGAACAAGACGTTGAAACAAACGCGGAGATATGATTTTTTTAATGAGGGTTGACACGATAAACCCTAGAAATCAAGAAATCTAATTTATTTTGATGGAACGACGATGTTTTATGTCCTCTCTCTACGACATCGTTTATATCATTGACCATCTTGTCCATGGTAAATTTTCAAGATGTCAAGTCAGATTTAATTTTGGTATGAATTTAAAATCGTGGTAAAATCACTAAAATTGTTAAGTTTGTGGAGCCCAAAGTTGATGTATTTATACGTCAATAATCCAATTACAAACAAATAAAGTACGATCAATTTAGAAATAATTCTATTGCCATTAGATGATGTTTCAAATCTTCTTCTTCTGGAGATAAATGGCTTTTGCCCGCCAACTAGTTAATCGTAGCCAATTCCATCCCCATTTGTCTTGGATCATGTTCTTTTCATTTAGGAGCGAAAGTTTGTGATATCGCTTTTTTTCTTTCCTTTTAGCCTTATCTCTGCCGCTGAATGGCGAATTGTTGAAGCTTGAAGCTTCACTAATTGGAGTTTCTGGAGTGAAGTTGGTATCCTCCCCACCTTCATCGAATCTTTATCTTTTCGAGCTGCTTCGATTTTTTCCAACACTATCTATCTTCATCATCAGAATGGGAATGAGTACACTCACCCCCAAATTTCAGTTTCCTCTTAGGATGGTTACGCAATATCTTTATTTGACATTCCATTCTTTTTTCAATCATATGTGTAGCACCCTAGTCTAATGAACATGCTAACTTTAAAGTTTGAAATTAATAAATATTTAATGGGAAAAAATCGGTGTTTTTAAAAAATATTTAATACAAGAAAACGTTATAACAGTCCATTTGCTTTTATAACTGAAAGCCCACCAACGCTAACTAAACTTGGCCAACCTAGACTACTTTTAGTGGCGCCCAAATAAAGTTGTTGTCCATCGCCATATTTGAAATTCAAATAAAATAAGTGGAAATAAATTATACCACGAACATAAAACGTCAAATTATCTAAGTTGTTGGTCCTATTGGGATTATTATCACCAAATTACCGATAGGACCATTTCTATTGACTAATATTTGGTATAATTTGACATTTTACGTTTTCGCTATAATTTGACATTCCTTAAGATAATACTATATAACGCCCGCGCTAAAAATAAATTGAAAATGTCATTTGATCATCAGAAATCAACAGCCCATAGAAGTGTTAGACCAACCCCAACCATTCTTCTCTGATTTTGATCTTTGGATTGTAAAAAAAATGATTTCAATTTTAGATTTTAGATATTATGTTAATAAAAAAATACCAATTTGTCTTTGATTTTGATTTTTAAACTATTAAATTACTTTATAATTTTTATAATTATAGCACAGATATATAAATTCTATCTAATGATAATCATGGGCTTCGAACAACAATTTGTCGGAAATTTCAACCTACAGCGGTCGGAACTGCGGGAAAGACGGCCAAAAGTTTACTTCAGAAGCACTCTTGATGAAGAAATGGCTACTATTCGTTTTCATTCCGATTCCGGATCCCATGCAAAAAATTCAATATAAATGATAAAAGTCAAATGGCTGAAAATTGATTCCTATTCCTCGTTTAAAGATTTATTATTATTATTATTATTATTATTATTATTATTATTATTATTATTATTATTATTAATGCGTCTTCAATTTTCTCAGAACATCTCCAACAGAGGCTTTATTATAGCATCCAGCTCTATTTTAGAGATAAAAGTGTCCCAACCCTACTTCAAATTTTATCGCTATTATTGAGTAATGTAGTTTTTGCTTCAAATATAGAGCAACTACTATGCTCTGCTCTATCCATTTTTTTACCTTTTTTATTTTTTTTTTATTTTCATTCTTTATTGTTTTGATATATAATAATGTGTATTTGTTTTAGTTTATGTGTATTAATTTTATGTGTTTTTTTGTAAGCTTGAACTATGTATTTTTATTTATAAGTTTGATTTAAAATAAACTAAAAAAATATTAACTTTAATGATGGAGTTTTTTATTTTAATTATTGAAGGTTGATCTAAAAAAATTAAAAATAACATTTAACTTAAATTAGAAAAGAAGAAGATTCTTTTTTTGCTGTAAAATAGAGTAGATGGTTGGGGATGAATTACTGTTTCTGCTATAAAATAGAGATAGAACTGCTGAAAAATAGAGTCAACGCTTGGAGATGTTCTCAGTGACCCAAGATAGAGAAAGGCACGCGATGCCCCAACGTGACAACGTCTAATGTTGTGTAAACATCTCCCATAATATTAGTTGTGATAATCTAAAACTATACTATATCCTCACAGAAAACAAAAGGTAAATTATATAATATGCGTTAAACATAGTTCACGTGAATACAAACAAATCAAACTAGTTTCAAAAATAAAATAAAATGAAATTATAGATATGTATGCAGTATGCATATGGATACACACATGAAGTTTCAAGTAAAGTCCAACCAATTAGTAGTTTTTTTCCCTTAAAGTAATCTTTATAGTCCAACCTCTCTCTTTTTACATGGAGGAAGAAGAGCGGTGGAGTTTGAACGCTAGATATTATTGTTTATACAGAAAGTTTTCATCGTTTAGATGTCTTCAAAGATATTTGAACCCTAATCTTTATAGTCTAACCCAAGAAGTTGTAAAAGAGGACATTATCATTTGAGCCCTACAACACTAATAGAGAATTTACGCTATAATTCATTATTCTATTCTTGTAGTTTGTTATTTTGTACGAATGTTACGCAACAAGAAAAGTTAATATCAAATGCAACATACAGTTGGAGTTAAGTTTCCTAACAATATACTAGATTAGTTTCTTTTATTTAAGTTTTACTATTATTTTAAGTTGTTAGGCTCATCGACTACTTAAATCATTTCCACGAAAACTGAAACTGAAGGCCATCGGAACTCGATTCATTTACGTGCTGAAAATTAATAGATCATCATTCAAGCATTGAAAATAAATAATTCCTTTGAAACGCAGCTACTTTGATTGAATCAACAACATAGTTCTATTTTACAAGTTTTTATCCCTTCAAATTGAAGTTAAATATTTCTCCTTTCCTCCCCTCCCCGATGCCAACCGCATCTAACCACTACCAGTTTCATTCATAATATTTTATGGTCTCTAGGTTCCATATGTTATCTTCAACATTTGAACTTTCATTAAATTTTCAAAAAAGAAAAGAAAAGTAAGCAGTCCGTTGACAGTTGAGGTAGAAAATTGTTAATATTTTTTAATCAAATTAGATTTGTATGAGCTTTTTCTAATCGGGCTAAAAAAAGCAATATGTAAAACGGAAGGTGTCAATGTTTTCCAAATAAAAGTAGATTATTGTTTTTTGAGTTCCTTCCAATCTTAAGACCTAGGCGATTCGCACATCTCGTCTAAATTAAGAGCTGGACCTGCAACTAACACCATAGCCAAGTTACTCTAAGAATATAACGAACTCTATACAATTGTATACGTCTTGGTCTAATAGTAAAATAGTTAATATATGAAGCCAAAAATCTTAAGATCGAATCCAATTTTATATTTCTTCCTATTCAATAGTTAAATACTCATTTTGCTTCTAGAGAGAGAGAGAGAGAGGCTGTTGTCAAATTTTCACATGAGCATTTATATTGAAGTTTTCTTCATTCTTGAGCACCAATTTCATAATCCAAATCATTTGTCTTGGAACTCCATTATCCATTCTAGTAGGGGTGATGAAACGGATATTGAATATCAGTTATTATCAAACCGAATCGATGCATATCGGTTATCGGTATCCCATAACTGGTTAATTCAGTTATTGGATCGATATCGATTAGTGGTTTAAGGTTAATTTTGATTATCGAGTATATCGATAACCGAATGGATATATCCGAATAACCGATATTATAATAATTATTATTAGTTATTATTATTATTATTATTATTATTATTATTAAATTCAAATTAAAAATTAATTTAATTAACCAAATAGGTAAATAAATAAATTTAATTTAGTTTGATTATCGGTTAATCGATTATTAATTGGATAATTAATTAACAGATCGATTTTGATATCGAATGAGATTAACCGAAATTGATCTTAATAAACACCCCCACATTCTAGTCAACTCACAAATTTCTCCCTGTGTCTCTCTTGGGCGCGTCCTTCAGTTACAATCTACAGTTCCACACCACCAACCACTTCTCCTTCTCTCTCTCCCCATACTTGAGTTCCACCGAGCAAGCAACCATATATGCTCCAATTCAACATCAGTCGTTGTTAATTCAAGGAATCGCGATGGGTTATCTCTCATGTAAAGCGGAATCATCCATCTCCATCACCCATTCCCACCTCACCTCAACATCCTCCTCTCCCTCCAACAAATTCCGTTACACCTTAGAAAAGGAAAAACCCAAAGAGAAAAAAACCCCATCAAAATCCAAGAATTCAACTACAAAGATCTCGAAGTGGCCACAAACAACTTCTCCGCCACGAAGCTTCTTGGCAGGGGCAGCCACGGCCTCGTCTACAAAGGCGTGCTCCGCGGCGGCCGCCTCGTCGCCATCAAGAAGCCCTCCAGAGCCGCTCAAAGACTGTCGATTTCCGAAAACCCTACAGAATTCGAGAACGAATTCGACATCTTGTCCAAGCTGCAGAGCCCGAGATTAGTCAATCTCGTCGGATTCACCAAGAACGGCTCCCAAGATCGCCTCTTGGTGGTGGAATTCATGAGCAACGGTACACTTTATGATGTTTTGCATTCCAATTCACGGCCTCCCAATTGGGGGAGGAGAATAAAACTGGCTTTGCAAATCGCGAAAGCTGTCGATGTGTTGCATTCTTTGAATCCGCCTGTAATTCATAGAGATATTAAATCTGCTAATGTTTTGATTGATAGAAACTTCAATGCGAGATTGGGGGATTTCGGGCTGGCTTTGAGGTGTGTGGATGATTCTAGGTTGATGTCAACTCCTCCTGCAGGGACAATGGGGTATTTGGATCCTGGCTATGTAACTCCTGATAATTTGAGCACAAAGACTGATGTGTTTAGTTTTGGTATATTGCTTCTTGAAATTATTAGTGGGAGGAAGGCCATTGATGTCGCGTATTCGCCTCCTTCGATTGTGGATTGGGCTATACCCTTGATTAGGAGGGGGAAATTGCTATCTGTGTGTGATCCTAGGGTTGTGCCGCCTAAGGATGCCTCCACATTGGCGCTGGTGGCCGCCAAATGTGTGAGCTCTTGTGGGGAGAGGAGGCCATCGATGAAGGAGGTGGTTCGGTGTTTGAGAGAGTTGAGTAGAATAGTCCCACTTCATTCCTGGAATGGTATTGCTAATCCTTGTTTGATGGTGGATGTTGGTAAGCCAGTGCATACGCTATCAAGAAATGATCAGGTGACTTCCAAGGGTGTCGAGAATGGTGATGCCAAAGCCGGGACACCATTGTCAACCCCACGGAGAGTGCACTCGGACTTGGGGGTTCGGAGCAATTTGATGGAATTGATGTCCGGCCCTGATGGCGAGTGTAAATTTCTTGTGGAGGAGGATGGTGAATCTAGATCCGTTTCCAAGAAAAGGGTGTCGAGTTTCAGGTTTGAAAGTTGTAAGTTTGTAGGGAGGAGTAGTATTCGCGCAATGGTTCTTGGCAACGATAGAGATTCCATACCTTCCATAATTTTGCAAACCAGTGAGCAAAGCTCGGATGTGTAAGTTTCTGTTATTGTTGTAGCATTTGATACCTTTGTGTTTACAATTATCGATTCAAGTGTATATCATGGTGCACCGCTGGTGCATTAGCTCTTTAGTGAGTGTTCTTCATTTTTTGTTGCTGGTGATGAATAATTGTCTGTTTATGCGTTATAACGAGCATTGTTTTATCCTAGTTTGAAGTTTGTAGGAGAACAATCTTATATAGATGGTTGTGTATCTGGATTTTATGTAACTTGTCTGAGTATTGTTGTCTATTGTATATCTGTGGTTGTCTTTTTATTCTATAGGTTTGTTAATAAATGTAAGCATTATAATATTCAAAAGTCTGTCGTTTTCATCATAGTTTTGTATTTGTTTTATATCAAGAGAGTTGTCAACCTTTTCATATTATTTCTTATGTAAGACTTCGATTAACTGAGATTCCATAAATAATGCCCTTGGTATATACTTAATTTTCTGCACCTTGCTGGCTTGGATCTGTGAGGAAAAAGGTTCGGTGGCAGGATTCTTAAGCTTCCTTGCTGTCATATATTTGTTTAATGTTTTTCTTTCACTCTTCTGGAGATCTCTGTAAAATGTAAATTGTCATTGCTGTCATTCATATAAGCATAGTTATATTTAACATAGAAAATACCATTTTATATTTTAACTTTTGAACTCTTTAATAAATCTATTAGAATGTAAGCCAAATTACAAGTATATACTGATACTATTAAAATAAAATATTGGCATATGAGAAAGGGGTATATAACATGTACATGTTTTATAATGTATATATATTGGTTTAGTGGTAGAGTACTTAATATCGAAGACATTGTGCTGTCAAAAATGTATATACATGTTCTATAGAATTTCCCTTGGTTTTTCTTATACCCCGAACAAGGAAAAATACATGTTTTAGTGTGTTTATGCAAAAAATAAATGTTTGAGGTGGTGTCTGCATCTTAAAGTGAACAAGAAGACTTACATACAAACAAAAGGACTTACATATATGCCCTGTAATTTATATTCTAAAAACAATTCTGGAATTAAGTACTAGGACAACAAGTTTTTACATTGAAAAATGCATTTAATTTGCTTTCTTCAAATAAAATGCATTTAATCTTAATACATTTTCTTGTCTTGCTTACTTCAAAATTTTAAGATTCTAGTGATAAAGCTATTAATTTTAGGAATTTAAATTAGAGCATGTAAGGATGAAATAGTACATTAATTATTAACGTTTTTAAAAGGTAGCTATGATGAGTAAAATGTGAGATGTATAAAAAATCACCTTAATAATTATCAACTTTTTAAATAGGTAGCTATAATGGGTAAAATGTGAGATATATAAAGAATCACCTTATAAAAATTAAGTTTTGGTTTTGGGTTAAAGTAAAATGTGGCAATGGGCTTCTTATTTCTCTTTCTTTTTTATGGGCCAATACTTTATTTTCTGTATGGGGCTTTGGATTTAGAACGGGCTGATAAATCTTGCTTGGATGAATTCCAAATTTTACTCCCTGCACAATTAAGTTGCTAATAGAATCGGTTGACATTAAGAATTTAATAAAAATTAAATTTCCTTGTAGGGTTGTAAATGTAACTAAGAGACCAAAACATATACCCTGACGTCGTCAAGATTCCAAAGCACATTTCACAAAAAATAAACACACGTTCACAAAAACAAAAAAAAAGGATTCTCATTCTGAGTTTTCTTAATTCAAGATTTCCTTTATTTAAAAAAAACGTTGTTTTAACCAAATATGGATCCTATAATCATCTTTTGATGTCCAACCCCATATCCATATTTTATTTTTCTGTGTCTTAGTGTAATCATTATCTTTTTAGCATTTAATTTTATTTTTTTATGTTAGTGTTAGGGTTGATTATTCCATAACCAACGCATATAGTTTTCTTAAATTTAATTTTTAAAAATTAAGGTTAATTATAAGTTTATATTATAAAATATTTTATTTTATAATAAATATTTTTGAAAACAATGAGTTTAATATATAATATAAGTGAAACCCTATAATATTGAGATAGAGGATCCGAACGCACCAAATGAACCACAAGTCCAAAACCATTGAACCAATTCAACCAAACCTTGTTAAATATTAAGTTTCTTCTTTTTTTCCTTTATTCCCCAGAACCGATCCAATGAAATTTGGACATGCAACTTTAGAAAATAAGCAGCGAAGGAAATAGACTCTACAAAGAGGCGCTGCACGTATCAATGTGTTATCCCGAATAATAGGTATGGTGAGAAAGAATTTATAAGTGTGTCTGTCTATAATTAGTTAGTATTTACTTTTCATAATTGATAGGATATACGATTGAGTATTTTTATATTTATTATTAGCAGGGGCGGATCCAGAAGTTGATGATGGGGTGGGCTGAAAATAAATACTTCAGAGTATTAAATATCATAAATGCTAAAATATTTCTATGTTTTCATAAGTTGTCTTATGAGATTTCAATATACAAAATCCATCAATAATTGAGTTTATATTTATATTTTTAATAAAATTTCTTTCAATATAAACCCTTCTTTAACGTAAATTTTAGGAAATCCATCAACCAAACCACCGCAAAATTTGGTGCGATTGAACTTGAATTTTGATGACTGAATGGGCAGAGAGCAATATCAAGAAACACTTGAGCGGATGCTGTGTTGAGGAAGAATATGACATCTTTATTTGGCTAATTTTCCCGACTCGTATGAACTTTTGAGGATTCAGACAAATAGGGTATTCCAAAAGCATCAATATACGCGTTCAAAATAGTAGGCACACAACAATAAGGAGACACAAAATTTTAACGTGGAAAACCTCTTTAAAAGAAAGAGGGGAAAAAAACCACGAGACTACTAGAGTCGTTTAAATCCACTATAATCAACAATGGAACAGTACACAATCTTCTCTAAATTATATTAGAGGCATACAAAATATCATACACTCGAAAATAAACACATCAAGATGTATGGAATCAAAATCGAGCAAAGATCAAAAATAATATTACAAGAAATTCTCCTCTATTTAGATCGACAAAACCAGACCTTCGAAACTCAAAATCCGATCTCCACCGTCCAAAACGTTGGCCCAGATGTTGTGAAGCTTCTGTCCAAAAATCACAGTGATCTAACGGTTCAATCCCCAGAAAACGAAATTTTTCTGAAGCTGCGTATTGAAAATCTGAGAGGAAAAAAAAAAAGGTTACGAATTTTTCTGTTTTGGCTACTTCAATTTCTCCCTTCAAAAATGATGACTGACCCTTTTTCATTCTTAACCTTCTTATGGGCTTTTCTCATAGGTAAAAAATATAAGAAAATACAACAATAATAATTTTGTTTTAATTTTTTAATTATTTTGGATTGGGCTAATTTTGAATCGAGCTTAATATAATACATAAACGGAAGAAAAAGTTTGGGGGTTGCACTGGACTGAAGCCCAGTGCAGCTACCCCCTAGATCCGCCTATGATTATTAGGATGTCTTCAATCCTACATTTTCAATAGGATATGAATCAAATTAAATTAGCTTAAATGATAGATTTTATCAAAGAGTTTTAGGATATCCCAATGTTCCAATCCATCAAAATAAATAATGGATTAATCAATACTATTTTTTTTTATCTATTTATGTCAATCCTCGAAAGTAAACGCTCTCTTAGTGTATAAGAAACAGGATAAAAAGCATGAAAAAGGACATTCTTGAATGAATCATGCTTCCTGAAATCAAGAGAGATTTAAGTGTTGATTTCAGGTAAGACACATACAAACACACCTGCGAAGCTTCAAACTATAATAGTTTATTTATAGTTATCAGTTTTGTGGAAGACGTTTTCTCCTCCCTCTTCTCTCTACATAGGCAGTATAATGTCTTTTTGGTATTCTCTTGCCCTCTTAGATTCTGATTCCCTTTACCACTTTGAAAAGATCAATAAGACTTGTATAATTTTGCCTTTAAGCTCGAATTTCGTCTTCAGCCGCTGATTTCTTATGTGGGCTTCGCTTTAACTAGTAAAGAAAGATGTTCTTATATTTGTGAATTATCCTGGATTATAACTGATATTAGCAAACTTTTGATACACTTGGCTTAATTTTTGCTCTATATAGGCCTAATCAAATTCTTGTATGGTTGGTGGATTCTTGATTTTTACTTATTTTTTGGTTTTCTTTATGATGAATGAGTGGCACATGTTAGTGAAAAGAGTGGTTATTTAGATTATTGGAAAGTTTCTTGATTGATGAAGGTTTGTGAAGAAATAGCTTCAGTTTCATTGAGTTTGTGAAATCTTGGCAGTAGGTCAAGAGCAATCCTAGTTGATCTTTGTTGAGGGATTAAAGAAAATATGGATGTTGATGGGGAGATTGAGATGTCAGAGCATGTTGTACGCCCAAATTCAGATTCCTCTAGTAATTTACAGGTATGCCTCTCATCGGATTCGGTTCTTGATGATTTGTTGAGGAATTCAGAAACCTGCAGCCACACTCACTCTTCCAATCCGCCCGGCCCGGATGATCTCATCCCATCTGAAGAGTCATGCCCTATTTGTAGGCCGAGGAGGCCTCTAGGGAATAGGGAGGGAGGCTGTTAGGAAGTATAGGGAGAAGAAGCTGCTGAACTGGAGGAGGAAACTAAGAAGTTGAGAGTGATGAAGCAGGTTTTGATGGGGAAGTTGCAGAAGCAGGCCATTCTTCAAACAGCTCTTGCTTGGCTTACGAGGGAAAATAGACAGATGAGTTGGGCGACTTCCCCTTTCAGGATCACTGCATTTCATTAAGGGGAATGTGTGAATACCCTAGACTGCAACTCGGCTGGTTCATCGGTTCCATCCACGATTCGCTGTGACGAACTATCTTTAAAGTGCCAAGAAATGCTACAATGTCACAATGCCTAAAAAGTTTGTATAGGTAGAGAGTTCCATAATCCAAAACAACTCAAGGAATCCCACCTCATCCACAAGTAGGTCTCATCTCCAGCACCAACATTGGCATAAAAAAAGTAGAAATTGATAAATAACACATAAATCGAGGGCTGCTAAATTAGATAGCTATTAGGCAACTGGCTATGTCCAACAAACACGCCGTTTGGCTAGTTCGACGAGTTGGGTAAAAGCTTCGATTCATGCATGAAGGAAGGTTTTCACTCCCGCTGAAAAAGAACTATCCTTAAAATTCAAGCGACAACATTCAACTCTCTTATGTGCCTGAAAATTGATAAATGAATATAGAATGTGAGCATACATACATATTAAAAGGAGAATATATGTTAGTTGGTTTAAACTGTTGTCACATATAGGCCTGTAATCTTTGGCCCCAAGGTTGGGCGTTGGAGTCATAGCAACCCACAAAAAGACCTTCCTCATTTTACTTGTGAGATTCTCAAGGATAGACTACTGGTAAGCAACGGAAAGCCAACAACCTTAAACACTTTGATTGTAACAAAAATACATCAAAATTTAAATTAAGTCTATTGTCACCCTTGACTGCTGGAAATTTTCCATTTTAAACTATTTTTTTCCAGGTACGATTAGATTTAGACAAGTAAAGACATAAATTGATTTGATTTGTTCGTCAAAATAAGAAGGGGCATGGCAGTAATTAGCATAAAGAAGAGCCGAAAATAAGCACGTGAATGATATTGCAGATTAAGTAAAGTAGAAGGGCTAACCTGTTAGTCAAGTTGAGAGTGTAGCTACGACTTCAGCTCAAATAGAAGAATCGAGAATTAATTCAAAGGGAAACTTCTCTTTTAGTTGATTGGCAAAAGCGACAGCTAAAGGATTGCACTCAACTAATTGAATCTCTGTGATCCAAGAGTGATCATACGGCCAGTCGAGTTGTCGTAATTTGTAGCAATGCTTCATAATTAGGGAACGAAGCTCCGGGAAGCTTCCACATTGAGGTCTCCATCGCACCAAATTGGTGTCTTCAATTGAAAGACTATGAAGTTTCAAGAACAACCCGATTCGATATCCCAATCTGGACCTCGAAAGGCGTAGCTTTCTAATCCAAGCACCTCAAGATTTGGCAGTAAAGAACCTATGTCATTCATGTACTTCCAAGAATATCCCAAGCCACCCAGACACAAAATTTTCAAACTTGATGGGAACATTGAAAGAGGAATCAAATGAGTAGTAGTAAACTCATACTTCATCTCAGGATTCGTGATGTAATATCTAAGTGCCTCCAAACTATGGAGTTCAGAGATATAACCCAAGAAACTCAATGGATTGCTATCATCATCATCATCATAAGGCTTCAATTCCACCACAATTCCTAATGACTTAATATTAGGAGCTCTTTTGAAAACTTCTCTTGTACAACTATTTGCACTCACACCAATAAGTGAGATGAGTTTATTCAAGGTAGCATCAGAATTAGGGGTTGGCAGGTCCCTTCCCGTAATCTCAATATACTTTAGTTCTTGCATGTTCCATATTTGCACCGGCACATATGACTGAGCTCCACGCTTTTTTATGTTGATATGTCGATGGATAATCAAGAATTGCAGGTGAAAAAGGTTGGTTATGGAAGTAGGGAGCTCCCCGTTGCAAGTTAGGGCAAGGAATTGTAGACAAATTAGCTTTAGAATTTCAATTGGAAAACTGTAAAATCGGATTTCTATAGCCTCCAATACCTTGAGCAACTTGAAAGCCATGGCATGTAAAGGCACTGGATATTGGTGATAAGGACCAAGACAAAGGAGAGAACGGATAGTGGAAGCACAATCAATTTTAATTGAATCATACACTTGTTCGAAGCAGAATAAACTGTTTGTATGGGCACACAATCGGCGCTGGTCTTTTATATCATCATCACAACTTTGTAAAACATGCAGAAACTTGATCTTACTGGCTTCTTGCTTACACAAGTATTGCCAGCAAGAATGCACGTGAAACCATTTCCCTGTACTCGTTGAGTCGTAGAGAATAATATGATAGAGCAAACCAAGCTTGTACAAGCATATATTGAGAAAATCTTCAAAAGTTTGTTCTCCAATCGATTCAAGAAACCCCTCAGCACTTAACAAATTATGAACCGTGAACTGATTGATCTCACGATTTCGAGGGAAACCTCCCACATAGAGAAAAAGCATTTTTAAATATTGAGGTAAGTAGTCATAGCTTGGGAAAAGTACCTCATAGATTTGATTATATGCATCCACGAAGAGTGAACTACGCTCATTGACTACCTGCTTCCAATATTCTAGGGTCTTGTCGGCTTTTGATAGAAGTTCTGCAACCGTGACTATCATAAGAGGAAGACCATCACAATTCTTTGCAATCTTCTCACCCAATTTCTCAAGTTGAGGAGGGAAACTCTCATCACCAAAGACCTTCTGACGAAGTAATTCCTTACTTTCTTCATCATTCAACAAGCGTACTCTTTCATACCCAACCATCTTGTACAATATTCGATGTCTACTTGTAAGTAAGAATCGAATCATTCCCGCAGTATTCTTGGCTAGCAAGGAAATTATAAAGTGAAAGGTAAATTTTCCGTCCCATACATCATCCAACACAATGAGACATTTCTTACCCTTCAACCTTTCTTTCAAGAGTCCAACTAATTCGTTGTTATTTTCTCCTTGGTTAAGCATTTTGTAAGTGTTGGGATCCACTTGAGCTAGAACGCCCCGTAATATTTCATTGGCTTCACATTTTCTGCCCACTTTAACCCATCCTCGAAACTCGAAATGACTCTGAATTGAAGGATCTTCAAAGATTTGCTTAGCAAGAGTTGTCTTTCCCACGCCTGCCATCCCAATAAATGAATAGCAGTGATTCTCTTCATTTCCTTCCATAAGATAATCTCTCGCTTTTTCAAATTCATCGGAGAATCCAACCATCTTTGATTTGATTCCACCAAAATCAATTCTTGAGGAAATAGATTCGCCTTCTTCTTCGGGCATATTCTCCATCTCATAGATGTACTCCTGCTCCATCATCTTCATCATCTCGATGAAGCAATCAACATGGTGGCGCAGACTCTGCAGATCTAGGGAAAGTGACAGATGATCTCTCTCAAGCTGTGGAAGAGTTTCATGTGAGAGATGGGATTCTAGTAAATCTTCGAATTTCCATACTGCCTCTTTTATGCGTTCGTCTAAACCATTGACCTTCGTCCTGATCTTGCTGTAGCTGGTCTCGTCCAATTTCCGCAGAACGCTCTGCAAGCGAAGCAACTCGTCGTAGACAGATTGCAAGATTTGGGGAGATGGGGAAACCAAGGAAATGCGAGATGATTGTAGAATACGCTGAATCGTATGCTTGAGAGAACTCGCCGCACCATAAGCCGCCATCACTTAATTGGAATACGATGATGAATTTGCTGCAATAAATTTTGAGGGAGTTGCAAATAAATTTGGTTCCACAAAGTCAGCATTACACAAACTAAAAGAAACAACGTAGATCCAAACAAATCCAGTCCTGTCTAATCCTGTTTAAAATTTTACCTGTCACGAAATAGGATGGGTTGAAATCCTGTTTAATCGTCTCCACAACAGCTGCTGAGTCCCCACTTTCCGATGGAGAGAGGCTGCTAGTCCGAGGATATTCGATCAGCAGCACATATTCAGGTTTTTCAGTGTTAACTGATGTGTCGTTTGAGGGATTCTTCGCAGAAAAGGAATATGATGATGAATTTGGTGGTAGGGCACAATAAATTTTGAGGGAGTTGAGCCCATATTGTAATTTGAATAATGGATGAACAGCATAGTGGTGCCCATTCCGAATTTCTATGAATCTCTCAGTTCACGAGGTTGTTGAACTTTAAAGACTAATTACTCCGTATTATTATATAGAAAGTAGAAACCAATTGTTATCATGCATGCACTTGGTTCCAGAATTTTTTTTAGTTATTTTTATTCAGAGTTGCTCGTCTCAACAATTAAATACATATTACCATTAAATATCGTGATCATCTGCAATCATCCTTACACATGTATCGATTAATGATGCTACCATACACTCCGCTGCGATATATTTTTAAAATTTAAATTGTATTGAGCCCATACACATGAGGAACGTACAATTGAAAATATAACAGCAATAATAGTACTCGGTCAAGCACGAAAAATGTCATTTAGTAAAGTAATCCACTGGTTTTTACATTTTAGAATGGGAGAATCTTGTCTAGAAAAAGGGGGCTGGAAATTGGGCTAATAGCGTATTAATATTTAATACCGGTTGCTGTTTTTCAGTCAATCATAGTGTATTACGAGTGGTCGTTATTTTTCAGTCGATCATCTTGCGTTTTTTTAAATTTATTTATAACTTTATTTATTCCACATAAATTTCTCTAGATTTCTGTATGCCCCTACGAAAGTAAAAAATACATGTTTTAGTGTATTTATATGCAAAAATTAAATATTTAGTTGGTATCTACATCTCGATATGAACAATAGGACTTACAAATTACTTCAAAAAAAGGACCTACATATCTGTCTTGTAATTTATATTATAAAAGCAATACTTCAATTTAGTAAAAAAAATTGTATGTTGAGAGGGAGGACATGGATTGCGTAACAAAACAACGAGTTTTAAGTGAATTGTCCACTTACATTGATAATCTTCTTTTTATATTGTAATTGTTAAAATTTAAAAATTCTAAATTTCAATTATATTATTTGTTGTTATTTCTTCTTTTTTTAGTTATATACTTTTTTTCTCACCCTAGGGTTGAGTTTAGATTAAGGATTCATTGTGATCATGATAGGTACACAAAAATCAAGCTTTGAGTTTTCTAAAGTAATGCTCTTTATAGTGACACTTATAATTTATTTATTGTTTTAATTATTTTTAGTTTTGAAGCTATTATTCATTGTTTTTGTTTAATTATATGTAAGTAGATCAGATTTTTTATTTTGCAAGATATATGAATATTAAGAATATAAGGGGCTTAAATTATTAATGAACAATTACTTCTATTTATATGAAAGTTGATTGTGAACCATCAGTAGTTTTTGTATTATTTATAGAATAAATTAGACATTGTTCTTTATTTAATGTTGTTTCATTGTGTTTCCTAGTAGTATTATTCCATTGAATTTCATATGTTTTAGTGGTGTCTCTTAGTAGTGTTATTCATTTGAAATTCATAGGTTTTAGTAGTGCTCATTTTAATTTCTTATGTTTTACTAGTGTTATTTTAATAAATAATATAAGTACATTGAGTAGGAGGATTCTTAGCTAAATTTATTCGAAATTTTCACAAAATATTTATATGTATTTTGGAATTTTCAAATATAACTTTATATATAAGAATTTTATATTCCATACATGATTCCAGAAAAACTAACATACAGTTTAATTTTAATTATACTAATTCTTTTAACGGTTTAGTTTGATGTCTTATTTTATGTGCGAACTATTTTTATAATTTATAAGAGTTTGATTTTATATTAAATCTTGATTATATTAAATCTTAATTATATTACTATAATTGCAATTAGGAAGAAAAAGAATTGGCCCCTCAAGTTTAAAAACCTGGCTTCGTGACTAGAGCTGTTAAGCGGTTCGGTTTCGATTAACCGAATCGAATTTATCCGAAAAAATGGAACCGAAATCGAACCGTTTTAAATTTTCGGTTAACCGAAAACCGATCGGTTCCGGCGGTTCGGTTTTCGGTTAACCGAAAAATCGAATTAAAATTAATTAATAATAAAATAAATAAAATAATAATTAATAACTGAAAATTATTAAAAATGATAAAATAATTAATAAAGTAATAATTAAAAATTGATTTTTAGAATTTTAATAATTAATTAGTAATTAAAATAATAATTAAAAATAAAAAACGATTTTCGGTTCCGAACCGTTTGGTTATCGGTTAGCAAATAACAGAATTTTTTTTAACTCTGGAACCGAAACCGAATCGATCGATTACCGAATTTGTCGGTTTTCGGTTAACCGAATTTGTCGGTTCCGGTTCTAACCGAAAATCGAAAACCGTTTAGACTCCTCTATTCGTGAATGGAGTTAGGTTTCAGTCGCCATCTCTCTGACAGCTGATTATACCAAGTTTGGTTGCTAAAGAAATATACTAATTATAAGGAGAAATAAAATAGAGATTATAGTATTTTCTTTGAATTTATTTGTTCTCGGGCTTTGGGTATTCAGTTTGATATTCCCTAATCCGAGAGCTCAACAACACGTAATCAATTTTCCAACAATTTTTACTTGGTGCATGAATTCAGAAATAGCTTTGGTTGGTTGGTTGATTACTGATGAGTAAATAAGTGTTGTAAGTGAGATAGAATGATAGAATAGAGTCATGGCAAGGCATAGAGGTAAGAAACTACTAATATTGGTAATTACAAATGAAGCATGTCATGACCTTGAATCTTGAGTTATAACTGTAAGTATCAACTAAATGAGCAAAAATGCAAGCTAGGAAGGTTTACACATGCCTTTTTCTGCAGTTATGCCATTGATCAATAATGCAGTACTTGTCCATATGAGTTTAAATTTCGATTGATGCATTTAAACTTCTAATGTTGGTTAAGCTAAGTAAATTTGGAGCAAGAATAAAGGATCAAGGATCATATATAAGAATCACAATGTGAAGCAGATGTAATTCTTGGAATTAAAATTCTTAGACGCTAAATGGAATTGCTTTGACACGTCCCCACTATGTCGAGAAAGTGTTGAAGAAATTCAATGATGGATAAACTATTTCCAAGACTCCTTGGGACTCGGTGTTCATTCGACTCCAATAGGGTGAACACATAAGTCAAGATGAATATGCTAAGATTATTGGGAGTTTGATGTATCTCACAACCCGCATTCGACTGATTTAGCTTGCTCGTGAACAAATTGAGTAGTTTCTGACTAATCCAAGTAGAGAACATTGGAAAGCACTTGAACGTGTTGGGTTACTTAAAGTTTACCGAATTATGCGATTCATTATTCTAGCGAGCTCTTTGTGCTTGAAGGGTATAGTGATGCTAATTGGATATCTCGCTAAACCGACTCGTTTGCTCAAGTGGATACGTGTTCACTATTGGAGGTGGAGCCGTATCTCGAAGTCTCTCTTGTATAGCAAGGTCTACTATGGAATCTGAATTCATAGCTTTAGATAAGGTGGTGAAGAAGCCGAATGGCTTAGAAATTTCCTCGAGGATATTCCATGTCAAGCCGAGTCCCCGCCTTCCGGTTGATTCAACGTGATAGTCAATCGCAAGGAAGGGCACAAAATATATATTACAACGGTAAGTCTCGACATATTAAGTCGACACCAATACCGTGAGACATTTGATCACGAGTGGGGTTATCACTATTGATTATGTAAAATCAATAGATAATCTAGCGGATCGCCGACAAAAGCATTAATCGAGATCAAATGTTTAAACCGTTAGAGGAATGTGTTAAATCACATCTTAAGGATGATTATAGCGGAAACCCAACCATGATGATTGGATTGTCCGAGAACATGGTTCAAAAGGACAACGGTTATAAAAATTAGTGTGATAAACACTCGCTATTCTCGAGTGGTGTTTGTAAGTCCGCAAGTGGTGAGGTTAAGTTTTTAACTTTAATGACTCTCGATACCTCAGGAGGTCAAGTATAGCAGAATACTTGGTTGTAATAGTCACCTATGCAAGTGTGAAGTGGGGCCGCTTCAAGTGGTACACTTGTGAATCCAAAGGGTGTTCCAAGGCCATAATGGATACAAACGTAGAACGGATGGATTTCACCTCTTTAGGACGTGGCTTCTTATGGGCATTATTCTCCTAGTTTCTTAACCGATGAATCACCGTGATTTATCCTCTTACATTCTTATGGGTTGGGGTATGGGGCTTTCGAAGGGAGAGCTTCCCCTTTCTGAAACATGAAATGTAGGACATTTTCCAATATGAATAAATTCTAAGGGATCGACAAATGATTGAGATACTTATAGAAGAAACAGGCTCCATTAAATTGAAACAATATTGATAAGTAGGTAGGAAGTAGGAACAACTTTTTCTCTAGAGATTAATTAAGATTATTTATTTATTTTACATTTTTTTTGTGTTCTTTCCAGGTAATTGGTAGTGGTAAGATAGGCTGTCCTACTTTCACACAACCCGTTGCGCGTATTTATTTTATTTTATTTTTGTTTGGGGACATGCATGATGATACGACCACACCTTTTAATGGAGAAAATTTTGGAAACAGTAAATCTTTGTACATACAGCATTGTACCACACACCCTTTTTTCACATATTCTGAAAAATATTAAATTATTAAATTTAAATTTAAGTTTAAAATTTTCATTCGATAGGTGTAAAATTGTAATTCCATAAGATGTTTTAATGTAAAACTAATTTTTAATAGATCAAAATTAAATAAATGAGTTTTTCATTTAATAAAGTTGATTGTGGCCACCACAATGCTACCGAATAAAGATCACTCTTTTGGAAAAGTACCAACTTTTCGAATTGCGCTGCGCCGGTCTTAAGTAAAAAATTGTTTTGGTGTCAGGCAGCGTGAGGGTGTGGGGGCTTATTATTATTATTATTATTATTATTATTATTAAAAATTCCAAATTTAAAAATAAAAAAATGTTATTATATTAAGGGGAACGTGAATCTCGTAACAAAACAATGAACTCTAAGAGATAACTCTAAACTTAAAATTAATGGTCATTTTTCTTTGTTTCTTTTATAGTAATTATTAAAATTTAGAAAATTTAAAAACCAAATTTATTATTTTTTGCTACTTTTTAAGTTTATATATTTCTTTTTAATCCTATTATTGATTTTAGATTTAGACATCATTGTGAATTTGTGATGGGTACAAGAAAATCAAGATTTAAATTTTATAAGATAATATCCTTTTCAATATTGACACTTGTAATTTTCTTATTATTAATTTTTGTTGCCATTATTGATTGATTTTTAATTATTTATTAGTAAACTTTATTATTTTATTTTTACAAGATATTAAGACATATAAAGAAACGAAATTTAGTATGGACAATTAATTACTTCTTTTTATACAAAAGTCATTAAGATAATTTTAAGAGTTAGTTGTAAAATATTTATGGTTCTTGCATAGTTGCTAGTTGAAATCTTAAACTAAACATTGTTCGTTATTTGTTTTCCATTGTCTCTCATACTGATACATATAAGAAAACATCTTAGGTTGTGGAGGGTTTCATCTGATACTTATGAGGTGATCAATTTTTTTTAACATTGTCATTTAGTTCAAATAATAATATGTTATTATTATAGTTATTATATTATTTTTAATTTTATTTTTAATATTATATTTATTACCTTTAACACTAAAAATATTCAGGTTCCGTCACTAACTTGCAGGGACATGACTTAATTCCATTTTCCTAGTAAAACTATATATTTTTTAAAAGAAATAAAAAAACACTAATTATTTGTTCTTTTTAGATCTATTTGAGAATTGTATGTATATTTGGTATTTTTGAATCGAAAATTTTGGTTTGAATTTAAGAAAATTTCAGTACACTTTATCTTTGATCTGTTAGAGATATATATGGTAATGCAGCAGTCTTATATTCCCAGAGATTCAATATTCTCGAGTAAATGGATTCTCTACATCTGCTTCTAAATATTGAGTGATGGTATGAGCAAGTCATCAGCCTTTCGTCTTCAAAGTTCCCTTCTTCGAGCATATATGATTGTCGGATTTGAATGCAAGCAAGCTCACCTACACTCTTGCGTCAATTATATCAAACAATTGATTTTCCTCCATACATTGCAATAAGTGTGTGGCCAAACCCCTTCTCTCCTCGACTCATATTAATTGCCTTTCTCACCTGAACCACAGCACAACCAGGTCCAATACATATTGCTCATTTCTGTAAAATGTCTTGATTGGAACTTGGAACTATCCTGGATCGATCAAAACTATACACATTGCTCATATCTGTAAATACAATTGCAAGATTCAATCAAATGTAAGTTTAAATGCAAGTTTTCAAAGGATGAACACAACTACATATATATTTCAGAATTGTATATGTAATAAAAGTTATATTTTGTAAATTCGGGTAATTATTAATAAATTAAAGTTTTTGCCTTCAATAATCTAATGTATTTATATAAACTTAAACTCATTAATAATAATAATAATAATTATTATTATTATTATTATTATTATTATTATTATTATTATTATTATTATGAATTTACTTTTGTTATCGAACATATATAGTGTTTTAGGGATATCGAACAAAATATAGTTATCACCCAATATATATGTTATCATAAAAACTATATATAATATTTGTTAGGGTTAATGGGAAGAAAAAATTCAACGTTTTGAAGGTTGTGAAAAATTGCAAATTTATGTCGAATATTGTTTTATTTTTTATAATTAATTATATTTAATATTATATTAAATAGAAACATATGGTTGAATATAAACACCTGGGAATGTGTATGTATTTGTAGTCGAGATTAAATTGATCAAAAGTTAACTGAGATTAATTTTATTATATGGGAAGACCAAGTAATCTCTACTTGGTATTGTCCCGAGATTAAGCGAGTCCATCAAATGGATAACATATTATGAGACTTATAAGTCATGTCTAATCCACAAAACCGAACATGCCATATAGAGAAAAACATTTTGAGCATTCAACATGTTGTTTTATTTTCTTTGCAAATTTAAATTTTTAAATAGTAAAGACTAAACAACTAGTTATCTTAATATACAAGTTTACTTTAAATTCTATAAGTATCATATCTTAATTAGTACAACATATATTATTACAAAAAATCCCCTTAATGTCGATTCTAGCGGGCTTATGATCAAATTTTGTTTTTTTAACAAAATAAAAAAAATGTTTGCAAGAAAAATACACAATTTCTTTTTGGTGGTTGGAATTTAGTCTAAATTCGAATTCATGCCAAATTGAGTACTATACTGAAATCCAAATCTCGGCTAAAAACTAGATATAGTGTGTCACGACAATAACTTTTAGGTTACTTTCTAGCCACATCCGATAACCAAAATCCAACAATATGATTACCATCAGAAGCTATCATGGAAATGTACTCAATGATACCTTCAGATTCTCAATCGACTCTGAACATTTCCGGTCGATATAACATGTAGATAATTTTTGATACCATGTGGGTCACAATTTTTTATTTATTTAAAAATTGAATTTGGTTAATAATTTTTGTATTACAGAAAATTAACTATAATTGAGTATTTATTTTTCATGATTGACAATATATATGATTGGGCATTTATATCCTCATTACAAATATTTCTCCAATCTTAATTCTTTCGAGAGGATATGAATCAATCCAGTTACCTCAAATTTTAAAATAATAGACCTTAGAATATTCAGAGTTTATAATTCATCTTATTAAATAATAAATTAACAAACACACATATATAAATATATCTATAGAGTAGGGATCATATAGTACCCGAACCTGATATAGTATGTAGTACTCATTCTTATTCATTCATCTCATAGATTCTATGATGGAGATTTTTTTAGATTTTTTTGAATTTTTTAAACTTATTTTCGTTTCAAAATAACATTCAAATACTAAAAACATAGGTTAATGGTTTAATCTTCATTGAATTGGTTTACAACCACGCGCAAAGGTTTGAGTTTCTTTTGCGTTACCCTTTTACTTTTAGAAATTTTGAAAGTGCACTTCTTTTTGTCTATTTTATCCAGAAATGACTTTTTTCTTTCTTAATTATGCATCTATCTTTTTATTCTTAGACATACTTGAATTTCATATGTATCTTTAAACGTTAAAAAAACATTTCATGTCCTAACCTAACTCGGATTGATCCATTCTTATTCCAAATTTACGTAGCTAATATATTTAAAAAACACACGAGTCTAATATATGCTATTTTTCCTGTCTCTTTCTTTGTATAAAGTCTCTTTTGAAGGCGGGTGAGTAGTGGTATTGGAATTCTAAAAAAGTGTTGGTTGACATGGAGAAATTAAATAAGTCAAAATAAATTAATCAAGCATAGAAGTGATATGGTTTGGTATCCTTAAGAAATAAAAAAGTAATTTTTTGATTCATTTTAAATTCAAGGTTAGTAATGTAATGAAATGCACGAGTTGAATATTTCTTTTTCAAAATGTCAATTTACCTTTTAATATCTTTACTGCAAAAAGAATTTGAATCTTATTTAAATTACATGAAAGCTAATTAAAAATGCAAATATACGGTATGTATGTTGGTCTAATAGTAGAGTGGTTAATGTTCGAGGCCAAAGGTCTTGGGTTCGAGTCTACCATGACATATTTTAAATTTATATATTTAATTGACAAAAAATACAAATATACAATTGTTCATAACATTTAAAACGAGGTTAACTGATAAGTATGCAGAGATTTTAGAAGTGCCCAAACCTCACGGGCGGACTTGGTTTTGGATAGAATTGGGCCATGTATTTATTGGTCCTAAAAAGTTTAGCCCGACCAGAGTGATGGACTTGACCTCACCTAATTCAACTCGAAAAATATGTTGTAAATAGGGGAGGAAAAGGGTTTGATTTCGGTTAATCGAATCATTGAAATTGAATTGATTAATCGAAAATCAATCTGTTATCACAGTTCGATTTTCGATTTACTGAAAATAATAATAATAATTAATATTTAAAATAATTAAATTATAATTTCAAAAATTGAAACTTATTAAAAATAATAATTAAAAAACTGAAAATAATTAAAAATAATTAAAAAGTGAAATTTACTTAAAAATAATTAAAATAATAATTAAGAGTTGAGATTCTAGAATTTTAGTTAATTATATAATAATTAAAAATAAAATTAATATTTTGTTCCGAACCAATCAGTTATCAGTTAATTTTTTTTTAACTCTAGAATCGAACACCGAATCAAAACTGAATTTTTTATTTTCGGTTAACTGGAACCGTTTCGATTCGGTTATAACTGAAAATCGAACAATGTTTAAATAGACTATTTGTAAACGTGCTGGTGGTATGAAAAAGCCTGTGGGTCGGGCGGGTACCGTTGAATATTTTTTCTTTACCGTATTATTATTATTATTATTATTATTATTATAGGAATTGAATGTTTAATTTAGATAAGCATCAAAAGGAAAATAATATCATGGGAACCCACAGATTTGTCTGCATGAATTTTCTACCTCTTTACAACTGTAAGCTTTCATCCCAAATATATGACTCTTAGTGGTTGTTAATCTTTTTCTTTCTTTTAAAGCCCAAAGTTAGTTAAACCAGCCTTTTGATCATCCAAGCCCAAATATAATTCCTCAGATCCACGTTCAAAAATCAGCTCCAGGTTTTTTACAAGGCCAAGGTTTAGAATAAATTTAGCTCGATAACAAGTTCCAAATAATTTTTTTTTACTAAGGCTGAAAATTCGGACTACTTCCGAGTCCATAACTTGTACATGAAGAAAATTAAGAGAATTTATAAGGCAAATACACCTGGCGTCGATATTTGGTCATCCAAAATAAAAACGTGTAATAAAGAAAGTACGACTATGTGAAATAATTTGGGTGATTGGTATTGATCCGATAACAAAATACTCAAAAAGATTTTTGTGGGGCGAAGCCACGTGCACAGCACGTCCCCATCTTAAAGGCAAAAATATCACTTCAAAAGTGCCCGCCCACACACTCCCTAATGGTAAAAGTAAACTCCTCTCCATATGTTTTTTTTTAAAAATAATTGAACGAACTTTTCTTGTTAAAGTACATTTGCTTATATATTTTTGTCTAATTTCTTACCCACTTGTACTACTTTTTCTTTCTTTCTTCCCAATCATTTCACAACTGTACACTAACAAAAAAAGGTTGTACATTCTATTGGGTTATGTGCTGTAAATTCTCATGAATTCTCAGTAGATTAGTAGTTTATGTGGGAAGGGGTATCCACATTTCCTTTTGCAGCTATTATATAAAAGTGTATTAAAAATGATTATATACATGTAATGTTTCTTTTATTTTCAGACAATTTAGTTTAGGTGTCAACGTAGTCGTTATCGAAGGTCCTGAAATTTTTTTGGCTTAATTACCGTTACACATCAGTATTTTTATAATAATTTGGTTTTTCTATTACTTTTAACTTATACTACAAACTTTTATTTTGTTGCAATTTTCTCACGAAATAAAATACCATCCAAACTAATACCGATGCGGCAGCTAGAATTTTTACGTGGTTTGTCAGTGTGTGACGTGAAAATACATGTATATTATAAAAAGATAATTAGTTATTCAAAACTACATGAATTTTGGCCTTTTATTATTATTATTAACTTTCATTTTTAATTTGCCCGAGCCATACTTCTAGTAAAGTTAAAACCTATTGGCAACTGAAAAACCGGCGGGGCTTTCCGCCTTAAAAAGAATTGGAAGAATAGAAAAATTGTGTTTCAAACTAAGGATTATAGCCTGAAAGAGATGGGAAGGATTGAGATTCATTTTTCTATTTTTCTTATGTATTTAGAATAATTTGACAATAAACAATATTTCACATAATTTTTATGATACATATATTTACACATCACTCATCGATAAGTCATGTATACATTTTCGGTTGTCATGTAAGTTTTAATTTCCCAAGAGCCTAATTTTGGAAATTTGCAATAAATAAAAGTTTGTGATATTGGTGTTACAATTTAATGTTCATGAAAAAAGTGTATCAAAGTTATTTATATTGTTGGGACATGACTTTTAGTAGTCAATCTTATTTCGATCCCAAGCTCCTAAAAAGATGACAAACCAAGATATTGTATAGACATAGTCAAGATACAAAAGCTCATCAAGTGATGAGTTATTAGACTTAGGCAAATTATGTTTGTTGCGTACCAAAATAGATATGGAGTTTGATATCTCTCCAATTTGTAGTATAATAATTCCTACACCTATAAATACAGAAAGCCTTGCACTCAAGCAAGGTTACAAGAAATTACAGCATTCAAATGCGTACACAAGTATTTAAATGATATTCGAAACTCAAATTTGATAAATCACCTAAGATCAGACCAATTTTTAAATACTTATTACCTTCAAGATCATACAACTTCTTTTATTCGAGCTTAAGCTCTATATCCCAAGCTTAAGTATGAAAACTTGTCGGATGTCAAGCTAATCATCTCTATTTTGAAACCGACTCAAACGTTTCTTAGCTCATGAATTAACGATCGAAAACTGTTAAGTTTTAGCTTAACTGGAGTGTTAGCTAAAATTAATATTTATACCATCAAAAGTAGTTGTCAAATAATTCAGTTTAGTTAATTTTAATCATTTATGTATTATTATATCTATACAGATATACATATAGAGACAGAAAGGGCACCGGCCACGGCGGATGTCGTTTAAAGTGGAATTCTTAATTTCAGTTTCGATAACAATATTATATATGACATGTCATCTCTATAAAAAATTGATACATGTGACATAAAAGGTTTAACTAATATATAGTGATTAATAAATGATAAAAGTATTATTTGAGAGAGGGAGAGAGAGCAGCTGCAGTAAATTTTGAGCCCCGACAAACCGTCCCAAGGACTGAAGAACGCACCACCCTGTGCTGTACCTAACTTATATTTAGTTGCCCTTTTCGCACTCTAATTTGTTTTCTTTTACCTGTTTACTTAGTTATGATTTTGTTTGTTCAATAAAAGATTAGGGGATGGTCTCTGTGCGCGGGAGCGCACAGTGAGACCACCCTATTAATTAATTAATTAATCTTAACTAATTACTTATTAATTAATTAATTTTAATTAATTAATTATTTAATTTTAATTAAAATTAATTAATTTAATAAAATTTAATTATAAATTAATAAATAATAATTTTGAATTAATATATCTTAATTTTGAATTAATAAACTTTAATTGTGAAATAATAAACCTTAATTGTGAATTAATAAACTCTAACTTTGAATTAATAAACCCTAATTTTTAATTAATAAACTCTACATAAAAATAATAAACCCTATTTTGAATTAATAAACCCTACTTGAAAATAATAAACCCTAATTTTGATTTAATAAACCCTATTTGGAATTAATAAATCCTAACTTTGAATTAATATGAATTAATAAACCCTAATTGTGAATTAATAAACCCTTTGAATTAATATGAATTAATAAACCCTACTTGTGAATTAATAAACCCTAATTATGAATTAATAAACCTCATTTATGAATTAATAAACCATAATTATGAATTAATAAATTCTAATTTTAAATTAAAAATTAAAAATTTAATTATACATTAATAAAATCTAATTATCCTTACTCACTATAATTAATATATAATCATTTTAACAAAAACAAAGTGAAATTTCATGGGCGGAGCTCACTCAAGTTTTTGTCAAAGATTAAAACAATTTATTTTTCTTAATAAAAGACATTAATTTCCTTTTGACGAATGAATCTCAAGCTTTAGGGCTAATTGTTCGGTCCCATTTTCAAAGTTTAATGGAGAAAGTAAATCACGAAAAATATATTCACGAACATGAGTCCGAATTAAACTTGTTTTGTATGCTATATTATCCGTTAATATGTCAAACTCTATGCTACTGCCATGAAGGGTTAATGGTAGCTTAGAGCTATAATCTTGACCATTTTAAAATTTATGATCTCAATTTTTGTTCATTTTATAATGTTCTTAACTTTATAAAAAATTTCAATTTAAATAAGAACCCTTTCCCATGAGTGAACTAGGCTAGTCCTTGATTCAAGCAATTTGTGTGATCAAGATTCAATATAAGCAATTTATAGATATATTTGGTGAATTTGTACGAACTCTTTTTAGAATGAGGGTAATTATAATTTATAATTTCCAAATAAAATTTATAAATTCTCAATTAGAATTTATTATTTTCCGATTAGGATTTATTAGTTTCCTATTAGAATTTATTAATTTCCATTTATAATTTATTTAATCTTTATTAAAATTAATTAAATAATAATTAAGTGGCTAATTAATTAGAGCACGCACGACATACCATCTCTTTGATAAAAAAACATAAAATATCAACAGTTGGTAATTGCTTCAGGATGAAATGGTAAATTCCATCGTCCATCATAAAAACCGCAACGTGCACTTATACATTTTAGGAGTAGGTTTTTGCTTTTGGTTTTCTCCCCTTTCTATTTATGAAGTTTGGAATCTTTGGATGCACAACAACGACGATCAAAATTCAGTGGTCTTAGTATTTGAATTAAACTAAATTAGCGTCAAAATATAGTGCAGTTTTAGAGTATTCATCTAGTTTAATGGAATTTGTGTTTTTCCTCATAGAAAAATGGAATTTTCTCACAAAGAGCTTTTGCAATTTGTTTTCAGAACTAATTTATCTTTTTATTTTCTAGTTTCTTTTGTTTCTCATCTTCAGCTAGGCATGCATGAGAAATGGGAAGTCGATAATGTGGTGAACCAAAATAGCCAAGAGAAAATTAGGTGAAGAAAAAAGATAAATAAAAAATAAAAATATAAAATTTTATTTAAAAAAAATAACTTACATATCATTTGAATGTAGATCGTGCTCATCAGAGTTGCTCACAATAAGTGTACAACATATTAATTGTCTACATACACACATATATATGTATAAGGGTTTAATAAAAATTTATTGTGAGAACACTTGCACTAAATGTATAAAGTAATTGCATTACGATAATGTCTGAACATATAAGATTATCGTAGTGTAGTTACTTTATATGTTCAATGCATTTACTACATACGTTCAGTGTAAGTATTCTCACAGTTATCATGATAACAGGTTTTTATTCTCACAGTTATCATGATAATAGGTTTTTATCTTAACCCAACTTTATGTATAAATCTAGAGGCGTTTGGTTCAAGGCATGCGATAGATAAGATTGATAGGATATAGTAATTATTTGATTCTTTAGTCTTGTGTCTGAATAAGTGATGTGGTGTAGGATAAATGAAAAATGATTAAAATGTAATATAATATCAAAATTGTCCTAGTCGTATAGTAAAAATGTAAAAAGTCGAGATAAAGATGATCAAAAATAATTTTGATGACAATATTTTTGGAATTTTAGATATGGAGTAAATGATGATTAATATCTACATAAATTTAGGATAATAAATTATCATTCAATGGAACACGGACCGAGTTATCCATCACAAGCTCGATTATTCAAACCAAAAATAATAAAATGTTATGGTTTTATCAATCAAATCAAACATTTCATGTAAATTTCTGCATATTTAAAACGAGCACCTCTCATGATCGTCGGCTGATTTTTTATTTTATTTTGAATATATTTAATTTTGATCTGTTTGCTTTTCTATGTTCAGCTCGGCATGCATGAGAAATGGACAATCGATAATGTGGTAAATAAACAAAAATAGTGAGTAGAAAATTAGGTAAAGGAAAAATGAAACAAAGGAATAAAATTTGACATTCTCGTGACGGAAGACAAGCCAAAAGATATACATAAAAAATAGAAATTGGACGTAAATTCATATAGATGTTGCTTATCAGAGTCGTTTCTACAACATATCAATTGTCCATATATATGTATATATCACGCATGTGGCATCCTTTATCCTAATTATAAGCACTAATAGAGTTAGAAATATTTGTATGAGAGATGATCTTCTGTGTTGATGTCTACACATGTGTATGTTGATATTTTTTCAACGTAAATGATATTTTTTCTAATATAAATGATATTTTTTTTAATTACAAAGTAAAAAATAAATTATATTTTTCTTCAATTTAAATAATATTTTTCTTAAAAATAAATGATACTTTGTCAGGAGTCTTAAAAAGTACGATACGATGAATATACATGAGTTTTGTATTCTTATAGGGCCCAAATAATCATAATTTTAAAAAGCAATAAATATAGTTTTAAAAATAAAATTAAAATAATAATAATTTGAATAATGGTTTGAACATCATGACAACATTAAAAAAGTTAAAAATATGATCTTTCCATAAGTAATGAGACCATTGTAACATGAGATATTTTCTTATATAAGACTATAAGAGAAACAATGAATAACATATAGATTAAAAAGTACAGATATAAACAATCAAGTCTCAGGATATCCTCCTAATAACTTTAACATAAATAGAATTATTTGTTCATAACTAAATTTCTATTTCTTACATACTTTAATATTAATAAATATTGGCGCCTGTTTGGTAGCTCTGTTTCGATAGGATAACAAAGTTATCATGGGTAATGCGTATGTTTGGTAGCTCATATCAATATCCTTAGGGGTGGGTATTTGGTATTGGTTATTTGGGTATCTATATAACCGAACCGAACCAATGGATATCGGTTAACCGAATAACCGATATCATTGGATACGGTTCGGTATTTGGTATGTGATTTTCAAAAATTTCGGTTATCGGTATATTCATTCGGTTATCGGGTATACCGATAACCGAAAATAATTATATAAATATATATATTTATTTAATTTTATAATTAATATTTTAAAAAGCGAGTATATTTTAAAAAATTGAATATATTTATTTAATTTTATAATTAATATTTTAAAAAGCGAGAATATTTTAAAACGAATATATATATTTATTTAATTTTATAATTAATATTTAAAAAATTGAGTATATTTTAAAAATCGAATATATTTATTTAATTTTATAATTAATTCGGTTATTTGTTAACCAAATAACCGATTGGTTAAACCGATCGGTTATTTGGTTAACCGAATAACCGATCGTTCGATTATCGGTTAGTATCCGAGTTGCTAATCGGTTTCGGTAATCGAAAATTCGGTTTGCTAACCGAACCGAACCGGATACCCAACCCTAAATATCCTTACTACCGTGTTTTAATGACGGGCGGTGGATTTTGACTATTTCTTTAGGATTTGTAACCCACAAAAGTGGTGGGTTACAAAACCCATCGAAAAAAGACATTTTAACTAGATTTAAACCTAACTAACCTACCAAATGTCTAAATTACATACATATAATTAAACAAAAAATCAATAATTCATTCAAAAATTTAAATAATTCAGCAGTAAATTTTTAATATGAATGTAAAGAACATTATCTTACAAAGCTCAAATATTAATTCTCTTGTACCACCATAAGAGTATCTCCAATAGCACCTCCTTAACTCCAGATTTTTGTGGATATCATCATAGATACATCATCATATTTCACTCATCCTTTTTAACCCTCCAATAATACTTCCTCAAACTTTAGGCTTTTTCTTACATCATTATATAGATCCACTTACTTTCAACTCACTCAATATTTATTCATATTTTATTTAAATTTCATATTTAATATTTTAAATTTAATATAAATTAATTGAATAATTACTTTTAATTAATATAAAACAAATTAATTATTATAAAATATTATATAATAATTGATTAATAATATAAATATTAAAATTATTAATCTAATGAAAAGAACAGAAAAAAGGGAAGAAAGAAAGAAGAAGAAATAAAAGAGAAAAGAGAAACACACGCTAGCAAAGTGCAGAAAAGAAAAAATAAATAAAATTCTTCATTCCTTTTGAGTAGGGGTGAGCAAAATGTCCAATAACCGAATAACCGAATCGAACCAAACCGAAATATCTAATTTGATTCGGTAAATCGGTTATTTTGACAATCGATTATAACCAAAATATATTTTAGTAGTATGGTTTTCGGTCGGGTATGAGTTTTTACCCGAATATCCGATAATTCAAATTTATATTTATATATAGTATAGTAATATTATAATTAAAATAAATAGTTGCCATAAATTGAACTATTAAAATAAATAGTTGCCATAAATTGAACTTTAAATAGCATTTTTATGAATTGTTCGTATTTGGTAATGTTTTTGAACTTTGAACTAATGAAGATTGTTGGTAATGAGTTGTTTAGTATTTGACAATGTTATTTATGAATATTGCAAACTAGTTATTTGTAGAGTATTAGAATATTTTTTGTATGTTTTTGTTTAAAATTCAGATTTAAGGCAAAAATTCGGTTTTATCCGAATTATCCGAAATATCCAAATAATTTTCGGTTATTTTGGTTTAGTAACCAAATTATTTCGGTTTGGTTGGATATCATTTCTAAAATTTCGGTTATTTTAATTCGGATATTTTTTTGACCATACCCGACCAAATACCCGAATACTCACCCCTACTTTTGAGAGTCAATACTACCTCCCATTTCTCCACCTCCATTTCTCCCTCCCCACAATAATACATTTTAAAAAGGGCCCAAATCTAATTAACTAATTTTATTAAAACATATACTACTTATAACTTTTTTTCAAAATTTCCTATACCCCATACACATTACATTAAAATAAAACTAATTTTCTTGTTTCCAGTCGACCGTAGAGAAGGCTTTCTCAACTGGAAACAAACATTAGTCGACCGAAAACAAGAAAATGTGTGGATAAATTGAAAAAATAGACTAATTTTTTTGCGGTCGACTAATGTCTGTTTCCGATCGAGAAAATCTTCTCTCCGGTCGACCGAAAACAGACATCAGTCGACCGAAAATATTAAATTATTCTATTTTTTCAAATTGGTCATGTAATATACCAAATTAAAAGATTGGGCATGTGAAGTACACATTTTGAAAAAATGTGAAATTGTATATAATTCCTTTTAAAAATTTATTCTTGGAGCATCTCCCCCATTGGGGATGTTCTAAGTGCACAAATCATCTTAAATCTGATCAAATTTAAGTATATATACTAAGAATGAGTAATAACAAGCAATATATTTTTAATTCTTAATTATTTCTAAAAGTCTAACAATAATAATATAAAAGAAAATAATCATTTCAAATTAAAAATTAATCCATTCGTCCTATCCAAGATGATCTATATTTCATTTTAAGTTGTCTCATCCAAGATGAACTGTTTCATTTTTAGGAAATAATTATCTCTTCAAAAGTTATGAGTTCTACCTACTTTTTATTATTTTAATCACTTTATTCCTTCTCCTAAATAACCATACCGAAAAGAAATGAATCGTTTTAAATGAGACGGAGGAAATATTACTTAAAAATCGTTATTTTGTTACTTAATTCACATCCTTCCCATCATCATAACTTTAATTGTTAAATATTACATCATTTATGTACTATTAATTTTCTAAACAAAATGGGGGGAGGGAGCAGGGGTCCCCATGTCCCATGTAGCTCCGTCGCTTATTTTAAATAGTAACAATACAAATCAACTATATGAATTTACATAAAAGTTCACATGTTGAGGGATATATGTATTGATATTCTTTAATATTCCCACACAACTAGCGAAAATAACTTTTCAAAAAAACGAATTTAGTTATTCTAGTAAAATGGCCTGTACAAATTAATAGAGTTAGTTTATGTAGCAAAGCTAGCTAAAATGGTCAAACATAAGCAGTAGCATTCGTGCAATTCGTATAACATATTCGGGCACAATAGTTTCCGAGCATAAATTATTTTAATTCATATTTTGGATGTATACCATTTAATTATTACATATACGTAGAACACAGTGATAATAAAAAATAAAACATCTTATATTAATTAAATCAAGAGCGCTCAATAATTTAAGTATGAATAGTAAAATAAAGTGGGATCAAGATGAGAGTTAGTGGAAGACTGTCAGAATAATAATCTCACAAGAGTTCACTCACTCAGACAGCTTTCACGATGTCCCACTTCATCATACACACATATATATATATATATAGTTTGGTTGAATAAGAACCATTCTTATCCTAAAATTAAGAATCAAACGAATCAGTTATGAAAGTTGACGAATCCGTTGAGAAAGTTGATGAATTCAAAATTGAATTTTTCACCCGGTTCGAATCCCATGAGGAGCGAAAATTCTATTTTTGGATTCGATAATTTTCCCAACGGATTCATCAACTTTCACCGTGAATTCATCAATTTTTGATTCTCACGTTCTCATAATAAAAATGGTTCTCACGTTAACTCTCGTTAACTCTCCTCGTATATATATATATATATATGTGTGTGTATTTTTTTTTCATAATCTTTTTGAATTTCCTCCACCCCCTCTATTAAAAAAATAAATAAAAACAAAAGTTGAAATAGTGGAAAGAAGAGGGCTCATCTCACGGAAAATTTAATTTGACAGCAATGAAATGAATTAAATGGTCCTGTGCCATCTTCTGCTGTTGCTGTCAAACTGCAGCTAAAAATTCTGCAGGGCTGGCAGCTCAGCTGCATAGAAAGAAGGTGCTGCTTTGGCTTTTGTAGCAACTTCCATTGCTAACAAACATATGTTGAGCCCTGAGAGAAAGAGGAAAAGAAAATAATTCTTGAGTTGATGATATCATATGGGCTCTCTAAGCTGATTACTATCTTCTTCTTCACTTAAACCGGTAAGCAAAGCACTAGTAATATTTCTAATTTTTTGTGTTTGAAGAAAAACCTGAGAGGAAAAGATTCCATCTTCTTTATGGTTTTTCTTGGAAGTTGAAATCTTTGTTTCTGCGCGCGTGTGTAATTTATTAATCTTTTCATTGTGCTCTGCATATATCATCTTTCTATGTAGAGAAATTAAAAAGAAAAGAGAAAAAAATAAAAATTTGGCGCATAGGAAACTTTCATCAAACTTTTCCTTTTCTTCTCTTTTGAGCTTCTCCTCACGGGAAATACTACTTTTCTTAACACTTTATATTTTTTCTTTTCCTTTTCTGGGGTTTCTGCAGGAACAAGAGGAGAATGAAGTGAACTACTGCTTCTACTCTATTATTGCTGCTGGGTAGGTGTGGCCGTGCAAACAAGAAAAGGAGAGAGAGAGAGAGAGAGACTATTTTTTCTTGAAAGAAAATTCCTTTTTTGCTGTTTCCTCCATTAGCTTTTGTGCGCTCTTTACTCAAAAGACAAAAAAAAAGGAACACCACTACAATTAGTGATAAAACAAGAGAGGGTGAGTAGGTATTGAAAGAGTTCCCCCAAAAATCAAACATGGATGCATACGAAGCAACAAAAATTGTTTTCCAAAGGATCCAAAATTTGGACCCTCAAAATGCTTCCAAAATCATGGGGTTTCTCTTAATCCATGATCATGGCGAGAAGGAGATGATCCGTCTCGCCTTCGGCCCAGAATCTCTAATCCAATCCGTGATCATCCAAGCCAAGAAAGAGCTCAATCTAGCTTCCTCAAACACGCCCTCAACTCCTTCAACTCCATCCTCCCCCTCGCCCTTCAGCAACCCACTTTCTCTCTCTAGGCAGAATTCTTGCTCCACAACTTCCTCAAGAATGATTGGCGGTGTAAATCTCCCTTCACCGCTTAGTATAGCCAATCACTCCACCGCGCCTTCTTCTTGGACAAACTCCAGCAATTTCTCCGATTTTCAGACCACTGACGACTTGATCAGCCCTAGCACATACAATGGGAGCTCGCCGCCGTCAACGATGAACTCTGCAGCTGCGCCCTTTTACGGCGGCGCTGAAGTTGACTTGATTGATGAGCTGCAGCTTCAAGATCAGCTCTCTTTCTTAAACGACGGCTCCCCTACTTTGGGGCCGAAAAGCTCCGATTTTTTCTACCAAGACTTGGCGTCGAGCCCCACGGCAACGGACCCCATGCTCTTATGGGGCGGCGGCGTGCACCGCCGGAGCTGCTCTGTCAGCGATATCTGCTTGGGGGGTGACGATTTGAGCCGGGGGTTTGGGTGGAAGCCCTGCTTGTTCTACGCTAGAGGCTTCTGCAAAAACGGGACGAGCTGCCGCTTTCTCCACGGCGAGGGCGGAGCCGCCGCGGAAGGTGGAGCTGTGGTGGGGTCACCGAATAAGTTTGAGATGATGGAGCAGTGTCAGGAACTGATAAGATCAAAGTCAACCCAGCTCATGGCTTCGGCTAATTTCCCTAATTACTCTCCACTGCCAGCTAACAAATGCTTAAATTTTCTTCAGCAGCAGCAGCAGCTTCCACCTGACAGCCCCAGGTTTTGTTTTTACAGTAAGTCAAGATTTTCTGCAGTTAATTCTTGATTTCTTTAACCATGTTTGTGTTTCTTTGCTGCTGGGTTGCTATAGATCTCTGATGATGGGCGATGGGATGCACAAATTCGGGCGGGGCCGCCTCGAAAGAGGCGATTTTGGGATGAATGGGGTGAATCCTGGGTCGAGGCAGATTTACTTGACATTCCCTGCTGATAGCTCCTTCAAGGAAGAGGATGTGTCCAGTTATTTTAGGTGCATTTTCTTCTTTGTCTGTAGATTGATTAGATTTTCCTTTTCTTCTGGGTCGCTAATTCGGTTTTTCGTTTTGATGTTTGTAGTAATTTCGGGCCGGTTCAAGATGTGAGGATACCTTATCAGCAGAAGAGGATGTTTGGTTTCGTCACATTCGACTTCCCGGAGACTGTGAAGCTCATTCTTGCCAAGGGCAATCCTCACTTCGTCTGCGACGCCCGGGTGCTTGTCAAGCCCTACAAAGAGAAAGGGAAAATCCCAGATAGACATAGGTTGTTATGACTGCATCCATTTTTACCTTTTCAATAGATTTCAAGATTCTTGAATTTTTTGCTTAGATGTTTGTGTGGACATGATTTGATATGCAGGAAACAGCAGCAACAGATGGAGAGAGGGGAATTCGCTGGCTGCGGCAGCCCCACCGGGCTAGAGTCCAGGGATCCTTACGATCAGCTTCACCTTGGTAAGATATGGGTGCATCAAAACAATTCTTTCTCCTCGTAAGATTAATGATTGTGTCTTGATACATTCGTCTTTGCAAATAGGTTCTAGAATGCTCTACAACACTCAAGACATGTTGTGGAGGAGGAAATTGGAGGAGCAGGCTGATCTGCAGCAGGCAATTGAGCTACAGAACAGGAGGCTCATGGGCCTTCAGCTTCTTGATGTCAAGAGGAACAGCCACCACCGCACCCTCTCGAATGGGGCCATTATATCATCTCCGACAACATTCTCTCCCACGTTCTTCAGTCAGAACAGCGTCCCCAGCAACAGTAGCAGTCCGGAAGCCAAAGAAGGTTCACATTTTCTTATCCATATTTTCAAGATTATAATTGCATTCGAGTACTTGAATTTAATTCGTCGTGTTGTAATTGCAGAAAATGGCTCAATTGGGATATCATCGAATCCATCCTATGCTGCTGATGTAAAGGCAAATGCAAAAGATAAAGATGAGCCAAGTAATGGCAAGAATAGCCCCCCCAAACAATGTGATTTACAAGAAAGGTATAATTCTTTTAGCAAATGAAATGCTCCATTTTTAAAAAATTCAATGAGTACATATGAATTTGTATGATCAAATGAATATTGTAGCTTGGAGCACAACCTCCCCGATAGTCCCTTTGCCTCTCCGAAGGCAGGTGGAGACTTGGCCACAGCCTTTTGCAACGACACCTTGGAGGCCGAAAAGGGTAGTGTCGTCTCTTCAACATCGACCAACAATAATTTGATCACCGGCCCGTCATTGTTCCCTGGCTCTGCCTCATTAGACATGGCTCCTTTTAAATCATGTTACTTCCAAGTTCGTAGGTATAAATCCCACAATTACTTCCATTTCTGCTCACGTCTTAGTACCATTATTATTGTTGCTAATCAAAAGCATTAATTACAAAAACTACATGATTTTGATATAGGTTTGCCTCCGGTCACGAGACTGTCGGAATGTAGCCCTAGATCCCTTGTCGGCCTTCCTAACAACCCTTAATGAAAGGTTGCATTCTATCTTTAAGCTAATTACCTCAACTGTGTTTTTCATAATCTATTACCATATTAGTGCTTGTTTCTATAATTGAAGTACTTTCTCATTTATTAAGGTTAGTTGTGTACGTTTGTTTCCGAACAGGGCAAAGATCGGTACATGTAGTCTACCACCACCACTACCACCACGACCACCTCCACCACGACCACCAGCAGCAGGATTAGTGTCCAATACCATACTACTTACTACCATACAAGTTGCATGCATAAAAAAGGCAGTAAAGAAGAGTGGGTCAGCCATCCATTTTCTCTCTCTCACTTGTTGTACTGTTTATCTCCTTTCACATCTGTAGTTGAAATTTGTTGGACCACAGGTTTAAAGAAGAAAATAGTGAATAGTAAAAAAATAAAAATAAAAATCAAAGAATAGCATCAGTCACCAGGGGCTGTAATTTTCCTTCTTTCTCACCATTGATGGCTTGCCCACATTTATAAGAGTAATTTTATTAGGTAACAAAGTGAAAGAAAAGGCAGTTGTTGCCTTGTGATATATCATTGTAATATTGTACTGATACCATGTATATTATGAGGAAAAGGTAAAGAAATGAAGCAAGTGGAATTAGGAAACTCTCTTCTTTCCTACCCCTTCTTATTACTACTACTTTTCAGTTGATCATTCATATTTTTTGTTCGATTTTCTATGTGAGGTATATATAGTCCATATTCATTGAATCTATCTGTAATTTGTGCAAATTGAGGAAATTTAACTTTTACTTGGTGAGTAAAAAGAGGAATTTATTTGGTGAACATGGGCTAAATTGACTTTTTTGGGGTAGTGCCGTTTGGTCCAACACGTGAAATCCCAAAACGATGACAAATTAATCCACACATGCATGTACGATGTATAATCTAATGTCTGACAAAAAAAGATAGAGATGCAATAAATTGTTTTAATTGTCATCGCGTATGTTACTGTTCGGCCTTTAGTAGCAGTTAAATTATCATAGACCACCTAGGGGTATTTTAGTGAACAAAATATTTCAAAATTGTGTGTTTGTATGATAATACAGGGCATAATTTAATGTGTCTGATTGGTGTCTCTTTCTGAGTTTGATTAAAGACTGACAAAATGATTTAATATCTTAAAAAAAGTAATCGTATGGATTTGTCAGTTAGCTGCAGCTGTTTATTGTATTTATATATATAGAGAGAGAATATTTTTAGAGAGAGAGGGGGTTGGGGGTGGGGGGACCGGGTGGGGTCTGTCTTTTTGCTGCCTTTGATGGAGTGGAAGGGAAAGGGTCACAACGTCACATGGGGGCTGACAATGCATGTTGGGCCCCACTTATTTATCTACTGTTTGATAGGGCCCATACCACCTACGCCCATGTGATTGCTCCCCATTTTGCTTCCTGTATTTTTTACTATGTTTCCAATCTCATACTACATTATGTATGGATCATTGTCAAGTACGGTTTTTCCCAACTAAAATCGATTCTCCCATTTCATTTTTACTGCCTCTTTTTAACCAGTTTGGCAAACAACGGCCACGTTTATCTTTCCTATATCATAATTATCTTATTCGATAATCATGAAAAATATCATAATTATCTTATTCGATAATCATGAAAAGTATGTCATTTTTAAGGACATTATCCCATATTCAATTTTTATTATTTAATTTCAGAGTTATTCATAGTTTATCAAAAAATATATTATTTAATAATAAACTTTTATGATTTAATCTCATAATTTATTATTTACTAAAAAATTACTATTTCTCCATTCAAAGAATCAAAACATATTTATCAAAATTTATTAAAACTCGTATTGTTCGACGTAGATAGTATTTTTTATGCTTATGTTTCTAATTTTTGAAGATAAGAAATTTGTGGTCGTCATTAAATTAATATATTTTGGCAGGTGCCAAGATCGAACCGAAACCTTCCTCAATAGCATGTAAAGTTTAACTTGAATCATTTATCATTTTATAATTTACAGTTATTATCATAAGATACATTTGTAGATATAATAATACATTATTAAAATAATTTATTTTTGTGATAATGTATTTGATATATTTTAAAAATAATCTTTCGATGACAACCGTAGATCTTACACTGATCAAGTATCCAAATTGAAAAAATTTCTATTTGATCCTTGATAGGATACGCCCAACCTCCCACCACTAGCAGCCCAAACGAGTGGCTAACTTAATGTTGCTTCTACCTTACACGCCCGAATGACACCCCAAACTCTAATTAAAGGCGGAGTCGAGGACACGATAATGGGGTAACGGTGGAAATCATGGGCAATTATGGTGGAGATCATGGTGGGTTATAGGAGGATCATGATCCCGCCAATCAAGGATTCTCGACAAGGTTTACGTTTATGTATAAATAGGAGTTAGATTGAAGGTAAAGGGTTAGCAAATTCTTGAATACTAGAGCTCTTTGAGATACTCATCAGAATCCGATTATAGTGAACATCTTGAGGATCATCACCCGCGGACGTAGATCTTTCCTCGATCGAACCACGTTAAAACCCCGTGTTCTTTATCGCTTATAAATCTTTCATACCGACGCAGATAGATTTATCATTGGCGCCGTCGTGGAAAACTCTTGAACAAAAAGCCGTGTTTTCTACAATCTAATGGAAAGGACACGTCAAACGCTAGTATCGCCGGGCGATGTCGGTAACAACCGCAGAAGGACGATCGGTGGTCACACAACGCCGGGAAAGGGATTTGACGCCACCACGGTGGTCACACACCGAGGGCTACATGGAGAATGCTTCCATACACCCTCGTGATCGCCGCCCAACGAAGAGGAAGATGCCGACCTCGAAGACGGTGAATGCGAGGTTCACCGCTCCCACGAGGTCCTCGGTCGAAAGGTCCGAGTTCCTCAACGCCAACCTCAATCAATTCCGAGTTTCTCAACCAGAGGACAAACGGAGCGGGCCTCAAGAGTGCCCGAAGTGGTGATTACCGCAATCGAGGTCTTCACCTCTGCAGAAATAATCAACGCTCACCACGGCACAATAACCGCCCCAATACCAGGTTCATTCGCCTCGCACTCTCCGCGGAGCCGCTCTCCACCTCGGCGTGATACCCATGTGAATGGGCGGGAAAGAAGGAGGAAAGACGGTCGAACTCCCTCAAGAGACGACGACGCCGCTATCGATCTCCCACTTCCCGAGAGGATGGTAACGAGCTCCCGGATTCGACCGACACGGACGAATTATCTCCTTTTCAAGGAGATTCGATACACCCCGCCACAGCGATACGGCTCCGAATATTCTTTGCATACGATGGCCTCGAGATCCTTCCGACTTCCTATTTGCCTATACCACCAACATGGCGAACGAGGATGGAAGATTTCCATATGTAAGGTCTTTCCCGAGGTGTCGATCTCCAACGCCGACGTTGGTTCACCTCGCTTTGCGTAACATCATCCATTGCTTCAAAGACCTCATGGATCGGCTCAAATGGCGCTTTTACCAAAAGATGCCGCCTCAACAACCTTCATCCGATCTGCATAATCCGCCATATGGACGAGACGATGTCGAATTTCGCCTCCATTCATCATGGAATCCTTAAAATAGATGAGAGTAACGATCTCTACATCATCAACGATTCAAGAACGGGATCCGACCGGTGCTCAATAAAGAGATCACCACAACACCAAGACAACTAGTCGCTTTGGACCTTGGTCGACAACTTTGTCAAAGGGACCAGTCGACCGGAAGAAGAGAGATCGGGACGAGCAATGATCGAAGAAGGAAGCGGAGGATCGGGCCGAGGCCGAAGCGCGAAGTGCGTTCGAAAGAATCAAAAGGGCCCAAGAGAATCAAGGTGGGACCTCGCCAAACCCCAGTAATAACGAGCGCCTCTATTTAAATCCGTATGGAAATATTTGAGCTTCACACCGAGCTCTTTTCAAAACCTCCTCCTATGAAAGGAGGATCCAAAAAGTCAACGGAAAGTATGTGACTACCACCAGGGTACGGTCACGATACGTAAGATCGCAAGTCCTCGAGCTCACAGATTGACGAGCTCGCCAAGCGAAGGAAATCAAGAAGTACATCGGCCGACCTGTGGTCGGGTAATAAAAAGCGCAGAGGAAATGGAGGTGGTAACAATGCGGACCGACCTCAACGGCAAACCCGACACGAAGATGACGGGACGAAGGTCCCAATGCAATGGAGCAGTGTCTATGCTATAACCGGATGCGCGGTTAGTACGACGAGGTCGTCACTTAGAAATGAAGCTCGAGGTCGACCCCGAGGAGCCGAAAAACAAGCGACTCGGGATGGAGAGAACATCGTGTTCTCCAAAGACGACCCAAGATCCAAGATCATGCCTCACGGGACGCCATTACTATACAAGTCGTGGTGGGCAACAAGAATGTACATCGGTCTACATCGACATCGGAGCCTCCGTTAGCATCATATTCCGAGCAGCTCGGATAAACTTGATGTCGGAGGAATTCAGTACACCCCGCACCTTCCCGCCATGCGAAGCTTTACTCAAGAGACAGCTCAACCCGAAGGTGTCATTACCCTTCCGGATTCTCGTAGGACGTGCTCCCGTGTCGGTTACCAAGGCCATTCAATTTTTCCCGGTCCGAGCTCCCTCCATACAACATTATCACGGGAAGAGATCGTCAGACGCAATCAGGCCGTCCGCTCCGTGTACCACCTCACCATTAAGATACCCACCCCGTGGGAGTGTTAAGCATTCGGGGTGACCAAATGGCGCTAAAGAATGCCTACGAGTCTCAACCCAAGACGCGGCCTTACCTCGTGCCTAGCAATTACGAACCCTCCAAGTTGCCACCCGGGACGATCCGACCGAGAATCTTCACTATATGACGACGACCTTCCAAAGTTGTCAAGGTTGGTACCAAGGTTCATCAATATTCGCCAATGTGTCACGCAACTTCTAAGGGAATATAGAGATGTATTTGCATGGTCTCCATGGATATGACCTGGGTCTCGCCCGAGCTCATAACTCATCGCCTCAACATCGATCCGCTACTAAACCGGTTCGGCGTAAGAAGAGAAGTTTTGCCGCGGAGCGCAGCCGGTCATAAGAGACGAGGTAACCCAACCTGCGAGGCTAAAATCTCAGACGAGGTTAAATACCCAACCCGGATGGCTAATCCGTTGTAGTTCGAAGCCGGGAGGGATGGGGCATGTGTCGACTATAACGACCTCAATAAACACCGCCTAAAGGATCATACCCTCCCGACATCGACAAGAAGGTGGAAGCATTGGTGGGGCATGAGATCTTCAGATTTCTGGATTTATACAAGGGATACCACCAAGTCCTGATGAGCCCGGAGGACGCCCCAAAAACAGCGTTCATTATCGACTTGGTGTCTTCGCCACCGGAAGATGCCTTCGATCGAAAACGCTGGAGCTACCTACCAAAGGATGGTGGACGCGATCTTCAAGGATCACATAGGGGAAATTGTTGAGGTCTATGTCGACGATATAGTAGTCAAAAGCAAAAAAGCTGAGAACTGCGCCGTTGACCTCGAAACTATTCTTCAGCTCCTCAGGTCGGCCAACCTCAAGCTCAATCCCCATAAGTGCACATTCGTGGTGAAGACGGGTAAATTTCTGGGATGCTGGGTTTCTCGAAGGGCAAAGCCAATCCTACCAAGGTGAAAATGGTGCTCGACATGCGGGTCCCAAGAACCATCCGTGAAATACACAAACTCACCGGATGCCCGCCGCCTCACCGATTCCTATCTCGAGTGCCGAGAAGCGCCTTCCTTCTTCAAGATCCCGAGGAGAGCTCCAGATTTCACCGGGAAGAACACCAGTCGCCGCGACGGTGAAGGAATATCTCACGACCACCGACACTATCCGCCCCAAAGCAAGGTGAAACTCTATCGTTATATCCGCCACCCGGACGAGGCAATCGATGATGTATGGTGCGAGATGAGATGGGACGGCAACTCACCATCTACTTCATCGGTAGGGCTCTCAAATGACCGGAGACGAGGTACACCAATCTCGAGAAGGTAGCTCGGCCTTGGTGAACATAAGCGACGCCCGCCTTACTTTCAAGCTCATTCCGTCCGTGTACTAACGGACTTACCTCTAAGACAAGTCTTATCAAACCGAGTCATCGGACGTATAGCTAAGTGGGCACCGGAGCTCGGCGAGCACGACATCTCATACTCCCCTGGCCGGCCATAAAGGCAAGCCCTTGCATTTCTGGTGGAGGTCAATTCACCGAGGTCGCCTCTACAGTGAGGTCACTCCCGCCTCACGCCGGAGGAACTGTCCTTGCATCACCCGTTGGATGTTGATGATGTATGTGGACGGAGCTTCATGCAAGACGGGTAGCGGAGCGGGCATCCTCCTCGCCCAGATAAGCAAGAAGTGACATACGCCCCCGGTTTACCTTCCGACCACCAACAACGAAGTGGAATACGAAGCACCGATCTCGGGACTCGCCTTGCAAAGGAATTGAAAGTGGACAAAGTCCAGATATTTGGAGATTCCTGTGTCGTGGTAAACCGTGTCTTAGGCACATACGAGGCTAAGGAGGATCAAATGAAGCGAAGACTGAGAAAGCGAAAGAGATCTTGGCCTCATTCGATACTTCAAGATTAATCAAATCCCACGAGGGAAAACAATGAGTGACATCCTTAGTAAATTGGCTTCGCCATCGGCAAAATCCAAGAGAGGAAGTTCATTCCGAAGCATTGAGGCGCCCACGCGTCAGCGTTATCTCAGAGGCTGAACCAAACTGGATGACGCCCCTAAAAGCATACGTGGAAGTTGGCACACTACCTCAGGATCGACTTGAGGCCAAAAAGATGATGGTGAAATCCCAGAAGTATCTTATGTATGAGGGCTCTCTCTGGGAAGTCTTACCTTCAACCCTCCCGAGGTGCCTGGGCGTAAGGCCGACTACGTGCTTAATGAGATTCACAGAGGATCTTGCGGAAGCCACATCGGCTCCCGGGCTCTTTCAAAGAAGACGTTGAGGTCGGGATATTATTGGCCCACCCTTATTCAAGATTCAGCCGAACTCGTCAAAAAGTGTCCGAAGTGCCAGCTTCACTCCACCGTCAAGAAGCTACCCCAGACCGATCTGAGCAGCCTGCAGAGCCCATGGCCTTTTATGCAATGGGGGATCGACATCGTTGGTCCGTTCGACCGAGCACCAGGTCAGCTTCGATATTTAGTCGTTGCCATAGACTACTTTACAAAATGGGTCGAAGCTGAGCCACTGTCGAACCTCACGAGCAAAAGGATTCAGACCTTCGTATGGAAGAATATAGTCTGCCGCTTCGGCATACCGCACATTCTGGTCTCGGATAATGGCACCCAGTTCGTCGATAAAAATTTCAAGGAGTGGTGCGAAGAGCTCCAGATCGACCAACGCTTCACCTCGGTCGCACACCCGCAAGCCAATGGTCAGACCGAGGTGACGAACCGTACAATTATACAAGGATTAAAGAAGAGGCTAGACCGAGCTAAAGGCGATTGGTGAAAACCTTCCCAAGTCCTCTCGGTCCTACGTAATCCACACCGGACTTCATGCGGAGAAACACCTTCACTTGGTCTATGGAACCGAGACCGTCATACCGGCCGAAATTGGTGCACCGAGCCCACGACTCTTCACTTTGACCCGGATGGGAACGAGGACGACTGCGGACCAACCTTGATGCCCTCAAGAAAACGCGAACTCGCCTTCATAAATGAAGCTAAGTCTGAGGCCGGTCGCACGGTATTACAACAAAGGGTCAAAGCCTCCGACCGCAAGTAGGCAACCTCGCCCCACGAAATAATGAAGCCAGCAGAGCCGAACGCCTTAACAAGTTGGATCCGACATGGGAAGGCCCATACCGCGTTAACGAGGACCTCGGCAAGGGGCTACAAACTATCTCACCTATCCGGTGCGATTATCCCCGAACAGCATATTTCTCATTTAAGGAGGTACTTTACATAGCTTCGATTCGGATCACCTTATGTTAGTCTCCTTACTTGCTTTGCAAGTGCGATGTTATATACTTGTTGAATAAAATATTTATTTTTCTAATGAGTATTCCATTTTGTTGATATGCGAACATCTATTTGGATATACCGCATTTAAACCTTCACGAGGGGACGCCCTCACGAAGATGAATAACCCACTAAGTAGGGTACTCACTAAACGCGCGCCGCACTCGTAGATTACTCATTAAATTGAACGTCTCAGTGCAACGCATACAGACTACTCATTAATTTAGAAGTCTACATGCACACATACAGATTACTCATTAAATTGAAAAATCTACATGTAAAAGACATCCGATCGATCTCACCAAATTATGTCAGATACAAGATAAATACATTTACGACCAAACGAAGTCCTAAGCTATGTTTATACCTCTCAAGAGGAAAAACGTACACTTCGAAACGAGTCTAAATACATTTATACCTACATACAAAGTCCTGCACTATATACACTCATTCGGGCTTCCGGGCTCCGCCTCGCCGAGACTCACCGAAGCTGAGATAGTTCTGAACAAAATCCCTGTGTCGACGATGAATACCCGAATGAACTCGGTGCCTCCACCCAATCTATGAGGACGGCACCACTCGGCCCGCTCCGGTGCGCCTCGACCCGACGCTGGGCGGATTCGCCCGGGATGCGATCCTGCACTGAGGCCACACCTCGACCCCGTGAGCTCGACGCGGCCGGGACCATGCCTCGCCCCCGAACTGCCGCCCTTCCACCTCGACCGCCGCCCGCGCGCGCCTCGCCCGACCGCCCGCCGCCGTCCTCTAAGTGCTCTCTTCGTGTGGACCCATTAGACGGAGCACTTGGCGTGATCGCCGTAGCCGCCTCCTCTTGTGCTCTTCAATTATTGGATCGTGGCGCCCTACCAGACGCTATTGTGGGGCCCGGGGCATGCGTCGCTTATAACGATATTGTACATCCGCATGTATTTCGTGATGTAGTCGAGGCGGTCCTTGAACTTCGCCATTTGGCCCTCCTCATCCCTCGCACCATGCCCATCGCCAACAAGCTCGAACTCGATCTTGGCTTCAGATATGGTAGTTCCACCATCCGCGGATTACCTTCTCATACTCGCATGCTCTTCCGAGATCCGAGCGCTCCTCCGTTGTCACCGAGCCGCCTCGCATTGCATCGATCGTCCCTCGATCACATCTGCAGATAAATCAGCCCCGGACTTCGAGTTGTGTAATCCTTAACTTTAAAGCCTCATTCTCGATGAAGGAGGCGGACCACTTCATGATCGACCTCATGCAACTTTTGTTTTAGTTCGGCTGACGATGCAGAGCCGACATCCATGCCGGCGAGAACGAGTCACCCCAGACCGACCTCCTCCAAGGCCACCTCTTCATCCTTCTCGCCAGAGCACCTCGGACTTCTTTCACTTTGTTAGTAACTCATGATCGAGTCCGAAGTATCGAGATGAGGAATGCTAGAAATAAGACAACACACAAGGCATTTTAACAAGATATGTCTATTATTCAAAATGGAAGTTTGTACAACACAGGGTCCTATCGATCCCGGAAAATCAGCCTATTACATTAGGTCCACTGACCTCAGGCTCATTGTCGGACTCTCCGACCTCCGCGCGCCACCGCCGCTTTGCCTCCAAGTGGTGCCGATCTCCGGAAGGATGTCCGAGCTCGGTCCCGCCTCGGTTTCGGCTCTCAACTCGACAAGGAATGCTCAAGCTCCACGCCTTCATCTTCCTTGACCGAGTTCTGACCTCCGCCGTCGAGAGTGTGAAGATGCCAAGGCATCCACCACGGGAAGGAGGTCGCCCAACGATTATGCGGGCATAATTCATGCATACCTCCCGAGGTGCGACTCAACCCAACCGTCTTGGGCCTGTCAAAATCAGTCTCTCATTTGCCGAGCTTCTAGGTGGGCACATCATCCGCGGCCTCATCACACCGCCGGTCGGAGATGAAGGAGGAAAAACTCTCCGACTGATAAGCTCTTGGCGAAGGCCCTCAAGATAGGTCCTCGCCCGCCAAGAAGCGCGCTTGTCTGTGGCTAGCTTCCTCTCCGCCTCGGCAGCCTCCTCCCGAAGCGCTCCACCCGCACGGGCCACCAGTAGGTCCGGTCCTTCTTCTTAAGGCGCCTCCGCCTTCTTGCCACCGGCGCTTGCCTTTGCAAGTTGGCGTCCGCCCGGCAAGATCCGGTAGCGGATTCAAGCGGCCCTCGAGCGTCCGCGGCGGCCGGCCTTTCTCCACGGCCTCAGACGCGAGGCGCCTCAACAACAAGACCGCCATGCGGTGCATCTCACCGCCATCGAGGCCGCATCCCGAATATGGAACAATTAGCAACACGTAACAACAAAATTACAAGGAGAAGAGTAGCGACTTATACCTTTGGGAAGGATAAAGGAGGCTTGGAAGCCGGCACCCGGCAGAGGTCGGCCATGGACCTCGATCTCCGGTCGGGCTCGAGGTTGCTCGAGGACCGATCATTAAGTCCTCAGGCGCCCACCACCACGCTGTCGTGGGTGGACTCGCCGCCTCGCCTTCTTCCTCGCGGGGCCCTTCGATCGGATGGTGCGGGCGCGGCGAGCTCGCTATATCGACTTCTCGCTAGGTCAATTTTCACCGATACAGAATGAGAATTTCGTTAGCACAACGAAATCGACGGGAAATAAAGATAAGAAGGTTGCCCTCACCCAAATCGGACCGACATCGAGCTTCGACCTATGACACTCAAATTTCAAAGATTGTTCGAGTCATCCTCGGATAATTGATCGACAGATCTCACCCATATCGCTCAACTTCTCCATGGGGCCTGTGGGATTAATTTTCACGCCCTTCATCGCACCAAGGCCCCACTAATACCTCGGATACCCTCAACCCGCAGAAAGAAATATCTATTTTGCGGTGGGATACCTTCGAGGGGACGCTATCTTGAACTTCAAAGCGAGGTGATAGATAATACACCCCTATAGACTTGATGCTAAAAACGATCAAAACCTCAAAAAACTCCTCGCCTATGCCATAATAGCCAACCCTAGCCCAACAACCGACCTAATAGAATTCGAGGTCGGTTGGCATATGGGGATCCAAAATACTCTTGAAGGCTTTGGAAAATAGGGCAAAAGAAACCTAAGCCCAGCTATTAAACTATCTACAAAATGGTAATAAACCCTCCTGAGGGCCATCGCCTCTATCATTGGGTTTCGCAGCACCACCATGCATCCTCCGGGATGTGGTATTTCTCGCAACCTCCAAGAGCTCATCCGTCGTTAAAGTTGATCTCGCCGCACCAATCCTCGATGCCATCCCATACCGATGACACCGTGAAACCACAGAACTAAGTCCTATAGATTTACCTAAGCGGTTATGGCATATATAATCCTCACATCGAATCGGGCCGCCGAAACCAAACCGAACCGTAATTATCGTAGCGAAGAGGAATGAGAAGATGAAGAATACATACTTACTTTTTCCGAGCGAGATATCCGATTTCTTCAACAAAGTTTGAAAGAGGAATTGGGAATTTCTGGTATGCTCTCCGAATAAAGCGTCGAAGAAGAAAGTGAACGATTGCCGCTTTTGGACCTATTTATAAGACATATGGCGCCTAAAATCGCCGCTTCGCTTATCACACGTGCTCATCTACGATTGGATGTGTGATCGACGCTGCACGCTGCTCAAGCGCCCAACCACCACCGACGCTGTATGACGACTCTATGGAAACATGCATCGCCGCCCGATCACGTAATGATTACATTGAGCTCGGACACCGGACTACGCCCATGTCCTCCTCGCATCGGGCAGAATCTTTCGTGTCGGACCTCGATGTCCGCCACCGATCACGTAATGATTACATTGAGCTCGGACATCGGATTGCGCCCATGTCCTCCTCGCATCAGCGAAGTCCTTCAGTCGGACCTCGACGCCTCCAAAAGGCAAGAGCCATACAAGTCGCACTCGTCTTCAAACACGACCACCCAAATTAGACCTCGGTTCCTCGTCAACGAACAACGCCTTACAAGAGTTTCTCCTTCGATTCGGACCTCGACGTCCCACATAGGAGCGAAGCCGCTCACACCAAACCTCGTGTAACCTATACAAGATTCAGTCATAATTGGCTTCCTTGTGCAAAGCAGAGACAAGAACCTTCAACGAAAACTTCACCAAGCAACATCCCGCCTCAAGAAAGCACATTCTCCGCTCACCCTCGGCAAGGCTATTCTCGACTTTTCTGGGGCTATGATAGGATATGGCCCAACCTCCCAACCCACTAGCAGCCTGCATTTAGCCGGGCCTAACTTAATGTTGCCCTACTCGGTTACGCCCGAATGATGCCCCCAAACCCTAATTAAAGGCGAGTCAAGGACACGATAATGGGGTAACGGTGGAAATCATGGGCAATTATGGTGGAGATCATGGTCGGTTATAGGAGGATCATGATCCCGCCAATCAAGGGATTCGTGACAAGGTTTACGCTTATGTATAAATAGGAGTTAGATTGAAGGTAAAAGGTTAGCAAATTCATCGAATACTGAGCTCTTCGAGATACTCATTGTAATCCGATTATAGTGAACATCTTGAGGATCATCACCTCGTGGACGAGATCTTTCCTCGATCGAACCACGTTAAAACTCCGTGTTCTTTATCGCTTTTATAAATCTTTCATACCGACGCGCATGCATTTATCAATCCTCTTCCATTTTAGATATCTATTTATGCTTATCAAGAGCTCACAGATCATTTAAGAAAGATAAATACACTAACCTGCCACGTGCGATCGTTTATCTTTAAAAATATTGGGAGTGGCTTAAAATACCTTTAGGTGATCATGAATAAAATTAGATATGAATGAAATGCATTTTAGAATTGAATGAATATATGAATGAAATAGAATTAAATATATGATTCATATGGCTGATCTGTACAATGAATGAATGAATATGAATGAAATAACCATTATTTTTATAATTTATATTATTATTACTGTGATAATAATTAATAAATTAATTAATTATTGTTATTAATTAATTAATAATATTATTATCACTAGAAAAAATAAAAAAATTGGTTAATCCCATGTTTATTGGAATAGCTAATACCATGGGAGAGATGAAGAATAACTAATCTCATGTTCATAGGAATAAGCATTCATTCGGGAATGTGATTCCTACCGTAAAAATCTTACCAACCATTAGATTGTGAATGAATGCATGAATCACCATTCCATATTATTTCTATTATCATTCCATTCTTGCATATCAACCGTCACCTTAATGATATCAGTCATTCTACCAAGTAGTTTCAAACAATGCCACATTCAATATTTTATTTCAGAAGCTCGATAGCTGCATCACAAATGAGTAAGTGAATCGAGGGGACGATAAATAATTTATCCAAACAATCGCAGTATGAGAGTTTTCGTTCTCTTTAGGATGTTCTTTGTAGGTATTATACGCTTATTCTCATAACTACTTAACTATTAAATCATCGTAATTTAATCATTCATATTCTCATGAGCTAAGATAAGATTGCTTCCATGATAGATATTTCCCTTTTTGGAGCAAAATAATTTGTCCCGTCGATCAAGATTGCCGAAGTGACGACCTAAATTTGTTGAAATCGACATTTAATAAGTCTCCTTAAAGGAATTGGGAAATCGATGTGCAGTATTATTGAGGTGTGTATCTGCCAAGAAAAATATATCCAAAGTGAATCGCCCGTTTAATAGTCATACAATTACAATGTATTAGCATACGAGGATTCATCAAATTTGTGTCCATGTTTTGTGTTTTCTACATTTTAAATGATAGTACAATATTTTATATAGAGTTTAATATCACTTTTTATTTTTTGTGTTTTTTCCTTCAAAAATCCCAACTTTTATAAGTAGCAAAAATATTCCGATGTTGGACTTTATTATCAATTATATCTTTGAAGCAGACCTTCTATTTCTTATAAGTTAATAGTATCACTTTTTTTATTTTAACCTTTTGTGTTTTTTTCTTCAAATTTACCGACATTTGAAAAGTATCAAAAATAGTTCAACATTTTATTTTATTATCACTTCTATCTATCTTTCGAACAGGTTACCAAATGCCAAAACAGTGACAACATAATAATAATAATAATAATAATAATAATAATAATAATAATAATAATAATAATAATAATAATAATAAACTTTGGACTATATTTGATATTTTTTTTATAAAGTTAAGAAGATTTTGGGGGACAAAACGCATAAGGTGGGAATAGAAACTGATTTAATTCATTTTATTATTGGATTTTGTATAATTATGCATAATTAAATTATATTTGTTATATGCTATATTGCATTTTATCCATTTAAACGTCCTTCTACCTTATCTTGTTATTTTGACATTAGTTTAATATTGCATCTGTTATGACTGTGCACATCGATTATAAAATGGTATCAACTATAAATTTTTAAAATGAACTGGCTAAATTATAATACTAAATATAATAACGTACACCCACACAATGTGTCATTTCCTATTCATTGCTGACTAATTTATACGATTATTCTCTCCGATTTGCAGTTTTGGGCGGATGAATATATTTATCAATTAATTGAAAAAGGTGGAGAGAGTATGTGTCTATTCTATTAAAGAAGGTGTTCTTAGTCCAAGTTAGAGAAGAGACGAGGAAATAAATTAAGGTATATTTACTCTAAGTTTTGATCCAATCGCGACTTTAATAATTACATAAATTACGTATTTCATGTTACTTGATCCAACTGATGTAGCTCTTTCTTCAGAATTTATAAACAATGCATCATACTCATACCTTCAAGATTAATCATTATAAGACAAAAATTGTTGGTCAGTTTTTTATCGTATTACTACATCTCATTTTTGCTGTAGTATTTATTTTATGCATGTACTAATAAATAAATCATTATATAAGTAAATAAAGTAATATGCATTCATACGAGAAAAAGAAATCATTATTTGACAAAAAAATGATTTGAGTAGGGAATATTTTGGTTGTTTCTTTTCGAAAGTGCATAATGCTCTCCAGTAGTATGAGCAGTAGTGATTATAGGAAGTAGAGATAAAGAAGGTAGACAGAGTGGCCCAAACGGATGCGTTATGAGCCCACATGGATCTTCTAATTGTGAGGGATTTGAAAATTTGAGGTAATAGTGGGATCTAATTATTTGGTTGGATTTTGTACTTTATATTTACTAAAACGTTCACCCTTCAAATATCAATCATATAAAAACAAAAAATAAGAATTTGATTGGTTTGATTAGAATAATGTTGGGTCCTATATATAAATATTTTTGAAGTAGATTTCCCATATTTTTTTTTGTTGGATGAGCCTCATCATGAGGTACAGACAAATATTACGTAATTAAATTTTTATATTTAGATGGTTTAGTTGGTAAAATAAATGAGTTTGAAGTGAAGTGTTCTGCATTTGAGTTCCAATTTCTTGGTTAAACTCGACGTTCATGGCTTGTCTAGTAAGGTTTATAATATGGAATAAATGATTGATGTATATTTGACAATTAAGAATTTAGTGAAGGTCGGTTTGTTAGTAAAATAAAAAACACACATAACATTTGACGTTAAGTTCGAAATCATTATTTTAAGATGTTTTTAGAAGCGAAGCGACGGACGAGCATGACAAACATCTTTTCAATAACACGGGCTTTTGAACCCAAATTCTTTCATTTCAGGTCTTTTTGAGCTTTTTAATTTTTAGTTAAATTTTTGTTTTATTTTTATTTAAGGATTTTAAAATAAGAAATTTTTATCCTTAAATACTTTGTTTTTATGTTTTCAGAGACATCACTGATTTGGATTTTTCAATAAATTTCATTTTTAGTTGTAGAACGTTTTGTCTTCAAGATATAAGGTCTCGTGTTAGTTTGCTTTTCTTATAAGATTTGTAAATTATTGCACACATAAATATACTTTATCAAAAACATATTTATTAGTAGGGACAGCAAGATTCTCCTCAACAGGAAAAATATTCATTCATATTTATATATTGAGTGATGATTATCTTGATGTATAATCGAAAGTGAAAATCTACTCTAGAAAGTAAATCGGTATTCAAAGTCAATATGATGCTAGTCACCTATATGACAGTGAATTTAAATATCTACACGGTATTAATAAGATATAACCACCTATCACGGAAGACCATCTTAATAAAAATTAGTTTCTAAACTTTAGCAACATACAAAAATTACTTGAAGAATGAGAGTTAAAGAGCTGTAAAACTAGGAGTTAAATACGAATAAAGACATGTGTATATAGGAATGAATTTTAGAATAAACTTTTGTTCTCGTAAAAATTAAAATTTATGCCTTTCCATATAACAATATTACTGAAAGAATTCAGTGCCCTGAAGCCGGAACTACTATTGCCAAATTAAACTGTGTTGTAAGTAGAGTAATGTTAACAACATTCACAAGTAATATACAATGGAATTGAAAGAATATACAAGATACTTTTTTGCAAACTATAGCTATAAATAATTTGCGAGTGTCTCACGACCAAATCAACTATGCCAAAAACTTATGGGTGGTCTCCTGTGCGTGCGGACAGTTAGATAACCCTAATTAATTAATTAAATTCTAATTTTAATTAGTTAGTTTAATAAAATTTATTTTTAAATTAATAAATTATAATTTTGAATTTATATATCTTAATTTTGAATTAATAAACTCTAATTGTGAAAAAATAAACCATAATTGTGAATTAATAAACCTTATTGGAATGAATAAATCCTAATTTTGAATTAATAAACCCTAATTTTGAATAATAAACCCTAATTTTGTATTAATAAACCCTAATTGGAAATAATGAATCCTAATTTTGAATAATAAATCCTAATTGTGAATCAATAAACCCTAATTATGAATTAATAAACCCTAATTATGAATTAATAAACCTCAATTATGAATTAATAAACTATAATTATGAATTAATAAATTTAATTTTGAATTAAAATTATAATAAAAATTAATAAATTTAATTATACATTAACAAAATCTAATTATCATTACTCGCCATAATTAATATATAATTATTTTAACAAAAGACAAGAATGGGCTTACGGTGAGACGAAGATCACCCAAGTTTTTGGCAAAACTTATTTAGTCTCGTGGTGTCTTTATAGATTGTAGTATTTCCTGAGGATAAAGCCACTAATCTACTTACTACAACAAGACAAAAATGCAGTCGACAACCTATTGAGGTTAATAGAAACGAAACAACATGTTGAACAAGCAAGATGCCTAAAACTTCAATCCCTGCCCAGTCTAAATGCAATAATCAGTTACTTCACCGATCTTCAATTTTGATACCGTCAGTCTAAATGCAATAATCAGTTATTAAAATATAAAAGAATAAGAAAACATGAAGGAAGAGTCTAGACTGAGTGTGTGACATCTGCAATGTTGGGCCCAAGGAAACGGACATGACTCAAGTAAGTCATGTGGGGTAATTTTGAGTTTTTCTTTATTTTGATCTCAATAGTCCCAGGAAATAATTAAAATAACAAAAAGTCACGCATTTAGTTTGTCGGTCAATTTTTAAATTCAGTTCTTTTCATGTGAAATCAGCTACGTGTCAAGTCTTGCACCATTGAAAAGTCACATGAAATGAAATAGTGTGGAAAAAAATGGAGCAAAACATACATTTAAAAAAAAAGAGTTATAATTACAATACGAGAATTCCAAATATTCAACTTTGTAAGTGATCGATCTTAATTTCGAAGTGAAATAAACGCTTGTGAACATCGAAGATTTACGTGGTTCGATCCGTGAATAAGATCTACGTCCACGCAAAAGAGAGAACAGATGTGTATTGAGGTATATAAGTGATTCAAAGAGAGTGAATGAATCTACGTCGCCTAATCTAGCCTCTATTTATACACAATGTATCGACCAGATCTCGAATCCAAGTCTTCTAACTAGGATTCGAGATCCTATCCTCTCGAATTAGGATTCTTTCGGATACTGGTGAGCTTTTCTGCGCCCCACCGACTTTAGAGTCTTCACGGGCCGAACTTGTCCAGCCGAGCTTGATGTCGTTTACTTCATTGGGCCCGATCTTGGGCGCAGTGGTTGGTCAGATCCTATCACAACCCTTCCAAAAGACGCAAAACGAGGTCGCTTTGGATTGGGGTTGTTGTGACGGCGGGGTTTCGACGATCTTACATACTTTTCATTGTCGACTCAATGCTTCCGACGTCAGATATCGATGCGCAGCTCGCAGAGGCGTCTGCCGAGGTCTTTTGTTGTTTGTATCTCGCGCGGTGTCCCGCTTCGCACCGGGGCGCCATGCCGAGGTCTTCTCACCGGCTTCACCTAACGAGGCGTTATGCCGAGGTCTTACGACCGGCTTCACCTAACGGCGTTATGCCGAGGTCTTCGACCGGCTTCACCCGACGGTGCCTTATGCCGGGTCTTTTCGACCGCTTCACCGACGGGCGTTATGCCGAGGTCTTCCGACCGCTTCACCCGACGAGGCGCTACCCCGAGGTCTTCCGACCGCTTCACCGACGGCGTTATGCCGAGGTCTTCGACCGCTTCACCCGACGAGGCTTACCGAGGTCTTCCGACCGCTTCACCGTCGGCGTTAAGTTGATGTCTTTGGGACGGCTTGACTTGTCGGCGTTAGTCGAGGTCTTGTGAACGGCTTCACCGCCGAGGCGTTAGGCCGAGGTCTTCTTCGGCTTCACCGACGGGCGTTATGCCGAGGTCAAGACGGATTTTCCGCCGCTGTCGAGCATCGACGCGGATACGATTTAACGCGCATTTAATCGCGCGTTTGATTCCCGATAAAGTGCATATTGGGGAATGTCTTCCTCGACACGCAATATCTCTTATCACTTGCTTTACATTTCTCTCAATTTGAAAAAAAAAAAACCTCTCTCGCCTGCGAGAAACACTTTATTCTCGCGCCATCGACGACTTGAAGCTTCGCCTTCTTCATCGATAACCAAAAGTAAGTAATGGCTACCTCTTCCATTAACGAGTCGTCGAAAGGCCAAATCATGTACATTCTCGCCTGCGGTTTAGTGTCTCACTGCTTTTACCCGTATTCATACGCTCTTCGAGTGTAGTCTGCGCTTCCTCGGTGGGGATTGCGGCAAAGTGTCTTCTTTTCTTCAATCCTGTGTATTTCGATATTAGGGATATATGTTTTCAATATAGTATTCCTCTAGTATTGAGTTCGTTGCCCCGTCCGGAGGACAGGGCTTGTGCCCTCCGATGGTTTTATTACTGCACGAGGACGGCCTCAAGGCTGGTCTTCGCCTTCCTTTCCTTACGTATACTTTGAGTTCCAAGAGATGTTTGGCTATCTCGCCCAACTCGCCGAACTCATTCCCGCATATGACCGCCTCTAGGTGTCATGCCTATAGCATAATTTTCCTTTGACCTGGGGGTCCTTCTTCGCCAGAATCGGCGGCTCGGGGTGGTATTATCTATCACCCCGTAGGAAATTCAAAGCCAAGATTAAGTCGAAGATCTCAGTGGCGAAGAAGTTCTTCTTCCGGTTTGAGGACATATGGAGTTCCATGGCGATCCGATAAGATCGTCGATGTGTTCGTTGACAAGGACTTCGTGACCGGAGAGACGCCGGACAAAATCGCCTTGTTGACGAGGTCTTCTCCGAGGCCGAGCTTGCAGGCGGAGCTAAATTTCTTATGATCCTACCTCCGGGGTGGAGTCGGTGAAGGGTGAGGCCCTACTTTTTTCTTTATCGCATGATTATCGTGTTGACGCCGACCTATGTATTTCTTGGTAGTGAACCCGCTTGAAGGAAAGAAAGAAGAAAGGAAGGAGCCGATCTCTCGTGGTCGAACCGATCTCGTGGGCGAGCCGAGGTCTCCGACTGAAGGATTTCGAGGACATGCCCGAAATGACCGTGGGGCCTTCGAGATCCCTTCGCCGCAGCCCACTCAAGCGCCAAGAGGCGGAAGGATGTAATCCCCGAGTCTCGCTTCGCCGAGGCCGAAAAGTAGATCGTTGGTTCCAAGTCGGCGCCTCGCCTCTTTCCCGAGGTTTTGTACCGTCCTTATACTTTGTGTTGTAGTATAAAACCGTGTTTTTCGACCGATGTATATAATGTATAGGGGTCGAGGACGTGGCGGCCGAGGTGTTAAAAGTATCGATCTTATATCGGATTACTTGAAGCGGCGCCATACGCAGTTTGTGAGGTGGCGGTAGATGTTCGGGAGGTGGAGGCGGAGAATACCTCCTTACTAAAGAAATATCCGAGGCCGAGGCTAAGGTCCGGACCTCGTCAAACAGAAGCGGTGACGCGACGGCCATTGAGGCGGCGGCGAGGCAGGTTGTCATGAGGCACTGTATGAGGAGGGAGGGCGGCCGAGGCGGCGAAGTCCGAGGTTGCCTTGATGAAGGCCGAGGTGGAACAGTTCGCCGTCGGAGGCGGACATGGCGAGCTCAGGGAGACGCCGCGCTTTGCGGAGGGCGCTCATGTCGGCGAAGCCCGGATGGTCTCGACGCGGCAAGTGCTTAATAGCCGCCGCCTCGGATGCAATCGAAGATGTCGCCGAGACTACCTGCACTGGACAAAGCCAAGTATGGGTGCGAGGAGACCGAGGACAATGTCCCGAGACGGCCTATTTTGATGTGATCGTCCGCGGCCCGGGCGAGCTTCCGTCTGCCGCAGAACCTCGCCTCCTCCTGTTCTTTTGTCCGCGGAGTCCGCTCGCACTGCCCCGTGGATCGGGATCCCCGACCAAGCTTTATTATCCGATTATGCAAAGGGTGAAGTGCGCAATGATGCTTCAGTGGCGCCGAGACTCGGTGGTTCCCAAGAGGCCGGTCAGACGGGCCGAGACCCGGCGGAAGAGGCCGCGGCTATCGAGGCGTCGAGGCGGCGAATGTGGACGTGGGCGAAGCTTAGGAGGGTCGAGTTGATCCCATCTTTTACCTTTTTTTTTTTTAAATGTAAATGTACATTGATTTTTACTAAGGGCATGTTAATAAAATGACAAGTTTATGTTAAGAAACTTATCTTTTTATTCATTGTCTCTCGAATGCTTGATGCTTCTCCTGGTTGAACCGAATCAAGACCTATCGCGGGCTCTTGAGTTGAAAGAGGTCGAACTCCTCCATATAAAGGCGGCTTGCCACGTGCAGCGGAGTCCGATGTCACATAGAGCCGCCGAGAGCCGTGACGAGCTCCGTGCTCGCCTTTTGAATGGAGGAGGCGTTCGAGGTCGCGAGGAGAAGGCGAGGTGATAGCCGGAGCATGCCGAGTACGAGGAGGTTATCCACCGAAATGGTGGGATGACGATCCCGAGGTCGAAGCGAGGTTGTCGAGGTCGCTGCCGTTGTTCGAGGTACAGCGCGAATATGGTGGGACCTCCGGCACCACGAGCAAAGACGCTGAATTGAAAAGGCTCGGGAGCATATACAAAAGCGTCATCGCCGACAACCACACTCGACGAAATACTTCGACGGGACGCAGAGGCCTCTTCTTCACGGAGCTTCTCGCCAGAATAAATGAACCTAATTATGACGATCGGAGTGGCGCGCAAGAGAGGCGTGCTATTTTCCTCGAACGTCGTGGACCTCCATGCGCCGAGACCAGCGCCATCAAGTGGCCGAGGCCGAGCTCGCAGAGCTGCATCGTCAAGTGACCGAGGTCGTGTTGGCGGGCCCGTAATATAGATCGAGGACGAGGTAGAGGTAGGATTAGTATAGATGAGTCAATTCGATTTTCTAGGGATTGGCTCGACTTTTCCCGATCCGCTCCGTCCTCGTAAAATGTAACCCGTACATCTTTTATTTAATAAGAATGGTTTCTTGTTGTCTTTGTATTTGAATAAGAGTAATATGCGAAAGTAGTTCGTCCTCGTGAGAATTCCGCTCGAAGAAATCGCTCGCACGGGCAGTGTAGGGTTCTGCTTTTACCGAGGTCGTCGGGAGGGTGGTCCCCTTCATCTACATAGAGAGAACGCTCAAATAAACGAAGGTAGTCGATCTCGTATGTAGGAATGGTTCCTGTTTTGCCGAGGTCGTCGGAGGGTGGTCCCTTCATCTACATAGAGAGAACGCTCAAATAAACGAAGGTAGTCGATCTCGTATGTAGGAATGGTTCTCATTTTTGCCGAGGTCGTCGGGAGGGTGGTCCCTTCATCTACATAGAGAGAACGCTCAAATAAACGAAGGTAGTCGATCTCGTATGTAGCATGCGCGTTTAAATTTACATTCGTATGAAACGAATGTGTCGACCTCCGTCGAGGGAATTTGTCCTCCGTAGAGGGTAAATGATGTGAAGATTAATTATGCATTAGTGACAAGTAGAACTCGTAAAAATAATATTTTATTGATAAAAGACGACGCGACCACCAAATAAGACTCGACTCTAAACAGACTTTAAAATATGACCGAACAAGACCCGACCGACACTTATGCATAATATTTCTTGGATGGATGATGTGCCATCGTTGGGTAATTGCTCACCGGACAATTGAGCGAGCTTATAGGCCCTTTGCCGAGGACTTCGTCGACCGGTAAGGTCCTTCCCATGTGGCTTCCGACTTGCCGAGCTGCGCTGGCTTTCTCGACTTCATTATTTCGAGTACGAGGTCGCCCACTTGAATTGTCGGGTTTTAACGCTACCGGTTGTAATACCGAGCTACTTGTTGCTTGTACCGAGCTTCCTCGATGAGGCGAGGTCTCTTTCTTCGAGTAAGTCTAGATCACTCGTAGATTTTCCCCATTTGCTTTGGCGGAGAAGTCGATGGCACGAGGACTCGGTACTCCGATCTCGGGGATCATCGCTTCGGTTCCATACACCAAACCGTATGGTGTTTCTCCGCTCGAGGTCCGAGGCGTTGTTCGCACGCACCATAAGACCTGTGGTAAATTTTCCACCCGAGGCCTTTAGCTCGGTCGAGGCAGTTTTAGACCTTTACGATGGTCTGCTGGTAACTTCGGTCCGACCATTTGCTTGAGGATGGCCACCGAGGTGAACTTTGTCGATCCAAGCTCTTGACACCAATCTTTGAATGTCTTATCCGTGAATTGTGTTCCGTTATCCGAAAGGAGGATATGGGGATGCCGCGACACACTATGTTCTTCCATACAGTTGAGGCGTTTTGCTTGTGATTTTCGCCAAGGCTCGCTTCCACCCACTTCGTGAAGTAGTCGATCGCAACAATTAAAAATTGGAGCTGTCCCGGTGCTTTACAAAAGGGCCCACAATGTCGATCCCCATTGCATAAACGGCGAGGGCTCATGACGGAGGCGAGGTCGGTCCGTGGTAATTTGGTGCGTTCCCATGGATTTCGACACTTGGACACTTTTTACGAGGTCCATTGAGTCTTGGAACATTGTCGCCAATAGTATCCCCATCGCACGACTTTCTTTCGACAAGGCTCGGGGTCCGATGTGGCTTCCGCATCGAACCTTCGTGTATTTCTCGTAGAACATAATTAGCTCGGTTCGCCCCAAGCACCTTAAGAGGTTGGAGATATGACTTTCAGATAGGACTCCTCGCTCAATTGATATCGCAGAGATTTGTTCAGATCCTCCTAGCCTCCAAATTGTCGTGGGCGATTCACCTTCTCCAAGTACTCTCGAATGGGAGTCATCCAATTGGGTTCTTCATCCGAGACTATGTTAACCTCGGCCCGCCTTCGCATCGCTTATGCTCCCCGCTGACTTCCTCATCTTGGCGGGTTCGTTGATGACGAGGCCAATTTACTTAAGATGTCACCGGCTATTTTGCTCCCTGGGATGCGAACTATCTGGAAGTGTGAGAAAGTCCGTTGCGACTTTTGCTTTTAAAGATACTTCTTCATTCGCCGCTTTTACTCGTATTTTCCCAACATTCGCTTACGACGACTTGAGAATCATTGTGAACTTGCACGGCTCAGATGGAGACTTTGAGCGAGGCGAAGTCCCGCGATCGATGCCTCGACTCCACTTCGTTGTTCGTATTTTGAATGTGAACCGAAGTGAGTAGGCGATCTCTTGGTTGTCCGGGCCTAGGAGTAAGATACCGCTCACGCCTGTTTTCCCGTAAGCCCCGTCAACGTAGAGTTGCCAAGAAGACCGGTGTTTCAACCATCGGTTCGGCTTTGGCATCGTCGTCGACGGACTCGGTGGGCGGGTTTTCGGCGACGGTTAGCCTCGGCAAGGAAACCGCTAGGCTCGACCTTTGATGGCACAGCGAGGCGAGAAGGATATATCGTGCTCGCCCGATTCGATTGCCCATTTCGCGATTCTCCACGATGCTTGCTCGTCGATACTTGCCAAGTGGGTAATCAAGTGAGGACTTGTATGGCGATGTGCATGGAAGACGGACGTAGTCTCCTCGCGGCATTTACCAATGCTAAGGCAAGCTTCTCGGCCGATACTCGCTTAAGGCCTTTAGTGCTCGGCCGATGAAATACACCGGAGCCGACGTCCTTCTTCGCACTGTGATCGCACTTATGGATTCGTCCGAGGCGGCGAGGTAGAGGAAAAGGACCTCTCCTCTTCGGGACGGATAGAGTGGGAGCTCGGCGAGGTAGCTCTCGAGGTCTTGGCGGACTGTGCACCTCATCCCATGAGAATTTGGGGCTTTTGAGTATCTTGAAGAAGGGTAGTCGCTTATCCGCGGCTTTTGAAAGAAAGCGGCTTAGTGCGGCTATGCGACTGTCGACTTGTGTACGTCATGGATGGTCTTCGCATCTTCATTTCCAAAATGGTTTGGACCTTGGTGGGTTTGCTTTTAGCCCTTCTTGTGAAACCCAACACCCTAAGAACTTTCGGCACCGGACCGCAAACGTGCATTTCGGGATTGACTTTAGGTTGATTTTCCGAAGGCCGAGGACGATCCGGAGGTCGGCCACATGCGCTTCTTCCTTGCTGACGACGATGTCATCTACGATACCTCCACATTCGACCTATGTAGGGCTGAAATATTTTGTCCACCATCCTTCGATAGGTAGCCCTGCATTTTAAGGCGAATGGCATCTTTTATATGCGAAGACCCGAAGTCGGTAATGAAGGCTCGTCTTGGCGGCGTCTTCGTCGTCCATCGGGACTTGGTGATACCCTGTATAAGTCCAAGAAATCAAGACTTCAGATCCGACCAACGTCGACCTTCTTGTCAATGTTGGGAAGGATAGCAATCCTTTGGGCAATGCTTGTTGAGGTCGGTGTAGTCGATACACATTCGCCATCCTCCTCCTTTCTTCACCATCACGGGTTGGCTATCCGGTCGGATATTCGACCTCGAACAAGATGCATGCTTTTAATAGTTGGTTCACCTCGTCATGAATGACTTGGTTCCGCTCTCGCTGAAGATTCTTTGCTTCGCCGAGGCGGCTTTATGTTCGGGTCGATGTTGAGCCGGTGAGTGATGATACTCGGCGAGACTCGGTCATGTCGAGGGAGACCAAGCAAACACGTCCCGAAATTCCCTTAGAGTTGGATGATCCGATCCTTCACTTGGTGTCGTGGTGAAACCAACCGGACGACCTTCAATGGCTCATCTTTGTACAATGCGACATCTTCCACCGACCGCCGTGGAGTGGCGATGTCTTCGGGACCCAACTCTTGGGTTTCTTTAATTGCTATGCACGTGGGTGTTGGACCGAGGTCCCGCACCGTGAAGGCAACTTGCATACACTCGCTTGCTTTCGATCGCCTCGGATCACGGCCGTTCCCTCGTGGTGGGTATTTTTATCGTCGGGTGGTGCGTTGAGCATATCGCCTTACATGCGTTCACCAATCTCGCCCTAGTATGATGTTATACGGCGAGTTGGCCTTCACTACGGAAGAACCGCACCACTGGTCGAGGTCGTTGGTGCTTTCCCCACCGTGACGGTAGCTCGATTATTCCTTCCGGGCGCTCTTCCGGACGAAGCTTCGGAGTGGCGGTGTGCTGTGAGGTGTGCTTCTACTCTAGCTTGTCAAAGCATTCCTTGAAGAGGATGCTCACCGACGCCATTGTCAATGTAAACGCGTTTTACCAACTTATTTGCGACTACTACCGGATCACCAACGATCCCGCGAGGTAATCGTCGCAGTACGGGTCGCCCTGAGAAGGTGATCGCCCGTCCTTTCTCGAACCTCTTATTGGTAGGTTCGCGGTTCTAAGACTTCGGCATCCGCGTCAGGAGGACTTCGTGACTCACGGGGAGCCCCGTAATTGTGGAGACCACCCGTCATATTGGGGCTAGTCATCTCCTTCCTAAATCGGTCTTGCGCTTTGTTTTTTGTAGGCACAATTTCCTCTTCCTCTGCTTTTTCTTCTTTCGACTTTGGTCGGCTTGGCGACTCGTCTCGGTATTTCTTGTGATCCGTCCGAACTAGCGACTCTATTTCACCCATGAGCTCTTTGCACTCTTCGATGTCGTGCCGTAATCATCATGGAATGAGCAGATTTATCCATAGGTCGGCACCTCTTCCTCCCGCCATCGGTCGAGGCTTCTCGAGCAGTTCATATGGAGTCGTGAGATTTACGCTCTCGGCGTCGATGGGGTGTCTTGAGGTCGCCCGAGGCGTCGCGGACCGAGCTCGGACTTTATCGAGGCGATGTAATCGTCCGTGGCACTTGCCGCCTTGGTTCCGATCTTCCTTCCTTCGCCTCTTCTTCCTTTTCCGGGGTCTGCGCTTGCGCGCCGCGCTTTCTCTTGTCGGCCTCGTCCGCTGGCGAACCGGTTGGCTATGCGCCCTACTACATTGCGAAGACGGGTTCGTGCCACGATCTCTCGGATAAAGCCCCGCAAGATGCCGTTTGAAGGCCGAGATGACTAACAGTCGTTCACGTCTTCGACCTTCAAACACCCTTGTTAAACCTTGTCATGAAGTCGTGATGGACTCATTACGACTTTGTCTTATGGTGAGGAGGTGTCGACGACGTTTTGATTCCGCCTTTTGGAAGAACCTTCGTGGAAGGCAGCCATCGTCGCGATAGAGCCGATGCTTCCGTAGGTAGACCGTCGAACCACCGCGGGCGTTGTCGACGAGTAACTCCGGAAGAGTTTACACATATGGACCGAGCCGAGACGCTGGTTGATCATGTTGTATCGAAGCTGCGAGAGGAAGTTCGTGGATCCCTCACCCGTCGTAGGGGCGATGCTTGGTATCCGTACTTATCCGGGAGAAGTGTTGAGTATTCTATTTGAGAACGGGTGGCTATCTTCCGTATCCATCGAGCCGCCCTCCGAGATCGGGACGGAGTTCGATGATCGAACTCGCTTAGGTGACTCGGACCAACCGCGCGGCCCACGATGTTTTTCTGCGCTGCTCGTCCCCTCGAGATCGGGAGAGTTCATTGGATGGATTTATTTCGCGATCGAGGCCGGCTTCGCGGCGATCACGACGTCCTCTCCCGCTGCTCGTTCGCTGTGCGGTCGGTTTGGGCCCCGACCTCTCGTTGTGATGCCTCGTATCTAGACGAGGCTTGGTGTACCGCTCTTCGTGACGTGGTCGACCCGTGCTTCACCGAGGAACCGAGAAAGCTCTCCTTATTTTTCTCGAAATCCTCGACGACGCCGTCGAGGTTTACTATGAGCCGGAGGTTCCCCGGATTATTGCTACGATCGCCTTCGCTATGGTAACTCGCCGCCTGCGGGCGGGGTGTCCGTGCTCGTCGAGACTTTCGATATGCCCCTCGGGGTTTCTTCTCCGATTGGGCTCTTTCCGAGTTGAGCTCGGCGTTCCTTTCGCCGCCGGCGTTGTTGTTGCGTGACGGTCCCGATGCACGGCTTCGGTGTACTGGTCATGATTATTTCCGTAAACGGTGGTTGATCGAAACACAATATTTCGCTTCCACGCACGGCGCCAATGATCGATCTTAATTTGTAAGGAAATAAATGCGCAAGAACATCAAGATTTACGTGGTTCGATCGTGAATAAGATCTACGCCCACGGGCAAGAGAGAGCTTGTATGTGTATTGAGAGTATAAGAAGTGATTACAAAGAGAGTGAATGAATCTATGTCGCCTAATCTAGCCTCTATTTATACACAATGTATTGACTAGATCTCGAATCCAAGTCTTCTAACTAGGATTCGAGATCCTATCCTCTCGAATTAGGATTCTTTTAGATATACCGAGCTTTCTGCTCCCACCGACTTTAGGAGTCTTCATGGGCCGAACTTGTCCAGCCGAGTTTGATGTCGTTTACTTGTATTGGGCACGATCTTTGGGCGCAGTAGTTTACCGTATCCTATCGATAGGTTCAATATTAACACCAAAATATTTCCAACATTCAGTGTAGTTAATATTCTGGAGTCTGCTTACATCCTATGCTTTCCATTTAAACCGTATATTTGTAATCTTCTTCCTTGATTTCTTGTGTTTTTATTAGGATTTTAGCAAAGGTGAACCGTGTAGAGAGTCAGTGGTCAAAATAAGTTGAAATAGTTGTAGTATGCTTGATTTATTATATAGATGAAAATAAATCCATGCTTTGTAGGAATATGCCAAATCCAATATAGATGAAAATAAATCCATGCTTTGTAGGAATATGCCAAATCCAACTTGATTGACTTGCATGATTAAGTTGAAAATGCACTATTATCTTGAAGGCTAGGATTGGAAATGTGGCCGAAAACGACTCTCTAAATGTACCTTTGTATATAGATGTTGCTCAAAATTCACTCCTTAATTACGCACGGATATAGAGAAAAAATCATTCCCTAATACAATAGTTCAACCAGCTCCGTCAACATTACCTGTTAATTGCATCTTCAATTATCCAATTAGAATCAGAAAGCAAATGATTGGGCTCGTAAAATAAAGGCTTAAAAAAATCGGGCCTAAAATGTTTGTTCAAATAGTTTATTGGACTTACCAAACTTCAAGCCGAAAGAGCCTGGGGTTTTTTGGCTAAAAAGTCTGCATAATTTTTTTAATGTAGAAGTTAAAAAGATGCATCCAAGTTTCATGAAATGAAATTTCTTAAAGTATCATATTATAGTACTTAATATGACTCTATGTCTTTGTATTATCGTTTGGAAAGGTTTAACCGGCGGCCCGATGTACTGAACGGGGTTAGGTTGGGCTTCGAAATTTTCAGCCAATAGCATTGTGTAGTTGGGTCGAGCCCGCGTAGTATCTAAAACCTAGTGGATTTGGCCAACCCTACCCACCCATTTTGCCACTTCTAACCGCTGATAATGTGGAGTAAAATCCCAATACAACCACTTGAAGAGATGAAGATGAGTTGGTCAAATCAGATGCAATTGAGCAAAACGTGATGAGAATGGATGTTGAAGAAAGAAGAAGTTGTTCCTCCAACTAACTAGCCCAATAATGGAACTTGAATACGAAGAATTAACTTAAACATAACATGCATATGACAAAATATAAACTTATATGTTGGTCAACGAGAGATGGAGGGAGGCGGCGTAGGCGCCATCCGTCTGCGCCCATCATTTTTAAGTAAAATTTTATATATCCTCTTATATTAATATAAATATTCCTTCAAAAATAAAATATTCAATGTCCCAAAAATTTGTTATAAACTTTTGGTGTCAAATTTTGTAAAAAAAATCTTTTATAAATAATATATTGTGCATCATTTAGATATATTCAATTATATCTCCATAGCGAAAAAGGTATTTTTGTTTTTTTCGCGCGCCCATTATTTGTCGACCTACCGCACGAGGTTCACTGGATGAGCGAGCGCGTGTTGTGAGCTAGCGTACCACGAAACATATTCATGTATGTAACAAGATATACTCATACATATAATAAAACATAAGTATGTTGTTGGCCAACGGATGTTGGCATGCGTTTCTAGCATACTTCAAAATGGAAGCTCATATATATGTTTGTGTTTATTTATATACATAAGTATGTTCAATAATATGCATGGTTTGTTTTTCTGTATCACATAACATATCAAATTACTAATTTACTATTACTGTAGCAAAATCAACGAAAAATAGCTTAAAAATCCAAAAGATGTCCACAATAAGATCTGTGAAATGAATAGATGAGATTGAATACTACATATTATTTGAAGTTTTGAATACTATATAATCTTTTTTATACATATAGAGATAGGATCTAGTAGAAATCATTTTTAAAATAGTAATAGAAATCAATCTTTACCATTCATTTTTCAACCTAATGATTACTCTTTTTTCTCCAAATATATATTTTTTAAATACAAAGTATATCAAAATTGATAAAAAATAAAATAAAAAGGGTAAAATAGTAAAAAAATTAAATTATGTGACCTTGAGTGATAGGATTTGTCGTTTTCAGTACTATGTGTCAAGTATGTGCATATGAGTGATGTCGTTTTTGGATAATTTACTACATAAATTTTAAAGGTTGCGTCACGGTGGACATATGAGTGACATCTTTTGTTTGTTCTTGCGTTAATGATTCCAGGTTTCAAATAAGAACGCTTTTACATTTTCGTTAGCTATGCTTTCGTCTGTTATTATATATGTTTCAGAAATATGTAGCAAAGATTTTGTCTTTTATTGAAAAAATATGAAATTTGTATACAATTATTTTACAGTTGATGCGATTGATGTGCATAGCATTATTTTCATAATTCTTTTGGGTTTTAAAATTATTTTCTGTAGCAATTCGAATATGCTTTTGTTTTATTCATATATTAGTTTTTTTGGTGACTTTGTCCAAAGTTACTTATTTTGTTTGTGCGGTGTGCTTACATTTTTATTTATGAATACTTTTATATTTTAATTAGATATGCTTTTGTTTGTTTTGAATATTCGTCCCACAAATATCATAACAATTAATATCTTCTTTCAATGTTTTGTATATTCCTTCCACAAATGATTTCAAATTAATGTCACATGATGAAATATATTCATCATTATTCTCAGCAATGTTCATTTCAACTGTTAAACAAAAACAAAAAAATAAAAATACCAACAAAATGCTTTTTGTTCAATCATGAAATACTTTTAGAGCATGATATATCATGCTTTAGTCATGCACATATATACAAAAAATAAGACAAATAACTTACTCGTCGAATTATCTGCCATTTAATAACTATGACAAAAAGTTGAAAAAATTGTACAGATACGGTAATGGAGATCATGTATCTGATACGTATTTAAAAACAATAAATATATATTGATTACAATAATTGAATATCTAAAAATAGGTAACCATCATATCTTAAAAAAATCCAATTACGAAAATGCCCTTTTAAAAGGCAAACGAAAATAAAAACTATAAAAAAACTAATTTATTTTCAACCGTAGATTTGAAAAGATCAAAGATTATAACTGATTTCTAGTTATAATTTTAAATATGGTTCTCATATTAACCTTCTCATATAAGTGTAAGAAATAAGAAATAAGATCAGATAATGGTTCCGCTGAAAATGCCTACAAGTATAAGAAATAAGAATATATCATATTCACACATCTATCTCATATCAATGGTCCAGATTAAAGGTAATATATTAAATGATTTTAGATTTTTTTTAATAATAAATTCGAATAAGGGTAAATTAGATATAAAAAATTATTTTCTCTACCACTCAAGACGTGAATCTCGTCACTTCCCGATAATCTCGTCAATTATCAAAAAAGTATGAATTTTATAATCTGCTCAATATATGTTGCACAAACTAGTTGTTTTATAGCACATATTTAATAAATATATGACACACATTACACATCACGTAGCATAATTTATTCTTGCACTATCTACACTTTCTGTAGCACATATATAATACAAATAATGCATATATTTAATAAATATGTGGTACACATTACACATAACATAATTTATTATTATACGGCAAATGCTACGAATGCATTCTACTTGTGTAATAAAAAATCTATCTAAAATAAGAAGTTACAAGATATATTGCAACAAATTCCTAATATCAAGGAAATAACCATGTTTAACATAAAATAAAATTACTAATATAACTTTTAAATAAATCATGTGAAATTAGAGTATAGCATATATAGTAATATACGGTAGCACAACGTAAATTAATATTACCCACTGATTTACTAAAATCAATGGCTTAAACTTATTATTATTTCTTACAAATAATAAATATTGGTAAGAATAAGAATTTAGCATTGAACATATAAAGTTGTTGCACTAAATGTATAAATTTGTTGCATCAAATTCAACATATAAAATGTAACAATGAATATAAAGTTGTTGCACCGAATTTGGTGTAACAAATTTATACAATTAGTGCAATAACTTTATACGTTCAATGTTATATTGAACGTAAGAATATAAATATTGGTGAGAAATAAGAATGCAGTATTGAATATATAAAGTTGTTGCACTAATTGTATAAATTTGTTGCACCAAATTCGGTGCAACAACTTTATATTCAGTTCTATACTTTATATGTTGAATTTGGTGTAACAAATTTAAACATTTAGTGTAACAACTTTATACGTTCAATGTCGTATTCTTATTTCTTACCAATATTTGTATTATTATATGATTCATCCCCAATATATATATATTATATGAGGGATGATTCACGTAAGAATGAAAATATTGGTAAGAAATAAGAATGCAGCATTAAACGTATAAAGTTATTGTACTAAATGTATAAATTTATTGCATCAAATTATGTGCAACAACTTTATATTAAGTGCTACACTTTATATGTTAAATTTGATGCAACAAATTTATACGTTAAAAACTGTAATTTTATTTCTCACCAATATTTACATTCTTACGTGATTCATCATATATATATATATATATATATAGTGGTTATCGTGTAGACACTCTTTATAGTATAAACATAATCACAAATATCAACATTTGATAAATCAATATGGACGCTTCACATTCAATGCACAAATTATGATGTAGATGTACAAATACACAATTATAGATAGAAATGTGTATATAACGAATTCAGATGCATACTTAAAAATAACCATTAGATTTTCAAATTTAATGAATATGATCTTTTCTGATTTATTATATTAAGGATTATATAAACGTGAACTAATCCATATATATATGTTCAAATAAGAACCATTTTTATCAAAAAAATCAAGAATCAAATGAATTCGCTATGAAAGTTGATGAATTCGTTGATAAAGTTACTGAATTTAAAAATTCGAAATTTGTCACCCGGGTTCGAATCCCATGAGGTGCAAAAATTTTATTTTTTGGATTCAGTAACTTCTCAGCGGATTCATCAACTTTCATAGTGAATTCATCATTTTTGATTCTCACGTTAACCCTCTCATATATATATATATATATATATATATAGAGGGTTAACGTGAGAACCATTTTTATCGTGAGAACCAAAAATGATGAATTTACAGTGAAAGTTGATGAATCCGCTGGGAAGGTTACTGAATCCAAAAAATAGATTTTTGGCTCCTCATAGGATTCGAACCCTGGTTAAAAATTCTAAATTTTTGAATTGATCAAAAAATGATGAATTCGGTGTAAAAATCAATGAATCCGCTGAAAAATTACCGAATTAAAAAATAATGGAATTTTCACTCTCATAGGATTTGAACCCTGAATTTTTGGATTCAATAACTTTCTCAGTGAATGTATTAGTTTTCATAGCGAATTCATTTTATTCGTAACGTATTTTCATGGTTCTTAATTTTCATATTAAAAATAGTTTTTATTTGAACCTCACAATCTCTCTCTACATAGATATATATAAATATTTATGTTCATTTGATTGTGTGATTTAAATTGTTATTATCTTGTTATTTATTTTCTAAACTAAATTCCGTTACTGTCTTATAACAAATAATATTAATTACATATATAACAAAATATACTTCATACGTCAAACCATCTCACTAGCTAGCTAATAAGTCGATGACGGTCAAGATCAAGTTTAAATTGTCATATTAAAGAGAATGGGCATCTTTTTTCTAACTGAAAATTGAGTAGTTTGTATATACATTTTCATTCCTACTTACTACACTTATTACACTTTAATAGCCCAATTAATAATATAAACTAAAACATATATAGGAAGATGAATTAAATCAAATGTCACGTTTATAAGCATCTAAAAACAGTTATATGGTAGACTTAGAGCCACAGTCTTGCTCTTTCCCCGCCTATTCAGAAGGGAAAGAAAACACTAGTTTGAAGCTTTCAAGATCAATCCCAACATAAACCCAATATTTTCGTGTCATAAAAATGTCTTTCGTTATTTCTTCAACTCTAATTTGAATCGATCTTGCACGCACTGTAGCTGTTATGGATGATTATTTGAAGAAAAACTTTGAGGTAGAAGCCAAGAGGCCATCGGAAGATAATCTGAAGCGATGGCGATCGGCAGTCTGGCTCGTCAAGAATCCTCGCCGCCGCTTCCGTATGGTCGCCGATCTCGCCAAGCGCGCGGAGGCCGAGCGCAAACGCCGCAAGATCCAGGTTTCTTTTCTTTATATATAGAGTATGTTTTCTTACATACTTGGCGTGAGCACCTAGTTGTATAGGATATATATCAAACGTAATTTGTTATAATTACAAACTTTATAACATAGGATGCCTATGGAGTTATCGCCCACGTTGGGTGTCTATCATAGAATTCCTCCATGTAGAGTTGTATTTTCAGGTTCATCTATAGACAGGGAGACGCCGGAAAAATAGTTTGGGAAAGCTAAAATAAAAAGTTTCCACTAATTATAGTTGCTAAAATAAATTTTGATACAAAATAATAAATAGAGTGTTAAAAAAAGTAGGGGGTGCTTTGCCCCCCCAGCACCCTAACCCTGGATCCGTCTAGAGATGCTACATTTAGTGAAATACATGCGACAAAGATTCACGTGTATACTCATCGGATGGATGGACGATGGATATAGGCCGATGACTAAATGTCTTGACTATAGAAATTAGTTGACCATATATGTCTATGACCTTTTGATTTATATTGAGAATAAATACAAAGAGTTTTGCATTATTCATATTGTAAGTCTGTTAGCAATTTCATGAAAATTACATATATAGAAGCATAATTTATGCATACTACTTTTCAGCCACTAATTAATAGTCAAACACGTTAATCATTCATCTATAGTGAACTTTGATTTTAAATATATACTTAATCCGCAATAAATCAGCTCTATGTTAATTTCCGTGATGCAGGTTAGCCATTAATTGCTTTTTTTTTTAATTCAATATGCTGCTGGTACTGCTACTGCATGAAGCAGAGGATTTAGTGGCACTTAGAGGGTGTTTGGCTAAGCTTATAAGCTCTTCAAAACAGCTTATAAGCTGTTTAGGAGCTTATAAGCCCATGTAAAGTGTTTGGCAAAATAAGTTTTTAAATGTTTTATGTTTGTGAAAATAAGTTTCAACAAATTATAAGTTTTCCTAAAAATAAGTAGCTCAACCCCAACTTATTTTTTCATAAACTTGCAAGTAACAGTGAATTTACCAAAATAACCTTACTATGATTCATTATAATCTACATATATACTAACGACTTCACATCTCATCAATTTTCTCTCTCTAATTATGATTTTCTCTCTCTAACTCAAGATTTTTTTCTAGTTTATAAGCTAAATTACCCAAACACTTTGACAACTTATAAGCTCTTCAAACATTATTTCTTATAAGCTCTTGAAACATCTTATAAGCTCTTAGAGCTGATAAGCTCTTTAAAATAAGCTTAGCCAAACAACGTCTTAATTTGTTTTGCATGTCAATTGTTTTATTTTACTGATTGCTGCTAAAACATCGTATGAACTATGCTATAGTTTTTGAATGCACAATGCAGAAGGCGTACTAAGATTTGTGAATTCTTTATTAGCAAAATTAGCAAACTCTCTCTAACTACCTAACCTAAGAGCTATAGTTTGGTTTAATCAAAAACCAAACCACAAAATTTGATTTTCAGTTATTAAGGATAGTTAGATTCAGTTATAAAAAATAACTGAGATTGACCAAATAGATCAGATAGCCAGGCCATAGTCACATGCTGGAGTAGAGTTTGAAAACATAATCCATATATCAGTTTTAGTTCCCCCAATTTTGTCCAAAGTTGTCTCGTGATATAGGTCGATATTTTTGAACACCTTTTGAATTGATAATCTAGAATGCGTGGCTTAGAGACTTTATTTTTTCCTTACTAGCTGAATGGTGTAAATGGTATTTAAGACGTATGTATAAATTATGAATTTAATAAAAGATAAGTTTAATTTAAATTTAAATTTTTGGAAGTTACTAATTAGATGATCAAACTTTTAAAGTGTTTCATCAATGTTGTAACCTTTTGATTTGTACATAAATTTGTTCCTTCTAATTTTTTGCACGAGTTTAATTAGTGTTGGGATTAAACATTCATCCGACACAAAACTTTAAGTTGATTGGAGGCTTTTGAAGCCAATTGTTTGAGTTATCCTCCATGTTGTGAATTTTATCGTTAGACATCTGTCGGCCAAGTATTGGTTGGGAGTTAGAGCTTTCCGCTTGCAATATCGGACGTCTGACGAAAAAATTGACAACTTGGGAGAACAATTGAGACAATGCGTTATAAAATTCTCAATCAATTTTGAGTTTGAACATCATATGAATATCTAAATTTCAGCTCCGAACTCATACAAAAAATTGGAATGATCAAGTTTACTTCAAATCTAAATATTAGGACATTATTGAAACGCTTTAACAATTAATTCTATTTTGCAATAAGGTCAAAAAGTTGAGATTTTAATTGCAATGATCTCATTTAATAATTTATATCTCAAAAATTAGTAAATTTTATCAAAATCGTAAGGAGTTTGGACAAAAATGGTTCTTATCTTATATATCACAATAAATAAAATTTAAAGAAATATATATTAAATTAATAAAACTATCCTTAGAATTTAAAATAATTAAGAATGTTATAGGTATGTCAAAATTTGCAATAGCACCCATATATATCTACATATAATAGTAATAGATAATACTAGAAAGTAGAAAGATTAAACTCTCTTCGTCGCCTCTTAAGAAAAAGAGAGAGAAACTCTCTTCGTTCAAAATCAAATGCAATAACTTCCGAAGCCTTCGAGAATTTAAATCTACACAAAGTTTGCTTTCCCTCATTTTCTCAAGTGGCCTTACAGAACTCGATCCTCTTTTTGCTTTTGTATTTTTTCAGGAGAAGATACGAATAGCTTTGTATGTGCAAAAGGCGGCATTGTATTTCATCGACGGTAAACTCGATCAGTCACTAACCATTCATAATCATATATATGCTTAAACCAAACTATCATTCATCGCTACTCATTTCTTACTTGTTCGTCACCACATACAGCGGTGGATCGAACTGACAAGCTTCAAATCCCGGACGACGTGAAGCAAGCCGGTTTCCACATCAGCCCCGACGAGCTCTCCTCCCTCGTCCGCTCCCACGACCTCAAGCGCCTCGACTCCCACGGCGGCGTCGACGGCATATCCAAGAAGCTCTCCGTCTCCCTCGAAAACGGCCTCTCTCCCAACGACATCCTAACCCGGCAGAAAATATTCGGCGAGAACAAATTCATCGAGAAACCCCCTCGACCGCTATGGATGTTCGTCTGGGACGCCATGCAGGACCTCACCCTCATCATGCTCATGGTCTGCGCCGTCATCTCCATCGGCGTCGGAATCGCCACCGAGGGCTGGCCCAAGGGGATGTACGACGGCATCGGCATTATCCTCTGCATCATCCTCGTCGTCGTCGTCACGCCGTCAGCGACTACAAGCAGTCGCTGCAGTTCAGAGATCTCGATAAAGAGAAGAGAAACGTCACCGTTCAAGTCTGTAGAGATGGGAACAGAACCAAAATCTCCATTTACGACCTTGTTGTAGGAGATGTTGTTAATTTGTCGATCGGCGATCAAGTGCCTGCAGATGGCTTGTTTATATCCGGATACAGTTTGTACATTGATGAGTCGAGTTTATCGGGGGAGAGCGAGCCGGTGCAGATAGAGAAAGGGAGGCCTTTTCTACTGTCGGGGACGAAGGTTCAGGAAGGATCTGGAAAGATGCTTGTGACTTCTGTTGGGATGAGGACGGAATGGGGGAGACTGATGGTGACTCTGAGCGAGGGCGGAGACGACGAGACGCCGCTGCAGGTGAAGCTCAACGGTGTGGCGACTGTTATTGGCAAAATAGGGTTGGTTTTCGCGGTTCTGACATTTGTGGTGCTTACTGCGAGATATTTAACTGTGAAGGCTATTAATGGTCATATTACAAATTGGTCGATGAAGGATGTGGTGAGTTTGTTAAATTTCTTTGCTGTCGCGGTTACTATTTTGGTGGTGGCGGTGGCGGAGGGGCTGCCGCTGGCGGTGACGCTGAGCTTGGCTTTCGCGATGAAGAAACTGATGAACGATCGGGCTCTGATAAGGCATCTCTCCGCGTGTGAGACGATGGGGTCAGCGAGCTGCATCTGCACGGACAAGACGGGGACGCTCACGACGAATCACATGGTGGTGACGAAGATTTGGATGTGCGGAGATGAGAAGAAAGTGAATGGTAATGTGCTGAGCTCTGAGAAAGTGAGGAAGGTGTTGATTGATGCTCTGTTTCTGAACACAGCTGCGGATGTGGTGAAAGGTAAGGACGGGAAGAGTGAGATCTTAGGCTCACCGACAGAGACGGCGTTGATCGAATTCGGATTGTTGTTTCAGAAGGACTTCAGAGCACAAAGACAGGAATCCAAAATCTTGAAAGTTGAGCCGTTTAATTCAGTGAAGAAGAAGATGTCTGTGCTGGTGGAGATTAAAGGTGGTGAAGGCCGGAGAGCTTTTATCAAAGGTGCATCGGAGATTATTTTCGGAATGTGTGAAAAGATCGTGGGGAAAGATGGGGAATCACTTCCTATCTCAGAAGAACAGAGGAAGAGCATCACGAGCGTGATCAACAGTTTTGCCTGCGAGGCACTGAGAACGCTCTGCCTGGCATACAGAGATATGGAGCCGTCATCTGATGAATTATCGATCCCTGAAGAGGGATACACGCTCATTGCGTTGGTAGGGATCAAGGACCCGCTGCGCCCGGGAGTTAAAGAGGCGGTGGAGACATGTTTGAATGCTGGGATTCTGGTGCGGATGGTTACAGGCGACAACATTCATACTGCCAAAGCCATTGCTAAAGAATGTGGCATCTTGACTAGTGATGGTATCGCCATTGAAGGTGCCGAGCTTCGTGATAAGACTGCAGAGGAGATGAAGGATGTGCTGCCCAAACTGCAGGTTTGACAACATATAATTTGTTGGATGAATGAATGGATGAAATTATTAGGTTGAGGAGTTGGCTTGTGCAGGTTATGGCACGATCGTTGCCTTTGGACAAGCACAAATTGGTGTCCATGCTGAGAAAGGAATACCAAGAAGTGGTTGCAGTTACTGGTGATGGTACAAACGACGCTCCAGCTCTCCATGAGGCAGATATTGGCCTCGCTATGGGTATAGCAGGGACTGAGGTCACTATATACTCCTTCCGCTATTAAATAAGTGCTCTATGCCAAAATGAATTTTGTTCTCGAATAAGTGTCATATTTCATAATTTTATGGTAAAATGATCTAAAACTTTTTTTACCCTTATAATTTTTTTACAATATAAAATAATTAGGGGTAAAAAGAGTAAAATTGACGGTGGAGATCCGAGAAAGTAGTTTACACAAACATGTTATATTATAGAGTAATTTGCCTGAATTAACGCAACGCTCATCCGAATTCGTAATGTTTACACAACTTACATCACTACCTTTTTCAATTTTGGCAATTACAATATTCGCAAATTTTCATCAAAATTTGTCTGATATGTATCTATAAAAATTGCGAATTTGAAAAATATTGTGTTACTTGAGACAGTTAACCCCATTTTATGTTACCTAAGTAAATCCTTGCACAATGATGTGGCAACCTCAGGTGGCAAAGGAAAGTGCTGATGTGGTGATAATGGATGATAACTTCACAACTATATTGAACGTTGCAAAATGGGGTCGTTCAGTATACATCAACATTCAGAAGTTCGTCCAGTTCCAGCTCACAGTGAACATCGTGGCGCTCATGACCAACTTCATCTGCGCATGCGTCTCAGGGTCTGCACCGCTGACGGCGGTGGAGCTGCTGTGGGTGAACATGATCATGGACACGCTGGGCGCATTAGCCCTTGCAACGGAGCCACCGCACGACGGGTTGATGAAACAGCAACCCGTCGGTAGGAACGCCAATATCATCACAAAGGTCATGTGGAGAAATATAATTGGGCAGAGTATCTATCAGTTGATCGTGCTTGGCGTACTCCAGTTTTACGGCAAGCAGATGCTCAACCTTAATGGTCAACATTCGGATGCCACCTCAGATCCTTGATCTTCAACACCTTCGTTTTCTGCCAGGTAGATATGCATCTCTTGACATTATATTTTTCTCCTTTGGATGGGTGTCAAAATACGTAAAACGGCACAATAATTTTACTGTTTTTACCCTAATTATTGCATGGAAAATCGAAAAAAAGATTTATTATAATGATGATAGCGGTAAAATTGAAAGATTTGCATCATTTATCATAAAACTGTCGAATGAGACATATTTAGGGACAAGATCCATTTTTAAATATGACACTTATTTAGGGATGAAAGCACTTGGATCAAGTATACCACTTTTCACTGACCCATTATGTACTATTTTTGATTTTTTAAAATTCTTTTAATATATATATTTCTTCAATTTCAATTTTGTGTTTTATTTTAAATATGATTTATTATATCTAATTAGGGTATATAATAATTTTGTTAGTTAATAACCGACTATTAGGGTCGATAAATTCATAATTAAGGTATATAATTTCTTTAAATATAATTTTTTTGTTATGAAAGTTAATTATGATTTTGATGATGGGACACTAAACCCCAACCAGGACAGAGGAAGTATAGATTTTGATCTGTGACTGTAAGACTGTATGATAATAGACTCTCTTTGGACTTTGATGTTGCTAACTTTTTTTTGTTGTGACGTAAACGCAAGGTTTTTAATGAAATAAACAGCCGTGACATGGAGCAGATAAACATATTCCGAGGCATATTGAGCAGCTGGGTCTTCATAATGATCATGGTGTCGACGGTATGTTTCCAAGTAGTGATGGTGGAAGTGCTGTGCAAATTTGCGGGCACCGTTCCGTTGAGCGGGCAGCTGTGGGCGGTGAGCGTGTTGGTGGGAGCGGCGGGCTTAGTGGTGGGAGCACTCCTAAAATGTATCCCGGTTCCCAAAATTCAAATCAGCAAGCATCATGATGGCTATGAACCCTTGCCGTCTGGACCGGAACTCGCCTAGATATATATATATGTTCTCCATTTTCGGCCAGAATCTCTTTGCTGCTGCTAATAATATAATGTTCATTTCCCTTCCAGAAATAATGATCAAATATAGATTTGATTGTTCTACTGATCGATAAATTGTGAGCGTTATCTTGTGAAATTGGATAAGTAGGAGGATCACTGGGATGGTGGAAAAGAATTTTAGTAGTAAATGTGAATTGTTGTTTTTATAAAGAAGATAGTTTATTTTTAAGGGTTAATTGATTTAGAATATATGAATTATATCTCGATTTTAGTTTTGTGCATGACTTTTAAATCATGTTTTCAAATACATAGACTTTATAATAATTATATAACTTTTTGACATGAAGGGCTAGTCCGAAAATCGAAATTGTAAGGTTATATAAAAAATTTATACCCGATAAACTCCATATGGATCAGCCCGAACTAAAAATAACCCAATCGTGATTAAATTAATCTGGAATCGAGTGGGTTGATACAATAACCTGTACACCATTAATTAAAAATGCTAATCAAATCAAAATAAAATTAATATTGGATATATAAATTATTAAAAAACGAACCTAAAACTCTTAATTTTAAACATTAATTATTTTATCATTAATTCAATTCACACATACACGGGAGGTTGTCTTTTGTTTGGGGATAGTGCACTAACGTAAACGCAATGGAGAGAAAGAAATTATCGAGAAAAAGTGCCCTATTCGTTGAGGTCTCCTTTTTAAGATGGTACCAAGAAGGAAATTAAAGATGCCTTTCTTCAAAAAAAAAAGATGTGTTTCTTCAAAAAATTGTTCCCCAATTTTTTATTTATTTACTTTCATTGTCTTTATTTTCCTTTTAGTGGATGCTTGTAGATGGCAAGTCACACCGTGACCTAATACTTTATCTTTTGAATATCAATCAGTCCATTTTAGTAGTATGCCAAATCAACTTTTTGTTTCAGCCTTAGCATATTCCTAGATACTAAATTCACGGTCCTTCAATTCTAATTTTAATTAGAATAAAATCCACGGTCTCTTAACAGTATATATAAGAATTCAAAAGAAAAACAATAGATATAATAATAACTTTGCATTATTAAAATGAGAGACGAAAAGTTTAATTTCAAAAGAGAGATACAAAGTGTAGGCTTCAAATTCGAGACAGTTGAGAGTAGATATTAAGGTGGAATGTTTCCGGGAAATATGTTGAGGTTAGAACAAGTATAAACTAAAAATTTGGGGGGAAAGTTTGATTGAAATTGCTGAATATGTTAGGAGAGGATTTCATATCTAATTATATAATATTAGGAGTAATTGTAAAACAAACTACGAACGTAAACTAATTTTGCAATTTCAAATAATTTGAGAGGTAACGAATAAAATCGTCTAGCAAATCAAAATTAATAAGATCGTGTACATATTTGAATTCAAACACATAATTGGTGATAAATTTATAATTTTTATTGGTATTTCCTTATATATATATATATATATATACCGTCTTATGAGTCTAGATCTATTACATACTTCCACACAGATTCTTGTGAATAATTTTAATTTTTATATAATAGCCCTCCTCGTCCTCTTATCCTCTTCCCAATTGAAATCGAAGCAAAATATATCGAGTGAATGAGAAAAGCATGAACTGCTGAAAATTGAATTGATACAACAAAAAATTGGTTTACGAAGTAAAAGCACCAGCTATTTGAACTAATTAAAACGCTACAAACACTTATTTGCTAACTTATTTCTTCATGCAAACATATATAGAACACTTTCTTCATTAAGATATCCATGATCGAAAGCGTCGTTGATGTTCAAACACAAACACACATCAATTTCTCATGTTTTTATCGTGTCAATATGGTAATTATACAAATAAAATAATATTATACATTAATTTATTATTAATTTTATATGGGTTTGTGTTGTACTTTCGTATTGTAAAAAATTGTCAGCTATATAAGAACTGATAGCGATGGGGTTTTACTGTGTGACATACGCTCCATTGTGGGCCACATTGCGCGGCCACTTTTCTGCCGACTATTTTCCCATTCTTTTTTCAAATAAAGGAAATCCGACCGCCCACATTTTCACTGGTCAGAAAAATATCGCCACATAACACAGCACAAAAAGAAAAAGGAAAAACGAAATTAGATACTTTTAGGATGAGATTACATTCGATTTCGGTTAATTGAAACATAACTACATAAAAATAGCTAATTGAAACTTTTTATAGCTAATTGAAACAGACATCGATCGATTAACCGATTAATCAATCTGATTAATCGATTCGATTAACGATTAACTGAATTTTAATATTAAAATAAAAAATATATTACAAAAATTAATCGAAATTAACTAAAAATAACTGAAATTATTTCATATATTTAATAATTATATATATATATATATGTGTGTGTGTGTACTAATTAATTTCGATTAATTGATTATACCTGATAATCGAAATTCACTTGAAGGGGATAATCAATACTAGATCGAAACCGAAAAAATTGATTATCGATTAACCGATACCTTAGATATTGATTCTCGATTAACCGAAAATCAATAAGCACCCCTAGATACTTTCCACTCTAGAAAACCCAAATTTGACCACGCATATATTCTTATTTGGGAAATTCAAGTATTTTTGTGTGTAAATTTAACTTCAAAATAATATAAAATTTTTCTGTTTCATGTGGTATCTGAATATAACAAAAATAAAATAATAGACTGAGATGTAATGAATTCGTGGTCGTAACCAATAAGCAAATAATAGGTTGTTAGATCATAAAATATTTTATTTCCATTACAAGAACTAGATCAGGACTGGTGTCCAGTATAAGAGATTCTAGATGTTTCGTTTCGTTCCTTTTTTTGTATGTTTCGTTTTATGTCTTTTTCCTTTCCATGTTTTGGAATAGATTGTATAAATGGAAAAACTAGTCAAATAACCAAAAAGAAATTATATATATATATAGTAAGGTTTCAAATAAAAATTATTTTTAACGTAAGAATTAAAAACCACGAAAATTCGCTCTGAACAAAATAAATTCGCAATAAAAGTTAATACATCCGTTGGAAAAATTACTGAATCAAAAAATTCAGAAATTTTCACCCAAGTTCGAATCCCATGAGAGACGAAAAGTTAATTTTTCGGATTCAGTAACTTTCTCAGCAGATTCATCAACTTTCACAACGAATTTATCATTTCTCATGTTCTCACGATAAAAATAGTTTTCACGTTAACCATCCCCTATATATATATATATAAAAATATATATTATTCCTACTAAGCAGAGGCAAGAAGAAATTCGATATTTTAAATGTATTGAATGAAAGTTATCATATATATATAGAGAGAGAATCCTAACATATATTGATAACATTTATACATTCTATTTATTCCATCAAAAGAATCTATATTTAAGAACCCAATATATTGATAATAAAAAATTATTCCAAACAGTTCAAAAATAACATCTATGATCAAAGGGACAATAATATTCCAATATAATCTCGTATGAGGAATTCAAGTCAGCCCTAAATTTGAATAAAATATACAGCCGCTTCTTAATTAGTGAATTGGGGATGGGATTGAGCCACTCCACCTTAATCCGAATTCTTATTTTTCCAGTAAGTGATTTGTATCAGAATTGTTCACATGTGCACTCACGCATGAGACCATGCAATTAAACAATAATGGTTTTCCAGTAGTAATACAGAAGGTTTTTCAATAATAAATAACAATCCCATCCCCAATTCATGAGAGAATTTGTCTTTGTATTAATATTCTTTGAAGCTCAATATATATATAAAACACTGTTATTTTTAGCACAATTATGCATAGTTTTTATTTGTCAAAACATATAAAAGATATATTGATCAAAATTTCAAATTAATTTATATCAATGAGATCGCCTCCCCCGATTTAACCCGGCTGTAGTCACTGTCATTCCTAATTTCCTATTATAATCTTCCATTTTGCTGACATTGTAAACTCAAAATAATTCCAACTAAAAGACCCCCGGTCAAGATTATGACACCAAGGGCATTTTAAAAGTTGTCCATTATTAGTCGTTAAGAAAAATAAAAACAGGAATAAAATACATAAATTTGATGCTTAATATTACCAACCCGAACCCTTATCCGGAGCATGCGGGCTGCTTTTAATGACCACACTAATTATACAAGAATTAGTTAGGCAATCACTACGATATGAATTTATATTCAAAATACTACAGCCAAATTTTGTGATTGGTAATTATAAGTAAGAAATCGCAACGGCTGTACATTTCCCATTTATGGAGATCCCAAAAAGAAAATAAAAGTCATAAAACTGGGACATAAGAAAACCATGTGATAATTCAAATTAATATGTATATATATAGATACTAGGACATAACGTCATATTCCCACAACACACCATATATTAGTGGTTCGTTTACTATAGTAATCACGAATTTGACATTCATCACGTTCATTTTATGAGTGATATGTCGACTTTTATAAAAGTAAAAAAAGTTCGTATCATGTCATTTTTCAATAGTCTTAAAAAATAGTTATGAATTAAAATGTTATCATTAATAATAACTTATAAAAACTAAAGAAAATCAAAATTCGTGAATCATATAGCAATGAACCCTAAACATTCCACATAACCAACAAACGGAAAAAACAGAGGAAGGGTCTCTAGGCATGTAAATGAAACAAAGAATATCTTATATGAATACACTTATATATATGGAGGGCAGGGCCCAGGATAGGTTAGTGGAGAGTCGACATCCAATACTAATCTCGCACTTATTCAAATTCCATACGCCACATGGAAATATACAACACAAAAAGCAAGATGGCTTCGAATCTCCTTTCTTTAACCATTTGATCTCATTTTCATTTTCCAACAAAACCAAACCACCATAACCATGGTGCAGAGAAAGCTCACCCTCCAACTCCACCATGCTCAAACCCAAAGCTTCCCGCACCACCACGACGCCAAGAGCCCCCGAGGCGCAGACTTGAAGGCCAAGAAGATGAAGAAATCGGGCTCGCCGCCGCTTTGCAAAACGACGACGCCGAATTACATGAAGTCCACCACCAGCTCCGCCGCAAGAAAGGAGCAATCACAGTCATCGAAGCCGAGTTCACCATCACCGAAAAGGCCGACAAAGAAGCCCAGCTTCAAACCGGCAAGACAGTACTGTAGTCCAGTCTTAAAATTCGGTAGTGTTGATGCAAAGAGAGCGACGTGCTCCTCTACTTTGAAAGGCTCCAAGTTTCCTGCATTTCTCTCTCTCAATCCCAGCGGCCACTCTGCGGTGAAGGTCTGCCCCTACACCTATTGCTCGCTCAACGGCCATCACCATCCTCCGCTGAGCTCCTTCTTGTCCGCCGCGAGCCGGCGGACCCGAGCTCCGGCCGCTCGAGAAGACGACGATGATGATTTCTTCGTTGAAATCTACATGGCTGGAACAGCGGCGCAGGATCAAGAGGAGCGAGTTTCTGAGGAGTTTTCGCAGGATTCCTTTGATGGCTCTGATATGGATTGGGAGATTGGTTACGGCTCGCTTCTGCAGTATGATTACGAAGCAGATGATGCAGTCGAGATCAAAGATGAGGTCGTAGAGGGAAAGGTTTGCTGTTTCGATGAGATCGTGGTGGATGAAGCTGCACAGGAGTCCGTTGATGAAGATGGTGGCTTCAATTCGGATGCATTCTCTGGCAGCGGTGATGGTGAATTCGAATCCACCGATGATCTGCAAATTTCGGCACCTATTCAACAAGTCCTCGTCCAAGAAGAAAAGGAAACAAAAGATGAGGAAAATCACATATTCTTCGAATACAACAGCACTCCAACCAAAACTGATGTTCAAGACCATGAAGAAGCTGCTTCATTTGATGATCTAGATCACGATTGTCTTCCAAACAAGGAGGCGATAGCAGTGGCCGTGGAGGAAGATGAAGCTGAACACGGTACCTTTAGGGAAGGCAGAGGACAAATAGAAATTGCAGAGGACATTACAGCCCTGCTTCAGTTTGCAGCCAACTCGAAGAAGGTGGTAGAGGAGGATGCTGATGAATTGGGTGGTTTCAATCCACGAGGACCGAATTTCCTGCCCGTGGAGGGGGACCCTGAAGCGGAGAGGGTTGATCTGAGGCATCAGGATCTTGATGAAAGGAGGAATTCGGAGGAATGGATGGTGGATTATGCTCTCAGACAGGTGGTCACAAAACTCGGCCCTGCTAAAAAGAGGAAGGTTGCACTGCTAGTTGAAGCATTCGAGAAAGTCATGCCACTGCCACCAACCAAATTTGATCTCCACTTGAGCCATGCTTCACCATTTGATCTGCCAAGGCCGATGCAGGCGTGCAGCTGATACGCACTGCAGGTAACCCAAGCACAAAGCTACTATGACTAAATCTTTGGACTAAAGAAATCTTGAACGATGTCAAAATCACAGAATGTTGTTGTTTGTCACTTGCAGATGATTTATCCTATCCCACGCCGGATGCCACTATTTTATGGGAGGAAGAAACAAGTTGAATGTAATGGTGTTGAACTGCCAAGTATGCTGCAAGTTTGTTCACTAGTGTGATGCTGCCTATGTTTGTTTTGTGTTTTGTTTCCTTTTTTTACAGACAGTATCTGTCTAACCTTGAGCTACTTGTGTCTTGTTTATCAGCTGGTTTTAGTACAAAATGTGAGCCAGTGCCTGCTTATAATGGAAATATAACATATGTTCACACATTTCACGAGCGGAAGTAGAAAGTCTATCAAAATCTCACAAGTATACGAAGTTAGTTCTAGAACATGAACAAGTACGTTTTCTACTACAAACACTTAAACAGAGTGAACTGAAACAAACATCCTAGATTTAGTACCATGCAGATATCCCTTCTTATAACTGAGCATAGATTCCTGTCTGAAATGAGCGCATTGGCCATGCTCTGCTGCATCTGTGTACTAACAATGAGCACTGTTGAATAATTTCAAACAAATATCTGTTTGAAGGAAAATTTTGAGGGTCAAATTAAGAAAGGTGACAACTCTATCTTCCAAATTTTTAGCAGTCAGAAAATTTACAAAACAAATGGAGTAAATCCGTAGGCTTTAACTTGCAACATTTCTGGTAGTTATAGAGTAGAGACAAGCAGAGACGAAACAATCGAGTGGTTTTTGTGTGCTCTGCTAGGCTAAGGAAGTAGTGTGCTGCAAGCTTACTATGTTTCATATGGTTTTCTGCTTTGTTTCACAGACGTATCTGTCGACCATCAGTACATGTTTATGATGTTATCAGCTTTTGTTTGTAGATTTTGGTAACACCATAGTGATACATAGGAGAAGCACTCCAAATTTCTTGACATGAAATGAATATTTTCTGGAAAATTCAAATCTATGAAATGAAATGAAATGAATCTCACTTAGATAAAGAGGATCTGACCTCATCTCTTTCTAGTTACGCTCACTGAGATTAAACTGCGGAAGTACTCAGATAACAGCTTCATATTATATTCAAATTTTTAGCTTTATTTACAGCGCATTTCTAAGAGTGAAATGGAGAAAAGATGTCCTACAAACATGGATAATATATTGTGTTTAATGTACCTGTATATTTACCGTTTTGAATGTTCTGACACATTTTTGAATGCCGGGAACACAAATTTCAGTTTCATAAACAGAATAGATTTAAGCTGAATACAGCCTCGTAATTGCAATTTAAGGACTTGAGAAAAGAGGAACAGAAAGAGATGCATATATAGCTTGTCAATAAAGAGATGGAGAGCTATATTTCTCCCTCAGATGAGTGGAGAAGCTTCATGATTTCCATAACAAGTATCCAGCAACCAATCGAAGCCTTCCACATTAGATTGTCAGAGTCGTAGTTGTAAGGCAGACTTTGTCTGTAAGCAAAGTGCACTCAGGTGTCATGGCTAGAGCTGTCAATGAGACCAAAGGGTCAAGCCAGGCCGCAAAAATACTAGTCAAAATTTATATGAAATTATTTTGACCGCTCTTATCATGGCCCTTAGTAACTATGTGTGCATCTTATTTCAGAAAATTAGTTGAGTAATGCAAACGCATGAAAGATTTATATCCAAGTTTTTCAACAATTCACATTTCAAACATATATCATGATGCAAATTCTGAATCATCTCTTTCTCTGTATTCATGCATATAATCACTTAAAATGCAACTTTCAAGTTTGAATAAAATGATATGAAAAGAGTCCACTTAATTTACTTTAAATACTTTCACCTAAAAGCCCACTGAGGTAATGGCTTCTTCCATCATGCTGCTAGTGTTGACAAAATATCATCTTTTTCCAACTTTTCTTGCTTTCTCCTCAAATCTTCTATGATTACTAAGAATCATAACATTGAATAAGCATGTAACAGAAAAGCAAACTGCAACAGGCCATGACAAGCTTATTTAAACTCCCCCTTACTATCCTCCCTTTCCATCAACAAACTAAATACTATGCCAAAAATGACTACTCTCTTCTCCATTTCCCTCATCCTTCTCTCAACATCTTTGATCGTAACCGATGCCAAATTTTCCGAACAGTCCCTTGAAATGCAGAGTGCTCACCCCGTTGAGAAGGTGAGCCATCTGCACTTCTACTTCCACGATATTGTCAGCGGGAAAAACCCGACTGCCATCGTGGTTGCAGGGACAAGAAACGCATTTGGCATGACTACAATCATAGATGATCCCTTGACAGAGGGGCCGGAGCCCGGATCAAAAGCGGTGGGAAGGGCGCAAGGAGTGTATACCTTGTCTGCAAAAGACGGCGCAGCTCTGCTCATGGTGATGACTTTCGTGTTCAAGGAGGGGAAGTACAACGGGAGTTCGATCAGCATACTTGGGAGCAATCAGTTTCTTGAAGCCGTGAGAGAAATGCCGGTCGTTGGAGGCAGCGGAGCTTTCCGTTTTGCTCGAGGCTACGCCTTGGCAAAGACGAAGAAGTTCAGCGTGGGGACAGGAGATGCTGTGGTGGAATACAATGTCTTTGTAATGCATCATTGAAACTGCATTTGTTCACATATCAGAATTTCCTCAATTTTATTGAGAAAAAATGTTGAGAGATGAACTGAGACATCTATGATGATGCATTATGTAAACTTTCCTCAAAATTACCTGTTGGAATCTTCAACTTTTTAACACAATTGAGTCAAAGTAAGCACACAGACTATAGGAAATCAGACCTTACTTTCAATCTCAGGTTTACAGTTAAGAACTTAAGACTGAAGATTAAGGAAAGGCCGTTTTCAAGTTTCAATATCACCTACAACTAACACGGACGAAATACGTAGAAGACAAACACTCTTCAATGGAAAATAAAATTTATTGAAACTTCAATAATAATATCAAATTATGCCTCATAAAACATCAAAACAAGTATTTATAGACCTAAGATTAATTATGAAAATTAACTAAAATATTAAAAGGGCCGAAAAAGGCTGGAAATGATGGAATTTGGCCTTAGCCCATATGTCACAGCGCTGCTTGTCTTGTTGTTCCACTTTCGAAAACATCTTTTAATAGTGATTCCAAACTCGACGTAAAAAATTATGCAAGTTTTGAATCATGCCGACGACCAACCTTCGCTCGATCCTCAGTCGTCAAATATGCATCAGCTATTGTTCCACATCAACAACAGATAATATTAAGAGGGTGTTTGGCTGAGCTTATAAGCTCTCCAAAACAGCTTATAAGCTGTTTTCAAGTTTAAAAAACAGCTTATAAGCTGTTTTTGGGGAGCTTATAAGCTCAGCCAAACACCCTCTAAGTCCCACACTATCATCAACATCAATTTAAGGGATATGTACATCAAAACAGTTGAAGAAGAAGCAAAAGAAGAATTATATGCAGATGATACAACCATGGAGGTTTGCTACACTTCTCAGCACATTATGTACTGAAAAAAAAAAGAGTTGAAAAAGTAAATTTAACATTCTCTATACAAATTGAAAAATGGAAAGACTTCATCTTCCTCAACCATACCGTCTAAACCTCCACGATGAGACTGAAAAGCGGCTGCTCCTGCCAGCAGATCACGAAGCAACCGTTTTCGTCTTTCACTTTGTAGCCATCATAGTTGTAGCTCTGCAAGAGCCTCCTCGCCTGCAGCATGACATGGTAGCTCAAACAGACCTTACCAAAGCCGGCCGACTCGAGTCTTGGGATCCATTTCTCGAGTTTCTCATGCCTCTTCCTTCTTTCGACACCCTCACACGCTATGATGTTCTTGATCTCCCGGCCGTAGAGCATGCTCTCAATCTTCTGACGCTCCACGAAAGCACTTGGCGCGGTGGACTCCAAGCAGTCGAAGAGCGCTGCATAGAAGTTCAAGGCTTCCATGATCCTATCCATCAAATTGATCCTATTATGGTTCGATTCTTGCTCAGTCACCACCATGAGCTTCGGTGAGAGACCCCACAGTGCGCGTAGAAAGCCCGCCATCTTAGATTTGACAGCTGGCGACAACAATGCAGAATCCGGACTGGTGGTAGTATCCTTCTCGAGGAAGTCGCCGAGAGTGCGAGGATTCAAATGCAACACTCCTTGCAAAAGCACACCATTAGGGCTCTTGCTCAACGAGGGCGACTTGGCATCATCAAATGCCAAAAGAGAATGCAGCTGGAGCACGGAGCTTATCGCTACAGCCTCCCCCGTCTTGACACGTAAGCTTCCAATATCAAGACTCTCCAATGGGCTAACGATCGGATTAAACTGGAAAGGGATGTCTAACTTCTCTGCTTCCTCATTCAATCGATGAACCACTTGATCCAACACCGCCTTCTCTTGGTGAATGCCCGTGATTCTCAAATGAGGCGGCCCTTCCGGGCGCGTGCTCAATGCCTGGATAAGGCTAATCCACTGAGCAGGCTCGAAGCAATGCAGGTCGATTATGTGAACCACTTTCTCCCCCTCCATCGCCTCCAAGATGGCCTGGTTCGTGATCACGTACGAGAGCTTCAGAAACGGGCAGAGCTCAAAGAAGAGCTTCTGCACAAGAATCTCCTCTGCTGCGAAGCTGATCTTGGTTGAGTTGAGGGCCTTGTGCAACCCGGGCCAGCCTTTGAGCATGCGGTCAGCAAGGGCTTCGGTGAAGTATGCTGCGATCCTCTGCATTGTGTCGCCATTGGGAGAGGCGAGATGCGTGATGTAGTCGAGGCCTATGTTGGCATTCTCGACATTTCCAGCAGCGACATGATTAGCACAGGCAAGAAGGAGATGGATCAGACAGAGGCCTCTCTCCTCGGATTTCATCTCCCTCAACCAAGGGTAGGGGGATCCTAAACCGGGTGATAGAGACATCATCGAGAACAACTGCAACGGAGACGAGCTTACAGAGGACGATCCCTCCTCCGGAACCATACCTTCTACTAATAGCACCACCCTCCTACAATTTGCATCAAGAGTGATCACAACTGTTGAAATTTGAAAATATAAATCCAAGATCATGGGCACATAACAGAGTATCAAATGTCAATATTAACATGGACATTTTGCTTAGAAATTTCACTTCATTCTCTTCCATAGTCCAAACCATTGAGAATAAAGAACTTACTTCTAAAACTCAAATTTAGAGTATGTGCACAATCCTTATTTGATGAGTTTGGCCATAAAAATGCTTTGTGGAAGTTATTTTAGTATCATATTGAGCATTAGTTTTCCTTACATATCTGAATGGTTGAAGAAAAAAATACTAATAGTTTCTGATTAGGTTAACGTTTTTAGTACCAGATTTATTTTTAACCTTCAAAATGCTATTTCTCCCCAAGATTTTGACACCTGATTTTAGCACATGAAAAACAGAGAGCTAAAAAGGAGTACATTTAATCCCTCCAGCATTTGATCATAAATCAACTACAACAGAATCACCATTTCATCGAGTAATGTATTACTATGATCAAAACATAAAAAAAAATAAAGTGAAACATGAATCAACACTTACTTCAAGAAATCAACAGAAAGAAAGCAAGATCAAGAAACTCACCGGTACTGGATGCTGAAGGAGGCTAACTGCTTGAATCAACAAGAAAATAAACTTAAATATCAAAACAAAGGGCCATGTAAATGATTAAAAAAACCCCACGAAAAAGAAGTGTTGTATATACTCCAAAATCCCCCAAAATGTGAATTGACAGAGGTTTCGATGGGGTGTTCCACTACCCCAAATAAGGTTTGGTTGAGAGCCAAATGGAATTAAGGCATTTGGTTGTGCTATACTTTTCCATGGCTGCTTTTTGTGTGCATGTATACAAATCTAAGGGGGCAGATTTTGTCCTTTCTTTGCTTCGTTGTTCCCTTGGGGACTTCAGAGCAAGAGGGAATATCTAAAAATCCAAAATCCTCATAAATACATGAGATGGAATTAAATTTTCCCATTAAAAATTGGGATTGTCACTATGCACAATGGATGGGAATAAGAGGTGGCCAAAATTTGGTGTTATTCCTTAATACAACAAAAATCCAAACAGGTAATATGTGACTAAAACAAAAGTTACAAAACAAACACTTGGGATTGTTGCTTAGTGGGAGATTGCAATGCTAGCAAGAGTGAAAGACCCCTCCAACCATCATGCAATATTATACAACAAGAAAAAGCTGTTTAAATAAATAAAGTTTTGTTATGTCAAAATGAAGTATTGGAATTGGAGCGGTTGTGTTGTATTAGTAACCTCATAATGGAAATGTAATGGAAATGTTACGAATTTAATCCTATAAATTTATTTTAGTTAAACTACCCAAACACATACTCTCTCCGTTCCATTATTGTTAGCATATTTTCTTTTTGGAGTTGTCCCATTAAGTTGGTCCGTTTCAAAAAAAAAATACTTTTTACACTAAAAAGTGTCTCGAATTTCGTGTCACTCACTATTTTACACACAAAATACAACTCTTCTTAATCTACGTGTAAAAAAGAAAGGAATCATTATTATTGGGATGGAGGGAATATATCACAACTAGTAGTAGCTAAGACATATTAAAACACCTGCAAATTTCTAATAATGAAAATGTGGAATATAAACATAATATCAAATAGTTATATGCATACTCCACACACATTTACTATTTTGAAAAATATTTGAAAATCCCTATTACTATAAATTATAGATAGGTCCTGAGATGCAAACAAAAAAGACATTGTTGTTTTGTATGGTTGTGGAAAGGAGTAGACCATCCACTTGTTACTACCCTCTTGCATTTAAAGACAAAGACACAAAGCAGTTGTGCTACCTGCCAAAAGCTTCATGCTTCCAACCATTCTAACTTTTGGTTTGCAAGATTTGGAATTTACTCCTTGGATTCTTCTTCTAATTCCATGCCTTCGAATTTAATTTTTGAACCCAATTTAAATATTCACCAATTTTCTATTGTTTTTAACCTCGTTACCTAAATTTTAATTACGTCAAATTTAAGGAAAAACAACCCTGACAATGACAAGGTCTCATTACAACATAGGTGAAAGACTTTGTTAGATTATGGGATAAGAAAACGTATATCTACTGCATATTCCACGGATATAATGAGGGAGGCTGTCTTTTGTTCGAGGATAGTGCACTAATTACTAAGTGAAATTAATATGTGAATTTGGAAAGATTATTTAGCGAATCTATCTTGTTTTTAATTTTATAATAATGTGATGAGCTTTTTTTTTAATTTATTGTAGTCCGGCGCACATACGTCGCCATATGTTTACCAGACTAATTGAACCTCATCATGTTGCAATTATAATTCCTATGTTCTTATTTTGGTGTTGCCGTAGTTGACTTTAGGACACCATTCTCTATTGATATAAGATCACATTAATTTGAAAAGATTATAAAAAAGTAAAAATAATATATATAAATTTCCTAAAAATAATTATTAGATATCATCTTAATAAAAGCACAGTCATTCCTTTGAGATTGTGTATTTTTCTACTATTTTGTTGGCATGATTTAATCAATTTAGGAACGTGTTCGATAGGTGAAACAAGTATATCGTATGTAACCATGTCGTTTTGTAATTTGCAAAGATATACGTGTCACTTTTTTTTCTGCTACTTCAATTAATTCTCATTGTTGAAATTGTATGTTCAACTTTATATACAATAATGAAAAATACGTAGAGGAATTAGTTGATAGAAATATGATTTTAGTTCATCAGTTAATTAGGTCTATTGAAAATGCTAAGTAGTGTAAAATTCACAATTTATTAAGGAATCTCTGCTATAGAGAAGTTGTGAACGAAAATTTTTATCACGTCATAAGACCACACACTCCTCAATGTATAATTAAATAGCAACCTTCGTCCCCTATGGGTTCTTGTGTCACGTCTGGTTTTTCAAGTATGGTTTACCCGTAAGATAGCATAGTTTGCAGGCTAATGCACAAGAACATGGGGTTTACCTCTAATGCACATGAACATGGGGTTTACAGTCACAAGATCAGAAGATAATGCAGCATGGTTATCCATGATACCAAAAACAAAATTAAAAAAAATAGCAATCTTCGAATTACTTTTCCAAAAAAAATTCATCGGAATGCACATACACTAACTATTTCTTCCAGTAATCTTAATACACCTATTGAAATTTGAAAATTGCATCAACTCAGGTATTTCGAGTTCATATCTAAAGGATTGTTTCTCGTAAATCCTTCGAGAAGACAATGATATTGTTATAATGAAGAGTCTACGTAGAAGAAACAAATGAAGAGCGCGAATTGTCTGAGCTATCTTCAGCATGACCGGAGATGTTTTTTATGAGTATTTGATTTGATATATAATTAATGTATTGGCTGGTTTGCCCGAGAGGTTAGGGGAAGACTTGAAATCTTCTGCACATAAGAGATAATATAGTTATAATAATTTTATATTAATAAAAAAACTATACTTTCTTTTTTGTATTCCTTAATATAATCTAAATGATGTCATATTAATACAATTTTTTTGTTAGTGCTTAGTAAAATATAAATGATGCCATATTATATTTACTAATTTACGGTTTATTGCATTGGAATTATGCATTAAAATTTTATTCTTTTGACTTAAAAGGCATAAATGAAGTCACTTGATGATTTATATTTTTGTAATTCGTATGTTTCGAGTCTGTATTCTAAAATCTAAAAAAAAATCATGTTATGCATAGTAAAATTTTGTAACTTTCTTTTTATATGGTTAATCGTTGGATAATCGATTAATCAATCTAATTTAGTCTAAACATTGTAACGATTTTTAATATATTTTTAACGATTAATCTAACCAATTAAAAATTATATAGTCAATTTTTCTATAGCAAATAGTCAGTTACCACGCTCACCCCTAGGTCATGTCCTCAATTTTATATTAATAAATTATTATCATGTGAGAGAAGATATAGTACATCTATATATTTTATAGAATTTTTTGTTTGTAGTATAGCAAATAATCAGTCACCATGCTCACCCTTAGGTCAAGTAGAGGTGTCGCACACGTCCCCAACAGGGCCGGCCCTGACATTTCGGGGGCCCTAGGTGAATATACAAAATGGGGCCCTCAAATATAAAACATGTCAATTTTTTTTTAACAAAGTGTATCATATCGGATGTAATAAAAGGATAATAATCACTATACTAAAAGAAAAAAAAAAGATCTCATAGTCTTCTTTCTCAAGCTCGAGATAGTCGATAATCTTGCACTTGTGTGGTGGATGGTCTTAAATCTTCAATTCTCTTGCTTCGTAATTTATGAGGAAAAGAATTATCGAAATTGGAATGCTTTAGATGTGTGGAATGGAAAGAGAAGTGAAAATAGCCGTTAATTTAATAATCTGATTGATAGATGGAAGGGAATGAAGAAGAAACTTGATTCTTTCTATCACACAGATCTGTCTGTTCTCAAATCTTATAGTAATTTATTAATTTTTTTTTCTGGGCTGGGCTTAATAGGTTTAAAAAAAAATTATTGGGGCCCCTAGAATTTGGGGACTCCCCAATGGGGTTTGTCTTTCTGTCACTCACGTGTTCCAGCGGACCCCTTTTCTCTTGAACCTAGCTCCCAATTTTGACTTGAGAGTTGGATTCAATAAACCCAATCCAATAAATTATAATGGCATGGACCTCAGTTCATCACTTAGATCGATCACCCTTGTTCTACTGTAATTTAAAATGAAAGAACTTAGTTGTCTTCTCTTCGAAGGAGGTTTTAAGCAAACTTAACAGCCTAACGTGATGGCTAATGACTAACTCATCCAAAACCAACCACCGTGAAATTTTACTAACATATAGAGGTGTTAATTAATCGATAAATCAATAATTTATTGATTGGACAAGGTACTTTCTGTATGGCAAATTTAAATTTAATTACATAGAAAAATGTATTATTCAATGTACTAGACTAGATATCTTCGATTTTAGATATTGATGAAAGAATTATTATATAAATAAAATTAAATATTTTTAAAATCATGGCTTCTCATCTAAAAGATGTCAGAAAGATAACCCCAACAAACCAAATACGTAAGACATTGTGTGAGAACAAAAGATCCAGGGTGCCGGAGAAGAAGAGATTGTTGTTTCTACCAAAGGAGAGAGAGAAGAAAGGGTGGTTAGTCGATGTTGCAAGTTTCTAAATTTTATGCTGTCGGCAGCTATGGATTGAGTTTTTATTTATTATTATTAAAATCATAAATTGGGACTATAGGGGTAAAGTAAAAATTTTATTGTTTTTTATTATTTATTTAAATAGAAGGCTACAATGAGTAAATGAGAGCTGTGAATAGAATAATCCAAATATTATTTAAATATTAGTGGTAAGTGGAGACCCGATAAAATTATTATCTGAAAAATTATATTTATTCTTCTACGGACAAATAAATCAGCAGATAGTACTTGAGAATAAAACCACCAAGGCCTAAAAAGGAAAAGACATACATCAATCCTTACACTGCGGATGCTGTGGAAGAAACATTTGCAAGGCCTACTCTTTTCTTGAATCTTTACAACCTTGACAATCCAATATATACATATATACATATATAGGGAGAGACACAGAGGGAGAAAGAAAGAAAGAATTTATACATAGATTTTAACCACTCCAAACTAGTTGGAATATATTTTTGCTGGCAGTGCCACTGATCAAGTTGTTGCTCTGCCTTTTGAGCATTTCCTCTTGTGCACTAACATCACCCTCCTACATTAAGTAAATATGATAACAAAATAAAAATCTACGGAAAAACAGGCATGCTTGCTTCAACAAAGTAACAAACCACAATTTGCAAGTTAGGTTCAGCCAAATTCAATGTATAACATTGATATGAATGAACACTTCGATCCTGAATTGATTATGCTGTATTCATCCCCTTCCTCTTCTAATTTGAGTTACATAATACTCGATGGCCTACTGAGCATCGAAAGTTTTCCCATGCACACATCCTAGCTATTTTAAACGCATCTCCCTTGATTTTTCATCTATTGGGGCTAACCACACTTATTCATTCTATTGCATTATTATGTAATCTCCCTCATTTAGTGTCTGCACATCCATCAATAGTTATAAAACATGTATACGAGGAATTAGAGTGCAATAAGAAAATGACTGTTAAAAGCAAGCAATGGCGGTCTCCAAAGAAGTCAAACTTGGCCAAAGAGCTTCAAGCCCGAAAAAAATCTATTTCACATGAGATTAGCGGAAGGGGAAAGTTTGTTGATGAACGATCATAACCTGATGGATCAACAAATACTCCTACACCAAATAAACTCTTAGAACTCCTAAATAAAAGTAAAGATAGGAACAATAAGAAAACTGATCTCTGATCATTGCTAAGACGTTAACTAGATAACCCAACTCCCATTGACCTGATCCTCTGCACCTCTATAAACACACATTTGAAGATTGTAATAAAATCAAGGGTGGCTTTAGTCTGTTACAGAACAAGGAAAGAACTCAATTTGGAGGTGATAAATGGCTAGAATCTGCGAAGAGGAAGGAAATGGTTGCAGTAAACATTGGACAAATTCATTAATGTGTAGACGAGCTTTTGGAATGATGCGAGATTCTCCCGGAAAGGTTTAGCCACCTAAACTTTTTCAGTTTTACCCTTTGAAACACATCATCTTCTTCATTACTTCAACTTATTCTATTTTTCTACTCTGTCACCTCACTTAAATTGCCTATTTTTCTAATTTTATTTTATTACTCCCTCCGTATCTCTCCAATTGGCACAACACTTTTTGCACAAATATTAAGAAAAAATGGGTTAAGGGGTTTAATTGTGTTGGTCCCACAAGATTTAATGTTAATAAAGTAGGAGAGAGAAATAGAATCAGAGGCATGATTGGAGAGAGAGAGAGTAGATTAAGGGATTTAATTTTTGCCATTTTTGGCATGTGCCAATTGGGTTGAGACAACCCAATTTGGCAATTGTGCCAATTGGGCTGAGACGGAGGGAGTATTTTTTTACTTTTAAAAGCTACAAAATTGCATTCATTATTTTGAAATATCTATAAAATGTATCAGTTGTTTTAAACAACTTGAAAATTCTAAAGTCAACAAAAATGAAAATACAGAATATAGAAATGATAAATGATGTACCAAATAAGTAAATAAAACGTTTGAGGTACATTTCAAACTTTTATTTGTTTTTCACTAATTTTTGATGAGGGATATAAATATTTTATTTTTCAAAACTTTTACAAGGGAAAAATGTAGAAACAGAAAAATGCTGTCGGAGTGAAAAAACAAAAAAAGAAGAAAGTTGAAGCGGCAAAATATTAAAAAATGAAGTGAGGAAGTAGCAAAAGTGGAGAAACTCTTAGAGGGTTTTGCACTCTCAAAAAGTTTACTTCGTCTTCCTCATTAGCTCCCATGTACTTTATTCTGTAATTTCCTCTTGGAAATTTACAAATTCACTATCAACAGAATTGAACATGACCATGAAAGGTTGAACTTTCCAGCAGTATATTGAGGGTAAAGATACAAACATAGAAAGAACTTTCATTTCATCAATCTGATTTAAAGTCACTTTTCAGTCAAACTAGTTGGGAAGATTATTTAAGCTTCAATATTTGGCTATCAGATATCCATAGTTAACTGAGTTCTAAAAGGACAAGAAGTAGCATGCCTATATCTAAACAAGCTAGAAGGGTGCCTGAAATTGACATGATTTATCATCTTCTGCAAAACTTGACAGGTGTATATCATGTAAACTATGCTTTCTGAAGTGTGGGGTGGATGAGGGGTTTTGGATTTCTGGGATTAAAATTTCAGAATGTTAGAACTCATCTGCTTAAGAGAAGAGTAACAACTGAACATAATTTAACCACAGGGTTAGTAGTTTGTACTTTACAGAAGTACATCTCCACTCAATGATGTCATAATCTCTTCAATGCTGCTTAAATACAATTTTTTTTTATCCTTTCTGGCCGGGGAGGATAGAGCTACCTTGTCAGCAAGAGAAATCTACATCTCAACTATGTCTTGCCTTAGATTGACTAACCATGAGCTAACTTCAAATATTGCGTTCCCAGATTCTCTCACAACTTAGGACTTGTGAATGCGGTTGACACATAACATAAGGTTGTCATCCAAGTTTATTTACATTGAAAATACTTCAGCCTAATACCTAATAGCTACTCACTCTTGGCTAAAAGCCTAGAACACTAGATATCAAAAGATAGTTCTTCCAGTAACAAGCCTAGTGAAGAGAAATAGAAACGATTTAAGTGAAAAGGCATCAATCAGCAATACCAAAGAAAACTAGCTCTGGCTGGCATTAATAAACTAGAAACTGACAACTAAAAAATTACGTTCTAAACTTGTCAAAAAAGTTATGTTCTAAAATGTAATAGTACTAAAGGTAACAAGAGAACTTACAAGAAGAGAATAGGCACAAGCAAGAGACAACAATGTTGGGTACATATCTAAAACAGCAAGAGCAATTTCCTCCGTTACTTGTGGAACCTGCATTAATAATTATTACAAAAGTATCAAACTTTTCTTAATTATGATGAAACGAACAACAGAGAGAGTTATGAACTCTTTTCTTATTATTCATGAAGTTTGCAACTTCTAGCCGGCTTCAATTGCAAAGTCAAGATAGGTTCTCGAGATGATGCTCTCCTCCTAGAAATATACTGTCAGGTGTCAACCATGGATTTCCACCAATACTCTTGGGGAAGTGATGAAAATGCAAAGATCCAGTGGTACTCCAGGAGAAGCATGGAATAATTTTTTTAAAAATAAGCAGAATAGAGATTATCTTATTAGCAAAAGCAATTGTCAGAAGTAGGATACAATCGCAAATAAGTAAAAGCAGGGCAAGTGAATGCGGTTTTACTATCATCACTATAAGTATAATAAAAAAGGGAAATACTTCATCGAAACAATTAAATAAGGACATGCTGAGAATATTGAACAATTATGTCACCTGCGCATCTAGGCTATGAGCTATACCTGCATGAGCTGGATACCAAATACATCGCTAACTGTCATTTTATCCAACTCTTCACACCTTTTGATAAATTCATCAAAAGGAGGGCATCCCCCAATGCACTTTTGCTCAGGATCCTGAGATCTGTAGTATTGGTTGATTGATTGAGTAAGATAACCATACTTTTTCAATGTATCAGCTAATCCATTAGTTCGTTGCACATCAAACCCCTCCAAGATCTCAGTCGTGAAGCAACTGCATTAACAAATTTAACAAGTCCTAAAAAACACTATAACCAAAATATGATGTTTCACTTTAGGAAGACCTCAAAACTAGACTTACTACCCATACAATAAAATGATAGTAAGAAACAGAAAGTGCTATAGAATTCATTATCTCCCTGCATAATATTGATACCAAATCTTGCATGAAATTAAGTACATATACAATGAAAGGTTATCCATGCTAACCAAAAGGTTAATATAATGACATCATAAAACTAGAGAGTAGGCAGTACTGCTTACGCCGTTTTGATGCTTTCAGCTGCCTCTGAGGAATTTGGATCACCTTCCACCAGATATATCATCTTCTTAAGACCACATCGCTTCAAAGAATTCAAATTGTTAACAAAAGAAAAGGATAAGATACTATAAACCAATGGTATGATCTCTGCAAAGCAGGGGAAGAAAAGAACTTCCAATTATTATTTACTGTATAAGAAAAGTAATCAATTCCAAAGGAATCATCCAAGAGATGGCTATGGAAGTTGAAGAACATCACTTTCAGAAAGGTGAAATAGCAGCGAAGAATCACGTATTCTGCATGGCAGGGCATGAGGGTGCGCAAGAAAGGCTATTTTGTGTGTAACGGAGGTCTAACTAACTAATTAGTGAACAAATATTTCATACTTCTTTATATAAACATTTTAAGTTGTAACCTCATCAACTTTGATAGTTAGCTGTTCTTATAACTTCAAATGTCCTATTAAGATTTAAAAAGTAGCTGACTATAGTTTGCCCAAGATTTTCATGGAAAAAATGTTGGGTCACACTCTGATAACGTGATTGAACATATTTCTTAAAACATCAAGACAAAAGAATAAGATCCAGCTATGTCACCATACAACGCAATCAAGAGACCACAATACTTGGGCATTGTGAAGAAAACATTACCACAAGCCGCATTTTCTGATCTCGATATCTATTGTCCCTTATTGAGTGACGCAAATCATCAACCTTTTTCCTCTCAACAATAAAATCAAGAACGTATTCATTTCCAAGATACTTATGACGAGCTATCCAAATGCCATCACCCACAGGTAACCTTCTAACCTGTAAACAGTAAATATGTAAATCATAAGTGACAAGAACTATGTGCAGACATATCTGCCTATAGTACAAGACCAACAACCTACGAGCAAGCAACACACAAACCACCTCAGTTAAGGTGGCAGTTGCAAAAAAATGGCCCTGGTTTTTAGATAAAAATAAAATACAAAATCTGTCACGAGGTAGGCATTCATGGAACTATATAAACAAAACCAAACTACAAAAGAAAATATATTAAAAAGAATTTAGATAATATAGACTTCTTGGGGACAAAAATCACAACAAATTGTGCTAACCTCTATCTGAATTTGAAACAGAGAGCATATGTTCTCCATAATTTTTCGGGAACGTGATCTGCAAATAGCATGAGTGAGAGCGGTATTATAAATCTTCATGAGAAGAAACTGCAAAAGTTTGTATAAGTCACAGATTACAGAGATACCAAAATATAACTGAAGAAACAGGGTGATGACTACCAATACAAGTTCAATGTCAAAAGTCTTGCCAGAAGAGATTAAACACAAAAACAAGTCATGAAATAATAGCTGTCCAACCCTTAAACCTATCCCGTAATTCATCTAAAGAACAAAGATTCTTCATTATTCTAAAAAAACTTTCAAGACGAATCAACCACAGAAGGCAGGCAGTAACAGCCAATAACACGTTATGTTTTTTGTTGATAAATCCTCCAAGATTCGAGAAAAACAGATCTCTGATTGAACATGGCAAAATCCACTGCAAGCACAATTTCCTCCACACTATGTGCCACAAATCAATAGAAGATGAGCATGCCATAAAACATGGCTTGGACGTTTTGATTACTTCCTACAGAAATGGCACTTAAAAGAGCATGTTTGAAATGGCTGTGTAAAATACATCAGATGAGAGCAACTTCCCCAAAACCAACAAAGGATTACAAAAATTCAGAAATAGATTTGCAAGGAAACATACAGGTTGAATCCATACCCACCTCATCATAATGCTCTCATTCTCGCTAAGGCTAACAACTTCTAAAAGCTCATATAGAATGACTATAAATTAAAAGAAGATACAGAAGATTATATAAAACACAGAAACACTCATGCATATGTTGCCTCTAAAATTCTCATGAAGTCCTTGCACAAATTAAAAGTAATTTCGTGGGTATATCAACAATCTGGCATGCTTTTTCCTTAGTAATTTTAGTAAGATGAAATAAAATGCCTTACTCATCAAGATTTCAAGAAAGATATATTGCATATTTCTCTATTGTCATAGACAACTTCAAGATACTAATAATCATCTAGTGAGAGTCTTGTTTGTGCATATCTTTGATTTACTTGTCCTGTGAAAATGAGCTAAAACTATGCACCCAAAAAGGGTTTAGAAAAATCGGCATACATTCCAGCTACAACTGTATGTTCCTGCATGTGTTAAGGAATCTAACATATATGCTTAAACTAAGTTGAGCAGACAAATCCGAAGAAAAAAGGGTTACAAACAAGAAGTTTGTGCCAGAATTCACCCTTGCATAGCAAATTGCTCCCGGTTGTCTAATACCAGAACTACTTCATAAACATCCCCAAACTTCTCTCCAAATGCCAAAGGTGGTGACGCCAAAGAGTTGGGTTTAGTTTCAGATCCTTGGAAGCCAAGCTGGCTAACATTTTCTTGAACATTCTGTAGATACATAATTGAAGGAGAGATTCAAACATCCATAGTTTTCTTACCATAGACAACACAGGTCCTTAGTTTGGTATATTAGATCAATACCATCTAGCCAATTCTCGTTTATGCACAATATAGACTACTAACAATGATTTCCAAACACCAAATCCTTACACAGTGGGGTATATCAACAATAATGAAACAAAAATCAGATAAACTAGGAAAGTTAACTTTATTCATCATACCATTTGGTTTTTCTTAAACTCCTTAATATGTGTGGCAGTTGCACATTCTCTTTTCTCGTTGTAGCTAATTAAATATGAAACGTTGTGTGTGAAGCATTTGGGTGTTTTTTTATTGGTGCGGGTGGGGGCAAAAGATAAGGACAGATCATAATACCATGTTCAAGCACTGTTGTATATTTCTTTTTTACTTCACGACTTTCAGTATTTCTTTTTGTACTTTGTTACTTTCATCTCTTCAAGTTTTACAGGGGAAGAAAAAGTTCCTAAAGACCAGAAGGAATGTCATCTCAATTCTACTTTCCAAACCCTTCTTCTTTCTAATAAACATGATTGGTCTGTCCCATTTACGTGAATTTGTACCCTCACGGCCCCAAACAATTACAGCCAGTTTGACAGCCACCATAGCAAACCAGAAATGAGACTTACATTAGATGAGCACGGTTTCAAAGTACAAGAACTCCCTCCAAAAGTATGAGTCAATGAATTTTTATTGCTAGAAGCATCATTTGCATGTCTTTGCATTTCACTCGAATTTGTCCCTGTTTGACCTGCTAGCAAATGATGGCAACTTCAGGCTATTATCGCCATCTTCTTCTAGATAAATAGATAGAGAGAGAGAAAGAAAGGGGGGGGTACTATTACCATCTCCTAGTTGGAATGACGATGAAGGTGCATAATGGTCATCCGTTCTAGATTTAGGAATGGAACTTAAACTATAAATATCATCTTCTCGAAGGCGATCAAGTGATGATATGTCGTTTCCCTGAGATGTTTTTGTAACCTCAGAATAAGCACGAAAAACATGCTGCTTGAAAACCCAATACTGATAAACTACCAAAACAGAACTTAATGAAATAAAAGAACAAACTTAATGGAAGATATAAACTACAAAAAGATTGACGAAAGTCATATAAGCATTCACATATAAGTGAGAACATATTGGTGCAAGCACTTAAGATCAAAAGAAGTAGGCATCAATCAAAATAAATCAGTTAGATATCATTAATTTAGTAGCTCAAAACTAATGACAATTCCACTTACTGACATGAATGAACAACTTAACTGACTTGATTCCAATAGATAAGGAAAGACAACAAATCAAGTACCAAAAGAGTGTAATCCTATAGAACATGCCGAAACTATGCAAACTTGCAACATAAAGAACCCAGAATACCTTCTCAAGACAATTGGCTGGAATATGTACAGATATCTTTGCCTTTTTCACATTATTAGTTGCTGCTTTTGCAACTGAAACACCCATGACACGCCCTAAATCTGGCAAGTGTTCTTGCAAATCAACAAAAACTTTGTCTCTTTGGGCCAAATCTGAACATCTTTCCAGCCCATTGAATTTCTTATTTGGACCAATTATTCCAGATCTCGACAGGCATTCACGTGCTACTTCCTTTCCTTCTTCTGTCAGCATATACCTGCATATATAATCATAAAAAAAGCCCACAAAATCAGCAATTAGAACCACATTTCATATGGAGCTGGTATCGTAAGTCTTGATTCAACATCATTATCCAGAACTGGGACTTTCAGTTCCCAAGTGTTTGTGTCCAAAGAAGTCAATTAGGCAAGATATTTTATACTGCTTCAGTGTCTTATTCAATATAACATACTATTTCTATTGTTTGAAACGATAATAAGTGCAAGATAAACTGGTCTTCATGTGGGCAACACGAATATTTGATAATTTTACCATTCATAAACAATAGTAAAAAAACTTGGGAACCTCACTTCAATTACATGGAGAAGTAAAAGTTTACAATAGTGTTAAATAGTACGATAGAACATTCTTTAAGCAAAACCTATGAAGCACATCCTATTAGTAAGAAATACAAAGTAACATTCCAGTAGTTTCAATCCAGTGGTAGAAAGGAAAGAAATGAATCTGGATGGGTTAGACACGATCTTTGTAGTTGGTTCTTATATACCAGCCATTTAAATAAACCTGATCCATCCAGTTTGTGGTCAAGTGCTGGATCTAGAAAACATACTTAGCTGGGCAGCTGGACTTTACAACAAGGCCTCTACTTATCAGTGTTTTCATACAGTTCCATCCAGTGTACCAGTCCCTCGGTGAGCTTCCAAAATGTCCAGCTTTTCCCTTTGCCTTTTCTGGCCTATGCCCATAAGAAAGAAAAGAAGAACATGATCAATTTTAAACAGCATGGCCAGAATATCAAGGCCATTACTTAATTAAAACATACGCAATCGGTACACGTGATAATCCACTTGTTTCAGCTGCATCAATGAGTTCCTTTTTGTGCATAAATTCATTGCCAGTCTCTATTCCCCTGAACCACATGAAACATAAGCAATAGTTCCATCATGGGAATTCTAGTGATGAGATTAAAAAATAATATACAAAAACCAGATTCTAACTATTTACCTGAAAAGTGTAATTAGTAGAGCATATGCAACAGAATTCTTTTGTGGCACATAACGCTTTGGTCCCTTATTTTTATTTCCTACAGACACGCTCTAGTTAAGTACAGACCCGAGAATAAGAATCATGTATTTGAACTACTGAAACAATCCGTCTCTATTGCTAGTCTGCTTTAATACTAGAAAATTTACCATTTTGGTCAAGTCTTCAATCTCAGAAGGACCAGAATCAGTTGGAAAAAACCCTTGCATCTGCTTCAAAATCCACTTACCAACGCCCCTGCATCACACATGCAATTACTACTGAAAAAAAATCACTCTGCCATTGCTATATACACACATGTGCCTACATAGACATGTAGTTATGCATTTTTGCCTTTGCTATCAAATATTTTGCCCTGCATCAAACAAACTGAACACAAAGTAAAAGACAAAGTATTCTGCAAATGCAAAGGGCTTAACAGTATAGGTTAACTTTCCCTCGATCAGAACACAGCATACTAAAAACTCATTTTTAGGATAAATTAACATCCAATTCGTGCAATTAGGAACATCATCACTAAACACACCGTAACTAAGTGTACAAGACTCGGTGAATGTATTTCCTAGGACACCCCACCCTTAAACAAGTACGCTTGAATTTTTGTTTCCGAAAATAAGCCACATGTATGAATACAATAATTAATCAACCATACTGATAAAATTTGAAGAGCATAATTCCAGTAGCATTTTCACTCACTTAATCTGGGACAAGTCTTTAAGGTTTCTAATTGGGTTTTGGTAGTTACAAATGTTTGAATGAGCCTTTGAAAGCGTCATGTCCATATTGTCGGAAATTCCCTTGGAGCCCTGCGCCAATTCGTGCCGCTTGTTCAACAAATACGCCGCCACCTCTTCGTTCTCCAGGCACGCAGTCTTTCTTGCATAATCCATTTCTCCAATCCCGATTCACTTCTAGGGTTTCTGAGGCGAAATTTTGGGGGTTTGGGTACAATTTCGCTAGTGTTTACAGTTGGACATTTTTTATTTATTTTTGTTAAAAAATGGCGCCAGGACTCGGTGGTTCGAACTTGAAAGTTGTAGGAATGCACGCGAAATAGTATTTGCAACTTTAGACCCCATGATTGAGCATAATTGCAAAATTAACCATTTTTCACATAATCTAACGCTGGTCTCCCGCGCGCTCGGTCGCACTATGCGCGCATAGAAGACGATGGGATATGGCCCAACCAACTAGCCACTCAATGCGCCCAAACGATGGGCCTAAAGTTTGTAATGCCCACGCGGTTGAGCCCAAGCCAGCCATCAGTAGCAAAACCCTAGCCCCGTAACCGCCACCGGCCGATGGAGAAGGCAGCCTGCAACAAGGTCGCGCCACCCCACGTGGCGTAAGAAGGCGAGCCCCGCTCCGCCAATGGAGGCATGCGGAGGAAGAGTCGCTACCGACCAATGGAGAGGACGAGCACGCCTTCAACAGCGAGCTTGAGTTGTATAAATAGAAGGAAAACCGACATTAGAAGGGCAGCAACTTATCGAATACTAAGAGCTTGTAACTACACCCATTGATCGAAATTATAGTGAAAATATTGAGGAAACACTCTCCGTGGACGTAGATCTCATTAACGATCGAACCACGTAAAAGCACCGTGTTCATTGTTGCCTCACATAAATCTCGCACACTCACGTTACGATATTATCATTGGCGCCGTCTGCGGAAACCCCGAACAAAAAGCTTCGTTCCTCTATAACTTAATGGCAAGAACACGCATAACCGCCGCCCACGCCGGCAACAACCGTCTTGAGGACGACCGGTGGTCACCGTCACGCGGGAAGGAAATCGCAGACGCCACAAGCGCGCACACCCCGAGGGCCACATGGAAAACGCTCCATACACCCCAAGACCGCCTCCCTAACGTAGGGAAGATGCCGACCTCAACGAGGACGAACAAAGCACTCATTCGTCCCACGAGGTCCTCGGCCGAGCCGCGATCGAGTTCCTCAACGCCAATCTTGGCCATTCCAAAGCTTCCTCAACCAGAGGACAAAGGAGCGGGCCCTCAGGGCCCCGGATCGAACACCACGGCCTCCCGAGGCCGCCCTCCGAAACAGGCCTTTCACCCCGGCGTGATAGCCGAGAACGCGCATCACGCCCGACGAGCGGAGCCGCCACCGCAACCGAGCCGCCGCCCTCATTCGCGGAGCCGCCGCCGCGGACGAGCCGCCACCACCAATCGCCCCATCACCATTCGCGGAGCCGCTCTCCACCCGTCACGCCGGCCAGAGGGCCGAGCAAAACGGGAGGGAAGAAAGGCGGGGTCGAACTCCCCCTCGGAGGGACGATAGGCGTCGCTATCGATCCCCCAACCCTCCAGAAAGAAATGGCAACGATCTCCCGGGGTTCGACCGGTACGGAGAATCATCTCCTTTCTCCGTGGAGATTCTAGACACGCCCGCCTTGCCAGTATCGGCACCCAATATAGCGCCTCACGATGGCCTAGGAGACCCTCCGACTTCCTTTTCGCCTACACAACCAACATGGCGAATCGAGAATGGAAGATTTCCACATGTGCAAAATCTTCCCGAGGTGCCGATCTCCAACGCACGATTTGGTTCACCTCGCCCGCATGAGCAAGATATACAGCTTCCGTGACCTTATGGATCGGCTCAAATGGTGCTTCTATCGAAGATGCCCTGCCAGCCCTTCCTTCGACTGCCACAATCCGCCGAGGCGGGACGAGACGATGTCAAATTTCGTCTCAAGGTTCATCAAAGAGTCGCTCAAAATCGACGACAAGAACGACCTCTACATCATCAACGCGCTCAAAACGGATCCGCCCCACAACGAACAAAGAAATTACAGGGGAAAACCAAAGACGGCGAGCAAGCTTTGAACTTGGTGGACAACCGTCGAGAGACGAGTCGGATCGGAAGAAGAGGAAATATGGGACGAACAAGTCCGAGAGAAAAAGCCGATGATCAAGTCGAGGCGCAGATCGTCAAGCGCCTCGAGAATCAAAAGAGGGCTGGAGTCAGGCTCGGACCTCGCCCAACCTCGGCGGCGAGCCACTCCCCCGCTCAAATCAAGGGCGGAAATATTCGAGCTCCCGCCGAGCTCTTCCCAAGCCCGCCCCATGAAAGGGGATCCAAGAAGAGGTCCACGAGGCAGTATTGTGACTATCACCAGGGTATGGTCATGATACCGAGGATTGCGAAACTTGGGCTCGCAGATCGACGAGCTCGTTAAAGATGGAGCCCTCAAGAAATACCTCGGCCGAGCTGGACCAAGAAAGCGAGGCGCAGAAGAAATGGAGGCGGCAACAAGCTGGGCGGACCCAACGACAACCCAACCCGAGGGCGGCGAGGGCGACGAAGGTCCCAACGCTATGGAGCAGTGTCTATGTTGTTACGGACTACCTCGGACGACGAGGTCGCCCTCAAGAACGATGCCGAGGCCGGCCCTCAAGAGCCAAAGAACAAACGACTCCGGGATGGTGAGAACATAACATTCTCAAAGGAGGACCCCGTGCCCAAGATCATGCCGCACCAGGACGCCATCACCATACAGGCCGTGGTGGGCAACAAAAACTTCCACCGGGTCTATATCGACATCGGAGCCTCCGTCAGCATCATCTTCCAGGGCTGTCTGGATAAGCTTGAGGTCGGAGGTATCGGTACTTCCGCGCCTCCCGCTTGCGGAGCCACCCAAGAGGCGGTCCACCGAGGGGTTATTACCCTTCCGGTCACGGTGGGACGAGCTCCTGTGTCGGTCACCAAGGCCATCCGATTCTTCCTGGTCCGGGCTCCCTCTCCGTACAACATCATCCTGGGAGAGATTGGCTATACGCCACCAAGGCCGTCTGCTCTTGGCCTACCACTTCACCGTCAAGATTCCCACCGGTGGGAGTGCTTAGCATCCAGGGACCAAACGACAAAGAAAAGAACGCCACGACTCTCAGCCCAAGATGCGGCCTCGCCCTGCATAGCAATTACCGAGCCCCGGAGACCGACACCTGTGGATGACCGACCGAGGCCTCCAACTATACGACGACGATCCTCGAGGTCATCCGTGTCGGCACCTGGGCCCGGTGACATCCCGCGGCATGTCATACAACTTAAGGAATATAGGACGTGTTTGCTCGGTCCCCGCCGACATGACCGAGTGTCGCCCGAGCTCATAACTCACCGCCTCAACATCGACCCGCTACCAAGCCGGTCCGTGAAGAGAAGGATATTCGCGGCGAGCGCGGCCGGTCGTAAGGGACGAGGTGACTCAACTTCGAAGGCCAAGATCCTGTCGAGGTCAATACCCGACTGGATGGCTAACCCGTCGTGGTCGGAAGCCTGGGGAGGTGGCGCGTAAGGCGTCGATTACACCGACCTCAACAAGCATCGCCGAAGATTGCTACCCTCCCGATATCGACAAGAAGGTGGAGGCATTGGTGGGCCACGAGATGTTCACTTCACGGATCTATACAAAGGTACCACCAAATTTTGATGAGCCGGAGGACGCCCGAAACCGCATTCATCACCGACTTCGGCGTCTTCGCTGCATCGAAGATGTCTTTCGGCCCAAGAACGCCGGGGCTACTTACCAAAGGATGGTGGATACGACGTTCAAAGACCACATCAGGGAGATCGTCGAGGTCTACGTCGACGACATTGTAGTCAAAAGTCAGAAAACGGAGAGCTGCGCCGATGACCTCGGCACCATACTCCAACTCCTCAGGTCGGCCAACCTCAAGCTCAACCCCCAGAAATGTACATTTATGGTGAAGACCGGCAAGTTCTTGGGATCTTTGGGTTTCTCGGGAGGCTCAAGGCCAACCCCACCAAAGTAAAGGCAAGGTTTCGACATGCAGTGCAAGGACCATCCGTGAGATCCACAAACTCACTGGGTGCCTAGCCGCCTCAAGCAGATTGCCTCGAGCAGCCGAGAAGCTCCCTTCTTCAAGATCCCGAGGAGAGCTCAGAACCGCTGGCAGTGAATCCTCGACCCGACCGCCCGAGCCGTGTGAATCCTCTCTATATCCGCCGCCTCGGACGAGGCCATGTGTGGTCTTGGTAAGAGATGAGGTGGGACGACAACTCCCATCTATTTTATCACCGAGCTCTAAAGGACCGGAGACAAGGTACACGGCCTCGAAAAAGTAGCATCGCCTTGGTGAACGCTAAACGACGCCCGACCCTACTTCCAAGCTCACTCCGTCCTGTACTAACCGACTTACCTTGAGACAAGTCTTATTAAAACCCGAGTCATCCGAACGTATAGCTAAGCTGGCATCGGAGCTCGGCGAGCACGACATCTCGTACTCACCCAGGCCGGCCATAGAAGGGCAAGCTCTCGCCGACTTCCTAGTTGAGGCCAAATTCACCGAGGTGGGCTCCTCCAGCGAAGTAACTTTAGCTCCCGCCCCCACGGCGGAGGAAGACGCCCCGCACCGCCGATGATTCTTGGCGGATGACGGATGGAGCCTCGTGCAAACGGCAATGGACGGGCATCCTCCTCCTCGGCCCGATAAGCACGAAGTCACCCACGCCTCCGGTTCACCTTCCCACCACCAACAACGAGGTGGAGTACGAGGCCACGATCTTCGGACTCTACCGCCATGAACCCAGGGGTGGACAAGATCCAAATCTTCGGTGATTCCTGTGTCGTGGTGAACCGGTGTTAGGCAATCACGAGGCCAAGGAGGACCGAATGAAACAATATCTCGAGAAGGCAAGGAGATCGACTCGCTCAGTACTTCAAGATCCACCGAATCCCCGAGGGAAAAAAATGAGTGACATCCTCAGCAAGTTAGCTGCGTCCTCAACAAGCCCACCAGTGGAGGAAGTTCATTCTAGAAGCATCGCGGAGTCCCACGTCGGCATCATCACCGAGATAGAGCCGAATTGGATGTCTCCCCTGAAGGCCTATCTGGAAGACGGCGCGCTACCTCAAGATCGGCTCGAAGCCAAAAAGATGATGGCGAAATCCCAGAAATATCTCATGCACGAGGACGCCTCACCGGAAGTCTTACCTTCAACCCTCCGAGGTGCCTCGGGCGGAAGAAGCCGACCACGTGCTCAATGAACCATCCAGGGTCTGCGGAAGCCACATCGGTCGCGAGCTCTCAAAGAAGACGCCGAGGTCGGGATACCACCGCCCACCGTGCAGATTCGGCCGAGCTCGTCAAAAGTGCCCGGCGCCGATTCACTCCATCGTCAGGCGCCTCGATCGATGGCGTACCGCAGAGTCCATGGCCTTTCATGCGGTGGGGATCGACATTGTTGGTCCGCTCGACCGAGCACCGAGTCGGCCGATACTTAGTCGTAGCCATAGACTACTTCACAAAATGGGTCGAGGCCGAGCCACTTTCGAGCCTCACAAGCGTAAGGATTCGGACATCAGATGGAAAATATTGTCCGCCGCCGCGATACCGCACATCCTAGTCTCGGACAACGGCACCCAATTCGTCGACAAAACTTGAGGGTGGTGCGAAGAGTCAGATCGACACTTCACCTCGATCGCACACCCGCAAGCGAATGGTCGACCGGTGACGAACCGCACGATCGCACAAGGATTGAAGAAAAGGTGGACCAAGCTAAAGGCGATCGGGCTGAAAATCTCCTCAAGTCCTCTGGTCCCATAGACCACACCTCGGACGTCAGACGGAAACCCCTTTCACCGGTCTATGGTACCGAGGCCGTCATACCACGGAGATCGGGGCCAAGCCGTGCACTCTTCACTCGACCGTGCCGGAATGAGGAAGACTGCGGACCAACCTCGACGCCTCGAGGAGAGTCACGAGCTCGCCTTCATAAACGGGCAAGCACAAGTCCCAAGTCGCACGGTACTACAACAAAAGGGTCAAAGCCTCCGCCCAAGTAGGCGACCTCGCCCCACGAAATAATGAAGCCAAGAGCCGAGCGTCTCAACAAGCCGATCCGACATGGGAAGGCCCATACCGCGCTCACGGGACCTCGGCAAAGGGCTTACAAGTCGGCTCACCTATCCGTGCACTTATCCTCGAACTCGCACATTACTCACTTAAGGAGGTATTTTACATAGCTTCGATTTAAGGTCGGCATCATGTTAGTCCCTTAATTGTTTTGCCAAAGTGCGATGTCGATTACATGTTCAATAAAACATCTGCTTTTCTAATGGATATTTCGCTCGTCTCATACATATGTGAACATCTGCTTGATACACCACATTTAAACCTTCATGGGACGCCTCATGAAGATGAAAATCCCACCAAATAGGGTAAGCATACTGATTACCCATTAAGTTGACGTCTACATGCAAAGCATACTGACACCCATTAAGTTGGACGTCTACATGCGCGACATCCGCACCGATCTCGCCAACTTATACCCCTTTATTTGGAAAGATGTGCTTCGGCACAAAGTCTAAATGCATTAACGACAAGACAACCGGCTTCCCACTGCTTATACCCCTTTATTTGGGAAAATACACATATCTCAGATACAAGATAAATACATTCACGACCAAAACGAAGTCCTAGCTATGTTTGTACCTCTCAAGGGAAAATATACACTTCAAACGAGTCTAAATACATTTATATCTACATACAAAGTCCTATACTATACACAACCTCATTCGAGCTTCCGGGCGCGCTGCCAGACCTCTTGAAGTCGCACTAATTTTCTACAAAATCTCCAGGCCGACGGTGTATCCGGGGACGAACTCGGTGCCTTCAACTCGGTCGACGAGGCCGGAATCACCACGGCTCGCCCTCGAGCGCCGCACGGCTCGAGGCAGCCTTGACGAAGCGCCGACCTGTGGTCACGCTCGCGGTCTGGGACACTTGAAGCGGCTCAGCGCCAAGACGGGCATTCCGGGCAATGGGATGCACCGAGGTCACACCCGACCCCCGACCCGCCAGCCGGAGTACGACCTCCCCTACCCGCCGCTCTTCCCCGCCGACCGAGGTCCTCGTCGCCGCCCGCCCCGTGAGGATCGCCCTACGAATGATCCGCTCTTAGCGGACCCATCAACCGACCACTTCGCATGATCGAGTAGCCGCCTCCGCGGTTTCTTCGGATCGGGTCACGGAGCTCGCCGTGGCATCGCTGCGGGGCCGGGCATGCGCCGCTTATGGACGATATCGCACATCTCCATGTACTTCACAACGGAGTTGACACAAAGCCAACTTCTCTGCTGGGCCCTCCTCATCCCGCAAAGACCATACCTCCGCCAAGAAGCTCGAACTCGGATCGCCGCTCCGGATATGGTAGTTCCACCGGCCCGTGGATTTCTTCGCATCTCGCATGCTCCTCCGACACCGAGCTAGCCTCTCGCGGTCAATTCTAGCGCTCCGACCGAATCAAACGCCTGGATAGCGTCGGCAGATAAGTCCGCCTCGGACACGCCTGCATGCGATCCTCGACTTCGTGGCCTCGTTCTCGCCACGAGACGGGCCATTTCCGATCACCTCGTCCAACTTCTTCTTCGATTCGTGAAGAGGCCGAGCCGACATCCATGGCGACAAAACTTGAGTCACTACCGACCGACTCCTCCAAAGCGCACCTCTTCTTCCTTCTCGGCCAAGGCACCCGGACCCCTTCGACGGCGGCAATTCATGGTCGAGTCCCAAGTATTGAGATGCAGAATGCTATAAATAAAAAGACAACACACGTCTCAGAAGGTGATAAATATTTTTATTTCACACGGAAGAGTTTGTTACAAGGGCTCAGGGTCCTATCGACCCCGGCAGTTCAGCTATTACAACAGGCCCACTAACCTCGGCCCTCACTCCGGACTCGTCGGCCTCCGCCTCCTCTGCGCCGCTCCTCCTGGTCATGCTGGGTCGGCTCGAAGCGCCGAACTCGGCTCCTCCTCCTCCTCCTTCTCCCAGCCCGCACTCGGCCAAGCTCCTGGCTCGGGATCTTCATCCACCTTGATTGGGACACGGCCTCGGCCGTCGGGGAGCGACGAGAGGAGGCTAGAGCCTCCACCACGGAAAGGGGCTGCTTCGGCAAGCACCCGGGCATACTACAAGTACACCTCCCTCTGGTCAATCTCCGCCCAGCCATGCTTCGCCTTGTCAAAACCGCATCGTGGCCGCCAACCCTCCGGTGGGTAGATATCACCGCGCCTCATCACGGCGGCTGTGTCGGAGATAAAGCGAGAAGGACTCCGACTGATAAGTTTGGCGAAGGCCTTCAAGATGGGCCCTCGCCTCCAAAGAAAGCACTCGTCCGATCCGCCGCCTCTTCTCCGCCTCGGCCACCTCCTCCCGAGCGCACTTACCTCGGGCGGGCCTCCCATGCAAGACGTCCCTTCTCCCTCATGGCGGCCTCAGCTGCCGCCCTTGCAACCTCCACCTCCTTCCTCGCACCACCAGTGAGGACTCAAGAATGCCGCCTTTCTCCATTTCCTCGTACGGGATGCAACGACGTCGGCCATGCGGTGCATCTCATTTGCGATCGAGGGCAGGTCCTGCAAATCAAACGGTTAGCAGCACGTAAAAAAAAATAAAAATAAATAAATAATATAAAAAAACACAGCACTAGGGAAGGGCAGAAGATCGCTTGGAGATCGGCACTGCAGCATCACGGGCACGAGCCTCCATCTCCGTGCCCGAGCTCGAGATCGGTGCGGACCCTTCAGCAGATCGCCGAGGTGTTCCACGACCACGGCTGCGGGTCGGGCCCAGCCACCCTCGCCTCTTTAGAAGGCTCCGTCGTCCGGTTAGGCGGAGGCGACGGGGCACTGCTTGGCCTCCTTTGTGTGCTTAAGTCGCATCAGCATTCTGAAGAAAATCGATAGCACAAAGAAATTGAACATATAAGGAGTAAGAAGATGAGGATGCCCTCACCCAGTCCGGACCCCGATCCCGACGCTTCCGACCCGTAAATACTCAGCCCGGACTTCTTCAGGTCGTCCTCGGTGTAACTTATAGACAAAACCTCACCAAGGCTGTTCACCAACTCCTCCGTATGGCCCAAGGGCCTAATTTTCAGGTCGGCCACCGTACCGATGCCCCACTCATACCTCGGCTGCCCCTCGGCCCGCAGAAAGAAATACCTACGCTGCCAATGGGACACTTTGGAGGGGACAGCTACCTTAAATTTTAGCCGGGAGACGGATAGTACACCCTCCTATGGTCTCGACACTAAAAAGCGATCAAGCCTCGAGGAGAACTCCTTATTAACGCCAGAATAAGAGAGCCCTAGCCCCACCAACGACCTAATGGAATTGGGGTCAATTGGCAAATGGGGATCTGGAAATACTCTTGAAGGCTAAGATATATAGGGGCTAGAGGATACCTAAGACCCGCCCTTAAACTATCTACGTAAACGGTAACAAACCCCTCCGGAGGGGCCATCGCCCTGTCATCCGGCTGCGGCAGGCACCACCACGCCTCCTCCGGAATCCGGCACTCCCGTACGGCTTCAAAAAGCTCCTCCAGTGACAAGCCCGACCTCGCCGTGCCCACCCTCATTCCATCCCACACCGAGGACACCGCGGAACCCTAGAACTCGATCCCATGGATCTACCCAGCCATTATAACACATATAGTCTTTTACATCGGATAACTCACGGCCAGAACCCGAAGCAGAAAGGGAAGTTTCAGAGCGAGAAGAAGATGAAGAAAGCATACTTACTTTTTACGAGAGTATATGGCTCCTTCAGCGAAGATCAGGATCAACTCAGAGAATTTCTCAGAAATTTTTTTTTTCTCTCTCAGAATTTTTAAGCGTCAAAGAGGAAAGTGAACAGTTGCCTCTTTTGCGCCTATTTATAAGACTAAAAGGCGCGCAAATTGCCGTTTAAATTCGACACGTGCTACACGTGATTGGATGTAGGGTACACGCCAGACGGGACTCGAGTGCCCAATCGCCCGCGCGTATGACGACGCCAGATTAGATGGACCGCCGATCGACCTAGCAATCATCATACGGACCCGGCGTCCTCCGGATGGCGGCGCCTGTGTCGCGCCCGTCCTTCCCACAAATAACAAGGGGAACCAGATCGGACCTCGGCATCGTATCAACGGGCTTCGCCCTTCACGGAAGAATATACATCCAGATCGGACCTCGGCAAACCAACCCCAGATTTCGGTCGTGTCGCGCAAGACCCCGACATCCCCAAAGGCGGTCTCGGTCGGACATCGGTACCTCCATGTGAGTAATACCACCCCAGATCGGACCTCGGCATAACCAACGCAACAGGGCAATATCCAGGTCGGACTTCGACTCCCTTCGGTGCCACGTCTTTTTCCAAGCGACGAACAGCAGATCACCCAACTCAGTTCGACACCAGATCGCCAAATAAACCCTCACATTAATAAGCCAACGCCTTCAACAAACAACTTCAGCCGAGCCACACCTCACGCCGGCGGTGCTTTCTTCACTCCACCTCGGCCTCCGTCCCCGGCTATTCGGGGCTATGATGGGATATGGCCCAACCAACTAGGCCCACTAATGAGCCCAAACGAGTTGGGCCTAAAGTTTAATAGCGGGCCCACGCGGTTGAGCCCAAGGCAAGCCCTAATCGGCCAAAACCCAGCCCCAGTAACCGCCACCGGGCAATGGGAAGACGCCCATAACGAGTCAGCGCCACCCCCACGTGGCGCGCGTAAGGCGAAAGGCCCCTGCTCCGGCCAATGGAGGGCATGCCAGAGGAAGAGTCGCGCCTCGACCAATGGAGAGGACGAGCACGCCCGATTGCGAGGCTTGGGTTGTATAAATAGAAGGAAAACTGACATTAGAAGGGCTTAGCAACTTATCGAATACTAAGAGCTTGTAACTACACCCACTGTAATGAAATTATAGTGAAAATATTGAGGAAACACTCCTCCGTGGACGTAGATCTCATTAACGATCGAACCACGTAAAAGCCTCGGTATTCATTGTTGCCTCACATAAATCTCGCACACTCACGTTATCAGATTTATCAAAGACTATACGATTAATCAGCATTGGATTTTCAACAATAATCAATGCTGAATTTTAGAATTAAAAGTATACACATTTAATCAGCATTGGATTTTATAATTAAAGTAAATCAAAAATTGTTATTGTCATCAACAATTTTATATATTACAAGAAAATCAAAGCTCGATTAATACGAACTACATGCAAAGGTCGGTGAAATTTGATACTAAAGCCAAACGGTATAATACAATCTGATGATTTAATGAAACTAAACAAAACTATATTAGTATCAAAATCGGAGTAAATCAAATCATATTAATACGGGCTGGTGGGGTTTGGTTTGCGATTAATATATTTTTTATACTTAATATTAAGAAAAAACAAATATCTACTAACTAGGTTATTATCATGCGTTTGTCTTTCTCAAAAGATATATAAATACACGGGAAACGTATCAAGATCCATTTTTAAGTATACTAGTGTATAACCCGTCGAATTTCGACAGAAAATCATTTTACGTTGTAATTTTTATGTAGAAATTTAAAATAATAATTCAAAAAATTATGTCAATGAGGATTTGATTTTTTACTTACTTTACATATAAAAATTCAATAGAAATTAAATTCAACAGATATTTAAAAATATAATAATAAAATATTATTCTAAATATAGAAAATAAAGACTAATTTAACATAATTTTTTCTAAAATATGAAAAAATAACTTTGTAATTATCTCACAATTTATCTAAAATTTCATTACCGCATTAGTTATTGTATCGTGCATCTCATCATCTATCTAAAATCTAAAATTTCATTACCAAGTGAAAATTAAACTTTTTAAATCACTTTTGCTAGTTACTCGTAAATTTACAACGTAAGATTAACCATCTTTAAATATATGTTTTGGTAGGTAAAGTCTTATGTATCAAGATCCATTTTTAAGTATATTTATCAAAATTTCTATACTATATATATAATTAATTAATTAATTAATTAATTAATAATAATAAATTAATTTTTTTATAATTATATTATAGTTGGTTTGGTTAATAATTTTAAAAACCAAACATATATATAATATGACTTTTTAAAAACATTAGCTAAACCATATTTTTTAAACAGTAAATCAAATTAAACCGTACAAATATAGTTTGATCTGAGTTGATTTATGGTTTAGTCCGTACTGTGAATACCCCAACCAAGGTAATGTTATATCTAACTTTTATGTTATCCATTAAGTTACATTGACGCTTTTCGTATAATATTGTTACAAGAATTTCTTAAATATAGTTTTCTCTCGTTGTTCATGTTTACACGACAAAATCTGAATTGCCTACACAGCATAAGATTGTTGTATGACAGTGTAGAAAATTTTGGGCGACTGCACGACGATAGAGAGCATTCATCACCACGTCTATTAGAGGAGACAAAAGATCGGGCTGGCCCTGCCCAAGCATATGCCATCCGACTTTTCAAATTTTGAGTCAGGTCGGCCCGAGCCTAATCAATCTTACAATTCTATGCATTCTCCTTTAGAAAAAGTGAAAAATAAATAAAAGAAAAAGAGGATGGAAAAAAGCTATTGAACTTCAATGTCAATATTGCAAAATCCATCCTCTGGATGTCAACATATAGATGCATCACAAATATTTTTGCCTGAAGAATATTCTTAAACCGACAATTTGTTGGCTTTATCAACAGATGGTGGATTAGGTGTTGATGAACCATATTTTACTGATCTCTCTACAGCTTCAGCAGAACTAGACGCTTCTGCATTTTGTTTGCGGAGCTTCTCTTGAAGAGCTCGAATTCTGTCTTCAGTTTTGCGCAGGCATCTCCACCTGTAGGTTAACCATAGACCAAAACCTCCATATACAAGAATATAAGAACCCCATACATAGGGGTAAGCCTCAGCATGTTCTTTGGTTTTCCTATACTGCTCTTCGATTTTCTGTAACCACCCAATGGGCACAGGCTTTGCTTCTTGCTCATTTTCTGTTCCACGTGACTGATCTTCTGCTTTTGGTTTTGTTGTCATCTTTTGGCTTGGTCTGCCGCTGATATTCTTAAATATTAGTATTGCAATTATCCTATCACTTCATATTCACAATATCATTAAAAGGTTCAAATCCCATCAGATATATTCTCATGGGTGAAAAACTATAGTACTATACTCATTTACATTGGATCAACATTCATAGGAATGCATATCTAAACCCTGCAGAGGAACTTTGGGACCAAACTTTAAACTGCTGAGTACCACATATCAAATTATTGACAGCACATGACCTGATTCTTTTTGCTATCTCAAATTTTTGAAGCATCTAACAGAAAACATGTCCACAACCACATCAATATCAATGGTTCTACATAACTGACTAAATCAGCTTTGGATAGTAGCATGGTTACACTGAGTCACACATCATTGACACTGAAAAACATCACCCAACACCATTTACTCGTAATGCTAAAACACCATTAACTAAGCAGTTCCGTAAAACAAGTTGAGGACTAAATTAGTAGAAGGTAAGTCATAGAGAAATAACAGAAGGAGCTGCTTAGTTAATGGTATTTAATTGTATAGGGATGTAGCATACTTGTATTCTCCAAAATCTGTTGCCATCCCATAACAGCGGTTACCTTCCGTTACACAAGTATCAGATATTACAGTCAAACTTTCGACAAAGATGGAGCATTTACTTTCAGAAAGTAGGAAGAAGCTACCTTTCATGTGCAGATATATACATCCAAGTATCACAATCCAGCAAATGATCAATATAGTTTCCCATTTTTGAGCTCCACCAACTATTTACCCCACAACCAGAGCAATACATAGATGCAAGTATCACCAGGAAGACACAACAAGCCCATAAAACCATGGCACAAAGACATGGAGACTGACCTTAGAATTAAAAGTTATATAACAGCCCATGATGTTCTGTCTAGTAAAATTTCAGTTAATACAGTAACAAAACCAGCTCCAGTTCGCCTTTCACATCTAACTTAGTTCTTTCTGGCTGTTCCATTCAACCATTGCGGTCTTCGCCAACAAACAATATGCAACAACCATATCGCGAAATAACAAATTCCAATTTTGAACTTGGAAAAAATAAAATTAAAGCAACCCACTATCATGTAAAATTTGAGTCATAAGTTGGAAACTGTTGCTGTCAAAATAAGAAACAAGGGATTTTAGTTTTTCCTTGTAAACTTCATTTCTCGTTACACTTAAATCCACACTCATAATCAACGATCTACCCAAGACGAAGCCTAAATCTATTAAATACAAGATTAAAGGAGAAAGATTTCTTACAAAAGTTACGGATAAACATGCCTTAGTGACGGAAACGTGAAATAGAAATCAAGAGAAATTAAACAGAACAGCGAGAGAAAAGACGATGTATACCTTCGGTCCGGAGAGAGAGTGAGCGTCGGGAGTTGGGCGATGGCGGTAGAAGAAAGTCAAAACAAGGGATCCAGATTGCCTGCTGCTACTGATGAAACGGCGCCGCTTTTGGCCCTTTTTCTTTCTTTTTATTTAGGTATTTATTTATTTTTAAAATAAATTAAGAGCTTTTTTTTCTAGACCAAGGAAAGAAATTAAGACCTGGTTAAAATCTAAAAATCTAAAAAATGATTAAATGTACAGTGAAGTAATCAACCTAAATTTTGATGGAATAGTGTGTAATGGCCGAAATTCGAAATCAAATTTATAATTATGATTTTAGAAGATAATTTTTCTTTTCATTTTTTATCTTCAACAAACCAATAAAAATTAAAAATTACGATACAATATATAGATGACGACAATTGACTTACATATACGACATTGAATGCAACGTTATTCTAAATATGTAGCATAATTATGATATTTATTGAGATGTCACAAATAAATTGTCATAATTTTGAGACATAAAATTGAGTGTGGTGTCTGAGTCACTAAACTGCGACACAAAATATAGATGACACACAATCAACGTAAATATACGATAATGAATTTAACATTATTTTAAATATGTGGTATAAATATAACATTTTATTTAGATGACATAAGTAAATTATCGTAATTTTGAGATATAAAATGAGTGTCGCATTAGTGTCACTAAACTATAACACATTATATAGATGTGACGCAAAGTTGACATAAATATACGACACTGGATGCGACACTATTCTAAATATGTGGTATAATTATCACATTTTATTGATGTGTTGCAAATGAATTGTCGTAATTGTGAGACATGAAAATAAATCTTGTTTATGTGTCACTAAACTTTGATACAATATTTAAATGTTGTATTTATAAAACACTAAAAGTATAAATATGATAATTTGATGACATGTACATATAATGTTGTAGGGCTGTCTATTAGGGTACCGGGTAATCGGGTATCCGATACCCGACCCAAAAATTATCTGGTATTGGATACCCGATTACCCGAAAATCGGATATATGGGTCAGGTATCAATATTGAGGGATTTTCGGGTATCGGGTATTACCCGATACCCGATTTATTTTTACAATATCTATTTAAATATAATATATTTAATATGATTAAAAATTATGTTACAGAGGGTTATATTATAGACTTATGGAGTGCATCAGTTCTTCTCCATAAAAATATTCTTATCTTTTTATTATTTAATATTATTCATTATAATAAACTAATACTTACAATAAATATATAGATTTATGTACAACTATAAAATAAAATAAATAAATACAAAAAAAAACCAAAACAAAAAATATGTCTAGAAAGAATTTTTATTATTATTTAGTATTATTCATTCTAATAAACTAATACTTACAATACATATATAGATTTATATATAAAAATAAATTAAATAAACAAAAACAAAAAGCGAGTTGGGTAAATTAGTACTGAGTGGGCACCGATTTAAAAATCGGTCGGGTCGTTAGCATATTTTATGCAAAATCGGGGTCGGCACCGATTTTTGAATAGGATACCTACGGTGTTCATCCAGGCAAACCCGTGGTCGGAATCGAACCAGGCGGGTCAAGCGGTTCCGGGCCGGGAACCGTGGTCAGCGGTTTGGTTACGAACTCAACCCGCCTCCTACAGTTACGGTTCGGGTCCAGTAAATCGCGAACCGTTGAGCCGTGGTTCCGAACCGTCGGTTCATGCAAATTTTTATTTTATTTTTTTGATTTTTTTTGTAATGTAATATGTTTAATATCATCAAAATATAATTATTATTACATAAAACACATGAAATAACATCTAAAACGAAAAAATTGGAATCGACGGTTCACACGGTTCCGAGCCGAACCGGCGGTTCCGGTTCCGAAGCTTGATGAACGAAGATATGTGATGACACCACATAATCTCGAAGCTCAACTATTGCTTAAAGATCATACATTGGCTGAAGCAAGAGAACAAGTGGGATGACTTATTTTATGAGTATCCTATAAGCACAATCGATGTGGAAACCGATGAAACCGAGACATCTCAAGCAAGTAATACGGATGCCGATGATTTTGACGACGACTTCGACATGTAAAATGTAACATGAAAGTAAGAGAACTACGTGGGCTTTGATTCCTTAATCGGGATACGTAGGCAACTTAATTATAATATTTTTCAATATTATAATTAAGCTCAAGCTCTTTCTTTTTTTTCTTTTTTTTTCTTCAATTAAATTAAAGTATGATTTTATTTGCATAATTTGTAAATTTTTTTATAAGTTTTAGTTTATTATAAGTTGTAATTTTTGCTACAAGTTGTAAATTGTAATGTGACAAAAGAAAGTGTAATAAAATATTTTTCTTATTTCATTTACTAATTATTGTGTCCCAATATTATTTTTTTCGCCATCTCTATGTATATATATACAAATATAATTAAAAAATATAAAAAATCGAAGAAAAAAAAAGACGGTTCACGGTTCCGAACCGTAACCGCTTAAACCCCTTCACGGGCCGGTTCTGGATTTCCGAACCGCCGAACCGGTGGTTCCGGATCGGAATCAAAACCGGCCCGGCTCGTGAACACCAATGGGATATCCTACCCATACCGAATAATCACCACTATAATATCGTATGCGTATATGTCACAATATGTCCGTTTTGTTGTACTATCTTTTGCATTTTTTAAATTAGGACTGTTGTCATGCTACAAAGTTGAAAATTTATTAATTATATTCGTTGAAATTAACTAATTAAAGAGTAATTAATGCTGGAGACATTCCAGTGATTCCACATAGACCCGCGAGTGAACATTTAATTATTGTAGTTATTGATTGTTCAAATAGTTCCATGCTAGAGCTATTCGATTGGGTAAAACGTTTTTTACAAAAGTTAGTGTATTCTTCGTAATCAATTATATATATTATGGAATATTGGTCATACATTCTTTACTTAATTTTGGATTTCATTAACATTAACTATATATAAATATAGACAAAATGCAGAAAAATATGAAATCAAGGACATACATTTGAATAGATGGCAAGCCCTATATACTTGTATAGTACTAATCTTAGAATAATTTTATTCTTTGTCCGTTACTAAATAATAGTAATCACATTGTTGTGTAAGGATTTAACTAATGTCGTTATTGTTATTACAGTTTGGAGGTAGTTCCGTACCATCATTATTTGGCTGCTTATACAATAATTAATTGTAAAAACTTATTCCCTCCTCCAAAATAGAGTAATTAAACTATTAAAGCATTTTATACTCCTTCTATCCCAATATTATTAGTTCTTTTCTTTTATAATATATTAAAAAGAGTTATGTTTTGTGTGTAAAATAATGTGTGATACAAAATTCGAGATATTTTTTAGTGTAAAATTGTTTCCTTTTTTGGAACGGACCAACAATAGCGGGACAACCCATAAAGAAAAACGAGCCAACAATAATTGGACATAAAGAGTATGTGTAGAGACATAATTACTGTCGTTATTGTTATTAAAGTTGTCGGATAATTATTATTTTAATTTATTAACCCTTAACCAACTAAACTAAGCTTATGGGAACAGTTTTCAGATAGTTTTGTACCACCACTATGTGGCTAAAATATAAATCCATCCATCAATGTTTGTCGAAATATGTTAGTTATAGAGTGATTACATGTTTAATTCGACTTTGAGATAGATTGACATTAATTATGCAGATACGACAAATATAGAAAATATAAATTTAAGGAACAAAAGTTTAACTTATATAGTTATCTAATATTACAAATTAATAATACATAATAATTAAAACTTGAGATATTTCATCTATCCAAAGACATGGCGAAGTTAAAACTTAACTACGGTCGTTATTGCTATTAAAGTCTTTCGTACTATAACTATAAAGTTGCGGTTACGATAATACATAAAACTGTATAAAGTTATGTACAATGAAGACTTTCTAAAATTATTTTATCGTGCAACAATTTAGAATGTTTTCGTTGACACAACTTTATAGATTTTGTTCATCAATTTTATACGTTTGTGCCGGTATTTGGCTAATAATAACAACATCAACTCTATACCAATTTTCTTTAATATTCCTTTCCCAAGAAAAAAAAAAAGTTTCTTTAATTTTGGTTAACAAGAACGCCTACTTGGGAACTTGACTTCCATAATAACCGGTTGGAGTTGAATAACAAACTATAAGCTAAGTTCCTTGGTTCAGATTGCTCATCTAACTAAGTAATTATGTATTTATTTTTTTAGGAATTGGTTATTTTTGTCATTTGCTTGCTGTACATATATTTGTTTCTTGTAACTTCAGGTGTCATTTATACTATTATTTCAACTATGGAATAAATGTTGATAAAGTAGGTTTACCTTATTTCTCTTTGGTATGAAGTCTTTCTTTTATTTTTCCCTTACTTTCCTCTCATTGTCGTCATGATTAGAAAGGCCAGAATTCAATGATGCTGTTTTTGAAGGATGAAGATGGGCACCACGATGCTACTAAAATAAATAAGATTCTGGGCGAGATAGATTGGAAGACATATTTAAAACTTTGGCACAAGGGCATCACAAGAATTAACAATATTGTTAAAATCTCTGCCTAGTTCTGTGTAGGCCCTGCCAAGGCACTAGGTGGGAGTATAGTCCTTTTACAACAGTACGAATTAAAAACAATATGGACTAGTACAATTATTCAGTTGACAAAACAGAAGCAGTTCAATGACTTCCCCTCTTGTCCATCACACCTTCGCTTCAAGGCATAAAACTCAAGTAATCATCAAGATTACTTATTAACTAAAGATTATTGACCTCTGATGGTATATGGCCCAACACAGGTCCACTGCAAGGCCCAACTGCTCAACGACAGCCCAACGGTGGCCCCCGCCTCTAAACCCTAATCGACCAAGAACCCTAATTTGGCCCAGTATATCATTGGTCACGGCACCGCCTCACATGAAAAGCGAGGATCCTACTGCATGGAGGAAGAGTCCCTACACGCTGGAGAAGAGTCCCTACAGGTCCCCCAATCGTGGATTAGGCGCGCTGCTGGGTCCGTAAGACATGTATAAATAGAGGAAAATCAGCGAAAAGGGTTAGCAAATATTTGAATACTAGAGTTGTGAAATCGAACAACGTAATCCATTTTATAGTAAAAGTATTGAGGACCATCACCTCCGTGGACGTAGATCTCTTTTCGGATCGAACCACGTAAAAGCTCTCGTGTTCTTTATTGCTTTGCTTAAATCTCGTCCACTCACATAAACTAGATTTATCATTGGCGCCGTCTGTGGAAAATCTGAACAAAAAAGCTTCGTTTTTCTATATTTCAATGGCAAGAACACGCACAAACGCTAGCACCGTCGGCGGTGGTGCGGCAACGCATCACAGATGGCGATCGATCGATGGTCACGCGGCGCGGGAAGGGATTGCGGGCGCCGCGGTGGCAACACGCCTGAGGGTCACATGGAAAATGCTCCCATATACCCTCAGGATCGCGTTCCTAACGAGGAAGAAAATGCCGACCTCAATGCGGTGAACATGCGGTTCGCGGACTCATGAGACCCTCGGCCGAGCGTGTCAAAGTTTCTGGCCAACCTCGGCGATTCTAAAGCTTCCTCCACGGAGGACAAATGGGCGAGCACATCTCGGCGGCGAGCGGCGATTGCATGGGCGCGGGGCGATCGTCCCACCGGCGAACAACGCTCACCCCGGACATCGGTAGAGCGCGACATCGCCGCCGCGAAGCAATCGCCCGAGGTGGTCGCGACCATTCACCCGCACACCGCCCGCGAAGCCGCTCACCACCCCGGCATGTCACCCCGGAAGTGGCGGGGACAGGAGAGGAGGCGGGCGGACTCTTCCCCGAAGAGAAGACAGACGCCGTTACCGGTCTCCAACCCCTTCAGAGAGAGATGGAAACGATCACCCGGGGTTCGACCGGTCTAGGAGAATCATCTCTCCTTTCTCCAGAGAAATTCTGGATACCCCCCTTGCCCCAGCGATACAGGGCACCCAACATCGCCGCCTACGATGGTCTTGGGGATCCCTCCGACTTCCTCTTCGCCTACACCACCAACATGGCGAACCAAGGAATGGAGGATTTCCACATGTGCAAAATCTTCCCGATGTCCGATCTCCAACGCCCGATTTGGTTCACTCGCGCCGTATGAAAGATACTTCGCGAGGATCTCATGGATCGGTTCAGTGGCGTTCTATCAAAAGATGCCGCCCCAACAACCTGCATCCGACCTCCTCACAATCCGCCAGGGACAGGACGAAACAATGTCGAACTTCGTCTCGAGATTCATCAAGGAATCCCTTAGAATTGATGAGAGCAACGATCTCTACATCATCAGCGTTTAAGAGCGGGATCCGACTGGCACTGAATAAAGAGATCACGGGGAAAAGTCAAGGCGGCTAGTCACCTCCGGACCACGGTCGACAATTACGTCGAGGGTGATGAGTCGGGCCGGGAAGAGAGGTGCGGGATGAGCGGAGGCTGAAAGAAAGAAGCAGACGGCCAGGGTCGGGCGCTGTCGTCGAGTGCATTCGAGAGGATCAAGAGGGCCCTGGAGTCAGGCTCGGACCCGGCCAAAACACAGCAACGCGCGCCCATCCGCTCAAATCGAGGGCGGAGATATTTGAACTCCACAGACTCTTCCTAAACCCTCCCATGAAGGGAGGATCGAAAAAGAGGTCGGCGGCCAAGTGTGTGACTACCACCGCGGTGCGGTCACAATACCGAAGAATCTGTAAACACGAGCTCGCGGATCGGCGAGCTCGTCGAAGAGCGAACTAAAGAAGTACCTCGGCCGACTGGGCGGGGGCAGCGCAGAGGAAAGAGCTGGGCGGCAACAGCTGCGGACCGACCTCAGCGGCGACCCAACACGAAGATGGCGAGGCGAAGGTCCCAACACGATGGAGCAGGTCTATACCATTACCGGACTGCCCGTATGAACAACGAGGTCGTCATTGAGGAACGAAGCCCGGAGGCCGGCCCCCGAGGAGCCGAAAAACAAGCGACTGCGGGATGGTGAGAACATCATGTTCTCCAAAGAGGATCCGGTGCCCAAGATCATGCCCCACCAGGACGCCATCACTATACAGGCCGTGGTGGGCAACAAGAACGTCCATCGGGTCTACATCGACGCCGGGGCCTCCGTTAGCATCATTTTCGGGTATGTCGGATAAACTTGATGTCGGAGGAATTGGTACATCCGCACCCTCCCGCCTACGGAGCTTCACTCGAGGCGGTTCGACCCGAAGGTGTCATTACCTTCCCGGTTCTGTGGGGCGAGCCCCGTGTCGGTCACAAAGGCCGTTCAATTTTTCTGGTCCGAGCTCCTCTCCGTACAACATCATCACAGGAAGAGATTGGTTGTACGCCACCAAGGCCGTCTGCTCGGTGTACCACATCACCGTCAAGATACCCACCCGGTGGGAGTGCTAAGCATCGGGGTGACCAAGCGGCACCGAAGAATGCCTACGAGTCTCAACCTGGGATGAAGCCTTCGTCGAGCATAGCAATTCTGAAACCAGGCCGGCACCGGGGCGACTGGACCGAAAATCTACAACTATATGATGGCGACTCTCCAAAGTCGTCAAGGTCGGCATCCGGTCCGATTGATATCCGCGGCGGTCGTGCGACACGAGGAATATAGGACGTGTTCGTGTGGTCCCCACTCGACATGACCGAAGTGCCACCCGAGCTCATAACTCACGCCTCAACATTGACCGCGACTAAGCGGTTCGCGAAGAAAAGAGGTTGTGCAAAGCGCGGCCGGTCGTAAGAGATGAGGTGACTCGACTCGGGAAGGCGAGGTCTTGTTCGAGGTTAAATACCCGACCTGGATGGCTAATCCAGTCGTGGTTCGCAAGCCAGGAGGTGGATGGCGCATGTGTGTCGACTATACCGACCTCAACAAGCACTGCCCAAAAGATTGCTACCCCCTCCCCGACATTGACAAGAAGGTGGAGGCATTGGTGGGCCACGAGATGTTCAGTTTCCTCGATCTGTACAAAGGGTACCACCAAGTCCTGATGAGCCCGGAGGATGTCCCCAAGACAGCGTTCATCACCGACTACGGTGTCTTCGCGTACCGGAAGATGCCTTTCGGTCTGAAGAATGCTGGAGCAACCTACCAGAGGATGGTAGACGCGATATTCAGAGATCATATCGGGGAGATCGTCGAGGTCTACGTCGACGATGTCGTAGTCAAAAGCCAAAAAATGAAAAGCTGCGTCGACGACCTCAGAACTGTCCTCCAGCTCCTCAGGTCGGCCAACCTCAAACTTAACCCCCCAAAAGTGCACATTCATGGTGAAAACGGGGAAGTTCTTGGGATGTTGGGTTTCTCAAGAAGGCTTAAAGGCGAATCCCACTAAGGTGAAAGCGATTGCTCGACATGCAAGCACCAAAAACCATCCGTGAGATCCACAAACTCACGGGTGTCGGCCTCTCGAGATTCCTCTCTCGGCCTGAGAAGCCTTCCTTCTTCAAGATCTTGAGGAGAGCTGGGACTTCGCTGGCGGAAGAACATCAGTCGCTTCACACGGTGAAAGAGTATCTCGCCGACCGCCCACCTCGGCCGCCCGAAGGAAGGCGAGCTCCTTTCCTTATATTTGGCCGCCTCGGGCGAGGCAATCAGCTGATCTTGGTGCGAGATGAGGTCGGACGACGACTCACTATCTACTTCATCACCGAGCACTCGAAGGACCGGAGGCAAGGTACACCACCTCGAAAAGGCGTTGGCGGTGAGCATAACGACGTCTCCGACCTTACTTTCGTGCCCATTCCATCCAGTCTTGGTGACTTACCTCTTAGACAAGTTTTGTCAAAACACAGGTCATCCGGGTCGGATAGCAGTGGGCCTTTGGAGCTCGTGAGCACGATATTTCATACTCCCCAGGACCGGCCATAAAAGGCAAGCTACCGATGATTTCTAGTAGAGGCCAAATTTACTTAGGCCGATCCTACCACCGAAGTCACCCGACCCCGCCCCCGCGGATGAATCGCCTTAACCCACCTAATGGTTCTTTGGCGGATGTATGTGGGCGACTTTTACAAAGCAGGCGTGGGGTAGGCGTCCTCCTCGCTTGGCTGGACGACAAGAAGTGACCTACGCGCTCCGGTTTACCTTCCCGACCACAAACAACGAGGCCGAGTACGAAGCACTGATCTCGGGACTCCGCCTCGCGAGGGAGTTAAAAGTGGACAAGATCCAAATCTTCGGAGATTCCCAGGTCGTAGTAAACCAGGTCCTAGGCAAATACGAGGCCAAGGAGGATCGAATGAAGCAATACCTTGAGAAGGCAAAGAAGATGCTGACCTCGTTCAGGTATTCCACCATTCATCGCATCCCACGAGGGGAGAACAGCGGTAGTGGCGTCCTCGATGAAGTTAGCGTCGTCATCAACAAAACCACCGGTGGAAGAAGTCCATTCCAGAAGCATTGCAGAGTCCCACATCGGCATCATCACTGAGACCGAGCCGAACTGGATGTCTCCCATAAAGTCCTATCGGAAGATGGCGCACTACCTCAAGACCGGCTCGAAGCGAAAAGATGATGGTGAAATTCCAAAGTACCTCACACGAGGGCACTCTCAGTGAAGTCTACCTTGACCCTCACGAGGTGCCTCGGGCGGAAGAGGCGGACTACGTGCTCAGCGAGATCCACGTAGGTCTTGTGAAGTCACATCGGATCGCGGCTCTCAAAGAAGGCGTTGAGGTCGGGATACTATTGGCCCACCTCGTCAAGACTCGGCCGAGCTCGTCAAGAGGTGTTCGAAGTGCCGCCTTCACCCACGGTCGAAGCTACCTCGGACCGATCTCGGTAGCCTACAAAGCCGTGGCCTTTCATGCGATGGGGAATCGACATCGTTGGTCCATTTGACCGAGCTCGTGTCGGACGATACTTAGTCGTGGCTATAGACTATTTCACAAAGTGGGTCGAAGCGGAGCCTCTCTCGAGCCTCACGAGCAAAAGGATCCAAACCTTCGTGTGGAAAAACATAGTTTGTCGCTTCGGCATACCACATGTTTTGATCTCGGACAACGGCACCCAGTTCGTCGACAAACACTTCAAAGAATGGTGTGAAGAGCTCCAGATCAAACAGCAGTTCACCTCGGTCGCGCACCCACAGGCGAACGGTCAGACCGAAGTGACGAACCGCACGATCGTACAAGTGTTGGATTTGTATCTTTGAAAGTTGGTTGAGCTTGTATACAATGTTTCTGTTACCACTATTACAATCTCCTATCTGAATTGAATACTTGATTGCATATATCATGTCCCTTATCTCATATATAAGTTAGATCATACGATGTGTAGAAGATCATGAAGAAATACGTATGATTGGTCGAGCTTAATGAGATATAAAAGTTTCATGGTGAGACAACTTGAGGACGAGTTGTCGGTATAGGCTCTGGTATAGATAAGAAGTGACTTGACTTGGTTGCTTGTCTATCTTTGGTGCGTCTACGGCGTATTGAAGGATCACGGTGAGATGTGTTCTTCTATCGACCGTCGTGAAGAACCAAGATTTGGTGACTTACGATGATCTAAACCTCGATAAGGTATTAGGTGAGTATGAGTTCTTGACCATCACTTTGACTTGTTATGGGTGAGGTTATATGTTCTAACCCAATATTCTCCGCATCTTGGGTGGTGGCGGTGCTTGTATGTCATGCTAGTTATACGTATCAGTCAAGTATCCGTTTAGGATGATAACGTCCCTTAAGGAGCTCAAAGGTTTATTGTACTAAACCCCGCAGGTTGAGTTATCTCAAGTACAATAATAAGGTTGAGTGGTACTACTTAAGGAATTAAAGATATTAATTATTTTAAGCGATCAGTTGCTATAAATAATTAATGGACGTCGATATCTTAAATACGAGGATTCGTAATGTCTAAGTGCAAGCCGACTCACCTTCGGTAATAAAGGGTAAGTCGACATTTATTCTCTAGTGGCATGAATAAATGTTTATAAATTAATTTATGTTACAGGTGAACATAAGATAATTAATTTATTTGAGGCCCATCTTTATTCCTTGCATTTGATCCTGGTGGCCCGTCCGGACCGTAACTCTTGGAAGAAATCGGCGCCCCAACCCTGCATGGCAAGGATTTTATTCCTTTATCCTTTAAGGATATTATTATATTTATGGGATATGCATGGATCCTTTCCTAATGGGATTATGGTAATGCATTATAAATATAAGGTAAGGGATAAAGTCTAGGTTAATGCTTAATCATTAAGCATTATTTTAGTCCACCTCCATAGAGTGATTCTCGAAAATTGCCGAGGGTTTGAGGTGATTTCTTGTAGTATTCTCCATAACTTATCCTCGCTCGATATTGGAGATTGGACAGCGGGATACGATCCGGAAGATCAAAGCACGAGTCTCGATCTGTTCATCCGTTCGACCCAGAAGCTGATTCACGGGTAAACACGTGAAAACCCTACGTGTTGCAATTAATTATATAGGCGCATGCTAGGAATATAATCAATGTATGGTGGATTAAACATCCAAGATAGATCCTCGGGAGAGGGTTAAATCGATTTTCCTATAACAAGGATTGAAAAGAGGCTAGACCGAGCTAAAGGTGGTGGTGAGAATCTCCCTCAAGTCCTCTGGTCCTGAGAACCACGCCCGGACTTGCACGGAGAAACACCCTTGACTAGTCTACGGTGCCGAGGCATCATACCGGTGAGATCGGCGCACCGAGCCCGCGCACTCTCCACTCGACCGGGAAGGCAACGGCGGGACCTATGGGTCAACCTTGGCCTGGAGGAGAAGCGAGCTCGTCTTCATAAACGGCAAGCCAATCTGAGCCAGTCGCACGGTACTACAACAAAAGGGTAAAGCCTCCACATTCCAAGTGGCGACCTCGTCCTCGGAATAATGAAGCTTGAGAGAGCCGAGCGTCTTAACAAGCTAGATCGACATGGGAAGGTCCATACAGCGTTCACGAGGACCTCGGCAAAGGGCCTACAAGCTTGTTGGATTTGTATCTTGAAAGCGTTTGGTTGAGCTTGTATACAATGTTTCTGTTACCACTATTACAATCTCTATCTGAATTGAATACTTGATTGCATATATCGTGTCCCTTATCTCATATATAAGTTAGATCATACGATTGTGTAGAAGATCACGAAGTCCGTATGATTGGTCAAGCTTAATGAGATATAAAAGTTTCCTGGTGAGGCGACTTGAGGACGAGTTGTCGGTATAGCTGCGGTATAGATAAGAAGTGACTTGACTTGGTTGCTTGTCTGTCTTTGTGCGTCTCGGCGTATTGAAGGATCACGGTGAGATGTGTTCTTCTATCGACCGTCGTGAAGAACCAAGATCTCGGTGACTTACGATGATCTAAACCTCGATAAGGTATTAGGTGAGTATGAGTTCTTGACCATCACTTTGATTTGTTATGGGTGAGGGTTATATGTTCTAACCCAATATTCTCCGCGTCTTGGGTGGTGGCGGTGCTTGTATGTCATGCTAGTTATCAGTCGAGTCACCGTATCCGTTTAGGATGATGGCGTCCTTAAGGAGCTCAAAGGTTTATTGTACTAAACCCTGCGGGTTGAGTTAGCTCAAGTACAATAATAAGGTTGAGTGGTACTACTTGAGAATTAAAGATATTAATTATTTTAGCGATCGTAATGTTATAAATAATTAATAGGCGTGCGATATCTTAAATACGGGATTCGTAATGTCTAAGTGCAAGCGACTCACCTTCGGTGATAAAGGGATAAGTCAGCATTTATTCTCTAGTGGCGTGAATAAATGTTTATAAATTAATTTATGTTCTGGGCTGAACATAAGATAATTAATTTATTTGAGGCCCATCTTTATTCCTTGCATTTGATCCCTGGGTTGGCCCATCCAGGACCATAGCCACAAGGAAATCGGCGCCCTCTATCCTCTAAGGCAAGGATTTGATCTTCTTTATCCATAAGGATATTATTATATTTATGGGATATGCATGGATCCTTTCCTAATGGGATTATGGTAATGCATTATAAATATAAGGTAAGAGATAAGATCAAGGCTAATCCTTATTTATCCTTAGCATAATTTTCGAGAATTCCAAGAGAAGCTTGGGAGATATTTTCGAAAATTCCTAGAGGAATTAGGGTGATTTTCTGTAGCATTCTCCATAGATCGTCCTCACTCGACGTTGGAGATTGGGCAACCGGGATACGATCCGAAATGTCAAAGCACGAGTCTCGACCCGTTCGATCCGTTCGATCCGTTCATCCCGATCAACCTCGGCGGATCCAAAGGTAAACACGAGAAAACCCCATGTGTTGCGATTAATTATATAGGTGCATACTAGGTATATAATCAGTGTATGGTGAATTAAACATCCAAGATAGATCCTCGGGGGAGGGCTTAACCTCGGTTATCCTTACAATTGGTATCAGAGCCTGGGATCAGTATCTTGGCTCTGTTGGATTAATTCACGTTTGATTAATACGTCGCGCTTAATTAATTGTGGTTACCGCTAAATCGTGGCTCGTTTTTATTTTGTCGGATTTTGTTTTTCTGCGAGAAAATCCGGTTAGATTAGATTTTTTCCGTAAATCTTATACGTAAAGAACGAAGAAAGCACGAAGAACGAGGCGATGAAGACTCACCGGAAGAAACCGGACGTCTGGTGCGCTCGGTCTTTGTCTGAGCGTTCTCGGCGGCATCGGCGGGCGAGGCGGCGTGGCGGCAAGCCTCGGCGGACGCGGGCGGCGGCCTTGCGGCGCCAGGCAGCGTCTCGGCGGTTATCGCCCAAGATCGGGCGGCTGGCGTCTGCGGTCGCGGGCTTGGCGGCCGGGCGTGCGGGCGCGCGAACCTGCGCAGGCCTCGCTTGCGCTTGCGCCGAGGTGCGGGAACATCGAGCGGCATGAGGCCACGCCGATCGCGGGGCAGACGCGGCGGCGGCAGCAGCGCGCAGCGACGCGGGTTGCGCTCGGCAATTCTCGGCGCGTGCGTGCCGGAAACCTCAACGAGGTCTCGGCGGTGCCGCCGGCGGCGTGCGAGGAAACCTCGAGGCGCAGCGCTCGGCGCAGGCGAGGCGAGAGCGCGATCTCGTGTGAGGCTCGGGCGCGGCAGCCCTCGGTGCGAGCGCGACGCTGAAACCTCAACCCGCGATTTTCTCTGCGGGCTTGGCAGCGCAAGGTGGGCGGCGGTCTTTGGCGCGAGCATGGGTGTGCCAGCTGCCCAAACCTTAAATCTGACCCGGCCCGTTTGTTCTGGGTCGACCCGACCCGGGTTCGGCCCTGACCCGTTTTCACCCGGATCTGTTTTCCGACCGAATCTAGTTTTGTGAATCGGTCCGAGCCCGCACGCGAGGCCCTTTCGAGTTGAAGATCATGCTTTGCAATTCTATGTAATAGATTAGGCTTGATAGTGTAGGTTCCACGAGTGGGCCACGATGAACGTTTTTATTTTATTTTTATCGTTCATTGCATGTCGTGGATGTTTATATTATGCAGTAGCATGCTATGTATGTTTAAATTACGTTGACAAACCTTTATGTGTTTTCGTAATTGGATGAGCATAGTAAGCATGCTAGGTTTATCGCGTTTATCAAGCATATTTTAGAATTCTGCGAGCATGTTTTACATGTTGAGTTCTATAGAAAAGCATGCTAAGGATTACGTGATATGCATGGACAAACCTTTTGAATAAAAAGACTAAGCAAGCAACCCGACAAATTAATTTTAAAATTAATGTGTCGAGACCTCCACTTTTTAATCTCTAAACAAAGTGAGGCGATCTGTGAGTGGCGCCCACACGCGTGGCTTGCTTGCCTTGTTTATCATAAGTACATTAGATGAGATTTCTAAATAAAACATTTTAAATCTATTGAGAAGTGGGAGTTTCATGTGTAGCGCCCACACGCTGGCTTGCATGTGCGATTTTCATAAGTTCTCTAGAGATAGATATAAAATGAGATAACAAAAGAATTTGAATTGGGCGGTATGGTCTAATGAGTATGCCGATTCTAAAATTTATTTTATTTGTTAAAATTGTGGTCATTGCTAGACATCACCGAGTACAACTTCCATGAAGTCCTTCTTGCGATAGTGATGTGGTCTAGTAAGGTCAATCGTTAATTTCATTTGTCATATGGATAAGTTGACATGGATTGAAATTAAGCGACTAAAAGGTATATTTTAGTGCAGTCGGGGGTTCGTGTGTAGCGCCCACACGCGTGGCTTGCATGTGGAATTCCTTGGGCGATTGGAGGTTTCAATTAATATTGTTTTATCAAAAGGTTACAATATTATTGTTACGAATTATGTGCGATCGTATGCTTATGTGTTTACATTGTCTTTTCAGATATGTCTCTTACACCGATTATCAATATGCTCGCACAAAATCCCTTATCCGGTCCGAATTTTATCGAGTAGAAATGAAACATTGAGAATGTACTCACTGCCGAAGAAAATTTATATATACTCACCACACCTCGTCCCAAACCTCTAGACGATTTATCTAATGATAAGGAGTGCGAGGAGCACGAAATGGGACAAATCAAATAGAATGACGAAGGCGCTTCTTTTGGTCACCATGTGCGAGTCCTTGCAACCCGAGATCAAGAGATAGATGATGCGACCACAATATGGCTAAATCTCGAAAATCGTATGAGGAGTCGCAGAATCGCTGTCATAATTTGACAAAATTAATTATGTCAAGTTCTATGAAGGACGATTGATGCATGACCATGTAGAGCAAATGATCAATCTCTTAGGGAGCTCGAATTGGTTGGAGGATATATTGATGACGTGGTCGAATCGATATGATCCTCAATACTTTGCCGAATCTTTGATGACTTCCGTTATGGAGTAGTCCTTTATGATAAGAGTTATACTCTAGATTCATTGCAAGAGGACTTAGTAGCGGAAGAAAGTAAAGGGAAAGGTGTGATCTTCAAAGACGCACCTCGAGAAAACCACTGCTTTATCGAAAGATGAAAAGGGAAAGTGGAATTCTAGAGATGCTAAGGCTAAAGAAAAGAGTGGGAGTAATGTAAAGGGCTCTACCCGGTTTGAAAAAGCGAAGGAGAAGGGCAAGTGCTTCAAGTGCGGTGAGACTGGGCATTGGAAGGCTAAGTGCCCCAAGCTCAAGGCTCAAGTCTACGGTACCGAGGCTATCATACCAGCTGAGATCGGCGCACCGAGCCCGCACACTCTCCACTTCGACCAGGAAGGCAACGAGCAGGACCTACGGGTCAACCTTGACGCTCTGGAGGAGAAACGCGAGCTCGCCTTCATAAACGGCCAAGCACAAGAGCCGGTCGCGCGGTACTACAACAAAAGGGTAAAAGCCTCCACATTCCAAGTAGGCGACCTCGTCCCACGGAATAATGAAGCCAGAGAGCGAGCGTCTTAACAAGCTAGATCCGACATGGAAAGGTCCATACCGCTGCTCACGAGGACCTCGGCAAAGGGCCTACAAGCTTGTTGATTTGTATCTTGAAAGCGCTTTGGTTGAGCTTGTATACAATGTTTCCTGTTACCACTATTACAATCTCCTATCTCGAATTGAATACTTGATTGCATATATCGTGTCCCCTTATCTCATATATAAGTTAGATCATACGATTGTGTAGAAGATCACGAAGTCTCGTATGATTGGTCAAGCTTAATGAGATATAAAAGTTTCACTGGTGAGACGACTTGAGGACGAGTTGTCGGTATAGGTGCGGTATAGATAAGAAGTGACTTGACTTGGTTGCTTGTCTATGCCGGCACGCGTCTACGACGTATGAAGGATCACGGTGAGATGTGTTCTTCTATCGACCGTCGTGAAGAACCAAGATCTCGGTGACTTACGGCGATCTAAACCTCGATAAGGTATTAGGTGATTATGAGTTCTTGACCATCACTTTGACTTGTTATGGGTGAGGGTTATATGTTCTAACCCAATATTCTCCGCGTCTTGGGTGGTGGCGGTGCTTGTATGTCATGCTAGTTATACGTGACGAGTCACCGTATCCGTTTAGGATGATGACGCCCCTTAAGGAGCTCAAAAGGTTTATTGTACTAAACCTGCGCAGTTGAGTTAGCTCAAGTACAATAATAAGGTTGAGTGGTGCCTTATGAATTAAAGATATTAATTATTTTAAGCAATGTAATGCTATAAATAATTAATGGACGTGCGATATCTTAAATACGGGATTCGTAATGTCTAAGTTCAAGCTCGACTCACCTTCGGTGATAAAGGGGTAAGTCAAGATTTATTCTCTAGTGGCATGAATAAATGTTTATAAATTAATTTATGTTCGGGTGAACATAAGATAATTAATTTATTTGAGGTCCATCTTTATTCCTTGCATTTGATCCTGGTCGCCCATCTGTGCCCATAGCCACAAGGAAATCGCGCCTCTATCCTCTAAGGCAAGGATTTGATCTTCTTTATCCATAAGGATATTATTATATTTATGGGATATGCGTGGATCCTTTTCTAATGAGATTATGGTAATGCATTATAAATATAAGGTAAGAGATAAGATCAAGGCTAATCCTTAATTATCCTTAGCATAATTTTCGAGAATTCCAAGAGAAGCTTGGGAGATATTTTCGAAAATTCCTAGAGGAATTAGGATGATTTTCTGTAGCATTCTCCATAGATCGTCCTCACTCGACGTTGGAGATTGGGCAACCGGGATACAGTCCAGAAGGTCAAAGCACGAGTCTCGACCCGTTCGATCCGCTCGATCTGTTCGATCCGTTCATCCCGATCAACCTCAACAGATCCAAAGGTAAACACGAGAAAACCCCTACGTGTTGCAATTAATTATATAGGTGCATGCTAGGTATATAATCAATGTATGGTGAATTAAACATCCAAGATAGATCCTCGGGGGAGGGCTTTACCTCGGTTATCCTTACAAAGCTTGCTCACCTATCCGGTGCACTTATTCCCCGAACCTGGCATATCACTCATTTAAGGAGGTATTTTACATAGCTTTGATTTCAGATCGGTAACATGTTACATCTCTTTATGATTTAGCCGAAGTGCGCTGTTGCTTATTCAATAAAATATTTGTTTTTTCTAATGAGTACTCCACTTCGTCCTATCTTATATCTATGTGAACATCCATTTGGATAAACCACAACAACACCTTCAAAAGGGGACGCCCTTGCGAAGCTCAAAAACCCACTAAGTAGGGTACACATACAGGCTACTCATTCATTTGAACGTCTACATGCAAAGCATACAGATTACTCATTAATTTGAACGTCTACATGCAAACGATGTCCAGGTCGGACCTCGACGCCCTCCTGCATCGTCAATTTATACCCCTTTATTTGGGAAGAAATACACTTCGGTAAACGGTATGAATACATTTACGGCCAAAACCAAGTCCTAAGCTATATTTGTACCTCTGTAGGGGGAAAATATACACTTCGGAATGAGCCTAAATACATTCAATACTATACACCAAGTCCTAAGCTATATACAATTATTCGGGCTTCCGAGCTCCGCCCCGCCAGATCGATCAAGCTATACCTATACGATTACGCACAAAGTTCCGTGTCGACGATGAACACCCGGAATGAACGTGGTGCCTTCAACCCAGTCGACGAGGCCGACATCCTCGCGGCCTACTCCAGGAGCACCCGACACAGGCTCAGAGGTGCCCCGACCTGAAGTAGAGGCTCCGGGAACAGAGGCCGAACTCCGACTCCTTGATCTTGTCGCCCGACCAGAGTTACGACCCCGTCCCCGACCTGCCGTCCTCTTCTTCCGACCTAAGCCCCTCGCTCGTCCCGCTTCTGGCGTCGGGTTCCGACCTGAGGCCGGCGGTCCTGCCAAAACTGGACCCAGCAGCCGGAGCACCTCGGCGTGATCCATATATCCGCCAGCCTCTTTGACCTCTTCGATCCTCACGTCGGTCGGATCCCGACTACGGGGCTCGGGCAAGCGTCGTCGCGAACGATCTCGTAATGCCCAAGGCAGTTCGCTAGTTCATCAAGGCAATCTTTATAGCTCTTACTGCCGGGGCCCTTTCGTCCCTTATCACCATGCCCTCGGCTATCAGGAGTTGAGCTCGTTCATCAGCCTCGGATATGGTGATACCACCAGATCGGTGGATCACAGCTTCATACTCAGCATGCTCTTCCGAGATCCGAGCTAACTTCTCGTAAGCCAGCTCGAGCCGTTCTTCACATTGAATTAAGCGCCCTTGAAGCTCGTCAGCGGGAACATCCATTTCCTTCACCCCGGAACGGATAATTCTCAGCTTCAAAGCTTCATTCTTCGCCAGGAGGCGGGCCCACCGCGATCCGCCTCAGCGATCATTTCCTTCACCGCCAACGATGCCGACCTGCAGACTTGGACATCCATGCTGACCAAAACCTGGGTCAACTCAGCAGATCGGCTCCTCCAAAACAGCACATCTTCCTCCTTCTCAGCCAAGGTACCTCGGGCCTCTTTCAACGTGGTCAACAAATCATGGTCGAGCCCGAGGTATTGAGAAGTAGAGTGCTAAAATAAAAGACAACACACATTTCAGAAAGTTGCAAGTATTATTATTCACAACTGGAAAGTGTTTACAAGGCTCGGGATCCTATCGACCCCGGCAAATCAGCCTATTACATCAGGTCCACTGACCTCAGGCTCCTTGCCGGACTCGCCGGCCTCCCGTTGCTCGCCTCCCGCTGCTCTTGTCTCTTCTTCCTTCTGCTGCTGCGCTGCTGCTGTCCCCTTCAGAAGGGAGCTCTGAGGTCGGCTCCTCCTCCTCCTCCTCCTCGTCCTCCACGGCCTCAGCCCGCACCTCGGCAAGAAGCTCCTGCAGCTCAGGATCTTCATCCTCCTTGCACTGAGCAACGGCCTCAGCAGTCAGGAGGGAGGAGCTGGACGCCAAAGCCTCCAGCACGGGGAAGGACCCGACCCCGGAGACCACCCGAGCATACGCCTTTTAGACCTCCCGAGGGGCGACCTCGACCCAGCCATACTTGCCCTTGTCAAAATCGGGCATGGCGGCCGCCACCTTCTCCAGGAGGGCTGACACCGTCTTGGGCTTGAGCACGGCGGCCAGATCGGAGATGAAGGCCGAGAAGCTCTCCGATTCGACGAGCTTGCTGGCGAAGGCCCTCAGCATTGGCCTCTGACCTGCCAGCAAGGCACTCCTCTCATCGGCGAGCTCCTTCCTCGCCCCAGCCGCCTCCTCCCGCGCCGCCTCGAGCTCCTTCTTCGCCCCAGCCACCTCCTCCCGCGCCTCCTCGAGCTCCCCTTGAGCGATCTCCAGCGCAAAAGCCCTCTTCTTCAGGGCTGTCTCCACAGCAGCCTTCCCAGCCTCAACCTCCGCCCTCGCGGCCTTAGCGGCATCAGCCTCCGCCCTCGCAGCCTTCCCGGCATCGGCCTCTGCCCGTGCAAAGAAGAAGCTCCCCGCCCAAAGATCTCGCGCGAGTATAGCTCTCGGTGACATACCCCGCCGTACGGTGCAGCTCCCCGACCATCGAGCTCAGCTCCTAAAAACGATACAAGTTAGTACACACCACGGGACAGATAAAACCAAGTACGGACGAGTTTTATACCTTGGGAAGGGGTACGGCCGATCTGGAGCCCGGCATCCCATACTCGATGCGAGGCCGAGCACATTCTCCGATCTCGGGCTCGACCCCAAGACAGCACCGAATCGGTTCTCGACATCGTCAACCTTCTTTGGGCGCTTGGTAGATCCACCCCGCCTCGCCTTCTTCTTCGGAGGCTCCTGGCTCGGTGGGGGCGCCTCCTCATCCGACTTCACCACCGCACAACAAGAAGAAAAATCGCGTTAACACAATGAGATCGGACTTCTAAGGATAAGAAGAAGAGGGTGTCCTCACCCAGCTCGGACCCCGACCCCGGAGCCTTTGACCTGTATATGCTCAGTCCGGCATTATTCAGGTCGTCCTTGGTGAATCCGGCGTAAACCTCACCGAGCGCATCAATCTGGTCCTCTACGTAGCCGAGGGGTTTCAGTTTTACATCTCTCATTTTACCCAGCCCCCACTCGTAGATCGGATGCCCCTCGGCCCTCAAAAAGAAAAATTTCCTCTGCCACCGTGAGACCTTGGAGGGCTGCCTCACCCTAAACGCCCATCGAGGCAAAAAATAGTACAATCCTTTGGAGAACTTGACGCTAAAAAATCGCATCAAGAGCTCAAATGAGAACTCCTCGACTGCAACATAACAAGCAAGCCCCATCTCAACTACCGACCTAATGGAGTTTGGGGTAAATTGGCAGATAGGAATTTGGAAGTACTCCTGGATGCTCAGAAAAATAGGGGCTAAGGGATATCTAAGGCCGGCCCTCAGGGCATCTACATATACAGTAAAAAAACCCTCCGGAAGGGCTAACGCCCTATCAGCGGATTGGGGAACACACCAACAGGCATCTGTCGGAATGCGGCATTCCCTCCCTATTTTTACCACGTCGTTGAAGATCAGCGACGATTTGGCGTCCCTGACCTTCAACTCATTCCACGCAGATGATATGGAAGGAATCCTAGCACTAATCTTCCTAGAATCACCCGACAAGGTACAACAAACGTAATCCCTAATTTCAATTTCACTATCGGGGAACCCGAAAACTCCCGGGGGAGATGATCGACGGGTCCCGGAAACAGATGTCGGGGAATACTCAGAAGTAGAAGGAGAATACATATTTACTTTTTCCTAGGTGATGAATTCGGAAGATGGTCGAGAGCTTCTCTGATTTTGGAAGTTTTTCTTCTCTGAGTATGGAGGAGATGAACAGTTTTAAAAAAGGAGATGAATAGTTGCCCTAGCTGCCGTATTTAAAGTACAAATGGGCGCCCAAAACCGCCTATCTAGCTTTCCACGTGCCTGACTGAGATTGGACGTGAACTACACGCGCGCACGCGTTTCGAGCTCCCAACAACCGTCTGGCATAGTGACGCATCCTATGACGCGCCGACAGGACACACTAGAAAAGCGCAATCATCACTCTGTCTCCGGACCTCGGAGACGACTTTCCAAGCGACGTTGTTATCCGCGTCAGACTATCCAGATCGGACCTCGGCATTACCTAGGCAGGTATCGCCATTCAGGTCGGACCTTCTCCGCCCGGAAGGATATCTCTATCCAGATCGGACCTCGGCATCACCTAGGCAGGTATCGCCATTCAGGTCGGACCTTCATCGCCCGGATGGATATCTCCATCCAGACCGTACCTCGGCATTACCTACGCAGGTATCGCCATTCAGGTCGGACCTTCGTCGCCCGGGAGGATATCTCTATCCAGACCGGACCTCGGCATTACCTATGCAGGTATCCCCATTCAGGTCGGACCTTCGTCGCCCAGAAGGATATCTCTATCCAGATCGGACCTCGGCATTACCTAGGCAGGTATCTCCCTTCAGGTCGGACCTTCGTCGCCCAGAAGGATACCTCAATCCAGATCGGACCTCGGCGCCCTCCTGCAGGACATCTTCGCCCAACGACAGGTACCTCAGTTCGGTCTTCGGAAAGCGGTGCATGCCCAGAACGATAGACCGCCCAATTCTGTACAAACCCAGATCGTCAGACAACCCCTTATAACAACAGCCTCAACCGAGCAACATCCCACCTCGGCAAAGCGCATTCTTCACTCCACCTCGGTATAGTTGTTACTCGACTATTCGGGGGGAGGGGGGACTATGATGGGATATGGCCCAACACATGCCCACTGCCAGCCCAACTGCTCAACAAGACAGCCCAACAAAGGGCCCACCGCTTAAACCCTAATCTGGCGGCAAACCCTAATTTGGCCCAGCCTCCTCATTGGTCACGGGCACCGCCCTACATGGAAGGCAAGGGATCCCTACATGGGAGAGGAAGGATCCCTACACGCCAGAGGAAGAGTCCCTACAGGTCCCCCCCAATCAGGGGATTGGGCGCGCCTGCAGGGGTCCAGAAGACATGTATAAATAGAGAGAAAATCAACAGTAAAAGGGTTAGCAAATATTTGAATACTAGAGTTGTGAAATACGAACACTGTAATCCATTTTATAGTAAAAGTATTGAAGACCATCACCTCCGTGGACGTAGATCTCTTTTCGGATCGAACCACGTAAAAGCTCTCGTGTTCTTTATTGCTTTGCTTAAATCTCGTCCACTCACATAAACTAGATTTATCAACCTCAAGGATTCCCATGCTGCTGTCTGTGATTGTTAGTAAGCAAGAATACATGAAGCAGGGGACATACATATTATACAGTGCATTCTGAGGTGTATTTACATTTATTCATTAGAGTGAAAATGAGAGAGCAAAACCAACCCAATATTCTTCATCCACCGAATTCTCGCCTCCGCATCCCTCCCTCTACATTCATGCTCAGTAAGCTGCGGTGATGTCTCATTCTTAGGAAGACCCAAGTGCTGTGTGCTTTTTTTCTCCGTTACACTGAACTTCGAGATGCTTACATCCATAGTACTGAGCAGGAAGATGTCTACCGTCTGATTTTTAAATTTGATGATCTCGATAATAATTCCTCAAATATTTGAATAAAAGATAATATTGAAAAGAAAAAATGTTAACGTGGAATAAATGTCAACAGTTCTCATAGAGGATGCTCATAAATGGCGAACGTTGCTATAACTTGGCCCACCCTCAAAAGAAAAGTAGAACTTGAAAAAGAAAATGCCAATTTTTCATATGAACCCCACCACCACTAGTGCAGACTGCCAGCCTCTCTTTCCATTATACCAACCTTTCGAAAGGGAAAAGAAAGTCAAGAAAATGATCAAATTTATTTATTATTTTTACTGGAGATGAATATAATTACGAGTTTCCTTTCATTTTTCATGGTGACTAATGACCGGAGAGGGATGATTAATTGACTCCATATATATGCAATATATATAGGTCTTTATCTAACAATACGATATTATTAATTCTAACAATTTTATGTTGTCTGAACAGTATAATAAACTGATAAGTTGAATAGGAATTTGTAATCAAGTTCGAGATGCATATTTGTTTAGCTGTCGATGGAGATATTAATAATATCTTTTTCGGCAGTGGGGGCTCTATTTATTATAAACATATTAGGCGAAATATATACAAGTACACACTTTTGTAAAAGTGTGTACATGATATAATCATTTTGAAAAATTGATACATTGTATGCCCATTTACTTTTTTTAATATATATCTACAGAGTCTCGTTAGTTTCGATGTGAATTGTGGCATTCCACTGACAAAACAGTAATATTTTTGTTTGTTAATAACATGTAAATCAGTAAATGATTGCGAAATGAATGATACAAATTTAACTCTGGAAACATAGTAAATTCCATCCATTCATTTATCTTTCCGGTCAAGGAAAATTAATTAAATTTTGACCGGAAACATATTAAATTCCATCCATTCATTTATGTTTCCGGTCAAGGAAAATTAATTAAATTTTATGTTTCCGGTCAAAAGTGTGTACTTGACCGTAAAGTGTGTACATGACCGTAAAGTGTGTACTTGACCGGAAACATAAAATTTAAATTACATAAACATAAATTAAATGAATGAATAGAATTTAATATGTTTCCGGAGTTTTATTATGATTAAATTAATACTAATTAATGTTATGTGTTAATTAATTTTCTTATTAGGAAACATAAATAAATAGATGGAATTTAATATGTTTTCGGAGTTTTATTAGTATTAAATTCTACGCATGATTCCGATCTCATCATTAGTATTAAATTTATGTTGATATATTAAATTTTAGGAGACATTAGTATTAAATTCGATCGCATGATTAGTATTAAATTTTGGAATTTAATATGTTTAGGAGACATATTAAATTATGTTGATATTAATCATTGAATTTAATAATAATTATTACTTTTGTCTCCGGTACGTAGGAAACATCAAAGGGTCTAATCGGAATCGTGGAATTTTCAATAGGAAACAAGGATATATCAAATTAATTTAATACTAATTAATTTAAAATGAATGTATGATATTTAAATTAATATTTACAGTAATCTATGATGGAAATTTTGCAAAATATTGAAATCTTCAAATTATCACACAACTTATTAATTATGAGAAATATTTAATATTAAAATTATCCTTCATATTTGATTAATTTAATATTGCACAAAATAGTACTACGAAAGTAAAAGCTACAGCCTATAATTGCGTAAAAATTGAAGAAGACAAATAAATCTTGAAAAATTGCGAAAAATTGTCAAAAAGAAGAGAAAGATTTGACCACCAATAATTGAACCAATTCTCTCCTATTTATACAATCGATCGGTAACAAATATAAATACAACAAATTCAAGTATTCACAATTTGCTCTTGCTCCTCTAATTTTCTTTGGTTCATTTCGGTTTTATATTCAAAATTTTCAAATTTCTTTCTTCAATCCAGATCCCAAAGACTATGTCTCAACAAGTAAGTTATTCGAATTTTTATTTATTTTCAATTCGTTTTTGAATTTATTGTTGTTTATGATATTAATTTGTGTTTAGATTTATTATTGTTAATTTTGTTGTGATCTATTATTGTTAATTTTGTTTAGATTTCTTATTTTTATTGGTTTGGATAAAGTATTAAATAATTGTTTAGATAATTAATTATTGCATAATTCAGATAGATAATTGGATATTATAATTGCTTAGATAATCGTCAGATACATTTATATTTAAGTGAGTATTTTAATGTATATGTTAATTTAGATTAAGTTATGCATTTTAGATTAACGTAGGTGAACTTAGATGTTTTATATGATTTTATGAGTTTTCAAATTTATAAGCTATTAATATAACGAAAAAAAAAAAACCCATAATGAATCAAAAATTAATTAACACGTAAAATCGAAAATTCGTCGATAATTCCCTTGATTCCCTAATCAAGGATCATCGATCGAAATTTTCGATTTTTATGTGTCAATTAATTTTGTAATTGATTCCTTGATTCCGGTCGACCGGAAACATCAAATTGGTCGACCGGAATCAAGGATCATCGACCGGAATTATCGATTTTTATGTGAATTTATTTTGTAATTGATTCATTGATTCCGGTCGACCGGAAACATCAAATTGGTCGACCGGAATCAAGGATCATCGACCGGAATTATCGATTTTTATGTCAATTTATTTTGTAATTGATTCATTGATTCCGGTCGACCGAAAACATCAAATTGGTCGACCGGAATCAAGGATCATCCACCGGAATGAATGAAATATTTTGTAAATTTAATACTAATTATCAAATTTTGTTTAGATTTTTTTATTTTGTTTAGATAATTCGATTGTTTCGCTATTTATAATTATTAATTGCTTAGATTATTGGATATAATTATTGGATAATTCGCTTAGATAATTCCGGCATAATGAGTTTAGATTAGTCCCTTTTAATTAATTTATTGTAAAAACTTTAATTATTTATAATTGAGATTTTAATTATTTAATTATTTTTCTTAATTTGATCAGTAGCGATAATTTTAGTATAAATAAATAATTGTTTTATATCCTATTCTTTAAAAAAATCGATAATTTTTATATCCCATTCTTTAAAAAAATCGATAAATCGTATATCAATTTTGAACATAGAAAATCAAAACGTAATCGATCATTTAGTTAACATAATTCGCTTAGATTACAAAATCTTGATTGAACATAATTGCTTAGATTAGATTACAAAAATCAAAACGTAATCGGTTTGGTGCATAATTCAGTATCCTTTGGAGATGATATAAACGCCATGTTAATTTTGATGGTAAAATTTATATGCAATTAATTAAAATTAATTACTTTTCAATATAGTAAATAATTATGATGTAAATGACTAATTAATTCATGCGTTGATTATTGTTGTTTATGATATTTATTTTGTTTAGATTTATTATTGTTAATTTTGTTTACATTTATTATTGTTAATTTTGTTTACATTTGTTTTGTTTATTTGTTTAGATAATTCGATTGTTTCTGCTATTTATAATTATTGCATAATTCGTTTAGATAATTGGATATAATTATTGGATAATTCGTTTAGATAAGTCCCACATAATTCGCTTAGATAAGTCCCTACATAATTCGCTTAGATAAGTCCCTTTAATTAATTTATTGTAAGAGACTTTAATTATTTAATTAGACTTTGATTAGATTGCTATTTTTTCTTATTGTAGCGATAATTTTAGTGTAAACATTAAGAATGTATATTTGTTTTATATATTAGAAAAATCATATTAAGAATGTATATTTCTGCTAATGTAATCTTGTTGTTGTTATAGAGGTCGGGATGGAAGAACATTATTGTTAGATATGGAGGGCACTGAGATCCTTCTTTATGTTACATTGGGGGTATCAGTCAAATGCATTTGTTCGAATGGACAATGTAATTATCTCTGAGTTCATCGATATGATTGATCAAATTATGTTGGGAAATTCGTTGAGTACAACCTACCAATTGCATTATCTATCGAGATCTCGAAGTGGTAGAATTATCAAATTAGTTTTGAGTAATGATGATAAACTTGTTCGATTGGCTCATGATGCCCAACCAGGGTCTATGTGACTCACGATGCCGACACATCCCGATCGGAGCAAGAACTATATAGACCTTCGTTTGAGATACCATCCTCGCCAACATATGACTACACTTCCCAACACATATCGCTCGATCGTCGTTTACACAACAATTTGCATCATCGATTGGTTTGATGTCGATACATCTCAATATATGCCGCAACACGTGATCCATCCAGAATTCTGCTTCCCAACATATGCCGCAACCTGGGCTGATATACTTGTTGAGGACAATGATGAAGACTACGTTGAAGAAGAAGAAGATGAAGCAGTCGGATGAAGAGGAAGAAGATCGTGAGTGCTTTGGTGAGCTATGGCTCATTTGTAGAGTTTGACACATGGATCATCGAGAGGGTGGATTCGAGGAAGCTTCATCACGATTGTGCAGTAATGTCATAGCGCACGTAGGAGGCCTAGAGCCGAAGAAGTTGAGAGATGAGCAACCGGCTAGTCCTCGTTATTCCTCATGATGCTTGATTAATCTCTTTGCTCGTCCTCGGACTCGGATCCGCACTCGACGAGTCGAGCGAAGGTTCCATCTTCGACGATGAGGGTGAATCAAGATATCCGTGGGGCTATAGCATTTGAACGCCGAGTAGAATTTGTTATTCCCCATCCGATAATTCGAGGATTACATTCAAATGTCGATATCATAATCGGTGTCATTTTCTACTACGCATCGCAGTTAGGTGGATTTTGGTTTGTCCGCAAGTTTGATGCTATACATACTTGCGCACGTAACCCAGTGAATAATCGGAGTAAGGAAGGTGAATGCCGTTTAATTGCAAAGATACATATCACGAAAAATACGCGAAGATCGCGAAGTGCTAAAGCCGAGGTCCATTATGGTCGATTTACAATGCGAGCCCGTAATAGGGCGATCGAGATGATATACGGTGGACATGAAGAATCATTTCAGCTACTACCGAGTTATCTCGCATATGTTACGGATGAGCAATCCGATGCGATGACCGACTTGGATATTGGATCGATGGTCGGTTCCGTCACCCTCTTTTCGCGCCGGTTCATGCAGATGGCGTACACATTGTGCCTCCGACTCGTGATTATAGTGGACGGTACGCACTTGAAGAGCCGCAATAAAGGCATATTATTCGTTGCCATGACAAAGGACGGCAACGAGCAAGTTTTTCCATTAGCTTATGGAATTGGTCCGATCGAGAATGATGTCTCATGGACTTGGTTTCTGTCTCGACTACAAACTGCTTATGGATCAAATCCAGAGATGTTGATTGTTTCAGATGCCCATGTCAGTATAATGAATGCGGTCAAGTGTGTCTACCCTGATGCAACACACGGATTATACTACTACCATCTGCTGAAAAAAATCACCCCGTTTGAACAACCATCCGCAAAGTTATTCCAGAAAGCCACTTATGCGTACCAAGATGCATACTTTGAAAAAGCGATGACTATGTTAAAGTCTCTCGTGAAGGCTGATAGTAGTGGCACATATACCAAGTTGGTGGAGGTTGGAGTGCAGAAGTGGGCTAGATCCCAGTGCCCCGTTAGGTGCTACAATTTTATGACATCGAACATTGCCGAATCATTCAATTCTCGATTATTGTGGGCTAGACGATTGCCAATTTGCTCAATGATTGAGGCACCGTCACATTACGTAAAAATGGTTCGATGAGAGACATGAAGAAGAAAGAGGTGCGGTGAATTGACCTCAAGCAAAGACGTAAGATGATGATATCAATGGAAATATCACGCAGACACGATGTAGTGCCTCATCGACTCTACTTTCAAAGTCAAGCACAGAAGCAAAACATTCAAAGTGAATCTCAATACACAATCGTGTGCGTGTTTGGAGTGAGATATGGATATGATACCGTGTTCTCATGCTGTTGCAGCTATATGGTACGAATTTAAGTTTAATTATGTTAATTTTTTTTGATCAAATTGATTTCAATTACATATGATCATGACCTATATAATTTTTTTAGTCATAAAGGTCACCATATATCTAACTATGGGGAGTACTACCATTACGTAAAGCTAGCCAAGCATACCAGATCGGATCAATCTTGTTCACCACGCCTAGTTGGACTGTTCCTCCGATGTTCTTTGGAATTACGGTTATGCCTCCTAATAGAGTCCGCTGTTTGCGCCCAAAAGTGGGTCGATATCGTCATCCAATGTAGTGGGATCGAGTAGTAGAAGTGGTGCACTACGGACATGTAGCTTGTGTGGTAACGAATCTCATACTCGCTTCGGAAGTGTCCTTACTTGTCAAGAGACGAGTGACATTGTAATGAAAACACTTATTCATGTAAATACATTATTATTATTATTATTATTATTATTATTATTATTATTATTATTATTATTATTATTATTATTATTATTGATATTATAATACTATTGTTATTAGTATTATAATTGGTTATTTAAAAGCTATTATTATTATTAGTATTTGAATTACAACTTGTATTTGATTTACATTGTAATGAAAGCACTTATTCATGTAAAGACATTATTAACATTATTATCCACATCATCATTGTTATTTGTTATTCATATGAAGAAATTAATCAATTTTCGATAATATCTGACCAATAATCTATTAAATTGAAGATTGTACAGCTAAAGAAAATTGAATTGAATTGAAATTGAAATTGAAATTAATCCATTGAATTGACATTGTAATGGAGATCTATTACATGAGATAATATAAAAGAAATCATCATCCTCTACGCGCTCTCGGCACTCTCGGCTTCTTATATGGCTCACATAAATCATATATACTTCCACCTATCTTCTTTCTATATGCTAAAACATTAGACATACCCCATTCGATGCTCGGTGAATCAGAAATAAGACGTTCTACAGTCATGCATGCAAATGGACCATCACTGAAATCGTCATCCTGGTCAAATACCTCTGAAGCTTCAGCTGGTGTAATAATCACATCATTGTTCCATGGTGGTATTTGGTGGGAGTTATTCTCGAACCATCTAGAGAAGATCAGAAACGACCGCAATAATCTATTCAGGCACACAAAGTCCATCATCCTCGCATCCAATTGATCATTGTCCATCGTTAACGTTGCGAGTCAAACAGCAAGCAATGACTCGAGTGCATATCCACGCGACATACGATGAAACGCCGCTCGATGACGTATGGGATGATGATCTATAAAAATTAATATTTAGAGAAAATAAACAAGGAAAATTTCAATTTTTGCAAATTATTGTATTAAATAGGTTACCTGCGTGGCACGTAACCATGGTCTATGACCGCAAAGCCGAGGACAATCGCCATCCAATGCGTTGGTGGTCGCCATGGAGAAGCAATGCTTTGTGGGTAATGATCAATGGTGCCTCACGCGGGTTTTGAATGTAGACTAAAGCGCTGCGTGTACCTCGTACCATGCATGTTGCATAAACATCTATTCAACATTGAAAATTAATTAATTCCAGATACTACACATATATAATATATATTGATTGTATTAAAGACACAATACTTACGAAAAAATTAGTATCAAGGATGATTGTGTTATGAGAATCCACCCCATCCAATAAGTCGATCCCGGCATCGAGTCTCATCCTCAGATGCATCATGAATAGATCGACCATCTGCAAAATTATTTTAGGGATACATATCAATATAAGTAGATGTACTTCAAAAAAACGAAGCATATTGTATAAAAACGTACTTACCCGAACATCAAAATGCCTCTCCGGTATTTCAAGGTGTACGAAAAATGCAACCTGGATTCGACGGTCAAGACTCGAACAACCATCTGCGTTCTTTCTCGTCAAGAAACGCCAGTTTTATCAATACATCGCCAGAATTGGACGTGGGATCGGGCTATTAACATACGGTGACCTCATTGCGGTGAAGGTCTCCGTGTCTGCTCACATCTCCCAAGCCCAACTACAAACATTTAAGCATATGGGTGTCAGAAATGAAAAACATAACAAATATAATGAAATACTATAAACCGCCAAATATGAGACTTGATAGTTACTGTTGCTCCAGCTGCTGTCGATAGGCTCGAAAGTGCGCCTCACGACGTTACGAGGCGCCGATCTCTAAATAGGTCCGTCCCAAAGATGGAATGATGAGATGCGCTCCGGATCGATACCATGGATCCGGGAGAGTAGCGGGAGGGGTATCACGGGTCGATGTAGGGGTCGGCTCGGTGCTCAATATGTCCACCGCCTCGAGGGACATATGGACTCGGCCGCTGCCCGACCTTCATCTCTCGTCCGCCGTCGGAAGATTCACGGCCGAGGTGCGGGTGTATATGTATCGGTGCTATGTGCGCAACCACATCGAGTCTCTCTAAGAAACTTTCAAACCATTTCTTAATCTTGGAATCCACTTTTCTTCGATAGACCTCTCGATGCGTTGCCACCGCTCTCGTCCTCACTCTCCGAATAGATTCACGGATCCAACGACGATCGACGGAACTAAGACGTCGGGGTGCTCACCAAGACCGCCGATGAAGAAGAAGAAACTGCCTCCCTGGCATGTTTCCTCGTATCCCGTCTCTCAACAGATGGACGGATATCCACATATGGCCGCTGCGGCTCCTCAACAACCGTAATCTCAACGAACTCAGCCGACGATGTCCTCTGGCTGGGTCTTGAAGGTGAAGGCTCTGAGGGCTGCTCTGATGGAGACCCTGAAAGATCAGGATCCTCAACAAACTGTGGAGCCCTCCTCGGAACTCGACGTCTACGTTGAGGCTCATCCACCGGATGAGACACCCCACCACGACGAGGAGGGAACTGTCGTCCCTCCCTCAAAGGATTTGACGGTGTCAGAAAATTCACACCGAGTGGAGAGGGATATGAGATGACGCCCAAGAATGGTGGTAATCTCGAATGAGTCGCTCGATCACTGTGAGATGATAATCGACCTGTTGCTCAAAAAGAGGTTGTAAAGCTGCCGGGGAGAGCCTACTCTTGAACTTCCACCTCAACACTCTCGGATACGTTGTGGGGTCGACGTCTTCAACTATACTTCCCAAGTCCGGTATGATCTCGAGTGACCAAACATATAGTGTCCAGATCGTCCGTAAAAGTGGTACCGAGCATTAGGTTGACAATGCGTCAGATAATATCTCAATATCTCGTAAGCTGATGTCCCCACGGAAATCGGCAAACGCCTCGCATCGTCAACCAATGCCCAAACCCAATCGGCTATTACCTTCCCCGTCTCGTACCAAAATACGAATCCATAGAGGAGAATAACGTGGGCCACACGTAAATATAAACGAAGATCTACATCATTAAAATCACTATTACAAAATCTATCTAATAGATTTTGTAATGTAATCTGTGTGCCCCCGCAAAAAAGCCTATATTCAACGTTGCTCAAGTCGTAGTCTTGTGTGGGATCAAATGATGATGACCCAAATTGCAGGCCGGTGACTAGAGCATAATCTCTAATGGAAAAACATATATTTATTCCATTGATGAAAAAATACATTTCCGGTTGCGTAGGTTCTATTTGACGGGAGACTATATGGTGCAAAGATAAACTAGATTTAGGGCCGGGAATCCAATCAATCATATGACCAAAGCAATCCCCCTAAACATATCTAGCAACTGTCACGCTCTTATCTAGCAAGACATTCTTAATATACTTAAAATAATCAGTCCTATAATAAGTCTTTACATCCGCCACAACATTTATCGTAGTATGCCTCAAGAAAACAGGATCGACCTACAATTATATCAATGCCACATATTACACAACGTACAACAAACCAACAAACTACTACAATAATTATTACATATCCAATACACCATAATTGAAAAGCATAATGAAAAATATTTAATTGTCATTATCCAAATATGTAGGAGACTAATTCAATGCTAATCCAAAGCTGAAATTTCAAATGATAATATGGATAAAGAGTTTTTTACATATTCAATCACATTATTCAAGCCAAAACAAATATCTCATTCAATCGAAAACATACAAGCCATAAACACTATTTATTCAATCACATTATTCAAGCCATATTGTAAAAATCGCATAACTATATTGTTTCAATCACATTTAGCAATATTTATCCAAAATTAACTACTCATATTATTCAATCACATTTAGCAATATTTATCCAAAATATACATACTATAAAAATCGCATAACTATATTGTTTCAAAATAATATACACGAGAACATACCGGTAAGTCCATATTGTCACTCGTTTTTCGCCTAAACTATGGTTTCGTCTGCAATTATTACAAAATTCAATTAATAACTAATTATTAGAAAATTAAATTGATATCGATCGGAGACAGCCTTTATACACTTGATTTTCCAATATATACATATTAATCGTTGTTTCCGATCGAATAAAGCATCTTTTCGGTCGATAAAGCATCTTTCCGATCGACCGGAGAGAAGGCTTCATCGACCGGAAAGATGCTTTATTCGACCGAAACAACGATTAATATGTATATATTGAAACAATTCGTTGTTTCCGATCGAATAAAGCATCTTTTCTGTCGATAAAGCATCTTCCCACGATCGAGAGAAGACTTCATCGACCGAAAAGATGCTTTATTCGACCGGAAACAACGATTAATATGTATATATTGAAACAATTCGTTGTTTCCGGTCGACTAAAGCTTATTTCCGGTCGACGAAGCCTTCTTTCCGGTCGACCGAGAGAAGGCTTCCTAATCGGAAAAAGCTTTAGTCGACCGAAAACAACGAGTAATATGTATATATTGAAAAAATTACATCCGGGAAGTGAATATTCAAGCTCGACTATTGATTCCGAGTTGTTCTTCACGGGAATAGAAATGAAAATTCTGGGAATGTATTAATTCCGATTGTTCTTCACGGGTTGTTCTCTCTTCTTATCTTTCAAAATTTTTGAAAATTGTCTTCACGGGTTGTTCTCTCTCTCTCTTTTATCTTTCGAAATTTTTGAAAATTGTATGAAGAAGAAGTGTTCTGCAATGTTTCCGGAAGCCAATATATTACACAGACTTTAATTTGCCAAACTCAGTCAACCTGAAATCTGCAAAAATGGATTTAATTTGCACGATTAAAGTTTGGGAGTTTGCAGACTTTAATTTGCACAGAATTTGCAGACTTTAATTTGTTAAAGAATCGATTCCCTCTCACATCACTGTCTTCAGCAAATTTTTGAATTTTTACTGTTTTGATTCAAAATATAGTTGTTTAATAGGTTTGGGTATGGGCTGTAGTTAATTTTTAAGTTAAGTATGAGTGATACATATATTATAAAAATTGGGTATATAAGTTGGGCTCCAACATATTAATACAATGTTAAAGTTGTTTACCACTGCCAATAATTAAGTTGGATTGAAAGGGCAATTCTATCCACCACAAATAAAATAAAGTGGAAATATATGGAAATACACTTTTTTTTAAAACTTGAATCAGTATATATCCAATCTCAAAAAAACAATGCCGTCTATACCCATTTCATTTTTTAAATATATTTTTCAACGACTTGCGAAAAACACAATCATTTCAAATATCAATCAAATCAAAACCGTTAATTTAATTTACTTTAATTTACAAATTAAATTAAACTAAAGTTATAATTTTCAGAAAATTAAATTAAATTAAATTAAATTGTACAAATTAAATTAAATTAAATTAAATTATCCGGGGCTAGGGTTGTATCAGGTGGGTTGGCCTTGGGTGGGGTTGGCCGTGATGGTGGGGTGGGTTCAGTGGGGATGGGGTTGGGGTGGGTGGGTTGGCGGTGGGGTGGGTTGGCCAGTGGGGTGGGGTTGGCCAGGTGGGGTGGGGTTGGCGGGGGTGGGGTTGGCCGTGGTGGGGTGGGTTGGGTGGGGATGGGGTTGGCGGTGGGGTGGGTTGGTAGTGGGGTGGGGTTGGTAGGGGTGGGGTTGGCGGTGGGGTAGGGTTGGCCATGGGGGGTTGGCCGGGACGGGATGGGTGGGTTCACGAGGGAGGTTGGCCGTGAGGGGTGGGGGTGGGTTGTCACAAGATAGGGGTTGGCCGCGCTAGGGGGTTGGCCGCCGTGAGGTGAGTTGAGATTAATTATTTATAAATTTAAATCTATATCATTAATTATTAATTATTAATTATATGAATTTATTAATTAATTATAAATTAATTATAAATTGAATTTGATTATTAATTATTAATTATTAATTATATGATAGAGATGAAAATTAAAGAACGATATAAACCAACCGGTTTTGTAAATTAAATGACCAACTAATGGTCAACAACTTTTCACCGCTTTTGTAACGATCAACAACTTTTTCAAAGGAATTTACTTGATCAACAACTTAATTTACTTCCGTCAACAACTTTTTCATCAGTGAATTTACTTCGATCATCACTTCCCCAACAACTAAACAACTATGCCAACAAATATTTACGTTGAATTCACCATTCTACCTATATATTTCATTCTTTTCTCATTCTTTTCGCTCATCGAATTTTTTCTCGCCTCGCCTCCCGAATTCTTTTTCTCGCCTCGCCTCCCGAATTTTTTTCTCGCCTCGCCTCGCTCTCTCGCTCGATGGATTATAAAAGGTAATTTCAATATTTTGATGTATTTGTTATATATATGATTCCTTAATTATTGTTAGATGAATTTTGGTGAATTTTAATTAATTTCAATTAATAATTATTTAGGGCATCGATAACCATTGTGCATTTGTATGAATAATTAATTAAAATTTTAGATGAATTAAATAGTTTAGTTTAGTTTAATTTTAGTTTAGTTTAGTTTAATTTAGTGTAGTTGAATTTTAGTTTAGTAGTTAGTGTGGGGTTGGTCATTGGGGGTGGGGTTGGTAGTGGGCTGGGATTGGTTGCGGGGGTGGGGTTAGGGGTGGGGTTGGCCACGGGTGAGGGTGGGGTTGGTTGGTGGTGGGGTTGGCCGGGGTGGGGTTGTATAGGTGGGGTGGGGTGGGGTGGGGTGGGGTTGGTTGGGGTGGGGGTTGGTTGTGGGGGGTGGGGTTGGCCGCGGGGTGGGGTTGGCCATGGGGAGTAGTGAAGATAAATTAAATTTTATTATTTTGTAGTTGAATTAAATTATGGTTTTCTGGTTTAATTTAGTTTAGTTTAGTTTAGTTTAATTATTATAAATACGCAACAATACACTTGAATTTTTCATTTTAGTGGATGGGGTTGGTCATGGGTGAATTTTTCATTTAGTTTAGTTTAGTAGGGTTGGTCTCGTAGTTTAGTTTAGTTTAATTTATAACATTTAGTTTAATTTAGGTGAATTATTATTTAATTTAGTTTAGGTGAATTATGGTTTATGTCCATTCGATGAATTATAATATTTAATTATTATTTAGTTTAGAGATTTATACACGTCCATTATTGTGCATTTGTATTATTTATTTAGTTTATGTGAATTATTATTTGATTTGTATTATTTATTTATTTTATGTGAATTATTATTTGATTTAGTTTAGGTGAATCACGATTTATACACGCTCATTTTGAAATTTTCATTTAGTTTAGTTTAGTTTATAATTTATTGTTCTTATTATTAAACATTCGTGATCAATGTTCTGCTTTTTATATTTAATTTGTATTATTTATTTTAGATGTTTGTTTTATAATTAATGAATTTTAATTAATTATTGTGCATTTGTATGATTTAATTAGATGTCGGGGTGGAAGAATATTATCATTAGATATGGAGGATGTTGGGATGATTGTTTGAACTCATCATGCATGCATCATCATATACCTTTGTTCGGATCGATAATGCACTTATTTGGGAGTTAGAGAAAGCATTAATTCCCTTCGGGATCAAATTTTCGACTACCAAATACATTATATATCGAGATCTCAAGTGGTAGACTTATCAAATCACTTTTGACTACCGATGATCGCCTAGCTCGATTGTGCGAGATTTATGCCCAACCGAGTGTATGTGACATACGGAGGCGCCGCCCCAACCGTAACTCAAGCATATATGCCACAATTCGAGCAACCACGTGATACAGCGTATGACTACGCTTCACAATACTCATCTCTGGATGAGTCATTCACACAACAATTTGGAGCATATAATTGGTTTGAGCAAAATACACCTCGAAGTGCCGCAACATGTGCCGAAGTGGTCGACGCGATCGTTGACGACGATGATGATGACGAATACGTCGTCGACAGTGAAGAACAAACATCGTCTGATGAAGAAGAGGAGGAGGAGGAGGAGGCGTGCGGCTGCAAATGTGATCTCTCGCACGTTTGTAGAATTTGATGCGTGGATACGTCGAGAGGGTGGAATAGAAAAATTGCTTGGGATGATTATGCGAGCAACACGCGCGGGTAACCGGGGACTCGAGGTAGAACAAATGGAAGAGATGAGCAATGGCTAGCTCTCGTTATTCCTCATGAGGCTTCGAACAATCTTTTTGCTAGTCCTCTTGACTCTATTCCGAACCCCGATGAGCTGAGCGAAGGTTCCATCTTCGACAACAAGGTGGACCTTAAGATATCAGTCGGTTTGTGGCACATGGAACAAAGAGCGTAATTTGTTATTCGCGATCGACCGAGACCCGGATTACGCTCAAATGCGATATCGTGATCGGTGTCCGCTTTATTGCGCGCATCGCAATGTGGTGGTTTTGGTTTGTGCGCAAGTTTGATGCCGTACACACCGTAGATGATCTCGTGAATACCAAACGCGTAAGGTCAAAGCCCGTGTGATCGCAACATACATAGCGCGAAAAATACGCGAGGACGGTGAAGTCATTAAGCCGAGATCGATTATGGCCGAGTTACAACGAGTATGGCGTCTGCATCATCATATCGTCGCGGTGAGAGCTCGTAATAGGCAATCGAGATGATATATGGTGGGTATGAACAATCCTATCGATGCTACCGGTTATCTTCACATGTTGCGGACAACTAATCCGGTTCGTTGATTGACTTGGATATTGGACCGGATGGTCGCCGCCATCTTTTGTAGCGCTTCGGTTCCACCGACTCGGTTTACGTTGTGTATGAGGCCTGTTATTGTTGTGGATGGCACTTGAAGGGCCGCAATAAGGGTATATTGTTTGTTCTTTGTTACGGCGACGACAACGAGCAAGTTTTTCCATCGCTTATGGAATTGGTCCGATCGAGAATGATTTATCATGGACTTGGTTTCGAACACGTGAAGACCGCTACCGGTCAATTCCGAGACGTTGATTGTGTCTCGATGCGCACGTCAAGATATCCAATGCCGTGAAAAATGTCTTTCCGAGAACGCCCACGCTTATGCTACTACCATCCGTTGAAAAAATCACGCCTTTTGGGAAACCGTCGGTGGCATTGTACGTAGGCGGCTTATGATATCGGGAGGCGGAGTTTGACAAAGCAATGAACATGTTAAAGTCCTCGTGCCTAAAGATAGACCCTTGGTGGTGCATATGGCAAGTCGTTGAGGTAGGAGTTGAGAAGTGGGCGAGATCAAAGTGCCTGTGGCGCTATACCTTTTGACTTCCAACATTGCCGAGTCCTTCAATGCTCGGTTGTTGTGGGCAAGACGATTGCCCATTTGCTCTATGGTTGAAGCGATTCGTCATATCATAGAAAATGGTTCGATCAAAGACTTGAAGCAGCAAGAGCATACCCCATCGACCTAACCCCGAAGTCGTCGCAAGATACGGTGAGCTGGAGAGATCACGCCAGATACTATAGTGCCCAAAAGTAACGACACATTCAAAGTCAAGGACGAAACCAAACCTTCAATGTCAATCTCGGGACGGAATCGTGCTCGTGCTTGGAGTGGGACATGGATCGATCCGTGTTCTCATGCGATTCTGACTATACGGTATGGAGCTACATACTATATAATTTTTAGTACGGTATTCAATTTATAACTAACAACTTTATCATTGTTTTGATATCGAATTTTAATTTATGCATAAAGATGACCAAATTTCCAGCTATGTGGGAGAATACTACCACGCCGAGAAGCTAGTACAGCCTACCATACAGAGTAAATCATATTCCGCCCTAATCCGGTTGGATGCTTCCACCGATGTCGCAGCTGGTGAAGTATTGCCACTGCGTGGTCCGACAGTGGTCGTCCAAAGTTGGGCGCCATCGTCATCCAACCGAACGTCCCCATCAAGATCTGGTGGAGGAGATGGGGTCAGCAAGACAAGTCGTGCACGTAGGAGGTGTGGTTTGTGTGGATCCGCAGATCACACGCGACAATCATGTCCTTATTTACCATCCCATTAATTGAATGAGATATTGATTCACTTAACTTGATATATAAGTTTAATATGATAATTTAAGCATTCTATGAATTTACTAGAATTTTCTAAATTCATATGTTGAAATTGAAAATTTTAGTTCGTGTGCTTAATTTCTCTCTCTCTATATATATATATATATATATTAAAGTTAATATATGATGTTAATATTGATGATTAAGCTCACATATGATACTAAAGTAAGAAGTTGGGAAGAAATTAAAGGAAATTATAATTTATGTATATGTTAGTGAAACATATTATGTAAGTAAGGAGTAATGAAGCTTAATTAAGTGATTATAAATGGTTGATATACCTAAAAGTATACTAATAAAATGATGCTTGCTTTAATTGTTAAGGCGTGTTTGAGTACGCTAGTTATGCAAAGTAATACTAAATTATTTGGGTTTGTCTAGTCGTTTGGTAGTTTTCTGCATTAACTTAAGGGCCCAAGTTATATGTGTGGCCCTGCTCCAAAACCACTGCTTCAAATATTTGCTAGAGACGGCGCATGACCTAGTTAATAAAAAAATTGAACAGTGTCATTTTGAAATTCTCAAACCCAAGAATACCCTCTTCTCCCCATTCATTCTTTTTTTCCAATTTCAAAATTCGTAAATCAAGCTCGACATTCTTTTTTTCAATTTCAAAATTCGGTAAATCAAGCTCGACATTCTTTTTCCAATTTCAAAATTCGTAAATCAAGCTCGACCCATTTGAAAATAAAAAATAAATTCAATTTGAAAATCATAAAACTTATTTTTCCGATTCTTCATCAAACCGATCGATCGGTTTTTAATAAAACCGATCGGTTTTTCATAAAACCGATTGGTTTTATGAAGAATCGATTGATTTTATTTCAAACCGCTTAGAAAAATCGATTTTATAAAATTCAATTCAATTTATTTTTAAATTTAGGAAATTTAAATTATTTGAAAATAAAATCTAAATTTATAAAAAATTGAATTGAAATATATATTAAGATTGAAGAGTCTAAATAATTAAGATTGAAATTAATAAATCTAAATACATGTTGAACCACAATCTAAATCTATATTACATGAGATGAAAAATCTCTATGCTACCGCTCACTAGTAGATGCTCTTCCTCTTCCTCTTCCTCTTCCTCTTCCTCTTCCTCTTCCTCTCGGATTCGCTCACATAACCGAAATATATTTCCACCTATTTGATGTCTATATGCTACAACCGCAACACTAGACATATGCTCGATACTCGGTGAACCGTAAATAAGACGTTCTCTGATCATGCATGCAAATGGCCCATCATTGAAATCGCCTTCCGGTCAAATACTCAAGGATCACCGTAATAATCGCTTCATTGTTCCATGGTGGTATTCGTGGGAGTTATTCTCGAACCATCTAGTGAATATCAGAAACTGCCGCAATAATCTATTGAGGCACACGAAGTCCATCATCCTCGCATCCACTTGATCCTGGTCCATCCGCCAAATACGCGAGTCAAACAGCACGCAATGACCCGAGTACATATCCACGCGACATATCACGAAACGCCGCTCGTCATCGACGCATGGGATGATGATCTATAAAAATAAATATTTAGAGAAAATAAACATAACAACATTTCAATTTTTTCCACGTATTGTATTAAATAAGGTTACCTGTGTGGCATCTAACCATGATGTATGACCGGCAAAGCCGAGGACAACTCCAATCCAATGCGCTGGTGGCTGCCATACGTACAACGCTCGTGGGTAATGATCAATGGTGCTTCACGACGCCTTGAATGTAGGACTAAAGCGCTATGTATACCTCGGACCATGAATTTTGCGTAAACATCTATTCAACATTGAAAACATATCAGTACCCGATACTACACATATATAACATATATTGATTGTATTAAAGACACAATACTTACGAAAAAATTAGTATCAAGGATGATTGTGTTATGAGAATCCACCCCATCTAATAAGTCGATCCGGATCGAGTCTCGTCCTCAAATACATCATGTATAAATCGACCATCTGCAAAATTATTTTAGGGATACATATCAATATAAGTAGATGTACTTCAAAAAAATAAAGCATATTGTATAAAAACGTACTTACCCGAACATCAAAAGGCCTCTCTGGCGTTTCGATACACACGAACCATCGAACCTGGAGTTGACGGTCAGTACCCCGAACAACCACCACTGTGTCATTTCTCATCATCAAGAAACGCTGGTAGTTCATCAATACATCTTCGGATAATGGACGTGGGAACGGGCTATTCACATACGGTGACCTCAGTGCATGCGCAGCGAACCTTACTCGTTCGCTTCTACGAGTTGGCTAATTTTTGTTAAAGCAACAGAGTTAGAAAAAGTAAACATATCAAATATGATGCAATAATATAAAATAAGATAATTTACCAATGGTCTCGGCATCTCTGGCATGGAATGACGAGCTGGATCCTCGCTGTGTGATGGGCTAATGAATCCAGAGGTAGATCCATACTCCTGTAGAGACTGACGATGAGGTGTATACTCGGGTGGTGTGTGAGACGCCGGATCCGCTAGAGGAGTCTGTTGGGTACATCGATGTAGAGTACGTAGAAGGCCCCGTCCCCGATCGTCACTCCGCATCGCCGATGGGTAGTTCCACGACGGACGGCGATATGCCTCGGCTATGCGAACATCTACATCGACACCTTCTATCATGACTCAAACCACGCCTTGAGTCCTTGAATATCTCTCTAACCACATCATTGATCGTGTATCGTGATCCAACGACGATCCCTCCGACTCGACGCGTCGTGGTGCTCACCGCCGCTAGATGAAGAGGAACGTAGCTGCCTCGACGACGCCTCGTATCCCACCGCGTCCCCTATATCGATCGGCGTCCCTCGTCCGACGCACGCCTATCCCCGGGGCATCGATGTCGTGGCTCCTCATGCCCTCCTCGTGCTCCTCATCAATCTCTTCAACAACAGAAGATCGCGCCCTCGCATCGCGCACGTCGCCGACCAACCCCACATCGCAGAAGGCCCCGCCTAGAACGAGGGCCGTCTAGTGCGGGCGGGGTTGTTCCCAGCGCATGATGGGAACGGTCTCCGTAGTTCACTCCCGGTGCACCCGGATATAGAGATGACGATAATACGGCATGCTCATCTCATAGTCGCCCGGGACTAACCCCAACAACGGTTGCCCTCACGATCGAAGCAGGGCCGTGTATCCACGCCAATCATCTTCGTGAACTTCCACCTCACGCATCTAGATACACATCCTCCCGGACATACTTTGCAACCGTCGTGCCAAGATCCGGATGATCTCTAGTGACCAAATATATAATGCCCATGATGGTCCGTAGAAGTGATATTTGGCCCCGGCCTTCATATTCCACATGTAGTGTTGTAGAATTTGATACGCATATGCAGCCCATGGAAATCGGCAACACGCCCGGATCGTCAACTAAGACCCAAACCACGGATCCACGTGTCGTGGCAAGTCGATACCAAGACGAATGCGTAAAGAACTAAGATGTGGGCCACACGGAGATATAGATGACCGCAAGATCATCAATCGGACAATCCGTATCAAAGAATCTCACACCTAGATTCTCTATACTAGTCCTTCCGCTACCAACAAACCTTCGATAAACCTCAACGGATTGCGGATCGTACTCACTGTAGGATCGAAGATGACGCCCCAAAACTCAAACCCGTCACGAGTGCAAAATCCGAGAAGGAAAACAAACTGTCCTCCCATTAATAAAAACCATATCGCTCGATCTTCAAAGACTAGGAGGGCCTAACTGTCGGGATACCATATGGTGCAAACTCATGTTTGACTTGGATCCGTGTTCCCAACCAACAAAGTGACCAAACATCCTTGCCTAAACCTATCCACCAGGTCTTCACCACCTATATCTCTCAATCTCTGTATGACCCTTCTTAAATAATTGGGCTTGAAGTACGTGCTGATTGTGGATAGACGATTGATGGTCTCGGGCCTTAAGAACTCGATTTCCTATTTATTAAAAAAATAATAAACTATGCTTAATTAAGAAATATGTCAATTAGTGTGTTCACACATATTGTGAAATTAATTCCAAAATTATATAGAATTGGTGGTTAACTTTTTTGTGTCTTGATTAACATAGAATTGGAAATTTTTGTTCACTATGACTAATTTTTTGTGGATGGACTTAAGAACTTTACCCATGGAACACATTATCCACTATATATTTTGTTTCTAAGTTCACAAAAATTACAAGGGAAGTAAACTGCATTAGACAACCTTTGTGTGTTAGCATAGCTGCAAGGATTGAAAATTTCTACCTAAAAATTACTTGGTGGATATTTCTACCTAAAAGAAATATATTTGTTAAATTTAGTAACATAAGATTAACTACTTATCAACACTTTACCGCTTATAATTTCAAAGCGCCTTATTAATAAACGAATTCTACCGAAATTTCAGAGTAACGCTTATAATATGATTTGCCAAATCAATCAAAACTCATCCAAATTCATCCCAAACTCCCAAACCATACATAATAATTCACAAAGCATAGATTCAATTAATGTCCGAATTCACAAAGCATAGATTTACAAAGCATAATAATTCATGTCCTAATTCATAATTAATATCCTATCACATATATTTGAATTATTTCGAAAGCATAAACACAACACAATATATAGTTAAAAAGCATAGAAAATACATAATTAACAATATATAGTTAACAAAGCATATAAATACATAATTAATAATATATAATTAACAAAGCATATAATTGAAATTATAATTCGTAAATCATAATAATTAACAAAATATACAAAACAACAATATAAATAAATAAAATACAACAATATAAATATATATTGTAGAATCTGAGGATTTTTCGTGAATTTATAGTTTTAAGGTGACATACATGTTTTTAAAAATACCTATCTAATTATGAAAAGTTAAATAAAATAATTTTGTAATATTAGTTTTTCCAATAAAAGCAGAAATAGTATGAATTTTAATAGTAATTATCAATTTCTACATAACGCCTATTTTCTATGCTTTTTACATAATAATTATCAATTATCAATTATCAATTTTAATAGTAATTATTAATTATCAATTTTACATAACGCCTATTTAACATAAATATTATCAATTTTAATAGCAAGTATCGATTTTAATAGTAATTATCAATTTTACTATAACGCCTATTTTGTTTTTCCAATAATAGTAATAAATAAAAGTTAATAGAAATACAAGCAATATCAACAATTCGTAAACATCCATTTTGAACAAATATAAATAAACAAAAATATAATAATATAAATAAACAATTAACAATAAATTGTACATGTGTACACTATGCTTTTACTAACAATTAACGACAAAAATAAGTTAAAACATAATAAATTATGAACTATCAACTATTGTCAAATCACACAATAAATTATGCACTATCACAATAAACAATAAATTATATATTATTGTCTAGTTACACAATAAATTATGGACAATCAACTAATATCTAATTATGTCTAATTAAATAAATTATGCACTTTTCTCAGAACCAACATTTGAATGGTCTACATTTGAGATTATTTTAATCAAGTGGTATATTCTACATTATGTATATTATCAAATATAATTTGCATAATAATTCACGATAATAATAATTATTAAATTTCAAATTTGATAATTCACTTATCATAAAAACATAATTAACAAAATTAACAATATAACAAAACATATAATTCAAAATTCACTAATCATAAAAACATAATTAACAATATAACAAAACATATAATTCAAAATTCACTAAGCATATAAATACATAATTAATAATATATAATTAACATAGCATAGCATATAATTGTAATTATAATTTATAAATCGTAATAATTAACAAAATATAAAAATGACAAAATATAAAAACAAAACACATGACATTGTGGTTGGCACAGCGTAGGTAGGTTGGGGTGGGTGTGTTGGCCGGAAGGAGGGTTGGCAGCGGAGGGTGGGTTGGGCCGAGGTGTGGCTTGGTCGCGGAGGAGTTGGTTGGCCGAGGGGGTGGCTTGGGCGCCGGTGGTGCGTTGGCGGTAGGGTGGGTTGGCATGGCGTGGGTGTGTTGGCAGCGTGTGGGTTGGCCGCGGTGGGTGTGTTGGCCGGGGTGGGTTGGCCGGAAGGATGGTTTGGCCGCCGTGATGTGTTGGCGCGTAGAGAGTGGCTTGCCGCCGTAGGGGTGGGTTGGCCGCCTAGGGGTGGGTTTGCTGCCGGTGGTTGTTTCGTGGGTTGGCGGGTGTGTTGGCCGCCAGGTGCGCCGGAGGGTTGGTGCAGGAGGTAGGTTGGCCACGGAAGCCGGGGTTCGAGGAGTTGCTTGGCCGGTGAGGGAGTTGGCCGGAGGAGGGATCGAGAGTTGGCCGGAGGAGGGAGAGAGAGAGAGTAGAGAGGTGCGAGAGAGAGAGAATAGAGAGTGCGAGAGAGAGTAGAGAGGTGCGAGAGAGAGAATAGAGAGTGGGACATTGGATTCTTTAAAACATCTGAAAGATTCTTCTGCACAAATTTTTTAAAAATCTGAAAGATTCTTAAATTTTTTTGAATTGTAGTGTTCTGCGCCATGGCACAAACTTTGATAATGGCACAATTTTTCGTGTTTAACAGTTTATCGATTTGATGAAAATATATTAAACTAATGAAATGGGTATAGATGGCACTATTTTTTTGAAATGGATATACATAGCACACTTTTTTTCAAAATAGGGTAAATAAGCTCGGCACCCTAAAATAAACATAAAAAAACTCAAGAAGATGACACAGGTGTTCTGAATTAGAAACTATCAGATAATCTTGAACGCTCAAAATTTATTGCAGCAAATTCATCTTCGTACTCTAATTAAGTGATGGCGGCTTATGGTGCGGCGATTTCTCTCAAGAATGCGATTCAGCATATTCTACAATCGTCTCGCATTTCCTTGGTCTCCCCTCTCCACAAATCTTACAACCTGTCTACGACGAACTGCTTCGCTTGCAGAGCGTTCTGCTGAAATTGGACGAGACCGGCTACAGCAAGATCAGGGCGAAGGTGAACGCTTTGGATGAACTCATAAAAGAGGCAGTATGGGAATTCGAAGATTTACTAGAATCCCAACTCTCACATCAAACTCTTCCTCAAATTGAGAGAGATCACCTGCTACTCTCCGTAGATCTGCAGAGTCTGCGACACCATGCTGATTGCTTCATCGAGATGGTGAAGATGATGGAGGAGGAGTACACTGATGAGATGGAGAATATGCCCGAAGAAGAAGGCGAACCAGTTTCCTCAAGAATTGATTTTGGCGGGATCAAGTCAAAGATGGTTGGATTCTCCGATCACTTCAAAAAAGCGAGAGATTATCTTATGGAAGAAAATACAGAGAAGGACTGCTATTCCCTTATTGGGATGCCAGGCGTGGGAAAGACAACTCTAGCTAAGCAAATCTTTGAAGATCCCTCAATTCGGAGTCATTTCGAGTTTCGAGGATGGGTCAAAGTGGGCAGAAAATGTGAATCCAGTGAAATATTACGAAGCGTTCTAGCTCAACTGGATCCCAATACTTACAAAATGCTTAACCAAGGAGAAGATGATGACGAATTAGTTGAACTCTTGAAAGTAAGATTGAAAGGTGAGAAATGTCTAATTGTGTTGGATGATGTGTGGGACGGAAAAGTAACCTGTCATTTCATAAATTCCTTGGTAGACAAGACTAATGTTGGAATGATTCGGTTCTTAATTACGAGTAGACAACGAATACTGTACATTTATGAAAGAGTACGGTTTTTGAATGAAGAAGAAAGTAAGGAATTACTTGGTCAGCAGGTATTTGGTGATGAGAGTTTCCCTCCTGAGCTTGAGAAATTGGGAGAAAAGATTGCCCAGAATTGTGATGGTCTTCCTCTTATGATAGTCACGGTTGCAGATCTCCTATCAAAAGCGGAGAAGACCCCAGAATACTGGAAGCAGGTGATTGCCAAACAACGTAGTTCACTCTTCATGGATGCATATAATCAAATCTCTGAGGTATTCTTTCCAAGCTATGACTACTTACCCCAATGTTTAAAAATGCTTTTTATCTATATGGGAGCTTATCCTCGAAAGTATTCGATCAATCAGTACAAATTCGTCGATTTGTTGAGTGCTGAGGGGTTTCTTGAATCGATTGGAGAACAAACTTTTGTAGATTTTTTTTATGACTGCTTGTTTAGGCTTTCTGAGGTGTATCATCTTGTTCTCTATCACGCAATGGGGTCGACGAGTGCGTATGAGGTGCATTCTTGCTGGCAGCACTTGTGTAGGGAAGAAGCCAGTAAGATCAAGTTTCTACATGTTTTACGAAGTTGTGATGATGTTATAAAAGACCAGCGCCGGTTGTGTGCCCATGGAAACAGTTTATTGTGCTTCAAACAAGTGTGTGATTCAATTAAAAGTGATTGTGCATCCACTGTCCGTTCTCTCCTTTGTTTTGGTCCTTATCACCAATATCCAGTGCCGTTACATGCCATGGCTTTCAAGTTGCTCAAGGTACTGGAAGCTTATCTAGTCCGATTTTACAGTTTTCCAATTGAAATTCTAAAACTAGTTTGTCTACAATCCCTTTCCCTAACTTGTGACGGGGAGGTCCCTACTTCCATAAACAACCTTTTTCACCTTCAATTCTTGATTATCCGTCAACATATCTGCATACGAAAGCGTGGAGCTCAGTCATATATGCCGGTGCAAATATGGGACATGCAAGAACTAAAGCATATTCTGCTGGAGGGAAGAGACCTACCAGCCCCTAATTCTGATGCTACCTTGAACAAACTCATCGCACTTTTTGGTGTGAGTGCAAACAGTTGTAGAAGGGAAGTTCTCCAAAAAATTCCTAATATTAAGACATTAGTAATTCTAGTGGAATTAAAGCCTTATGATGACGATGATGATAGCAACCCATTGAATTCCTTGGGTTATATCTCTGAACTCTATAATTTGGAGTTACTTGGATATCGCATCGAGAATCCTGAGATGAAGCATGAGTTGACTGTTACCCCTTTGATTCCTCTTTCAATGTTCCCATCAAGTTTGAAACAGTTGAATTTGAGTGGCTTGGCATATTCTTGGAAGTTCTTGAATGACATTGGTTCTCTGCTGCCAAATCTTGAGAAGCTCGGATTAGAATGCTATGCCTTTCAAGGTACAGAGTGGGATATAGAATCAGGGCTGTTCTTGAAACTTCGTATTCTTTATATCGAAGACACCGATTTGGTGCGATGGAGACTTCAACGTGGAAGCTTCCAAGAACTTCGCTACCTAACTATGAAACATTGCTACAAATTACAGCAACTCGATTGGCCGTATGATCACTCTTGCATCGAAGAGATTGAATTAGTTGAGTGCAATCCTTTAGCTGTCGCTTTTGCCATGCAATTAAATGAGAAGTTTCCCTTTAAGTTATCTATCCATTCTACTATTTGAGCTCAAGTCGTAGCTACACTCTCAACTTGGCTAAAAGGTTAGTCATTCTACTTCACTTAATTTGCAATACTACTCACGTGCTCATTTTCTACTCTCCTTTATGTTATAGATTACATAACTGCCCCTTCTCACTTTGACGAACAAACCAAATCAATCAATGTCTTAACTTTTCTAAATCTAATCACACTTGGAGACAAATAGTCCAGAGAGATCTAAATCGAAAATTTCCAGCAATCAAAGGTGCTAAAATTGAAACTTTCCAAAGATAACAATATAGACTTAATTTAAATTTTGATTTATTTTTGTTATAGTCAAGAGTGTTTTAAGTTGTTGGCTTTCCTTTTCTTTAGTCTATCAATGAGAATCTTACAAGTAAAATAAGGGAGGAGCACACATTTTGAGGTCTTTTTGTGGGTTGCTACGGCTTGTATATGATAGCTGTGTAAATCGACTAAACATGTTGAATATTTATGTATGCTCACATTCTACATTCATTTATAAATTTTCAGGTGAATAAGAGAGTTGAAGGGGTCAGACGTCGTCTTATCCGGTAATCTCAATATTTGCATGTTACCGCTTGAATTTAAGGATTGTGACTTGTTTGAATTATGAAACTTGAGTGCTAGATTATGCTTGGAAACAAAATTGCTGTAAAGTTTGATTTGTGTGAAAACATTATTTGCTTTTAGTCCTTAATTTTTATGCATTTACAAAAACTTCTGTTCTAGTACACGGTGAAAGTGCCGCCCACAATCAAGTGAACATCTATATAACCGTATTAATGTTACGAATATTGGTATTGATATACATATGCATAGCTGAAGTTGACTAGGATACAATGTAATTAAAAAGATTTTTTAAACCTCCTCCCCCCCCCCAAAAAAAAGATTTGTTAAGTGTCACATATTATGGATTATGTTTGTCAATGGACGGGTTTTATCCGGATCGACCCGGAATTGCTCATAACCTGTTAGCAACGATTCTGATTTCTATTCTAGACCTGTTTAGACACGGACATGTCCAAACCCAGCCCGGTTGTTGCAAATCCAACCAGTTTCGATAAAAATATTTTTTGTACTATGTGATTGTCTAATATGTTTTAGATACTCTATTACTCCCTCCGTCCCAACTTGCTTGAATCGTTTCTATAAATGGAAAGAATTAAGAGACAATAAGGGATTTTAATCTCAATTTAAAGGTTACTAATTGGGTTGATTATTGGCTAATTAAGCCCATGCTTCTTGTCCAACCCAATCTCGCCCAAGACCCCTCCTCTTTCTCTCTTGGTACTTTTGTCCTACTCACATCCACAACCCTAATCTCTCCTTCTCAATTTCACGTCGCTCTCTTTCTTTGCTTCAGATTTTGCCTACTCACATTCGTAACCCTAATCTCTCCCTCTCAATTTCACGCCATCTCCTCACTTCTCCACTCCTATCTTCTGTCTCTCTCCTCCAATCGATGACTTCTACCTCTAAATCTGACCCCCCAAACCCGAATTCATATGGATGGATTAATCATCGCCGCCCCCTCACCGCGATGATATATGTGAGCGGTGGGCTCGCCGGCGGCATGGATGCTCCAACCCAATCGTCGTTTCAGTCGGGCACCGATGGCTCCCATCCTTGCTACGGGGCTCTTCGTAGATCCCGACCCCCCACCGCTGTGAATAATGGGAGCGGTAGGCTCGGCGGTGGCAGATCTACATCCCCGGAGGACGCTCACGCTCCTCCAACTCGCTCCCTCCATTGCCTCCTCCCTGTCGCCACCTCTACCACCGATCCATACTGGATCAAAGGTGTTCTTCTTCCTTTCACCGCAGAGGACCACTCTGACGATGGGGAGACACATCACTCGATGGCTCGTGCAAATGGGTCATCGGCGGCATGAGAGAGAGATTAATGCTTGATGTTCTAGGTAGCCTCACCACCGCTTCCTTTCAACCCGGAACAGAGTCCCGGGTCGCGTGTGGCCGAGGTGATGAGTGGGTGGAAGCGAGATAAAATTGGGTTTGCTATGAGGTCCATTTTCCGTGAGCACCATATTTTTCGTGATGAATCGAGGTCGCTTTCTTCTTGGTTTTGTGATTAATCGAGGCTGATTGCTATGGGTGCATGTTTGTATGTGATGAATCGAGATAGTGTCTTGTTGGTGCTGTGATTAAATGAGCCTGATTGCTATGAATGCCTGCTCGTCGTGATGAATCGAGGCTGTTTTTATTGGTATTATGATTAAATGAGGCTAATTGCTATGGGTGCACGTTTCTATGCGATGAATCGAGGTATTTTCTTGTTGGTGCTGTGATTAAACGAGGCTGATTGCTATGAGCACCCTGTTTTCGTGATGAACTGAGGCTATTTCTTGTTGGTTTTGTGATTAACTGAGGTTGATTGCTATGAGCACCCTGTTTTCTGTGATGAACTGAGGCTATTTCTTGTTGGTTTTCTGATTAACTGAGGCTGATTACTATGGGTGCATGTTTGTATGTGATGAATCGAGATAGTTTCTTGTTGGTGCTCTGATTAACTGAGGCTGATTGCTTGAGCACCCTGTTTTTTGTGATGAACTGGGGTTGTTTTTTGTTGGTATTGTGATTAAAATGAGGCTGATTGCTATGGGTACACGTTTCTATGTGATGAACTGAGGTAGTTTCTTGTTGGTGCTGCGATTAAATGGGGCTGATTGCTATGAGCATCATGTTTATGTGATGAACTGAGATTTTTGCTTGTTGGTGCTGTGATTAAATGAGGCTGATGTTGTGATTAGTGATGAATTTGACCTTTTTCTTGTTGGTTTTTTGCATAATTGATGCTGATTGCTATGACTGCATGATTACAAAATGTTTTGGCTAATTGCATCTAAGTGCATACTTTCAAAAAGTGTAGGCTGATTGCATCTAAGTGTATAATTACAAAAAGTGTGTGCTGATTGCATCTAAGTGCCTAATTACAAAAGGTGAGCCTAATTTTCAAAAACCAAAAAACTTATTCTATGTTTACGCCCAAAACATAGATTTTGCTTGTATGTTTTGTGAGCATAAACATCAAAAACAAGTTGTCCTACATCCTAGTACCCTTCAATAATTGCCAAACCCATTGATTGTTCTATGACTGCTATACCCTCATTGCTGTCAATTTCTTTGAGGTAGTTGAGGCATTGTATCACCAGTTCCATTGGCACTTCTAAGCTCAGTGGTAGCTTATTTGATCTTCTTAATGCACCTTTTGCCATGTGTGGGATTTTGTAACAGTTTTGCCCCTTCAACTTCATGATCTCTATCATGCATCCATGGAGACTTAGGAAAACATTGTTAAGTTTTATAGGACATAGCTTTGCAAATGATGTACACACTGCATTTAGTAGTTCATCCATTGTTTTACATGCTGTCTCAACTTTTAATGATTAGATGGCTCTAAACCATCCTAAATCATTGTCATTTGTGTCTGGGGATTTTGGTGGCTGTTGTATCAGCTTTATGTTGAAGCTTGATTGGGAAACAACTGCCCTCCATTCTGGATCACTATCCAATATATGAGGCCTTGCATTATCTTGCTGGATGTTGATATTTTTGCTTGCTCCTTCCGCCACTTAGTCATAGCTGTCGGTATAACTGCTTTCCAATAAGTGATACAGTTTTTGAGTTGCTTTTAATGCATAATATAGGTAGGTAAGTTGCATTTATGAACATTTATGTGATGAGAACAGATATGAACAGATATTAATGCTTGATGTAGGCAATAAATGTGTTGAGAAAAGGGCAACAGATCTGTGATGATGAGAAATTCTCATTTTGAGATCATTTTACATTAAAAATACAAAGGGACACAAATCATTAACTGATTGCTAAAACATGATGGCTTAACTGATTGTTAAAACATGATGGCTGCCCTATTCTATTTGTGCTACCTGATTGGTTAAACATCCTTTAATCACTTGTTTTGTGTTGAATTAATGGGTTTTGTTTCAAGTGTGCCTGCTGTTCTGTTCCTGCTGTTCCTCTTTGCTGGCACTTGCATTGTGAATGGAAAAATACCTATTTTCCATCAAATAAGACTTCTCCGTTGTCTGCAAATAGTGGCCTGCTTACAGCACACATGAACATTATTTTTCCAATGAACTTCTTACTCTTATAGGTTCTATGTGGCTCGGGTTCATCCGAGGCCAAGTAAAACCTATGTGAACCTCTTGTTATGTAAAACCATTTCTCATCAATATGCACCGTATTGTGCATATTCCTAAATTTGATCTTGTTAAGAATCCTATCCAACTCTAAGGCTTCGAGAGAGAATCTCAGCCTTAAGAGCTTGTTAGGGGCTGTTAAATCTGGTTTAAGGGCAGATATGTGTGCTCTTATTTTTCCAGCAAGCACCCATCTCCCCACAGTACTCTTATTGCATCCTAAACTCACTGCTAACCTTCTAATTGTGCTTCTCTTTGTGTAATCCAAAGATGACAACAATGTGATGTCAATGAATATTTCTTTTCTTCTTTGGTTATTGATCTTACCACTCACAAGATGTATCATCTCACCATTTTCTTGTTGCTTTTTTGCAGCCCCCCATAGCTGAGTAATAGTTTGCCGAGAGATGCCGAACTTGAGTTGAGCTTCCTTCATCTTGCCTCGGGGTGGCTTGCCATCGATGCATCCTCCGGGGATGAATTGGACGACTTGATTTCTCTTTGATGATGATAAATCTCTCCCTTTCATTTCTTCAAATTTGCAGAGTAGTTTAGAGCTAAGTGCTGGATTCGGATTTTATTTATAGACTTGTTGAAATTTTCAGATTTCGCATAGTTGGTGGAAAATTTGAAACAGTCACCAAATGCTTTTTTTTTTTGTAAGTTTGGTGGCTGCATTTTCAGATTTTTGTAAGTTTGGTGCCTAAATTTGAGGAAAATTTGAAATGAAGTTAAATGTGTGTTTTCAGTTTTAATTTTGTTCCAGATTTTTAGCTCTTTTAATTTTGCTACTGTTTCTTTCTGTTTTTGTTTTAACATTGAATTAAAGGATTGAAATGCAAGAATGGTGGGAGAAAATCAAAGGACGTCGCCTTTTTAACATTCAGTAAAAAAAAAAAAATTAAGTTAATTTTAATATGCAAATTAAATAAAGGATAATTTAAAATAAATTTATTAAGTAAATAAATAAATTTAAATACAAAATAAAATAAAAAACAAAAATATACACCTAACACATAAACCATTTTATTACCAATACACTTTAAACACTAAACACTCTCTCCTTAATTCCCGTGCCCAAAAGAAGCGCCTCAAGCTAGCCGGTACGGAGGGAGTACTATTTGTCATTTTTTTCTTAAGTTATGGAAAAGATATAGAAAATGGTTGGATAATTATCCGATCCAGACCTATAGTTTGATGGTCTAGATCCAATGTTTAATGAGTCTTGCCCTTAATCGTAACCGATATTATTTTATTGATTTTGGTCCGGATAAAATTCATTCATTGACAAGTCTATTCTAGACATTCTGAAATCTTCTACCATTATATAAAACCTATAAATACTTGGTAGTAAACAGAGAAACTCAAAATTTTGATAATTTGATTTTTAAGTTTTGAGCATAATAGTTGTTGTTCTTTTTGATAACTTGTCCGTTTTCCCCCCTCTAACAGTCCTTATATTAAAATCGCACAGTCCCGAATGGCAACATCAAATAAACCAAACTAAAGTAAGTATACCATGCTACTTCATATTGAAATTACATATTTTATTTGTAAATCTAAGTGTCCAAAAGCTTGTAATAAAATATTTTCTCAATCCCTAAAATTTGCTTATAGTTTTCCTTTTTAGCACGTCCCTTAAATTTGTATTCTTTTCATTTATGAAAATTATTCTACAAAATACTCCTTACTTATTATTTTCAATAACATATTTTATTTATACCTTATATCACATATGACTCACCATTATCCCTATTTATTATCCTCACATATATTATTTATTTATACATTTTATCACTCATTGTTCACCACTAATTAATTAATACTATATTAATATGAGACATTTAATTCACTCACAAAATACTCAACAACTTTTATTTATCAAATTTTTTTCTAGAAATATATTTTAGGAACAGAAGGAGTATATAACAACATATACAGTAAAGAATAAGAAGTAGCCACACTTGTATTTGGGGAAAATTCGCCTGCCCAAGCAAGAGATTAGACAGGTTATAGTAATGCGCCCCCACGGGTTTAGTTCAGTTGGTTAAGAGCTAGCATATTTGGAATAAGGACCAAGGATCGAGTCATATCAATCACAGTATAGGAGTTTCACCTTCTTTAGGGTGGCTCCTTGTGGGCACCAAACAAAGTCCTCATAGCTTCTTAACAGCTGAATCATCGTGACTTATCCCCTCACATTCTCATGGGATTGGAGTGTGGGGACTCCCGAAGGGAGAGCTTCCCCTTTTGGAATAAGGTTATAGCAAGCCTCCCTATTCCTCTTTAGTTCAATTTTTATTTTAATCTTTTTTCACTTTAGCTCAATTTTCAAACCTATTCAGCATATTAGTAGTCATAAACACACCTCTCTCAAATGCGCCTTCTTGATTAAATATAGACGAAAATTTATGTACCACCCCAACAAAATTCAATCAAAGGTCATCAATCTTCTATTAAAATTTATTAATATCTATTTAAAAATTAATAATCACAATTAAAAAATTGAATTAGAATGGATCTATTAAGTCTGTCTGTCAAATAAAATACCAAACACGTTAAAACCAGAAAAAACAATATTATGTGTAGTAATTAATCAACAAATGTGGCTGTGAGGCCAATTCCTCGACCAACAGTGAAATCATTATCAAATAGGAGATGAATCTGCGGACATCATTGTTTTATTCATATATAATTAAATCGAGATTTAATTTAAATACATCTTTATTTATGGATGATATATTGAATATGATCAAGAAGGGGATGTAATACATTTAGTGGGAAATCCTAATTAAATTGGAAAAAACAACTAATCTACTAGTCTGATTAGTTACTCATGAGATATTTGGCAATCAATCGACAGGCAAGGCGCTAAATTCAGATGATGCTCATTATGGCAGTGGAAAGCCTAGGCGCCGGGGATTATCCGCCACAAAACCGTAGCGCCGTCCATCCATATCACGGCGGTACTCCTAAACGGAGGGTTCTTCAATATAAACTTGGCCTTCCCTTCCCCACAGCCAAGCACCCAGAAATCATCGCCATGCGTATGCCAAGGGTGGATCTCACTCACTTTAACCGCCACTGCATTCGCGCGCGTTTTGCAAGATCACATCAACGGTGGAATTGAACCTGAGCGTGTAGATCCCATACTGATTGTGTGTGTCTGTGTGAGTGTGTATTAACTTTAGAATCTTGTCCTGTAGATTTCTTATTCGGTTTCGAACTTTGTTATAGTAACATTCTGTATAACAAACCAATAGTATAAATGTACATATTAACTTCAAATCTTGATCTGTAAATATGTTAATGACTTTTGAACTTTGTTTTAGTACTATTTTGTACAATAAAAATAAAAAGTATCTTATTCATGTTATATAAGTAAATTGCATTTCTTAAAACATCGAATCCTCACATTCCCTATTTTCCCAACTCAAAAAAAAAATGTCATTCACACTAGAGTGTTGTAGCTCAGTGATATTTCTCTCATTTGTAAGGTGAGTATAGGTAATAATCTCAATATCCGCATACCACAACTAAAAAAGAAATGTTATTCACCGTTGACCATGTAATTGCCCGGTTTCGTTTTAGTCCAAGCTGACATCTATATTATCTTTCATATCGATTTTAATTCACCTTGACATTCATTTATTATCTGGTCAGTAGAAAAATTTGGGATGCCCTTACAAAAATTAAAAAGATTCAGTTTTTATTTGCAAATATTTGAAAATAAAATTGAAATTAGAAAACGTATATAAATTTGTGATTTATTATGTATTTTACCCCAAACTAATTGTATGTTCCCTTGATTAGTTGATTTTACCCGATCCTGAAGTATAATATGACTAGATTACCCATCCAAATTTTGGCACCGTGAAAAAGATTTTTGTTGCAATTAAAAGATTTTACCCGATCTTCTAGTTGCTCTAATCTTCAAACACATTGAAAGTCAAACCTCTCTATTTTTATTAGAGCAGGCAAAACAAGCCTCTGACCGATTGGTTTTGGATAGATTTGGACCTAGAGATTTTAAGTCTAATTAAATTTTGGGGAGGATAGGTCTCATCAAAGTGATCAAAGTCTATGGATCTGACCCAATCCAAAAGTTTTATACTATAAATTATATTTTGAGCCTAATTGAATCTCATTATTTTTGAGTTGGGCCAAGCCGACTTGATCTTTGGCCACCTCTAATTTTTCTTCCAAAATTTTCTTATTGTGCCTTTCTTTTAACAGGACTCTAGTTTGAAATTAAGAATAAAAGACATTTCAACGCGATTAGGCCTTAGCCCTTCGGTAACATTAAACTCCCTATAGTTGTTCGTCTTGGCCCAATCAAAATCTATTCCCAATAGTTTGTGTAGCCACCACAAATTATGTACGCAGAATAAACTTTTATACTTATATATATTAAAAAAATAGAAGAATAAGATTTGGTAATGTAACCCAAGGGCTCTCAAAAATAGAATAGGTGTTAGAACTTAGAAGCGTGTTCGATTGATTCAACTCGAGAAGGCACCACAGTAATCTCATAACTCCGATTGCAACTTGCATGATATAAGAAATAAATGATATATAAGAATGGAGATATCTGTAAAAAAGTAAATGATACATAACATATTTCACAAATGGAGATAATCTGAAAAGGTCCCCTAAATCCCAGTAAGCAAGTACCTCCAAGATCATAATTCAAGCTACAGGTATCGATTAGGTGGACAGTGTAATAAAGGGGAAACGAATATAATTCAATTGTCTTTCAAATATATATAGGGGAAGGTTACGTGTGAACCTCACTCTCTCTCTATATATAAAATGTTTAATTGAAACAGAGCTCTATAATCATGCGGTACATAAAACATACCTGCTTTCAACATATAATTAGAGAGGCCGATTCAGTAGCAATTTTTGATATATCATCAAAGAATCTGGAAAACTATGAATCCAACGAAGCAGAAGCAGTCCAACCCTTTGTATGGACCGCAGTAGATTAGGTCGAGGAGGAAGTGAAAGGCTTCCGATTCTGATCCTCTCGTCCAATACCTGCCAATACCTAGAGGAGGAGGAAAAAAGGGTATAGTAAATTGATGTACAATGTCACAGTTCTGTCCGAGAAGATGATTTAGTCGAGGCTCCATCTGCAACCCAAGTATTCTTCCACCGAGACATTCCGCTCAACGCTGCTTGTAGTTGTAGACGCGGTTTCATCTTCCAAATCAAGCAATGCAAGATTAATGAAGGTGTAGAATTATAGAAAGATTTGTCTAATTGATTCTTTCTTTTCTTAAGTAATCATATTGTGGTAGGATCCTCTAATTACGGATCATGTTTTTCCTTCCTTTATTTAGGTAATTCCTGTATTATAAATGATCCCTTGTACAATGTTTAAATATATAGAAAATGAACGAAAAACCTTCTTTCAACATGGTATCAGAGCAGAGTTTCGATCCTCTTGTTTGAGTCGAATCATTGCTTTCATCATTTACCATGGCTAACCCAATGAAATGACCATCCCGAACCCGATTTTTCAACCTTGATTCAAGACTCGAAAAATACAATGAATCGTAACCAAGCAATCGAGACATCACTATTAATGGTGAACGTAAAGTCGAATGACCAAAACTATGTAATTTGGTCAAAATTGATGGAATGTTCATCAAAGGAAGGGACGGGCAACCACATCACAGCCAACCTCCGCTCCTTCCAGTAATGATCCCAAATTCCAAACATGGGATGCCATTGACAATGCTGTAAAAGGATGGATCATCAATTCAATCGAACCAACATTGGTTCCGAATTTTTTACAGTACCCGACAGCCCAATCTCTCTAGGAGGGTTTGGAAGCGACGTATAACAGTGGCACAAACTACCTGCAAATATTCGAGTTGATGACTCGAGCAAATCAAACCAAGCAAGGAAGTCAGACACTGGAACAATACTACAACAATCTTCAAGCCATATGGGCTGAGATCGATCAGAGGCAACCAAATAAATTCACAGGGGATGAAAATATCCAACTATACAACCGACTGACTCAAGAAGGAAGACTTTACCAATTAGTAGCGGGGGTTAATGACTGTTTCAATCCCGTCAAAAGGGACATCTTGAACCAAGATCCCCTTCCCTCCCTAGCCACTGCCTATGCGACAATTCGACGGGAAGCACTCCGAATCGGAGTCATGATGTCCAAAGATGAACAACAAATTATCGGAGAAGCGTTCATGCAAGAGGGGTTTTAGGGAGGGACGGTCAGCTTCTCAAGGGAAGTCATCATTCCGTCAATCAGATAAGGAGAAGCTCAGATGCACCCACTGTGGTGGAAACAAACACTCGAAAGAGATGTGTTTCCAATTAATCGGTTACCCGGAGTGGTGGGATGAAAATCGCCACCGACAGAGGAACAACGGCGAAGGGAGAGCAGCTATGGTGGCCGCCACCCACGGCAACACCGATAGGGCTACCAGCGGAGACGCCACCTACGGCAACACCGATAGGGCTTCCAGTGGAGTCGCCGCGTTTATACACGGCGAAGACTCCGGTGAAGGTGTACCGAACAGAGGCGACGAATCGGGAGAAGAGGAGAGAGATGGAGTCGGCGCAAGGTATGAAGGGTGAGGAAGGGTTTTCACCCTAATAGGCGTATAGTTCCTATTTTACCCTCACCCCATCACCAAATTACCTCCTCGTCCCCTAGTGCCTTACACGTGAATTGTGATAAAAATAAATAGTGGATATTTGACTGCGGAGCTACGGATACTATGACATTTGATCAGGATGATATTATTGACCCATCTGAACCAAATACAAACTTCATTAAAAATGCTAATGGAGGTTCCTTTCCGGTTCTTGGGACAAGATCAGTTGAAATTTCTCCTAAAATTAAACTATCCAACTGTCTTTATGTCCCCTCCTTATCAAGCAAATTGTTATCTATCAGTCACATAACGAATGAACTTAATTGTGTGGCTCTTATATACCTAACCTTCTCTTTATTACAGGATATTCGTTCGAGGGAGATAATTAGGCGTGGTTACGGCGGATGGACTGTACTATGTTGATGAACTGCAAGGCGAGAATCGCTTGTTTGGCTCATGGCTCTCAAAACCGACTGATCTGGCTGTGGCATCGTCGGTTAGGTCACCCATCAGATGATTATCTTAAGCATCTTTTTCCTTCTTTATTTTCAAAGAACAATCGCACTTCATGTGATACTTGTCATTTTGCTAAGAGTCATAGAACATCTTTTGCTCCTGCTAATAATAAAAACTCTGTGCCATTTTCTCTTATCCACTCTGATGTTTGGGGTCCGGCTCCAGAATCAATGAACACTCATTTTCGTTGGTTCGTGCTGTTTATTGATGATTGTACCCGTATGACTTGGGTTTATTTCTTGAAACAAAAATCGGAAGTCTGTAGTAAGTTTATTGATTTTTTCAATCTTGTCAAAAATCGTTTCAAAGATCCGCTCGATTTTACGCCGGATAATGGGAGGAATATGTTAACCATGAACTTAAAACATTTCTTCGTAAAATGGGTTATCCACCAAACCACCGTCCTTATACACCTCAACAGAATGGGTAGCCGAACGGAAAAATCGTCATCTTTGGAAACCACACGAGCTCTTTTCTTCAATCACGGTACAACTGCTCGGTTTGAAGTCGCTTGCTTGCTATCTATCTTCATAACAGATCACCCACACGGGCATTACAATTCAAAACACCTTCTGTGCTCTCTCCTCAAAATTTACCTTACCATCCGTTCTCATGTTACAACCTCGGATATTCGGTTGTTCTGTTTTCGTTCACATCCCGAAACCTCATCGAAAAAAACTTGATCCTTGTGCTGTGAAGTGTGTTTTTCTTGGTTATGGAACCCATCAGAAAGGTTATCGGTGCTTTGATCCTATTGCCCAGAAACTTTATGTCACGATGGATTGTAACTTTCTTGAGACATAATACTATTATGCATCTCCGCAATCCAGTGTTGAGGGGGAGAAGAATAACCAACACTCTGAGTGGTTGTTCAAAGATAATTATTGGGAATCAAGTCCCACTGAAGAAGTACAGTCTACTGAAGAAGTACAGTCCATCCCAATGAATCCCAACAGTCCATTAACTCCCTCCTCGAATATCCTGGAGGTACAAATTTCTGATGCCGAAACACTTTGTCCTTCTCCGATTTCTGTGTCATTTCCTAACACCACAGGTCAAAGTGAGAATCGTTATTCTCTTCCACCAAGGCAGAACAGAGGGATTCCTCCTCCGAGGTACAGCCCTGAATACAGGCCGAAGAAATCTAGATATCCTATTGCCAACTTTATTACTTGTGGAAATAGGAAAATTCAACGTTTCAGAGATAAATTGTCCACCGCATGGATTCCCAAAAATGCAGAGGAGGCACAAAAATATCCAAAATGGAGGGAGGCTATGAGTAAAGAAATTGAGGCTCTTAAAAAACAAGAAACGTGAGAGAAAAGAAGACTGCCCCCAGGAAAGAAACCAGTTGGTTGCAGATGGGTCTTCACAATCAAATACAACCCAGATGGAGAAATAGAGAGGTATAAAGCATGACTTGTAGCCAAAGGATACACTCAAGTGTATGGAATTGATTATACAGAAATATTCTCTCCCGTTGCCAAATTGGACACCGTAAGAGTTTTGCTTTCAGTAGCAGCAAACTGTGATTGGCCTCTACACCAGTTCGATGTGAAGAATGCATTTCTTCTTGGGGATTTAACTAAAGAAATATATATGGAGATCCCACCAGGCTTTGAAGGAGATTTTAAAGAGGGAGAAGTATGCCGGTTAAAAAGATCTCTATATGGGCTAAAACAATCACCTCGAGCATGGTTCGGAAGTTTTACATCGGCTATGAAGAAATATGGATATACTCATAGCAACTCAGATCATACATTGTTTCTGAAGAGAAGGGGTTCTAAAATCACATGTTTGATTATTTATGTCGATGATATGATTATTACAGGAGATGATGATGAAGAGATCCAACTCCTGCAAAAAAACTTGTTATCCGAATTCGAAATGAAGAACCTCGGTGGTTTAAAATATTTCCTCGGAATAGAAGTCATGAGATCAAAGGAAGGAGTATTCTTATCTCAGAGAAAGTATGTTCTGGATCTCCTCACGAAACAGACTTCTCGATCAGAAGCCGCCAGTAAACACCGTAGTCGTAAATCATGGACTAAGAGGAGATTCAAGTGATAGGCCGGCAAATAAAGAACAGTACCAAAGTATTGTTGGTAAGCTAATCTACCTTTCACATACGAGACCGCACATAGCCTATGCGATTGGGATCATAAGCCGCTCATGCATAAACCCTTGCCGGAACACATGGAGGTCAGAAGAGTTATTCGCACCTAAAATCCTCTCTCGAAAAGGTATTTTCTTTCGAAAAAATGAGCATTTGAAGCCTTCGGTATAATGATGTGACAAGGAGACGATCTACCGCAGGGGTACTTCACCTTTGTCGGAGGAAATCTTGTGACTTGGAGGAGTAAAAAACAAAAGGTGGTAGCACTCTCAAGTGCAGAAGCAGAATTTAGGAGAATTGTGAAAGGGATAATGAATTGTTGTGGATAAAGAAGTTGATGAATGAGATGGGTCTATTAGAGACGGGAGCTTTCAAACTCTACTGTGACAATAAAGCAGTTGTGAGTATTTCTCATAATCCTGTTCAACATGATAGAACCAAGCATGTAGAGATAGACAGACATTTCATCAAGGAGAAGTTAGATAATGAACATATCACTCTACCGTTTGTCCGATCAGAAGACCAGCTTGCCGATATCCTAACAAAAGCAGTTTCAGGGAGGGTCTTTCACAGAGTTCTTAGCAAGTTGGGTATGTGGGATCCTCCACCTATCAACTCGAGGGGGAGTGTAGAATTATAGAAAGATTTGTCTAATTGATTCATTCTTTTCTAAAGTAATCATATTGTGGTAGGATCCTCTAATTACGGATCATGTTTTTCCTTCCTTTATTTAGGTAATTCATGTATTATAAATGATCCCTTGTAAAATATTTAAATATACAGAAAATGAATGAAAAACCTTCTTTCAACAGAAGGATTGGATGTCTGTTGCAGATTGTTCACCATTCATAGCATTAATATGTTCTTCATGTTTAACCTCCTGTCTCGCCCATTCTATAACGTCTGAGTCTCCTTCAAGAAGTTTGAGAACCTGTTTTTATGTCAATAAATCAATTCATCTCATCACAATTTAGCACTAACTCAAGTCAACAATAATGCTTGCGAGGCTAATACTAGGACTAGATTGAGGTGTCTGTCTGATACAAAGGGTTGCAGCTAAGACGAGATTCTCAAATTGATTGCTGTCATAAGCATCGACCAAACTGGGATATCTAGCAGTTCTGAAATTTTTCCCACCTTCAGAATGTGTTTTGCCTGAAAATTTTCCAACAGTTAGCTGGGAAACAATTGAATGGGAAGGCCTTAAATCAAAGATACGGTATTTATTAAACAGATACAGACATGAAAACGAAATAGAAGAGAGAGGCTCATACACCCTTTAACACTGAGATAGCAAAAACCATTCGATGTTGATGTTTAGAGAAACATTGCAGACATGAAAAATTAGAAACTCACCCACATTACCAAGTTTTCCTGGCCTTTTTGTACTCCATTATCAATAGGCTTTCTACCTGACAAGAGCTCAAGGAGTACAACACCGAACGCATAGACATCAATCTTTTCATTCAGTTTCCCATGCATGAAATACTCTGGAGCTAAGTAGCTGCCATAAACGGAGTGTTATACACTAATTTGGTAATAAGTGGATATCACACTGAGATTATAAAACTTACCCAAATGTTCCAGCAATATCAGAGGTATTCATATCATGAGAACAGCTTGATGCCCATGTGGCAAGCCCAAAATCAGATAGCTGTAAGGCGAATGAGCATTGTCAGAATCAAAAGAACACAGGATCAAGTTGATCAAAATTAAATTGCAGATGTCGAAACAACCTTAAATTGCATGGTACCTTTGGTTCAAAATCATCTGAAAGGAGGATATTTGAAGATTTTACATCTCTATGGATAATTGGCTGAGATGTATTATGTAAAGCGCCCAATGCCTCAGCAACTCCCAAAGCGATCTTATATCTTTCCGCCCAACCCAATAGATCTTGAGATACTGGATTACCTTATTCAAAGCACCAGAATTTGAGTACCATATACCATCAACAGCAATGCTAGTAATTCCATGCAAAAAGTAGAAAATACTGATGCAAATACCATGGAGAATATCATCTAAGCATCCTCTGGGTAAAAGATTATACACCTGATGGGATATGGCCCAACCGTTCAGGCCCACTGGCAGGCCCAAACGAGCTGGACCTGACCTATTGAATGGCCCCACGCGGTTAAGCCTGAAGCCCAACATCTAAACCCTAGACCAAATCAAAGGAGATATTCAAGGAGATATGGAAGGCGATATTCAAGGATCAAGATATGGAAGGAGATCGGATCCCACAAATCAAGGGATCCAGTACATCTTTAGAGATCCACAAACATGTATAAATAGAGGTTAAGTCGACGGTAAAAGGGTTGACAACTATTAGAATTTAGAGAGCTTTCAATACATTCATTGTAATCCTACATAGTGAAAGTATTGAGAATTACCTCCCGGACGAGATCTTATTCTCGATCGAACCACGAAAAGCCCATGTGTTCTTTACGCTTATAAATCTCAGATACCACCGTCAAGGATTGTTACCCTCCCCGATATTGACAAGAAAGTGGAGGCACCGTGAGCCACGAGATTTTCGCTCGGATCCGCATGAGGGTACCACCAAGTCTTGACGAGTAAGGAGGATGCTCCAAAACGGCGCTCATCATCGATTTGGTGTCTTCGCATCGAAAATACCTTCGCCTAAAAATGCCGGAGCTACCTACCAAAGGATGGTGGATGCAATATTCAAAGATCATATTGGGAAGATCGTCGAGGTCTACGTCGACGACATCGTGGTCAAAAGCCAAAAAATAGAAAGTTGCGCCGACGACCTCAAAACGATCCTCCAACTCCTCAGGTCGGCCAACCTCAAGCTCAACCCCCAAAAGTGCACATTCATGGTGAAGACGGGAAAATTCTTGGGGTGCTGGGTTTCCCAAGAAGGCTTGAAGGCCAATCCCACCAAGGTGAAGACGATACTTGACATGCAAGTACCGAAGACAATCCGTGAGATCCACAAACTCACCGGATGCTTGGCCGCCTCGAGATTCCTATCCCGGCCGTCGAGAAGCAACTTCCTTTCTTCAAGATCTTGAGAAGAGCCCTGACTTCGCTTGGAAGGAAGAACACCATGTCGCCTTCACCCACCGAAAGAGTACCGCCGACCGCCCACATCGTTCGCCCGAAAGAAGGCGAGCTCCTTTCTTTATATCCGCCACCCGGACGAGGCAATCAAGTCTTGATCGGTGCGAGATGAGATCGGACGAGAGCTCCCTATCTACTTCATCAGCCGAGCTCTCAAAGGACCGGAGACTAGGTACACCAGCTTCGAAAAATTAGCGTTAGCACTGGTGAACGCCAAGTGACGTCTCCGACCTTATTTCTAAGCCCATTCAATCGAGGTACTGAATGACTTACCCCCGAGACAAGTCTTGTCAAAACCCGAATCATCAGGGCGTATAGCCAAGTGGGCACTTGATAAGCCTCATTTTTACATGTTTTATTGTGTTATATTTGTCCTATTTCTAAGTAATAATTGATTGGTTGAACCGCATTTATGTTATATTTCGAATATCTTGAAAGATATGATGCCGTGTGTAGTTTGTGTTGTTTTAACACGTGTTTTATCTCGAATGGAGACACACACGCCGCATAAAGGATTGGGAGTTCGCAAGGCATCCTCGCTACCGCTCGGCGGAAGGCAAAATCTTCCTTCGCGACACGCTATCGCTGGAAGCACCGCGATGGAGACTCGCGAGGCAATGTTGAATGCGCGCAAATTGGAGGACTCGCGACCCGGCATCGCGATTGACATCGCGACCAAAGGTCTCAAGACACGGAGGACCATCGCGACCCAACATCGCGATTACCATCGCGACCAAAGGTCGCGAAAGAAGGCTGGATGATCGTCGCGACTTATCATCGCGCTCGCTTATCGCTATGAAGGCACGCGAATCAAAGTAATTAGGGTTGGAGTATATCGGTAGGCGGACAATGTAATCGTGGGCTACGAATTTTTGAGAGAGAGAGAGGTGCATTTTAAATTCTTCCGCACGTAACATCTTTTACATTGCTTTTATTACATTCCGGTGATTTAGTTTCAATTCATTCCAATTTCATAGTTAGTTTTGGTTCGATTTACGCCGGATTCAAGTGTTACGTTGTTCATCGTGGAATCATACGGTTTTATCTATTTATTTCAGTTCATGTCATCTTTAATTATTTACTGTTTTGATAATTTATTTATGAGTAGCTAAATTTCGTATTGATCCTGGGGTTTGTATGTCTGACTAGATTCGTGTAATTTATCTGTTAATACTGTTTTGCCGTCCCTTCATGATTTATAAATCTTGGCTTTAATTCTCATGTGTTGGTATCTCGATCAATATCTATGCATACTAGTTATGTGATTAATGTCTCATGAATTAGTTGCATAATCGATATCCTGAGTTTATAATACGATTTTGCCTTGAGACCGACGGAGATAGGTGATCCAGAGGAGGTTATATCTTTGTGTGCTTTTGGTAATTAGCTTACTTCTCTCGAGACCCGGAGATAGAGTTTAGGCTAACCCACTACTATAGGTTGTCCCGACGGAAACTATAATTACATTAGTGATCCTTCATATGAATGTGGATTAAATTGGTAAACAGATTAATGGGTTAATTGTGTGAATCTGGTTAGGTTAAGTACATCCCTAGGGTCAGTCTTTCATATCTGGTTTTATTCCTATCTTTATTTTCGAGTCTAGTTTTATAATCTTCGCTCTTGATATTGTTGCTTGGATAATAATAAAGATTCTGTGTGGATTATTTGCTGTGTTCTCGAGTCGCAGTCCCTGTGGATACGATATAATATACTTGCTGTTTTACTATCATTTATTTGGTAGGAAATATAGCGATCAAAATGGCGCCGTTGTCGGGGACTGTTTAGATTTCACAGTGATAATTTTCTGAATTGTAGTTATTAATTCAGCGTTTAAAATATATATATATATATATATTTATTGTTTTATTTCGAGTTACTTTTAGTTACGACTGGTTTTATATATCTCAAGAACAGATGATTACAAGATCTCAAAGGAAAGAAATTATTCCTTTAGATCTCGAGATTGAAAGATCCCATAAGAGAGAGGCGAGAAAGAAGACAAGCAATGGCGCATGACTGTGACATGAGCGGATAACCGAGGAAATGTCGGCAGAATTCAGGCGCCAACCGGCGTTGAATAATCGAGATGGGCAGATTGGAGGCGACCACCACCGTGCACTGCTAAATCACATGTACAAAGCCACCGACGGATCTGTTCCAAGGTGGAGGATGAAATAACGTTAATGCGAATAATTTCGAGCTTAAGCCCGCCTCATTAGTATGATACTGTTTAATAGCGGTTTGGGGAGGGTTATCAAGACCCCAATGCACATTTAGAGCGTTCCTCGATATCCGTGATACAATCAAGCGAATCAGAGTGCTACCGATGCCATCCGGATGCGGATGTTTGTGTTTTCGCTGAGAAGTCAAGCTAAAGTCATTGTTCGCGGATTAGATGATCGTGAATTAGTACATGGGAGCAGCCTTTATGAAATTTCTATCTAAATACTTTCCACCGCTAAGGCTCGTAAAATCATTCTCGAGATTTCATTTCTCACAATGGGAGATGAGTCATTGTTTGAAGCCTGGGAAAGATTCAGAAGTCTCCTGCGAAAATGTCCACAACATGGTTATTCTCCTGAACAGCAGGTAACACAGTTCTACAGTGGTCTGACTGTCAACACCCGAAGTATTGTAGATGCTTCAGCCGGAGGATGCCTTCTCAACCGAAGTATAGATGAAGCGTTGAGGATAATTGAGGAGATGGCATCTAACAGCTATCAGTGGCCGATGGAAAGGCAGCCAGTAAGAAGAGTCGCAGCTACCGAGGTGGATAGTAAGTACGATGATCTCTTAGAAAAGTTCAAAGCCTTGCAACAGGAATGTGAAGAAGAAAAGAAAGCCAAGATGACTGTTTTAATGGCACAGGATACTGAAGAGGCCAATTTTGTGAACCAGAGGAATAATTTTCAGGGTCGAGGTTTCCAAGAAAATCAGGGTGCAAATCCAGCGTATCATCGAGTAATAGGAATCACCCTAATTTGTCCTATGCGAATGCTCAGAATGTGCAGCAACCATCACCTGGTTTCGCTGTAAATAATGGAGTCATTATGGAGCCAAAGAAGCCTAGTGTCGAAGAGATGTTGCAGCAACTCTTAATGAGTAATCAGCAGATTGCAGCGAATCATCAACAAGCCGTGGCCCAACAGAATACTCAGATACAGCAGACGGGGCATCGAATAAATGTGTTGGAAAGTACTGTCAATTCCATCAATAACACTGTCACTTCGATTGGAAAACAACTTAAGATGGTGGAAAATCAAATAGGGCAGATGGCCAATGAGAGAGCCGGGATTCACAGGCAGGGTCAATATCCGAGTAATACGGAGCAGAATCCGAAAAATCAGACACCTCAGAATCATGTGAGTGCCATTCAGACGAGAAGTGGAAAATCCTACATAAATCATCCGGAATATGAAAGAGAGGAAGAAGTTCGAACCACGAAGGAACCACATTCTCGCCTCGCGAGTGAACTTCGCGAGAAAGAGGCGCGAATTCACCAAGATTTCGCGAGGAAAGCATTACCTGAAGCCAAGGACGACTTCACGACTAAACATCGCGAGGAACATTCGCGAGTCACAAACGCGAGGTCAGATGCAGAAGACCTCGCGATCTATCATCGCGAGGAATGTTCGCGAGAAATCAACGCGAACCCAGACAAAGAGCACCTCGCGACTCATCATCACGAGGAATCATCGCGACCAATGATCGCGAAGAATAAGGAGCGCGTCGCGAACCCAGAATCAGAGAATTGCTCGCGAGGGAAGGGTAGAGAAGAAAGTTCGCGAGTACCAGCTAAAGGCGTGAATAATCAATCATGCACTGTTCTAATAGCTCCATTTCCTCACCGCTTAGGGAAGCAAAAATATGATGCGAAGCTCACTCGTTTTATGGAGATGTTTCAAAAAGTGAATATCAATATACCTCTCCTGATGCGCTTCGAGATATGCCTCGGTTATATTAAATTCCTCAAGGATGCGTTGGCAAGCAAAAGAAGCTAGGCAAGTTCGAGACAATCAATCTTTCAAGAATGCAGCTATAATCCGTAGGAAGTCACACTCAAACAAAAAGATCCAGGAGCTTTACTTTGGTATGCGTGATTGGAGAGCACACATTTCCCAACGTGTTATGCGATTTAGGAGCAAGCATTAACCCGATGCCTCTATCAATTTTCAACCGCTTGGAGATAGGCGAGATGAAACCAACCACAATCTCCTTGTTGATGGTCGATGTGTCTTCTTATCCTATGGGAATTGTTGAAGATGTTCGTAAGAATTCAAGATTTTGTCTTCCGCACGATTTTGTGATTTTGGATATGCTCAAGATAAAAATCACCATTAATCTGGGTCGACCTTTCCTAGCTCTTGGTCGAGCTTTAATTGATGTGCGGGATGGTGATCTAACTTTAGGTTGAACAAGGAGGAGCTCAAAATCTCGATTTATGATGCCATCAAGAAACATGATAGCTCGAGACCGAGGATTGTTACTCAATCACCACTCACACACCTTTTCAGCCAGCCAAAGATGATAAGCTAGAGCAGTGCATCGGAAATTCGCTTTTCTCTTATAATGATTTAGATGAAGCTTGTGATGAAATTTTAGAATATTTATCGTGTTGATACCACTCCCGCTTCTAAACAGTCTCGATTGGATATTCATCGATCATTGATGGGGGTGCATAGAGGAAAGTTCATCAACAGAGAAGAAAGCAAAGTAAACCCCGCACACACCCAAACTCGAATCGAAACCACCGCTGATCATCTCGTATTCTTTTTGGGAGATAATGATACTTACCCCGTTATTGTTTCGCTTTGCTTAATCCTACGTAATTGGAGAAACTTCATGAGTTTTGAGAAAATACAAGAAGCTATAGGATGGACCATTGCGAGATATTAAGGATCACCCGCCTTTGTGCATGCACCAAATTTTGTTGAACTGAGAATCGACTAAGGGTGCAACCTCAACAGATCGAACCCAACTATGCAAGAAGTGGTAAGAAAAGAGGTGTTGAAACTTTTAGACGGATGATATATGCCATATCCCATGGTGAGTGGGTAAGTCCCACGCAAGTGGTGTCCAAGAAAGCGAGGAATGATGGTGATCAGGATGAAAACAATGAGTGATAGCAACACGCTTGGTCACCGGATGGAGGTGTGCATCGACACCGAGCATTAAATGCACCACGCCGTAAGGACCACTTTCCTTTACCTTTATTGATCAAATGTTAGATAGGTTAGCGTGTCATGAGTTCTATTGTTTCCGGACGGATACTCGGATACAATCGATCTCAATCGCTCCTAAGATCAAGACAAGACAAAGATTTACATGTCCCTACGGTGTTTTTGCTACTGACGGATGCCATTTGGATTATGCAATGCACCCGCTATATTTCAATGTGTATGATGGCAATTTTCATGGGTTAATAGAAAATATCATGGAGGTATTTATGGATGATTTTTACGTATTTGGATCCTCTTTGATGTTTGTCTTGATAATCTTAGCCGTGTGTTGCAACGATGCGAGGATACATGCCTTGTGTTAAACCGGGAGAAATGCCATTTTATGGTAAAGGAAGGCATTGTGTTAGGACATAGGGTCTCAAAGAGGGCTTGGAAGTTGATAGAGCAAGGTGGTAGCTATTGAAAAATTACCTCCACCAACAAATGTGAAGTCATCCAAGTTTTCTAGGACATGCCGGATTCTACCGTCGCTTCATTCGTAATTTTCTAAGATCACCAAACCCTGTGTGGACCGTTAGAAAAGATGTTAAATTTATTTTCACCAAAGACTGCTTAGAAGCTTTGAGATCTTAAAACCGCCTCGACTACTACACATTCTTATTTCCCGCATTGGAGTGCACCGCTCGAGTTGATGCGTGATGCCGGTGATTGGGCAATTGGAGTATTTTGGGTCAAAAGAGATAAAATTTTCAAAGTCATATACTACGCTAGCAAGACATCGACTCCACCCGGATGAATTATACCACAACCGAAAAAGAGTCATTAGCGGTAGTATATGCTTTGATAAATTTCGTCCATATTTAGTGGGTTCCACACCATTGTGCACACCGACCATGCATTTATACGCTTCTTCTTCACCAAGAAGGATTGAAGCCACGCCCGGTTCGCTGGATTTTACTTGTTGCAGTGAATTTGATATGGAAATTCGGATCGGTGGGTGTGAGAATGTAGTAGCGATCACTTATCTCGATTAGAGAAACCGATGAAGGCGATCACCCACATGTGCATATCAAAGAGCATTTCCAGACGACGGTGTATTTGTAATTACTGATCATTCACCATGGTATGCTGACTTTGTAAATTATTTGGTGATCAGGAAAATCCCGGAAGGCCTACAAGACTATCAAAGGAAGAAGTTTGTGCATGATGCAAAATTTTATTATTGGGAAGATCCATACCTGTATAGACGATGTGCTGATGGCTTCATCCGTACCTGTGTTCATCAATCCCAATGGAATAAGATCATAGCCGAGTGTCGCGGCCCATTGTGAGGTCACTTTGGAGCTAATAGAACAGCCATGAAGATCAATCAAAGTGGATTTTACTCGCCATCCATCTATAAGGATTGTCACACCTTTGTCAAAGAATGTGATAGATGCCAAAGGATGGGTAATATTTCAAAAAGAGATGAGATGCCACAAAACATCATGGTTGAGGTTGAATTGTTTGATATATGGGGTATTGATTTTATGGGACCTTTCCCAAATTCTTGTGGTTTTGCTTACATTTTTCTTGCAGTGGAATATGTCTCTAGGTGGGTGGAAGCTGTGCCTACAACCACCAATGATTCTAAAGTGGTGATTAAGTTCTTGATAAGAATATTATGTCTCAGATGAACTCCGAGAGCTTTGCTCGATGATGGGAGCCACTTCAATAATAGGTGGTCGACAAGAATGTTAGCCAAATACGAGTCAAGCACAAGGTCACGACACCATACCACCCACAAGCTAATGGTCAAGCAGAGTTGGCAAATCGAGAGATCAAGCAGATTTTGGAAAAATCCATTGTCAACAAGAAGGATTGGGCAAAACATTTAGATGATGCACTATGGGCCTATAGGACGGCATACAAAACACCCATTGGTATGTCCCCGTATCAACTTGTGTTTGGAAAATCATGTCATTTACCTGTGGAGATTGAACACAAGGCCTATTGGGCAACACGGAGGATAAATCAAGATTTCTTAGCTGCGGGACATACCCGAAGAGAAGGATTGCGGAGTTAGACGAGTGGAGAAATCAAGCATTTGAGAACCCAAAATCTACAAAGAGAGGCCAAAGCGTTTCACCACTTGAACATCAAGAAGAAAGACTTTGCTCCCGGGATGAAGTACTTGTTTACAATTCTCAGATTCGCTCATTCCCGTGCAAGCTACAGTCAAAATGGTCAGGGCCGTACACCATTGAAAAGAGCAATCATAATGGTACGTTTGAACTTTTCAAGGCGGATGGTAGTACATTTACAATCAATGGGCATCGATTGAAATTTTATTTTAGACCTCATGGGAAGGAAGTGAGTGAGTTGACGTTATTTGAGGATCCCAAGTGATTGAGGTAATAGTCTAGCTAAAGACGTTAAATTAAGCACTAGTTGGGAGGTAACCCAATTGTTTTGTTTTTGTTTTGTCTTGTTTTGTTTTGTTTGTGTTTCTGTTGGCTTTGTTCTGTTTTGATCTGTTTGTTTTGGTTGAGTAGCTTGAGTTGAAGAGTTAGCGATTTTGGAATGGGTTGAGCAAAGATTTCCGAAGAAATTCAATTCACGCCTCGCGAGGCGCCCATTTGAACTGAGTCGCGAGCATAACTCGCGAAGACGACACGCGAGCCAATTCTCTGATCTACCTCGCGACCCGCTATAGCGACCATTAGTTGCGAGGCCTTTTCGCGAGCCCACACGGGATTTACTTCGCGACCCACTATCGCGACCATTAGTTGCGCGGCCTTTTCGCGAGCCCACATGGGATTTACTTCGCGACCCACTATCGCGACCATTAGTCGCAAAATCGTGTCGCGAACTCAGGTAAGGGTTTTATCCCAGTTTTGAATGCGCCGCCCCTTTTCGCGACCATTCTTCTCCACCCTCCTTTCGCGAGTTTCTCTCTCAGCAGACAAGGTAAGTCGTTTCAAATTTTGTTGTTCTCGTCAATTTCTGTTCGCACCCTGTTATCGCGAAATCAAGCTACCCTTTGCTCGCGAGGTTAGCTCGCGAGTCGTTTTTTTTTTTTCTGGTGAAATTATGGACGAATGATGTTGAGTTTGTGCTGTGCGTGAGCTGTTTCAGTGATTTTCTTTTCTTGCATTATTTAGATGAAATTAAATACTCATATGTGTTCACATTGGTGATAAAAGCATGAATTTACTTGATTTTCTCGTGAATTACTATGAGTGTCTGTAGTTTTAATTGGAGAAATTATTGAAATTATATTGTTGAAGAGTTGGGTAACTTGTGAGATTAGTGTCATTGTGTGTCATTTCTAGAAATATTCATATGACATGATGCTAGATTTTGATATTATGTGTAATGCAAGGATGAAATATTGAGCTATTGGGAAATATATCAGTTTGGGGGAGTTGAGAAATTCGATGTGTATAGATGAAATATTGTTGTTTAGGCCAAACTGATGATTTTTCCCTGTATTATTGTTGCGCATTGGGTCGAGAGCATTCTTGTTGGAGAATATCTGATTTAATTAATTTTATTGCAGGAATCATTATGCCATTCCGCAAAAGCGTCACCGAGAGAAAGGTAAATGCCATCAACATCACCGAGATCGAGGTCGCCCCGAGCCTCATCATACAAAGAGGGCATTACATTGCACACATCGAGGCATATGAATGATGGGAAAGATTATCGAGTTTAGAGACGCGTCGACTAGATTCATGCATCAAAGGATACTGCGTGAAATGGGGATTCTTGATGATGTGATGATGCTCACTCGGGGAGGGGGATTCATTGGAGCTTTCACAGGAAACTGGTTCACTCACAGATCTCTGACTTTGGAATTCCTATCTACATACCAGATCCACAGAGACGAGAATGGATCTTTTCTGCATATGAGTTTCCAGTTGGGAAACCAGGAACGGGAATTATCTTTTGAAGATCTGCAGGAGATTATGCGAGGACCCCCACAAGCCATATATCTGGGAGAAAGTGGGGTGAACATCAGAGCATTCTGGGCACAGTTGGCATGGATGAAAGTTGAAAAATTTAAAGGATACAGCCCACAGACATCCTCAGCTGCATCAATCAGAAACCCAGCGATGAGATATTTCCACAGGATGATCACCTCTAGCATCCTAGCCCGGGACAATGTCGGGAAGGTTTAGAGTGCAGATATGCATATTTTAGCGGCAGCCCTGGAAGGACGACCGATGAGTGTAGCATATCTCCTGGCAGAGCATTTTGAGGCCCAAGCCCAAGTCGAGGGAGCTTTGCTCTGTTGTGGGGGAATGATAACCCCAATCGCCACGTATTTCAATGTAGTCCCCACTGACGAGCCGATCACTCGAGAGATCTTTCTTGATCGACGAGCCCTCAATTATATGCATTTCTTAAAGCCCAGAAAGGATAGGATATTGTGGAAGATCACGCAGACAGGCGGAAACATGGTACATGAGCTACCGAATGTAGCTCTCACTCGATTGAGCCACGGGGGTGTCCCAGTGATACATAATATCATGATGAGGACTCCCGAGCATCTAGCAGCTCTTCAAATTTAACGCACTCGCGCACGACCGGAGGACATCAGAGCAACGAGAGCTCGGCGGAGGAGGCGGCTTACGAGCAAGGCGACGAGCTCAGCCAGCAGAGAGCACGCAGCGGTCATCGGCCGTTCTATATGCGAGCACCAGACTTCGATCTACATGCTATGGAGGAATGGATTTATGACCGCATTAACACGCGACATCAAGAGCTGCATGAGTACATAGATGACGGCCGAGTAGAGGAGCACCTTTTTTTTGATGAACGAGTTGATAGCTTGCGAAGAGATATGGGCCAATATGCAGCTACTCAGGCACAATTTTTTGGGGAGCAGCGACGTCAACAAGAGAAAAACGAGCGACGATGGACAGAGCAGGCACGATACAACGAGCAATATCTCAAGATCCTGCAGGACATGCATCGCTCGTGGCCGTATCATCCACCACCACCTCCGCAGTGAGCTTTATTTTCTCCATTCTCTAGCTACTCTTTGCTTTTCGTTTTGTGTTTGTGTTCCTTGTTTCTGTTTGTGTTTGCTTTGGTCAGGTTTCTGCTTTTTTGTTGTCTTGTGTCTGTTCTGGAGTGAGTGGAATGACGAGCACCGATGATGAGAATTGTTTTATTAGAAAAATGATTGCAACTGCTTTTGTGAGATGAAGCATGTCATGATTATTGTGAGTTGTGAGCCTTCAAGAACTCGATTATATTTTGAAACACAATGAGACTTGAGCTTTTGATCGTCATATCTATTCATCGGTTTCTTCCGTGTGATTAGTTTAAATAGCATGTGTTTTCTAGAACTTGCTCGCTCTTTTTCGAGGTTGCATTGATGTGCTTAAGAATTATGAGATGATATTAGGCATTCTTTTCTTAGCCTATACACTGTCCAAACGCTAACCTGTTTTTATTATCCTTTGATGAGCCCGTTTGAGCCTACCTTGTTCTTTCATGTAGCCGTGGGTTGGGTTTGGTTGCTAGCGTGATTTTTGGTTGCTTAAATTGAGGGTTGAGAAAAAGAAAGGAAAGAAAGAAAATAGATAATGAGAAAGTGATTATTAAAAAAATAGTTGCTTACCCATATAAGTTCAAATATATATATATATATAACACAAGTGTGTGAAAAGAACATAAATGGGTAAGTAGCTAATGCTTTGAGATGATTATATCACTTGTATATTAAAGTGTGGAGTTCTTGAAAGAAAAATGACTCTTTGGTGTAAGGGTTTGCAATGAAGTGTGAAAATTTGGGGATTATGTCTTGTATTTATGATGTTTGTCATTATGGGATTATAAGTCACTTTGCCCAAATATATCTTACCTTACCAAAGAGCCTACATTATAACCTATTATAAGACCTTCTTGATTTTAATTCTTGAGCACATATTTGAGCAATGGAGAATTAGACGATTTGCAAGCTTATGGTAGATTCCATGTGTGTTTAAATGTTGAGAGTAAACACATTCCCTTTGATACACTTGAGTGGTTGAGTTTTTATATATATATATATATATCCATGTCGTGAGGAATCAAGTTCGAGAAGGCTTGTGCTTATGAGTTTTATGATATGTGAGTTTAATGAAATATGTTGTAACTGCTTTATTAGCTTTGTTCATTGCCTCGAGGCTTATGCTTTTCATTATTCAACTATATGCCTCGTTGGTCGCCTCTCTCGGTTTTAATTTGTTTGAGGACAAACAAAAGGGTAAGTTTGGGGAGTTGATAAGCCTCATTTTACATGTTTTATTGGGTTATATTTGTCCTATTTCTAAGTAATAATTGATTGGTTGAACTGCATTTATGTTATATTTCGAATATCTTGAAAGATATGATGCCGTGTGTAGTTTGTGTTGTTTTAACACAGGTTTTTATCTGGAATGGAGGAGACACACACGCGTACAAAGGATTGGGAGTTCGCAAGGCATCCTCGCGCCTGTTCTGAGCGAGAAGGCAAAATCTTCCTTCGCGACACGCTATCGCGAGGAAGTACCGCGATGGAGACTCGCGAGGCAATGTTGAATGCGCACAAATTGGAGGACTCGCGACCCGGCATCGCGACTTGACATCGCGACCAAAGGTCTCGAAGACACGCGGAGGACCATCGCGACCCAACATCGCGACTTACCATCGCGACCAAAGGTCGCGAAAGAAGGCGGGATGACTGTCGCGACTTATCATCGCGTCTGTTTATCGCGATGAAGGCACGCGAATCAAATTAATTAGGGTTGGAGTATATCAGGCGAGGCGGACAACAGACCGTGGGCTACGCAATTTTTGAGAGAGAGCAGAGGCAGATTTTAAATTCTTCCAGAACAGAACATCTTTTACATTAAGCTTTTATTACATTCCAGTGATTTAGTTTGAATTCATTCCAATTTCATAGTTAGTTTTCGGATTTCGATTTACGTCTGGATTCAAGTGTTATGTTGTTCATCGTGGAATCATACGGTTTTATCTATTTATTTCAGTTCATGTCATCTTTAATTATTTACTGTTTTGATAATTTATTTATGAGTAGCTAAATTTCAGTATTGATCCCTGGGTTTGTATGTCCGACTAGATTCGTAATTTATCTCATATCTTGTTTTGCCGTCCTTCATGATTTATAAATCTTGGCTTTAATTCTCATGTGTTGGTATCGATCAATATCTATGCATACTAGTTATGTGATTAATGTCTCGGAATTAGTTGCATAATCGATAAGCGGAGTTTATAATACTGATTTTGCCTTGAGACCCGATTTTGAGATAGGTGATCATGAGGAGGTTATATCTTTGTGTGATTTTGGTAATTAGCTTACTTCTTGAGACCCGACGGAGATAGAGTTTAGGCTAACCCACTACTATAGGTTGTCCCGACGGAAACTATAGTTACATTAGTGATCCTTCATATGAATGTGGATTAAATTGGTAAAAAGATTAATGGGTTAATTGTGTGAATCTGGTTAGGTTAAGTACATCCCTAGTGGTGGTCTTTCATATCTGATTTTATTCCTATCTTTATTTTCGAGTCTAGTTTTATAATCTTCTCTCTTGATATTGTTGCTTGGATAATAATAAAGATTCTGTGTGGATTATTTGCTGTGTTCTCAGTCATGATCCACGTGGATACGATATAATATACTTGCTGTTTTACTATCATTTATTTGGTAGGAAATATAGCGATCAGCACTGGAGCTCGGCGAGCATGACATCTTATACTCCCCCAGACCGGCCATAAAGGGTCAAGCTCTAGCTGATTTCTTGGTAGAGGTCAAATTTACCGAGGTCAACCCCGCCAGAGAGGTCACTCCGACCCCCACTCTCACAACGGAGGAACCTATCCTCGACCTACCTGAGGGCTGTTGGCAGATGTACGTGGATGGAGCTTCGTGCAAAACGGGTAGCGGAGCGGGCATCTTGCTCGTCGGCCCGGAAAATCAAGAAGTGACCTATGCACTTCGGTTTACCTTCCCGACCACAAACAACGAGGTGGAGTATGAAGCCCTTATCTCGGGACTCCGTCTCGCAAAGGAATTGAAGGTGGAAAAGATTCAAATCTTCGGAGATTTCCAGGTCGTGGTAAACCAGGTCTTAGGAAAATACGAGACCAAAGAGGATCGAATGAAGCAATACCTTGAGAAGGCTAAGGAGATGTCGACCTCATTTAGATATTCCATCATTCATCGTATCCCACGAGGGAGAACAGCCGAGTGATATCCTCGATGGCGGCTTCATTATCAACAAATCCACCGGTGGAAGAGGTTTATTCCAGAAGCATTGCGAGCCCCACATCGGCATCATCATCGAGATAGAACCGAACTGGATATCTTCCATAAAGGCATATCTGGAAGAAGGCGTACTACCCCAAGATCGGCTCGAAGCCAAAAAGATGATGGTCAAGTCCCTAAAGTACCTCACGCATGAAGGCACTCTCACAGAAATCCTACCACGTACCACTCCCGAGATGCCTTGGGCGGAAGAGGCGGACTACGTGCTTAACGAGATTCACATGGGATCTTGTGGAAGCCACATCGATCACGAGCTCTCTCAAAGAAGAGCCGAGGTCGGGTATTATCGCCCACACTCGCCCAAGATTCGACCGAGCTCGTCAAAAGTGCCCGGTGCGACCACGCTACGGTCAAGAAGCTACCACAGACCGACCTCAGTAGCCTTCAGAGTCCTTGGCCTTTCATGCAATGGGGAATCTACATCATTGGTCCCTTCGACCGAGCACCAGGTCAGCCCGATACTTGGTCGTAGCCATAGACTACTTCACAAAATGGGTCGAAGAAGGATTCAGACATTCGTGTGGAAAAACATAGTTTGCCGCTTCGGCATACCACATGTCTTGATCTCGGACAACGGCATCCAGTTCGTCGACATAAACTTCAAAGAATGGTGTGAAGAACTCCAGATCAAACAACAGTTCACCTCGATTGCACACCCACAGACGAACGGTCAGACCGAAGTGATAAATCGCACGATTGTACAAGGATTGAAAAAGAGGCTAGACCGAGCTAAAGGTGATTGGGTTGAGAATCTCCCTCAAGTCCTCTGGTCCTATAGAACGACACCTCGGACTTCACATGGAGAAACGCCCTTCAGCCTAGTCTACGGTACCGAGGCTGTCATACCAGCTGAGATCGACATGCCAAGCCCACGTACTCTTCACTTCGACCAGCACGAAACGAGGAGAACCTACGGGTCAACCTCGATGCTCTGGAGGAAAAGCGTGAGCTCGCCTTCATCAATGAAGCCAAATACAAGTGCCAGGTCGCGAGGTACTACAACAAAAGGGTAAAAGCCTCCACACTTCAAGTAGGCGACCTCGTCCTGCGAAATAATGAAGCCAGTAAAGCCGAGCGTCTTAACAAGTTAGATCCGACATGGGAAGGCCCATACCGCATTCACGAGAACCTCGGCAAATGAGCCTATAAGCTTGCCCACCTATCCGGTGCACTTATTCCCCGAACCTGGCATATCACTCATTTGAGGAGGTATTTTACATAGCTTTGATTTTAGATCGGCATCATGCTAGCCCTCTTTTCGTTTTTCCGAAGTGCGACGTTATTTACTTATCAATAAAACATTTGTTTTTCTAACGAGTATTTCACTTCGTCTCATCTTATATTTATGTGAACATCCATTCGGATAAAACATAATTAACCTTCAAAAGGGGACGCCTTTGCGAAGATGACACATACAGATAACTCATTAACTTGAACGTCTACGTGCAAGGTATACAGATTACTCATTAATTTGAACATCTACATGCAAGACATACAGATAACTCATTAAATTGAACATCTACATGCAAACGACGTCCAGATTGGATCTCGTCAATTCGTACCCCTTTATTTGGGAAGATATACACTTCGGTAAACAGTCTGAATATATTTACGGCTAAAACCAAGTCCTAAGCTATATTTGTACCTCTCTAGGGGGAAAATATACACTTCGGTACAAAGCCTAAATACATTCATGACTATAAACCAAGTCCTAAGCTATATACATATCACTCGAGCTTCCGAGCTCCACCTCGCCAAGTCTCGCTGAAGCTACACCAGTTCGAGACAAAATCCCTAGGTCGGCGATGCACACCCGGGATGAACTCGGTGCCTTCCACCCAGTCGATAAGGTCGGTGCCACCACGGCCTACTCCAATCGCACTTTGAGCAGTAGCACAGGGGCCCCGGCACGAGGCGCCCCTAAGCAGGTCGAACTGCCCTCGATCTTGCCGGCTGTGAGGTTACGACCCGCCCAGACCCGCATCCTTCTTTGTCGACTGCGTCCCAGACGTCCGCCTCCCGGCGGGGCTCGACTAAGAGACGACATTCGCACATGTCTGCTCCCATGTCAAGCACCTCGGCGTGGTCCATCTAACCGCCGCCCCGACTTCTTCAACTCTCGTCGGCGGTCGGTCAAGTCTTCTTCACTGGTGAGGCATACGCCGCTGCGGATAAGCTCAGAACTGGAGGTATTTGACCGTGAGTCGAGACAATCTTTGAAATTCTTGCTCTCAGGCCCCTCCTCGTCCCTTAGCACCATGCCTTCAGCAAGTAAACTCTGAACTCGGTCATCAACCTCGGATATGGTGACACCACCAGATCGGTGGATTACCACTTCATATTCGGCATGTTCTTCCGAGATCCGAGCCGACTTCTCTTGCGCCAACTCGAGCTCCTCGCGACCGCATCAGCGGCTTGAATGACGCTTCTGGCAGAGATATCCTTTCTTGAACCTCTAGATGGATAATTAAGTGAGCTTCAAGCTTCGTTCTCGCCAAAAGACGGCCACCCGCTTGCCCTCAGTGGTTGCTTTTTCACCAAATTGATGATGTCGAGCTACCGACCCAAAGAACTTCGCCATCCATCTGTTCAAAGTCTGGGTCAGCTCGGCAGACCGGCTCCTCCAGAATACCATCTCCTCATCCTTCTCAGCCAAAGCACCTCGGACCTCCTTCAGCTTGGCCAAGAGATCGTGATCTAGCCCAACATAAGGAGAAGAGGAGTGCTAAAAACAGGACAAACACATTCATATCAAAAAGGGGTATTTATTATTCAAAGTGTGGAAATTTACAAAGCTCGGGATCCTAATGACCCCGGTACTGGAACCTATTACAACAGCTCGCTGACCTGAGCCTCTTTGGGGGGCTCACTGACCTCCTGCTGCTACTCCGATTGCGGCTCCTCTTGCTGCTGCTCGCCGCTGCTGTCGGCCTCCGTCAGAAGGGAGACTTGAGCTCGGCCCCGCCTCCCCAGCTTCGGCACGCACCTCGGAGAGGAGTTTCTGAAGCTCTGCATCTTCGTCCTCCTTGCACTCGGCCACAGCCTTAGCCGTCAGAAGAGAGGTGGAGGCCGCCAAAGTCTCCAGCAAAGGGAATGACCCAGCCTCGGCGATCACTCGGGCGTAGTCCTTCTCCATCGCCCGAGGAACGACCTCGATCCAGCCATGCTTGACCTTGTCAAAGTCCGGCATGGCAGCCGCCAACCCCTCCAGGTGGTCTGACACCACCTTCGTCCGGAGTACGGCGGCCAGGTCGGACAGAAAGGAGGAGAAGGTCTCTGACTCGATGAGCCTGCTGGTGTAGGCCCTCAGCATCGGCCCTTGACCCTCCAGCAGGACACTTCTCTCCTCGGCGAGCTTCTTCTTCGCCCCGGCCGCCTCCTCTCGCGCCTCCTCTAGCTCGCCCCGAGCTACTTCCAAGGCCCACGCCTTCTTCTTGAGGGCGGCCTCAGCAGTGGTCCTCGCGACCTCGGCGGTGACCCTCTCGGCTTCAGCCTCCGCCCTCGCAGCAGTAAGTGCGGCCTCCGCAGTGGCCCGCTCCCTCTCCGACGTCTCGTACCGAGAGACGCCCTCGGCAATGTACACGGCAATGTGCTGCAGCTTCCCCATCACCGAACTCACTTCCTGAACACAAAACAGTCAGTAATGCATCACAGAGGAGATACAAATGAATATGGAAAAGACTTATACCTTAGGGAAGGATGCAGGGGAGCTGGAGGCCGGCACCTCGTACGTGATACGGGCACGAGTCTCCCTCTCCGAGGTGGGACTCGACATCGGCTGATGTGCCGTCACCAGCTGGCTCAGGTCGTCCACCACCACGGGCGCCTGGGCGGGTTCGGTCTGCCTCGCCTTCTTTTTTGGTGGCGCCTGGCTCGGTGATTGTGCAGGGGATGACGAGGCCGCCGTCTTTGCCGTCGTCCTTTGTGGATCGAGCTTCACTGCACAACAAGAAAACTTTGTTAACACAACGACATCAGACATATAAGCAATAAGGAATAAGAGGGTGCCCTCACCCAGATCCAACCCCGATCCTGAAGGCTTCGACCTATATATGCTCAGTCCGGCATCATTCAGATCGTCCTCGGTGAAATTGACGGAAAATTCACCAAGTGTGTTGAGCTGATCCTCTACGTAACCCAGGGGCTTCACCTTCATATCCTTCATTTTACCCAGCCCCCACTCGTAGCTCGGATGCCCTTCCGCCCTAAAAAAGAAGAACTTATTTTTCCATTGCGGCACCTTCGAGGGAGCAGTCACCCTAAGCGACTGCCGAGGTGAAAGATAGTATACACCTCCTGTGCCCTTAACGCTAAAAAAACGCATCAAGACCTTGAAGGAGAACTCCTCACTATGCTATAACAAAGAGCCCATCCCAACCACTCGACCTAATGGAATTAGGGTAAACCGCATATAAGAATTTGAAAATATTCCTGAATGTTCAAAAAGATGGGGGCTAACGGAAACCTAAGTCCTGCCTTCAGGGCATCTACATACACCGTTACAAACCCCTCCGGAGGGGCCAACGCGCTGTCACCGGATTGCGGAAGACACCACCAGGCATCCGCCGAAATGTGGCATTCCTTCCCTATTCTAAACACATCGGCGACGGTCAGAGACGATTTAACGTCCCTGACCTTATACTCACCCCAAACAGAAGAAACCAACGGAATCCTAGCGCTAATACCCAAGGATTTACCCCCAAGGTTATGACACATGTAATCCCTAATCTCTACTTCACTATCAGGGGAAGAAGATGAACGGGCAGAACCAGACATAGATACAGAAGTCGAAGTCATACTTACTTTTCAGTGATGGATTTTTGCTTCTTCGATGAAGTTGGGAAGAAATTTCTGAAAGCTCTGGATATAATTTCTCTGAAACGAAGGAAGAAGAAGAAAGTGAACAGTTTCCTCATTCGGGACTATTTATGGTACAAAGAGGCGCCCAAACTTGCCGTTCCAACTTTCCACATGGCTAACCGTGACTCGACGTGAAGTAGACGTGCCCGCAGGTTTCGAGCGCCCACCAACCTCCTCTGGAAAACATTACTTATCCTAGGACGCGCAGACATGCTAGTCTGGTCACGCAATCATCACTCTGACTCCGGACCTCGGAATCGTCCTTCCAACGGACATCGCCCCGTCCAACGTCAGACGACTCAGGTCGGACCTCGGCATCCTCCTGACAGACATCTCTGTTCCGGTCGGACCTCGGCATCCTCCTGACAGACATCTCTGTTCAGGTCGGACCTCGGCATCCTCCTGACAGATGTTGCCATCCAGGTCGAACCTCAGCATCCTCCCAACGGACATTGCCGTCCAACGTCAGACGACTCAGGTCGGACCTCGGCATCCTCCTGACAGACATCTATGTTCAGGTCGGACCTCAGCATCCTCCTTGACAGATGTCGCTGTCCAGGTCGGACCTCGACATCCTCCCAACGGACATCGCCATCCAACGTCAGACGACTCAGGTCGGACCTCGGCATCCTCCTGACTAACATCTCTGTTCAGGTCGGACCTCGACATCCTCCTGACAAATGTCGCCGCCTGTGTCGGACCTCTCCTGACGAATATCTCTATCCAACGTCAGGCGACTCAATCCAGTTCTCGACAAACCGCTCGAGCCGGGAAGGCGGATCGCTAACTCACTCGGACCAAAGCGAACCAATCAAACCCCGACACCAAAAGATTGAAAACCTTCGACAACAACCTCACCGAGCAACAACCAGCCTCGGCAAAATACGCTCTTCACCCCACCGGCATAGTTGTTACTCGACTATTTGGGGGCTATGATGGGATATGGCCCAACCGCCGGGCCCATCGGGCAGCCCAAACGAGCCGGGCTCGACCTATTGAACGCCCCGCGGTTAAGCTCAAGCCCAACATCTAAACCCTAGACCAAATCAAAGGAGATATTCAAGGAGATATGGAAGGCGATATTCAAGGATCAAGATATGGAAGGAGATCGGATCCCACAAATCAAGGATCCAAGACATCTTTAGAGATCCACAAACATGTATAAATAGAGGTTAAGTCGGCGGTAAAAGGGTTGTCAACTATTAGAATTTAGAGATTTTCAATACATTCATTGTAATCCTACATAGTGAAAGTATTGAGGAATTACCTCCGTGGGCGTAGATCTTATTCTCGATCGAACCACGTAAAAGCCTCTGTGTTCTTTACAGTTTTCATAAATCTCGCATACTAGATTTATCAACACCAAAAGTAGTCGGTCTTCATTATAGCAGAAGCCAACTAAAGAGATTATGTTTTTGTGATGAAAAGAAGTAAGGATTTCAATTTCTGAAACAAAATGTTCCAATACATAGTTTGATGGCTTTAGAATTTTCGCAGCTATCTCCCTGCTTCCTGGTAGACAGCCTTTATAGACCTGGCTGCTTCCCCCCTTTCCAATCAAATGTTCTGAATATATAGTTTAGTGTAATAAATAAAACCTCTAATAGTGAATATGAAATGTTATAACAAAGAACAGTTCAGAAAACAAACCAGGTATAAAATTATTTGTTGCTAATGAGAGTTCTTGGTAGCTAAACAATTGACATTTGTTTGAGTATTTCTCTTGAAGATCTCTAAGTTCTTCTGAGAAAATCTTATTGGAGTAAGCATCCGAGTTAGTATCAGCTGAATACAGTGTGTCAGAATCCCTTTCTTCCTCCCAATGTGAACAGCAGCCATCCCTATTGGATGCACTGAACTGCTTCTGATCGGGATAGATAGCTGCAACAGATTGTCGGCTTGGTAGTTTCGATAGCCAATGCATCACTGCTGACTTCTTAGAAGAAGAATCTTCAGATCCTCTGCTTCCATGTAAAATCATCCTGCGAAGTAGCACCCACCCTGATCTACGAACAACCATTTCTTGAGTTTTACAAGGTACTAGAGCCATCAAGATGCTCCCACTTCCAATACTTGACGTTGAGATACTCTCACTTCCATTACTAGATGATGATGAGACTCTCTGTGGTGGTAGACCCAAAGGGCTGCTGGACAAAGTCTTCCTCTTTTTGAATCTTGATTCTGACGCATCAAGGCTTCTAAATTCCATGTCAAAGGGACCAGTTAATTCACTTCGGAAAACAATCTACCATTGTCCACACATATAACTGATACATTCTTTTGGAGACTCTTGGCACATGACTTGGCAAGAGAGATTTTGGATCGAAGTGTGCGGTGGACTTTTGAAGTACCAACTACTATACTCTTTGCACCACAAGATGTTGCTTCCCTGGACAAGATTTTCCGAACTGGAGATCCTCTACAGACCTTGAGCTTGAGATCCACCTAATACCATCTCGTACATTATTAGCAGGTTGATTTGTCTCCTAAATAATGAAATTATCGTACCTCATGCTTTGTACTAACAAATTACAGAGTAAGGACAAGCTAAAAATCTAAACTCAACATAAAGATGGTAATAAAACTTTAAACCTCCCTGGAAAAAACTAAGGAACTAAAGTTACTCGCATAAACTAGTAAATTATGTCTCACCACCTAAACTCCCAAAAAACCAGAATCAATACACGAAGAAAGAATGAGAGACAAATACCAAAGCCACCCTGAGTGTAAGTATGGCTCGACTTTAAAGAACTAAAGATTACAGAGCAAATTAAGATAAAAAGTCTCAGTTCTGCATCTGAAACATAAAGAGGAAAAAGGAGGCATTCTTCACTCAAACTCAAACTCAAAACATATTACAATATACACAAAATATTAAACAACCATATTAAAATTTATTAAAATTGAAAAAAATATCCCTACATAAATCCATATTAATCTATTTTCAAATGCAATATTAATCTATATTAAATAATTAAATTAATATATTAAATATTGAAAAATATTGCTACATAAATACATTTCAATCTATTTTCAATTTTAATATTAATCTATATTAGCAATAGTAGTACAAGATATAACTCTTTTTAGAACATGAGTTTCTATGAATTATACATTAAAAAGAAAGTTTATATATGTATGATGAGTATTTTATTTTGAAATATAATTTGGCTAGAAATAAGAAATCGAGTGCCTCTCTAGGAGTTTTTTTTTGGGATAATGAGGGAATTAATCAGACAAAAATATTAATGAATTAATATTTAGAATGAAATTGAACGCTTTTCTTTATGGAATGAAAGCAATAATTATTTATTAAATTAATTAATTTTATTTTGTAAAAGAAATAAAATCACAAGTCAACTCATACCAATTTCAACCCCTAAATTAGAGGAGGCGTTAGTCATGCAATATAATAATTAATACAAGAACCATCCCAAAGAAATCTTATTAATTTGATCAAATTTTAGAGGTATTATGTATGTACATATTATATATATTTAACACTATCCTATGGAATATTAGTCATACATTCTTTACTTAATTTTGGATTTTATTAACATTAACTATATATAAATATAGACAAAATGCAGAAAAAAATGAAATCAAGGACATACATGTGAATAGATGGCAAGCCCTATGTACTTGTAAAGTACTAATCTTAGAATAATTTTATTCTTTGTACGTTAGAGCATCCCCAATGGGAAGAGGTAGTGGGGATCCATTTTCAAAAAGAGCCATTGGGGGTGAGAGGATGGGGAGGTAGGGGGAGGTGGTTTGGAGAGAGAAAAGGCACAAGTGCCTCTTGGGTTGTACCAAAATTGTAGGGGCCATTTTTATTTTTTATTGTTTTTTTATTTTATTTATCTTTTCCTTTTTTTATGTTGTATGTTGTATTTGAATTTTTATTTTTTATTGTTTTTTTATTTCTTTTATTTTTTTAGTTCTTTTATTTTTTTGTTCTTTCTTCATTTTTTTATCTTTTGTAATTTATTTTGTTAAAATTACTATTATTCTAAATAATTCATATTCTAATTTAAATTGTCTTTATGTCGTGTATCTTAAAAATATCTATGTTATTTGCCTATTTTATTAAAATAATATTTCTAAATAATTATTAAATTTTATATTAATTGAAAATAACTATTAATTTAATTTAGTAAATTTAAAATGTAAATGTGAAATTTAAATAAAATATAAATAAATAATGAATTAATTGAAAGTGGGTGAAAAATGGTATCCATAATGATGCCAAGAAAATCGAGTTTGGAAAGGTATTGTTGGGGGTGAAAATAAGATAGGAAAATATGATGATATATCATGATAATGTCAAGAAAACCCCGAAAATGGGAAGGTATTGTTGGAGATGGCCTTACTAAACAAGAGTAATTACAGCTTGAGATATTTTATGTATACGACAAACATAGTTGTGTAAGGATTTAACTAATGTCGTTATTGTTATTAAAGTTTCGAGGTAGTTCCGTACCATCATTATTTGGCTGCGAATAAAATAATTAATTGTAAAATTTTATTTGGCTGCGAATACAATAGAGTAATTAAAGCTCAAAATATTTTATACTTCATCCATCCCGATATTATTGGCTCATTTCTTTTACACATAGATTAAAAAGAGTTATGTTTTATATATAAAATAATATGTGATATGAAATTCAGTCTTTATAACAGAAATTATTTCCTTTTTGGAGCAGCCAACAATAATGAACAACCAAAAAGAAAAATAAACCAACAATAATGAGACGGATGAAGCATGTAGAGACATAATTAGTGTCGTTATTGTTATTAAAGTTTTCGGACAATTATTATCTTAAATTTATTAACCCTTAACCAACTAAACTAAGCTTGTGGAAACAATTTTCAGATAGTTTTGTACCACCACTATGTGGCTAAAATATAAAAATCCATGGTCCACCCATCAATGTTTGCCGAAATATGTTAGTTATAGAGTGATTACATGTTTAATTCGGCTTTGAGATAGATTGACATTAATTATGCAGATACGACAAATATAGAAAATATAAATTTAAGGAACAAAAGTTTAACTTATATAGTTATCTAATATTACAAATTAATAATACGTCCATAATAATAATTAAAACTTGAGATATTTCATCTATCCAAAGACATGACGAAATTAAAACTTAACTACTATCGTTATTGCTATTAAAGTCTTCCGTACTATAACTATAAAGTTACGGTTACGATAATACATAAAACGGTATAAAGTTGTATACAATGAAGACTTTCTAAAATTATTTTATCGTGCAACAATTTTAGAATGTACGTTTGTGTCGGTATTTGGCTAATAATAACAACGTCAACTCTATACCAATTTTCTTTAATATTCCTTTCCCAAGAAAAAAAAAAATTTCTTTAATTTTGGTTAACAAGAACGCCTACTTGGGAACTTGACTTCCATAATAACCGGTTGGAGTTGAATAACAAACTATAAGCTAAGTTCCTTGGTTCAGATTGCTCATCTAACTAAGTAATTATTTTTATTTTATTTTTTAGGATTGGTTATTTTTGACATTTGCTTGCTGTACATATATTTGTTTCTTGTAACTTCAGGTGTCATTTATACTACTATTTCAACTATGGAATCAATGTTGATAAAGTAGGTTTACCTTATTTCTCTTTAGTATGAAGGCTCAAGTAATCATCAAGATTACTTATTAACTAAAGATTATTGACCTCAAGGATTCCCATGCTGCTGTCTGCGATTGTTAGTTAGACATGGAAACAAGAATTCCGAAGTGCTTTTCGAAAAATACATGAAGCAGGGGACATATATATTATACAGTGCATTCTGAGGTGTCTCATTCTTAGGAAGACCCAAGTGCTGTGTGCTTTTTTTCTCCGTTACACTGAACTTCGAGATGCTTACATGCATAGTACTGAGCAGGAAGATGTCTACCGTCTGATTTTTAAATTTGATGATCTCGATAATAATTCCTCAAATATTTGAATAAAAGATAATATTGAAAAGAAAAGAAAAAATGTTAACGTGGAATAAATGTCAACAGTTCTCATAGAGGATGCTCCTAAATGGCGAAAGGTAGCTATAACTTGGCGCACCCTCAAAAGAAAAGTAGAACTTGAAAAAGAAAATGCCAATTTTTCATATGAATCCCACTACCACTAGTGCAGACTGCCAGCCTCTCTTTCCATTATACCAACCTTTCGACAGGGAAAAGAAAGTCAAAAAAATGATCAAATTTATTTTTTATTTTTACTGGAGATGAATATAATTACGAGTTTAATGACCGGAGAGGGATGATTAATTAACACAATGTGAAAGTTGTTTACCACTGCCAATAATTAAGTTGGATTAAAAGGGCAGTTCTATCCACCACAAATAAAATAAACATAAAAAAACTCAAGAAGATGACACAGGTGTTCTGAATTAGAAACTATCAGATAATCTTCAACGCTCAAAATTTATTGCAGCAAATTTATCCTCGTACTCTAATTAAGTGATGGCGGCTTATGGTGCGGCGACTTCTCTCAAGAATGCGATTCAGCATATTCTACAATCGTCTCGCATTTCCTTGGTCTCCCCTCTCCACAAATCTTACAACCTGTCTACGACGAACTGCTTCGCTTGCAGAGCGTTCTGCTGAAATTGGACGAGACCGGCTACAGCAAGATCAGGGCGAAGGTGAACGCTTTGGATGAACTCATAAAAGAGGCAGTATGGGAATTCGAAGATTTACTAGAATCACATCTCTCACATCAAACTCTTCCTCAACTTGAGAGAGATCACCTGCTACTCTCCGTAGATCTGCAGAGTCTGCGACACCATGCTGATTGCTTCATCGAGATGGTGAAGATGATGGAGGAGGAGTACACTGATGAGATGGAGAATATGCCCGAAGAAGAAGGCGAACCTGTTTCCTCAAGAATTGATTTTGGCGGAATCAAGTCAAAGATGGTTGGATTCTCCGATCAATTCAAAAAAGTGAGAGAGTATCTTATGGAAGAAAATACAGAGAAGTACTGCTATTCCCTTATTGGGATGCCAGGCGTGGGAAAGACAACTCTAGCTAAGCAAATCTTTGAAGATCCCTCAATTCGGAGTCATTTCGAGTTTCGAGGATGGGTCAAAGTGGGCAGAAAATGTGAATCCAGTGAAATATTACGAAGCGTTCTAGCTCAACTGGATCCCAATACTTACAAATTGCTTAACCAAGGAGAAGATGATGACGAATTAGTTGAACTCTTGAAAGTAAGATTGAAAGGTGAGAAATGTCTAATTGTGTTGGATGATGTGTGGGACGGAGAAGAAATCTGTCATCTTATAAATTCCTTGGTAGACGAGAATGATGTTGGAATGATTCGGTTCTTACTTACAAGTAGACAACGAATACTGCACCGAATGGTTGGATATGAAAGAGTACGGTTTTTGAATGAAGAAGAAAGTAAGGAATTACTTGGTCAGAGGGTATTTGGTGATGAGAGTTTCCCTCCTGAGCTTGAGGAATTGGGAGAAAAGATTGCCCAGAATTGTGATGGTCTTCCTCTTATGATAGTCACGGTTGCAGATCTCCTATCAAAAGCGGAGAAGACCCCAGAATACTGGAAGCAGGTGATTGCCAAACAACGTAGTTCACTCTTCATGGATGCATATAATCAAATCTCTGAGGTATTCTTTCCAAGCTATGACTACTTACCCCAATTTTTAAAAATGCTTTTTATCTATATGGGAGCTTATCCTCGAAAGTATTCGATCCTTAAGTACGAACTCGTCAATTTGTTGAGCGCTGAGGGGTTTCTTGAATCGATTGGAGAACAAACTTTTGAAGATTTTTTGTATGAATGCTTGTCAAGGCTTCGTCAGGTGTATCATCTTGTTCTCTATCACCCAATGGGGTCGGGGAGTTCGTATGAGGTGCATTCTTGCTGGCAGCACTTGTGTAGGGAAGAAGCTAGTAAGATCAAGTTTCTACATGTTTTACAAAGTTGTGATGATGTTATAAAAGACCAGCGCCGGTTGTGTGTCCATGGAAACAGTTTATTGTGCTTCAAACAAGTGTGTGATTCAATTAAAAGTGATTGTGCATCCACTGTCCGTTCTCTCCTTTGTTTTGGTCCTTATCACCAATATCCAGTGCCGTTACATGCCATGGCTTTCAAGTTGCTCAAGGTACTGGAAGCTGATCGAGTCCGATTTTACAGTTTTCCAATTGAAATTCTAAAACTAGTTTGTCTACGATTCCTTTCCCTAACTTGCAATGGGGAGGTCCCTACTTCCATAAACAACCTTTTTCACCTTCAATTCTTGATTATCCGTCCACATATCTTCATAAAAAAGCGTGGAGCTCAGTCATATATGCCGTTGCAAATATGGGACATGCAAGAACTAAAGCATATTTCCATGATGGGAAGAGACCTACCAACCCCTAATTCTGATGCTACCTTGAATAAACTCATCGAACTTTTGGGTGTGAGTGCAAACAGTTGTAGAAGGGAAGTTCTCCAAAAAATTCCTAATATTAAGAGATTACTATTTAACGTGGAATTAAAGCCTTATGATGACGATGATGATAGCAACCCATTGAGTTCCTTGGGTTATATCTCTGAACTCTATAATTTGGAGGTACTTGTATATCTCATCGGGAATCCTGAGATGAAGCATGAGTTGACTGCTACCCCTTTGATTCCTCTTTCAATGTTCCCATCAAGTTTGAAACAGTTGAATTTGAGTGGCTTGGCATATTCTTGGAAGTTCTTGAATGACATTGGTTCTCTGCTGCCAAATCTTGAGACGCTCATAATACGATGCTATGCCTTTCAAGGTACAGAGTGGGATATAGAATCGGGGCTGTTCATGAAACTTCGTGCTCTTATAATCGAAGACACCAATTTGGTGCGATGGAGGCCTCAACGTGGAAGCTTCCAGGAACTTCGCTACCTAGGGATGAAACATTGCTACAAATTACAGCAACTCGATTGGCCGTATGATCACTCTTGCATCGAAGAGATTGAATTAGTTGAGTGCAATCCTTTGGCTGTCGCTTTTGTCAAGCAATTAAATGAGAAGTTTCCCTTTAAGTTATCTATCCATTCTACTATTTGAGCTCAAGTCGTAGCTACACTCTCAACTTGGCTAAAAGGTTAGTCATTCTACTTCACTTAATTTGCAATACCACTCACGTGCTCATTTTCTACTCTCCTTTATGTTATAGATTACATACCTGCCCCTTCTCACTTTGACGAACAAACCAAATCATTCAATGTCTTAACTTGTCTAAATCTAATCACACTTGGAGACAAATAGTCCAGAGAGATCTAAATCGAAAATTTCCAGCAATCAAAGGTGCTAAAATTGAAACTTTCCAAAGATAACAATATAGACTTAGTTTAAATTTTGATTTATTTTTGTTATAGTCAAGAATGTTTTAAGTTGTTGGCTTTCCTTTTCTTATCGGTTAGTCTATCAATGAGAATCTTACAAGTAAAATAAGGGAGGTGCACACACTTTGAGGTCTTTTTGTGGGTTGCTACGGCTTGTATATGCTAGCTGTGTAAATCAACTAACATGTATTCTCCTTTGAATATTTATAAATTTTCAGGTAAATAAGAGAGTTGAAGGGGTCTTATCCTATAATCTCAATAGTTGCATGTTACCGCTTGAATTTAAGGTTTGTGACTTGTTTGAATTATGAAACTTGAGTGCTAGATTGTGCTTGGAAACAAAATTGCTGTAAAGTTTGATTTGTGTGAAAACATTACTTGCTTTTAGTCCTTAATTTTTATGCATTTACAGAAAACTTATGTTCTAGTACACGGTGAAAGTGCCGCTCACAATAAGTGAACATCTATTTCATGTTACGAATATTGGTATTGATATACATATACATAGTTGAAGTTGACTAGTATACAATGTAATTAAAAGATCTTTAAACCTCCCCAAAAAAAAAAGATTTGTTAAAAGTGTCACATATTATGGGTTATGTTTGTCAATGGACGGTTTTATCCGAACCGATCCGGAATTGCTCATAACCGTTAGCAACAATTCTGATTTATGTTCCAGACCTGTTTAGACACGGACCGGTCTAGATCCAGCCCGGTTGTTCCGAATCCAACCAGTTCCGATATTTTTTTATTGTATTATGTGATTGTCTAATATGTTTTAGATATTCTATTACTATTTGTCATTTTTTCTTAGGTTATGGAAAAATATATAAAATGGTTGGGTAATTATCGACCGGACTTATAGTTTGATGGTCTAGATCCAATGTTTAATGAGTCGGTTCCAGAATCACAATCGGTATCATTTTATTGATTTTGATCTATTCTAGACATTCATAAATCTTCTACCATTATATAAAACCTATAAATACTTGGTATTAAACAGAGAAACTCAAAATTTTGATTATTTGATTTTTAAGTTTTGAGCATAGTAGACGTTGTTGTTCTTTTGATAACTTTGTCCGTTTTTCCCTCTAACAATCCTTATATTAAAATCGCACAGTTCCGAATGGCAACATCAAATAAACCAAACTAAAGTAAGTATACCATGGTACTTCATATTGAAATTACATATTTTATTTGTAAATCTAAGTGTCCAAAAGTTTGTAATAAAATATTTCCTCAGTCCCTAAAATTTGGTCATAGTTTTCCTTTTTAACACGTCCTTTAAATTTGTTTTCTTTTCATTTATGAAAACTATCATATAAAATACTCCTTACTTATTATTTTTAACCATATCTTTTATTTATACCTTATATCACATATGACCCACCATTATCTTATTTATTATTCTCAACAATATTATTTATTTATATATTTTATCACTCATGGTTCCACTAATTAATCTAATACTACATTAATGTGAGACTTTTACTCCACTCACAAACTTCTATTTATCGAAATTTTCTAGAAATATATTTTAGGAATAGGAGAATATAACAACATATACAGTAAAGAATAAGAAGTAGCCACACGTGTATTTGGGGAAAATTCGCCTGCCCAAGTAAGAATTAGACAGATTATAGTAACGCGCCCCCACAAGTTTAGTTCAGTTGGTTAAGAAGTAGCAGATTTGGAATAAGGACCAAGGATCGAGTTCTAGCAGCCGCAGTGTGGAAGTTTCACCTTCTTTAGGATGGCTCATTGTGAGCACTAAACAAAGTCCTCCTAACTTCTTAACAGCTGAGTTGGAGTGTGGGGACTCCGGAATAGAGAGCTTCCTTTTTTGGAATAAGGTCATAGCAAGGCTTCCTATTCCTCTTTAGTTCAATTCTATTTTAATCTTTTTTCACTTTAGCTCAACTTTCAAACCTATGCAGCAGCATATTAGTAGTCTTAAACACACGCTCTCAAATGCCTTCTTAATTAAATATAGGCGAAAATTTATGTACCACCCCAACAAAATTCAATCAAAGGTCATCAATCTTCTATTAAAAATTATTAATACTATTTAAAAATTAATAATCACAATTAAAAAATTGAATTAGAATGGATGTATTAAGTCTGTTTGTTAAATAAAATACCAAACACGTTAAAACCAGAAAAAAACAATACTATGTGTAGTAATTAATCAACAACAGTGAAATCATTATCAAACAGGAGATGAATATGCAGACATAATTGTTTTATTCATATATAATTAAATCGAGATTTAATTTAAATACATCTTTATTTATGGATGATATATTGAATATGATCAAGAAGGGGATGCAATAATATCGAGGCGGTGGTTCTTCTTAGAGCCCATGCAAGAATCAACACATTGGACGTCGCCATTCCCACAGTCCTCATAGCATGTAGTTTTGCCGCCGCCTACTCCACACTTGGCAACACACACCACCACTTTTTCGCCACATTCCACGAGGCACTTCCCCATTTTGTCGCCCTCCACCGCGGTCCCCACCATAACCACCAGCGCAACCACCCACACCGCCACGCTCATCCCTCGTGCCATATCGCTCGATCCTCTCAATTTGCTTTCTGATCGATATATGTTGTTTAGTCCTTGAGTTTAATTTATGATACCAACTCCCCATCACATGTATTTAAGCTTAGGTAGGAGTTGCTTCTCAAAAACCCTCTCCCACAACATGCTACTCGCATGAAAGTTTGTTATACGTACGTATAAATTAATTAATGTAACAAATTATGCCTTCGTCAAACTAATTAATATCTAATTAATAAGTCTATCTATTTCGCACTCCACATCACAAATTCTATAGTCCTCGAGCATCTAAAATGGACCAACCTTACACTAGATAATACCTGCACCGACAATCAATAATTAAGTATAAAAATACATTTAGTGGAAAATCCTAATTAAATTGGAAAACAACAACTAATCTACTAGTCTGATCAGTTAGTCATGAGATATTTGGCAATCAATCGACAGGCAAGGCCCTAAATGCAAACGATGCTCATTATGGCAGTGGAAAACCCAGGCGCCGGGATTATCCGGCACAAACCGTAGCGCCGTCCATCCATATTACGGCGGTGCTCCTAAACGGAGGGTTCTTCAATAAACTTGGCCTTCCCTTCCCCACAACCAAGCACCCAGAAATCATGCATATGCCAAGGGTGGATCTCACTCACTTTGGAAAGTCAAACCCCTCTCTATTTTTCTTAGAGCAGACAAAACAAGTGTGATCCGATTAGTTTTGGGTGGATTTGGACCTAGAGATTTTAAACATCATTAAATTTTGGGAGGACCGGTCTCGTTCAAAGTGATCAAAAGTCCAATGATCCGGACTCCGGCCCGATCCAAAAGTTTGATACTATAAATCGTATTTTGAGCCTAATTGGGTCTCATTATTTTTGGGCCGGGCCAAACCGACCTAATCTTTGGCCAACCCTAATTTTTCTCCCAAAATTTTCACTCTGCCTTTCTCTTAACAGGACTCAAGTTTGAAATTAAGAATAAAAGACATTTCAACTCGATTAGGCCTTAGCCCTTTGGTAACATTAAACTCCCTATAGCTATTCGTCTTGGCTCAATCTAAATCTGTTCCCAACAGTTTGTGTAGCCACCACAAACTATGTACGAAGAATAAACTTTAATACTTATATATAAAACTAAAAATTGAAGAATATAAATTTAATACTCTTATATAAAAAAAATCGACATTTGGTAATATAACCCAAGGGTTCCCAAAAATAGAATAGGTGTTAGAACTTAGAAGTGTGTTCGATTGATTCAACTCGTGAAGGCGCCACAGTAATCTCATAACTCGGATTGCAACTTGCATGATATAAGAAATAATGATACAAAAGAATGGAGATATCTGTAAAAAGTGAATGATACATAACATATTTCACAAATGGAGATATCTGAAAAAGTCCCTTAAATCCCAGTAGGCAAGTACCTCCAAGATCATAATTTTCGAGACGTGTTCAAGCTACAGGTATCGATTAGGTCGGACACTGTAATAAAGGGAAAACAAATATAGGTCAATTGCCTTTTATATATATATATAGGGGGGGTTAACGTGTGAACCATTTTTATCGTAAGAACTGAGAACCAAAAACTGATGAATTCATTGTGAAAATTGATGAATCCGCTGAAAAAGTTACTGAATCCAAAAAAATAGAATTTTCGCCTCTCATAGGATTCGAATCCGGGTGAAAATTTTCGAATTTTGGAATTAGTAACTTATTAACGGATTCATCAACTTTCACAGCAAATTCATTTGGTTCTTAGTTTTTAGGATAAAAGTAGTTCTCATTTAAACCTATCTTTCTATATATAATATGTTCAATTGAAACAGAGCTATATAATCATGCGTTACAGAAAACATACCCGCTTTCAACTTATAATTAGCGGGGCCATTTCAGTAGCAATTTTTAATAAATCATCAAAGAATCAGGAAAATTATGAATCCAACGAAGCAGAAGCAGTCCAACCCTTTGTATGGAGTCTATGGACCGCAGTAGATTAGGTCGAGGAGGAAGTGAAAGGCTCCCGATTCTGATCCTCTCGTCCAAGACCTGCCAATACCTAGAGGAGGAGGAAAAAGGGTATAGTAAATTGATGTACAATGTCACAATGTGTTCTGCCCGAGAAGATGATTTAGTCGAAGCTCCATCTGCAACCCAAGTATTCCTCCACCGAGACATTCTGCTCAACGCTGCTTGTAGTTGTAGACGCGGTTTCATCTTCCAAATCAAGCGATGCAAAATTAATGAAGGATTGGATGTCTGTTGGGTGTTGCAAACCCATCCTACATTGGAAGAAGAAGAAATAAATGTCTTCTATATAATGAGAAACCCACCACCAATTAGTATGAGGCATTTTGGGAGTTGTTGAGCCCAATAGTAAATCCGTGCGGGCTTTTGGCCCAAAGCGGACAATATCATACTAATTGGACGGAGTGGTGGCGGCAGACAGTCTACAACAGTGGTATCAGAGTCGAAGGTTCGGCTGGGCCCAATACGTGGGCGGGACGAGGCTGCGTTCCGATGTGGAGGAGTACACCCTAGTGAACTCACGATTGAATCCGATGGTTCCTTGTGTCGAAAGTCTTCCTGCAAGAGTGGTCAGGCGGCGAGTCCCGTTCGGTGGTAACGGCGGTGCAAGATGTACGGATTATCGTTCGAGGGGAGGACAATGATGTGGTCCTTGGTTTGAGGGGAGGATTGTTGGGTGTTGCAAACCCATCCCACATTGGAAGAAGAAGAAAGAAATGTCTTCTATATAATGAGAAACCACCACCAATTAGTATGAGGCCTTTTGGGAGTTGTTGAACCCAAAAATAAATCCGTGCGGGCTTTTGGCCCAAAGCGGACAATATCATATTAATTGGACTGAGTGGTGGCGGCAGCAGTCCCCAACAATGTCTGTTGCTAGAGGTGGCAAAGTAGCGGGCCGGGCCGGCCCGACCCCGGGCTCATCGGGCTTTTATATTTTTCGGACCGGGTCGGGCCGACCCGAAATTTTTTCGGGCCTAGAAATGTGAAGCCCAAACCAACCCAGGCGGTTTTCGGTGATGGCTTTTTAGATTATTTTTTCATTTTTTAATATATAAATTAATATTTTAAATTTCAAAAAAATAAATAAATTAAATACATAATTAAAATCTCATAACTCCAATTTAAATAAAGAATCGGTGATAAGAATATATTAAGCTTACTTATTCTTATGATAATGCTTCTTGTATATTTTGATATATTTATGTATTCATACGATGATATTGTAATGTAGTATAATTTTAGTTCTTTAATTTAAAGAGAAATAAATTAATAATTGCAAATCAAAGGTAAATTAATGATATTGTTAAACGTCAATTCCACTTATACACGTAAAATAATAGAAAAAAATAAATTAATTACACAATATATATTTAAGATCAATGATTCAAAATAGTTTTTACATATTATAAGGTCATTAATCATCAGTCTATATATTTTTGGAGATAATTTCTTTTATGAATTATTTTTGAATGATTTATAAAGTTATTATTTTTGAAGTTATTATTTTTTTCAGAATTTTGATGTGTTGCAATTCAAAAAAATATATTTTATTGACCAGTATGTGAATTAGTAAGAAACTTTTACTATAAAATATAATTAATATTATTAAAAAATTATAGATATATATATTAAATAATTTATAAAATATATATATATTTAATAAAATATTGGGCGGGCTTTTTTAGCCCAAAACCCCGGGCTTTTTTGGCCCGAAGCCCGGTAGGCCCGAGGTTTTTTTCGGGCGGGCTTTTTAGGCCCGGTTTTTTTCGGGCCTTTAATTTTCAAGCCCAAACCAACCCAAACCCCGGGTACCCCGGACGGGCTTTTCGGGCCGGGCTCATTTTGCCGGCTCTATCTGTTGCAGATTGTTCACCATTCATAGCATTAATATGTTCTGCATGTTTAGCCTCCTGTCTCGCCCATTTTATAACGTCTGAGTCTCCTTCAAGAAGTTTGAGAACATGTTTTTAAGTCAATAAATCAATTCATCTCATCACAATTTAGCACTACCTCAAGTCAACGATAATGCTTACGAGGCTAATACTAGGACGAGATTGAGGTGTCTGTCTGATACAAATGGTTGCAGCTAAGACGGCATTCTCAAATTGATTGCTGTCATAAGCATCGACCAAACTGGGATCTTGCAGTTCTGAAATTTTTCCCACCTTAGAATGTGTTTTGCCTGAAAATTTTCCAACAGTTAGCTGGGAAATAATTGAATGGGAAAGCCTTAAATCAATGATACGGTTTTTTTCCAACCCAAAGGACGGATTAACGAGGACTATTACTTGGAGCAATAATCAAGAGACATGAAAGACAATTTATCGTAGACTTGTGAGATATATATCAAACAAACTTTGGAACTTCAGGCCATTAAAGATAAAACACACATAATTTACATGTGGAACTAGACAACAGATCTTTAATGAAAGAGGTTCAACTGATCTGAAGGTATTTAGCAATCAACTTCAAAACATAACATAGTATTTGTTTGCAGCGGAAACATGTGAATACACATATGATGATGTGTAGTCAAGGTTCTAACATATCAGCAACAAAATGTTCCGACTGCTCAACACATCTCCATCCCATCTTCAGCTCAACCTGCACATTTAAAAACAAACATGCATGGCTGAGTACAAGATTGCACTCAGAGGACTCATGCCAAAACATTTTATTAACTTTAAATTACACTGCCCCATCAAGCAAGACACAAAGGTTTTATTTGAAAATGTCTTGTACTTACTAAAACATTTTCATCAGTTCATAAATATTTGTCTGGCCAGACATATTTCCTTTGTATGTATGATCCATATCATTTCCTTTCCTCATAACATTTCCATTAACGCCGTAGAGGTAGGCCTCCTTCTACGTCGCTGTGACCGACCGAGAATTGTCCTTTCAGCACACAGTCACCCTTATGTGTACACGTTAACCCTAGCCAGGTATAGTCCTTCCGGCATAGGATCCGAATTCGATTTCATTTATAAGTTGGTAGCGAACCAACACATTCATCAACATTCATGGATAGGATACATACATAAAAACATAAACATTTGGGCAGGTAATTAAATAAACAGTTCATCATCATTTCTTGATATAAAGCATTGTAAATAAAACATTTGATAAGCATTTTATCTTTAGTGAGTAAAGTAAAACCCACCTGGTACGTATGCTTTCTAAACAGTCTTTCCTTAGTGTCAGCAATCGAATCACGTCTCACTTTTACGTAAGAAACTAATTTAGTACTTCGATCACGTTTTTCGAGAACGTCAAAGTCTAATAAACCTTGATAACTTTCTAAAATAATACCTTACACTTTCTAACCAACTTAGTACGTCTTTTCATCGAACATTTTAACTTATAACTATTCGTACTTCGATAGAGACGTAGTATGACTTATGACCTTATATAAATCGTTTAGATCAAACATCGCACTTATACTAATGTCTTTTGATAAAATGATCTCAATTATGAGATCGTCTCTTATAAAAGAGATATTCTTATCATATTAATACGTTGTACATATCTTAGTGTATTTATTCAAAGTAAACCATATTTCTATTAGACGTACAACATAACATTGATCACGTACAAACGTATTTCATATGTTTTGACTAAAGTCAACTATTTTGACTTTTAATAACATATAATTTCAAAAGTTCACATATATGTTCTATAAATCGATTTTCAATAGATTTCTAATCACAATATCATACGTCTCGATTTTTCACGTTAATCTATAATCATACTTGATTTTATTCCTAAGTATGACCTAACTTATACACTATATATCATTTTTCACATATTATGTCACATAACATAACGTTTTGACATAAACATAGTATACCTTATTTTAAAAATCACATAAATTCATAGTATGTCTATAATATATTTTTAGAACATAAAATGTGATTATACATGATAATATAATTTTAAAACTTTTTAAACCTTAATCATAAGGTTTCGGTCCTTTTACTATGTATACCAAAACTTTTTCCAAAAATTTTCATAAATTCACATGACATACTATATTAACATAAGATCAATAATATGTAATAACATTGATCATATAAAAATTGTACATCACTTTATTTAACTCTATAGTTTTCGGTAATTTCATAATATATACTAAACATTTTTCAAAAATTCTAATTAAATCACACAACACATAATTAACACCATATATCATCACTACAACATAATTTTCATCAATTACAACTCATACATCAATATACACTAGAGCAATATTTTCGAAAATTTGGTCTTAGGTACAACTATTTTTTTTATTTCCAATAAATTCATACAACTCTATATTATGAATCTACATCATTAATATGCTATAATATCATTCAAACATGAATCATATATCAACATAATATTTTTCTATAATTTTCGGTATTTTTGAAAATATAAGCTAATGTTTTCCAAAAATTCTACATAAAATCATATAAGCATATTTAATACCATAGATCATTATTCCATGCTCAAATCAACAATTAAAAATCATTCTCAACAACATATGATTATCATGAACTTTCGGTCATCACTAAAAATTTTCATACATGCATAATTTTGTACTAAATTCATAATATAAGCTCTTAAACAACATATAAACATATTTAGTGAACAACCAAACCTTATAACTATATTTTAAAAAATTCGACAATATCAACACATAAGCATAATATGAGAGTTAATGGATGGATTTCAAAAATTTAAACATGTATAGAAAGCTTAAACAATTGCTAACCTTTTAATCGGTTTCGATTTTTGATAACGAACGTTTTTCACTCAAGGATTAAGAAGAAAATAAGATGAGCTCTCCTCTTTTTTTTTTCTAAGCTCACGGTTTTGGGAAGCAAATGAGAGGTAAAATGAAGCTTATCTCTTAATTAAATGATGTGTCCACTTGCATACCAAAATATCTAGAATAATTAAACTAAATTCCTACTTTGCCATCTATTAATTTCGGTCACTATGCCTTAAAAGATAAGAATTTATTTGATTACATAATACACTCTTATGTCATGCCTTAACACTTATTAAAGCTAATGTCCACTTGTTGTTCCAAATTTCAAAGATAATTCACATAAAATCATAGAATTCTTTGTACATAAAATCCTCAAATTTTCGTCCACTTGGGTTCAATAAGACAAAAACTTTAATTGATCACATAACACTTTATTAAGTCATACCTTATCACTTAATTAATGCATATGTATCACTTTAACAAGTTGTATAAAAATCCTATTTCTATTCCAAGTTTTTCGGTCACCATTAAAAAATAAATACATTCACTTGTGTTTTTAATAATTCACTTCATTATACATCATATTATATCATGTAAGAATTAATTATATGATCATTCCAAAGATCAACAATCATTATCATAAAATAATGAAAATCAAATTCCTTGCACATATATAATTAAGTTTCGGTCCTTACAATAACATAGGACAAAAATTCTATTTTTTTCATGCTTCACTACATCATCTTATCTCATAATTAATTTATACTAATTAAATTTTCATAATTATCAAAGAATTAATAAAATCCTCATTTAATACATATATATATATATATATGTGTCGCCTACTTCAATTTAAAGAGAGAAGTTTTATTTTATCTTACACTATATTTCATGTATCATATATGTCATTATCAAGTATAATATAAGGTTAATACTTTAGGTAACATCCTCATTTGAAAAGTCAAACTTTATACAATTTGAATTTTCAACATATACACTTGTACATGTTGTAAATTTTCGGTCCCCCTAGTAAATACATAAGACAAAATTTTATTTTACACCTAGATATACTAATTAATGTACCACAATTATACACATCACTCTTATAGACATAGCATTAATTTTTGTACAATTTTCTTCATATAATTTCAACATTTTCGGCTCTTATAGGATAAAAATCCTCTCACTTGCACAATTTGATATTACACCTCATATTATCCTTAAAAATATCTTAATAACATAATTATAGCAATACATTATCATATAGATAGTAATTAAATTCAAAACACACTTAGAAAACCCTAATTTCGGTACTTACACATATAATGTGCTACACATTTTATTTTCTTGTAACATATAGCTAATATATAGCTATGTGACATATTATAAGTCCTAGATGATAAATTAAATCATAGAAAAATATTTAGAATAATTTTAGATCACAAACCCTAATTTTCGAATACAAATTTCAAAAATTAATCTCACATTATTCAATCATTATTCCTTAATTCTATAGCATTATTTTAATGATAAATAATGCTCTTATTATTTAAAATAATCATAGAAATTTAAATAATATAATTCCTAAATCGTTAGACTTAATTTTTGAATCGTCTCCAAACGTTGACGTTTGAAACGTCTCAAAACGTTAATAATCGATTCATCTCTAAAATGTTCATAATAAAGTGACATTCACTTTATTCATTCATTTCTTTAATAAAGAAATCTAATTCTAAGCTTCGTCACTTAGAAAAATAACATATGACTCACTATCGGCATTTAATCGACGTTAGAATAATACCATTGAAGGAATAATATAATTTATATTCCTTAATTCACTAATCATTAGTTAATACGATATAGAAATTCTCGTATCATAGATAATCGAAATAAATCTTCGATAGATTACTATTTTAATTATCGAGTCAAAACCCTAATTTACGATTTTTATTATCGTAATTAAGCTTTAAAACTTCGGGATATTACATACACCCTTTAACACTGAGCAAAAACCATTCGATGCTGATGTTTAGAGAAAAATTGCAGACATGAAAAATTAGATACTCACCCACATTACCAAGCTTTCCTGGCCTTTTGGTAGTCCATTATCAATAGGCTTTCTACCTGACAAGAGCTCAAGGAGTACAACACCGAACGCATATACATCAATCTTTTCATTCAGTTTCCCATGCATGAAATACTCTGGAGCTAAGTAGCTGCCATAAACGGAGTGTTATACACTAATTTGGTAATAAGTGGATATCACACAGATTATAAAAATTACCCAAATGTTCCAGCAATATCAGAGGTATTCATATCATGAGAACAGCTTGATGCCCATGTGGCAAGCCCAAAATCAGATAGCTGTAAGGCGAATGAGCATTGTCAGAATCAAAATAACACAGGATCAAGTTGATCAAAATTAAATTGCAGATGCCGAAACAACCTTAAATTGCATGGTACCTGTGGTTCAAAATCATCTGAAAGGAGGATATTTGAAGATTTTACATCTCTATGGATAATTGGCTGAGATGTATTATGTAAAGCGCCCAATGCCTCAGCAACTCCCAAAGCGATCTTATGTCTTTCCGCCCAACCAAATAGATCTTGAGATACTGGATTACCTTATTCAAAGCACCAGAGATTGAGTAACATATACCATCAATAGCAATGCTAGTAATTCCATGCAAAAAGTGTTAGGAATCGTTCTTGACAACATCTAATGCCCAGCGGAATAATAACATCAAGAAATGATCTAGATCTATAATTAAAGCGTGCGATGAGCCCTAGAACACGAGATCGAAGACTTACGTGTTTATAACGCTTCCAAGGTAGTAGTAAAGCTTCCAAGGTATCCTTCGAGAGCGTTTCCACAACTATGGTATCCACGTGTCTTTAATCAGCCGCAGGAACAATATCTGGATGTCAAAATTGAACGAGAGAAGCCAAGAATCTCCTGTTCGATTTTGCAGTACGTTTTCTGTAGTGTGTGTTCTCTGTTCTCTTCTAACCTTAATCTCAAAGATTAACCTACATTATAAAGATAACCACCCACTACTATTGAATGGGCTTTAGGTTTAATTAACAATGTCTAACAGTTAATTAATTGGGCCCATATCTAATATCTAGTCCATTAATCTTTCAATCTCCTACTTGGACTAGCATTAGACAACATACTTTGCACCATGCATATATCCTTGAACTGATTAACAATACACTTGATAGTATGACCCAATAGGCCCCTATGCAAGCGATGATCTAATCAAAGTCGGCACAAAACTCTTGATGCGTTGTGCGTGAACTCGATATATGACGGACTTTACGTGAAAACAGTAAATAACCTTTACATGAAGTTTATGTAATATCCTTTCATTCATGACACACTCGATTGAGCACAGGATTTTGCTATGTGTCATCAATAGCTCAACCATTTTTCTCATCTTTATTATAAGACCCATTTGATCATATTCAATTACTTTAATTGAATATATCTCTTGCATTGGCCAATGACTTTATGGTCGAATAATATAGAGAAAATGAGTGCTCACTCGAAATTTAATCGAGGAATGAATCACATTCTTGGCTCAACTACCATTTTCATTTGTCTCATGATGCACCCAATCCAAGCCATGTCTTGCCACTTGCAAGCATTGCCTTGGTCAAAGTACAGCACTCAACAAACAAAATGTGTAATGACCTCAAGTCTAAGGACTATTACATACTCCACACACTAAGAAATCGTAGACATCAAACAAACGATTTAATAGTAGGGTATACCAATACTCTCCAAAGTATTCATGTGTCCATCACGGATATCAAATATCTCGTAGTTGTGAGAACCACTACATTCTCTAAGAATGTGATGCAAACCACATGCTAACCTGTAACATATCATCAATATCCTATTCTTGATGATCATTGGTTAGGGCTATTTTAGAATTATACTATATCATTGATGTCTCACAACAAAAATGACAGTGATAATTCAAGGGAACAAATAAGAGAATAACGACAAACATCAAAATAATTATTCAATTAAAAGCACAAAACCCATAGATAAAACATTATCTTCGATTGTGATCAAAAGAAAGTATGTCTCAACAAATGAGTTTCTAAAACATACAAACTATAAACTCCCACCGAATCGAGCCAACATCCCATATGTCAACATCCAAGCTCTCAAAAGGCTTGGTAAAATGATCGACTAAGATATCGCTGGTACTCTTTCTAATTTCACATTGCTCATTTCTATTATTTCTCTAATCGATGATATCGACTTTGAACATGCTTGTTCTTTTTGGAAGCTAGCATCAGTGTACCTAGTCACGGATAGCTCTGGCTGTCCACCATAGCCCCAACAGTCTATTAGGTCCATCCCGATAGATTTTGATCCCAAGGATGTAGGAGGCCTTACCGAGATCCTTCACCATAAAGGATTTAGACAGCCAATCTTTCACGGATTGCATTATGGATCGGTCGCTCCCATAATCAGAATGTCATCAACATATATGACTAGGTAGACAACGTTTCCATTCTCGCGCTTACTATAAACGCAAGGATCCTCTTTGCTTCTGACAAAGTCAAACAATTTGATAGCTCTGTCAAAACAAATGTTTCAACTCCTCGATGCTTGCTTAAGTCTATAAATGGACTTCTTTAGCCTACATCACGCATTCGGCCTCTCTTTCGACACAAAACCTTCAGTCGAGTCATGTAGACATCACCTTCTAGTTCTCCATTGAGAAACGCAGTTTTGACATCCATTTGCCAAATATCAAAATTGTAGTATGCAGCTATTGCAAGTAAGATCCTAATGGTCTCATCATAGTCAATGCCTTCACGTTGACTATAACCCTTTGCCACCAACCTAGCCTTGTAGGTTTGTATCTTACCATCTGCATCTCTCTTCTTTTTGAAGATCCATTTGCAGCCTGTGGGGTAAACCCCATATGGTAAGTCATCAACTAGTTCCTAGACTAGATTGAAATACATCGAGTCCATTTCAGATATTAAGGCTTCTAGCCACATCTTTGAATCGGTGCCAGACACCGCTTCATTATAGGTCTTAGGTTCATCATCATCCGATTCGACTTCATCATCTTGGTTCTCAACCATTAGATTCAATCTTTCGGGTGCACGACGAGTCCTCTGTGGCCTATTGAGTTGGGTTGTTTGCGCGGGTTCATGTTGTTCATTTTGAACATGAGTAGGAGGCTCCTCCGTGTTGACTTCATCAACAGTTTGGAGATTCTCAAGAACTTCCTCATGAATTTCTTGAGGTGGAGGTGGCACAACTATTGTGTCATCAGATGGCACAACTGTTGTGTCATCAGATGGCACAACTGTTGTGTCATCTTGTATTTGATGAGTCTCATTGTCGTGAGGTGGCCCTCTAAGAGTCATTTTTCCCTCCCAATAGATCGTCAAATACTCCCACTGAATTCTTGTTCACACCATTGAACAATCTTTCGTCCTCTGTGTTGTTTTGTGGTTCTCGAATTTCTTCAAGATTTATCTCGTTGTGACCTTGTTCCTTGGAAACATAGGAGTCTTCAAGAAACGTCACATTCCTAGAAATGATCACCTTGTGATCTCCAGGTGAGTAGAATTCATATCCTCTAGTTTCCTTAGGATATCCCACAAGATAACACTTCTCACTTTTGATTCCAACTTATCGATCAAGATCTTCTTAACAAAAGCAGACAACCCCAGTCCGCAAATAGTTAAGATTTGCTCTTTTCCATACCATATCTCATATGGTGTTTTCTCGATCGATTTAGAAGGAACCCTATTCAAAATATGAAAGATAAGTAAGGCGTGGCCCCAAAGGAATAAAGGAGACTAGCGAAACTCATCATGGATCGAACCATGTCTAATAAGGTTCGATTTCTTCTCTCGGATACACCATTCAATTGTGGTGTTCCGGAGGAGTCGATCGATCGGATTCCATATGATTTCAAGTAATCAAGAAACTCTCGGTTCAAGTATTCCCCTTCTCGATCTGATCGAAGATTCTTGATACTTTTACCAAGTTGTTTCTCAACTTCTAACTTAAACTCCTTAAATTTATCAAGGGCTTCAGATTTGTGTTTCATCATATACACATACCCAAACCTTGAATAATCATCAGTAAAAGTTATGAAGTACGAATATCCACCTTTTGCTTGAGTTGAAAATGGTCCACACACATCTGAGTGGATCAACTCTAGCAATTCTTTGGCACGTAACCCTTTTCCCAGAAAATGGTTTCTTGGTCATTTTCCCTTTGAGACAAGATTCACAAGTACCATATGATTCAAAATCAAATGGTGTGAGATAATCTAATTTTCTCAATCTTGCTATCCTTTTCTCATTGATATAACCAAGTCTACAATGCCAAAGATAAGTAGCATTATTCGTATTACTTAGCTTAGGTCGTTTGTTTTGCACATTGTAAATATTTTATTCACATTCAAGCATATATAAACCATTCGAAAGAGAAGCATTTCCATAAAGAACTCCATTAAGCGAAAAAATGCAACGACTGTTTCCAAAATGGAAGGAAAACCCTTCAATGTCTAACATAGGAATGGAAATAATATTCTTCGAAATTGCAGGAACAAAATAACATTGATGTAAATCTAGTCTATATCCCGAAGAAAGATCTAATCTATAAGTCCCTACGCGTTCAGCAGCAACTCTTGCTCTATTTCCCACGCGCAGATCGACCTCCCCAGGATTCACCTTTCGGTTGTCACTTAGTCCCTGTACATTATTACAAATGTGTGAGGCACAGCCGGTATCTAATACCCAAGAATGTGAATTATTTATAGATATATTTATCTCAATGACAAACATACCTGAGCTGCTACCTAATGCACCTCGTGCCTTAAACTTTGGGCAATCTCTCTTCCAGTGCCCTTCATGACGTAACAGGCACTCATCCTTTACAAATGTCGGCTTCTTCTTTTGAACCCCTCCACTCTTCTTAGGCTTGAAGACATCGATGCCTTCTTCTTTCTTTCTTTGCTTTATCTTCCTTTGGAAGATTGAGCGAAGAGCTCACCATGAGCATGATTTGCCATCGAAGTAGAGGACTCAAAGTCTTCAACATGTTGTGAAGATCGACAATCCCACCTTAGTATTGTTCATATTGAAATTCACTATGAAATTCGCAAATGAACCGTGTAGCGATTGTAAAACTAGGTTGGTTGAGACATTGGTGGCAAGGTCGTACCAATTGGCCTTGACCTCTCAATTAACCCAATCATCTTCAAAACATGTTCGAGACCTTGCTCCTATCATGAAGTGTACACTTGAATAGATCTCGGAGTATCTCATACTCCAAAGTTTGTGCTGTAAGGTAAGCAGACTTTTCAGTGTTGAATCATTTCATAAGGAAGCATGCTTTCATGTTGCCTCTGGGTTCCAAACTCATGGAAGTCGATATGATGCCTCGAGCCGACATAGCATCCTCACGCGTCTTTATGAGCAGCCTTGTCAAGCGAGGCATACTCGGGAGAAAGCTCATCGGGGATGGTCTTGATTGGTTTGTCCAGACATACTCAATCTTTTCCGTCCTTAATACCAAACGCAGTAACGTAGCTAATCCGGATAGTTTGACCGAGTCAAACAATTTGTTTCCACCAAACATTTAAAAACATAGATGACATCGAATCGAAGCGAAAAATAAATAAATAGAAAATTAGAACAAAGTAAACAAAGATCACAATCGTATCACTAATCAAACAAGGGTTTATTGTATTGATTAACTCCCACTAATTTTAACATGTATTGCACCCCCAAATGCAATATACGGATTTATAACAAATATATAAATCTTAGTAGTCCAAGATCCAAGTCAATATTATTGAGCTCTGCGGTGATGACTACAATAATATCACCGGTGAGCCTCAAAGCGATTGCGTGACAGTTTTGCATCGATTAAGTCAGATCATTGCGACCTCTGCGGTGATGACCACAATAATGACACTTGGTGGGTTTTGAATCCGAATGCAACAAAAGTCCTCAATTCTTGGTTTATTAATCCAATTAATATGTGTCCACTAATTATCTTGATCACGAAGGCGATACAAAATAATTAAGCAAGTCAACCCAATCACATGATGCCAACCATGCATCTATGAGTGAGCCTTGACTTGTAGATTTGGGAGTAAATACGAGGGTGTAAAACTCTTGGTCGAAAAGGTTATTGGCCTCAAACAATTATGATGGACGACACGTTTTGTTTCAAAGAAACAAGACTTGTATTTAGTGGGGATAAAACATGTGATACTAATTGTTTATTCAATATCCAATATTAAATTCAAAACAATTACTGGGTGCCGCCTACCCAGGCATAAAACGCGGACCACGTATATTGGGTGCCGCCTACCCAAACATAGTAACACGGACTACAAGTATTAGGCGCGCCTACCCAAATCATAAAACGGTCTCTAACTACTATAGTTAAAATAAGCATAAAATCAAATAGCATGCTTATCACAGAAAACAGCAAATAGGGCTCAACGAATAAATTCATTAATCTAATTAATAATTTAATTCTCTAATTAAAAGTGGATTTATGCATTTATATTAATTCCAAATCAATATAAATATTAATGTAGCATTATTATTTATAAAATAATAATCTAATAAGATTTATTAATCTAATTAATAAATCAATTCTCTAATTTATGAACATTAGTAAATCATATTAATTCTAAATTAATACAAAACAAAATTTATACTATTATTTCAAAAATAATAATATAGTTAAAATTTATTAATCTAATTAATAAATTAATGTTCAAAATAGTGATTAGATTTATTAATTCTAAATTAATAAAAGTAATCCATGTACATTAGTAAATTATACTAATTCTAAATTAATATAAAATCAAACCTTATATTATTATTTCAAAATAATAATATAATTAAAATTATTAATCTAATTAATAAATTAATTTCAAAAATTGTGATTAAATTTATTAATTCTAAACTAATAAATTAAATCCATGTACATAATTAGATTGTATCAATTCTAAATTAATACAAAATCGAAATTAATGTTATTATTTCAAAATAATAATATTAAAACAAAATTTATTAATCTAATTAATAAATTTAATTTGTGTAATTGGAATTTTTTTTATTTATTTAAAAGCAACGACCCATATGGGCTATACAGAATAAAACCGGCCCAAAATAAACCTCAAGCTCGCGGCCCATGCGTGAAAAAGCGCCCGATTGCGCCCACGGCCCGAGAGAACGACGACTCACGGCCCGCGCGGAGGCCCAACTGCGCGGACCCCAACCCGTTAGGGTTTACGAGCAGCAGCGCGCCGCCGCCTTTCTTCCGCGTTCTACCGCCGGCGTTCACGCCTAGCGCGACGTCGGACGCCAAAGATCTCCGCGACCGCCGGCGTCGATCCATGGCTGCCGCATCATCTCCACGTCGTCGCACGCGAGGCGCGGAGTGAAAGAAATCTGACCATGGTCGCGCACCTCTCACACGGTTGCACCGCCTAGCGTCGCGCCGCCACCCACGCAACAAGTGTTCGCCGCGGCGGCGATCGCGGCGCTAGTTCCCGTTGCCGACCGCGACGTTCCGGTCGAACAGCGTGAATTTCTTGTGTGTGTGCGGCGTCGCGACGGTGCGCGTTCGCGCCTCGCCACACCGAGCCACGGCGGAGGCGGCGGCCGGCGCTCGTGCACTCCCTAACAGACGGAGCCCGGTGCGACACCGTCGGCGTCGCGCAAACCCGGTAGACGCGCGCCGGCGACTCAAGTCGACGGTGGAAGAACGATGAACGATTTTCGTGAACAATTACACAAATTTTCCGATTTCAATTTTCCTTTTCGTTTCGTTTTCCGTTTTCCTTTTTTTTTTTTTAAGCAGTTAATGAAAATCAAAATAAAAGGAAAACATACGAAATAAAGAAAACGAAAATAATTCAAATTCAAAATTTCGATAAATCCACAATTAATTAGAACACGAATCAATTATAAATCGAGCCCCGGGCTCTGATACCACTGTTAGGAATCGTTCTTGACAACATCTAATGCGCAGCGGAATAATAACATCAAGAACTGATCTAGATCTATAATTAAAGCACGCGATGAGCCCTAGAACACAAGATCGAAGACTTACGTGTTTATAACGCTTCCAAAGTAGTAGTAAAGCTTCCAAGGTATCCTTCGAGAGCGTTTCCACAACTATGGTATACACGTGTCTTTAATCAGCCGCAGGAACAATTCGATGTCAAAATTGAACGAGAGAAGCCAAGAATCTCCTGTTCGATTTTGCAGTACGTTTTCTGTAGTGTGTGTTCTCTGTTCTCTTCTAACCTTAATCTCAAAGATTAACCTACATTATAAAGATAACCACCCACCACTATTGAATGGGCTTTAGGTTTAATTAACAATGTCTAACATTTAATTAATTGGGCCCATATCTAATATCTAGTCCATTAATCTTTCAAAAAGTAGAAAATACTGATGCAAATACCATGGAGATTATCTTCTAAGCATCCTCTGGATAAAAGATTATACACCAAAAGTAGTCGGTCTTCATTATAGCAGAAGCCAACTAAAGAGATTATGTTTTTGTGATGAAAAGAAGTAAGGATTTCAATTTCTGAAACAAAATGTTCCAATACATAGTTTGATGGCTTTAGAATTTTCACAGCTATCTCCCTGCTTCCTGGTAGACAGCCTTTATAGACCTGGCTGCTTCCCCCCTTTCCAATCAAATGTTCTGAATATGTAGTTTAGTGTAATAAATAAAACCTCTAATAGTGAATATGAAATGTTATAACAAAGAACAGTTCAGAAAACAAACCAGGTATAAAATTATTTGTTGCTAATGAGAGTTCTTGGTACCTAAACAACTGACATTTGTTTGAGTATTTCTCTTGAAGATCTCTAAGTTCTTCTGAGAAAATCTTATTGGAGTAAGCATCCGAGTTAGTATCAGCTGAATACAGTGTGTCAGAATCCCTTTCTTCCTCCAAATGTGAACAGCAGTCATCCCTATTGGATGCACTGAACTGCTTTTGATCGGTATAAATAGCTGCAACAGATTGTCGGCTTGGTAGTTTCGATAGCCAATGCATCACTGGTGACTTCTTAGAAGAAGAATCTTCAGATCCTCTGCTTCCATGTAAAATCATCCTGCGAAGTAGCACCCACCCTGATCTACGAACAACCATTTCTTGAGTTTTACAAGGTACTAGAGCCATCAAGATGCTCCCACTTCCAATACTTGATGTTGAGATACTCTCACTCCCATTAGTAGATGATGATGAGACTCTCTGTGGTGGTAGACTCAAAGGGCTGCTGGACAAAGTCTTCCTCTTTTTGAATCTTGATTCTGACGCATCAAGGCTTCTAAAGTCCATGTCAAAGGGACCAGTTAATTCACTTCGGAAAACAATCTTACCATTGTCCACACATATAACTGATACATTCTTTTGGAGACTCTTAGCACATGACTTGGAAAGAGAGATTTTGGATCGCAGTGTGCGGTGGACTTTTGAAGTACCAACTACTAAACTCTTTGCACCACAAGATGTTGCTTCCCTGGACAAGATTTTCCGAACTGGAGATCCTCTACAGACCTTGAGCTTGAGATCCACCTAATACCATCTCGTACATTATTAGCAGGTTGATTTGTCTCCTAAATAATGAAATCATCGTACCTCATGCTTTGCTACTAACAAATTACAGAGTAAGGATAAGCTAAAAATCTAAACTGTTGAATACGGTAATAAAACTTTAGACCTCCCTGGAAAAAACAAAGGAACTAAAGTTACTCGCATAAATTAGTAAATTATGTCTCACCACCTAAACTCCCAAAAAACCAGAATCAATACACGAAGAAAGAATGAGAGACAAATATCAAAAGCCACTCTGAGTGTAATTATGGCTCGACTTTAAAGAACTAAAGATTGCAAAGCAAATTAAGATAAAAACTCTCAGTTCTGCATCTGAAACATAAAGAGGAAAAAGGAGGCATTCTTCACTCAAACTCAAACCAAAGGGAACCGATCTGACTAATGAACTTGTAGCCAAAACACGTTTACAAATAATAAAACTTTGCATTTTTGAGATTGTAAATTATTTTATCACAACCATTCAATTGAAAAACAATAGAAAGGCCAACAGTGTAATACCCCGTGAAATCAAAATTTTATTTATTATTATGATAAGCTAAATCGAGATTTGAGTTTTGAACGATTATTAAAAATTTATAATCGTCGACGTTTCGATTTTAGTTCGAACAAGAAAAATTTAAACGAATACAATTATAAGTCGAACCAGATGTTTTACACTGGATAAATTGTCTAATCAAACCACATCATTTCAAATCCCACAAAATCTTCCACTTTTCCTACATTACTCATTTTTTTCAAACTTCATCATCACATCTAAGAATCCTATGACAACTTTACAACAACACTCATATCTCTTCTCATGTGTAATTGAACAACCCACATTAACTCTACTATCCTTCGATCAATCCAGAGGGGAGGAGAAATCCTTTCTCAACTTCAGGTAATTTTCATTCAAGTTCTCTGCATTCAACATTTAATTCCTAGCAATATTTATGACTTAAATGCACCTTAATTTCAGCATTTAATTCCAACATCATACAGAAAATTCAATCCAACAATCACAAGGTATCCATCTCGATTCCATCTCCTTAAACTTTATACCAGTTCAATAAATATGTACTGCCAAATCTTTTGTACATAGAAATTAAGAAGTTACAGAGCTTAAGAATTTCTTAAAATTTGACCGAGCCACTAGGGCTCGGCTATCAACTGACGTGCGGTGATCGGAGCAAGGGCCACGCAGCGGAGGCGACGCGGTGGCCGGAACGGCGGCAGTCGCGTGTATGTGTGTGTGTGAACCGAGAGGGATCGAGAGATTGATGGAGTTCTTTTTCTTTTTCCTCGTTTGTCTGTGCGTGTGTCTGTTTTAGAAAAGAAGGCGCGGTAGTCACGACGACTACGCGGCTCGTCCCCGATGACGTTCCACCGGAGACGGACGGGAAGGCGGCGATAGAGAGAGAGAGAGAGAGCTAGATCTGTGTGTGTGTGTGCGTGCGTGCGTGCGTGCGTGTGTGCGTGATTGTGCGAGAAAGAAAAGGGAAAACGAGAGAGAGGAAAGGAGGCGCTGGTCACGGCAGCGGCGCACCTCGCCGATGGACGACGGCGGCGTCCGTCGGAGAAGGGAGAGACGGCGGCGGCGCAGAGGTGTATGTGCAGTGTGTGTCTCGCGTGTGTGTATGTGTGAGTGTGCGTGAGTGACGGGATGAGACGAGAGAAGAGGGAGGGTGCGGCGAAGCACGCCGACGCGGAAGTGGCCGGCCGGAGTGGAGAAGGCGGCGGCGGCAGAGAGTCGCGTGCGTGTGCTTGTTGAGTGAGGTCCGAGAGAGAGATGTGAGTGAAATGGGGGGGGGGCGGCTAGTGTATTAGGAGTTAGGTTAGTTTATTTTTTTTTTAATTAGTGTTTTGGGCCTTAATGTTTTGGGCCGAAATTAATTGGTTAATATGGGCCAATATTAATTATGTTGGGCCAAATGGGATGGGCCGATTTCATATAGTGCTGGGCTGATAAAATTTATGCTGTGATAATGGGCTTTGTCATATGGGCCGTTATTAATTTCGTTTGGGCCTTAAGTCATTGGGCCGAGAATTTAGTTTGGGCTCTGGAATTAAATTGATATGGGCTTGATTTCTTAATAAATTTGATATGAGCCTTTGGAATGAAAATTGAAGTTTGGCCCTTGTAATACAGTTGAAGTGGGCCGAAGAAATGAGATGGGTTATGTAAGGTGGGCTTAGTTTTATTTTAATGTTGGGCCGAGGGATTAAAATGTTTGTGAGCCTATTTCTATTTCCTTCTTTAATTATCAAATGGGCTAAGAATTATACTAAATTGGGCTGAAATTAATTAGATGTGTTGGATCCAATTAAATTAAATTAAGGATTGAACAAATTCTATATTAATTAAATATGAGGTTTAATTCTAGTAATTAAATTTTGTGATTAATTTCTAATTAATTAAATGATAATCTAAATATCAATTATTTAGATTGGGTTATTTAAATTCATTATATTGAATTGATAATTACTAGTTGGACTAATTTAGTTCTTATAATTAAATCGAGAGGTGAAACCAATTTAATAATTAGATAAAGTATAATTTTTAGAAATTGAATAGTATAATTAATTAATTATGTTAAGGGATAATTTGAGAATTATTCTTTTAAGTGATTTTATTTATGTAATGAGATGGACCTTAAGCAAATTGCTAAAATGTGTGATTGAAATAAATCCTAATTAGTGGATATCTAAGATGAATTAAATTAATTTGATTGATTAATCAAATGTTATTGGACTTTTAATTTGATCCATTTAATTAAACATGTAATTATGGATGACTTAATTAAATTAGAGATTTAATTCATTAATGATTTGATTATGTCAAGTAGATGCTTGAGAAATATTATTTAAGTAACTTTAATTCGTAAAACGTTTGTTAGATGATGATCGAATTACGAGAAATATTTATTGATTGTGTAGTATGAGTATGAGTTTCTCTGATAGAATATGAGAGACGTGTGAGGTGAGAAACACGGCGAGGAAATATTAGTTATGAACTTAGGATTCATAAATTGTACGAAACGACGTGGAGAAACATCGATGGAAGGGAAGATTGCAATGACGAAATGTCACCTATCGTCATGGCGAGACGAACCTAATAGACGATATATAGTTGTTAATTGAGTCTTATCGATAACGAAATTCCTAAAACCCAAAGACTTAAAAGATATCGCGTTCGTTGAATCTTAGCGATGCTTCTCGAAAGAAGCGAATGACGTACGAAATTATATTTCTTACGTTGACAAGGTCCAGCGTGGTCGTAAACGAAAACGACAAAGGATCGCTAGCAGGTACTTCAAGAAGGTCAACTCTTGAGGTGGGCTCTCTTGAAACAAAAATGACATGCATATCTATCTCAAAGCATGATTTACAAAAGCTTTATGAAATATTATTTCATGAACTGTTATTGACTGCCAAATGTTTATGTTTTGTTGTGATCCTATCTGAGATTGGTATATTCAACGTGGTATGAGAATGAGTTGGTCCACCAACGTTAAAAAAAGGTAATGAGTTGGTCCACCAACGTTAAAAAAGGGTAATGAGTTGGTCCACCAACGTTAAAAAAGGGTAACGATCGGATCCGACTTAGTTGAGGACTAACTCGGATTGTGTACACGTGTGACTGTGTGTTAAGGTTAGCTACCTCGACCGGTCACGGCGACTATGTGTAGGTGGCCACCTCCAAAGTGCGCGAATGAATGAACGGATGAATGAGTGAATGAATGATCAGATATGGAGCAACATGTATAAAATAGTTCGGCCGAACGTTTTTGGAAAATGATAAAATGTTTGATAGGCATGAGTCTTTCAACTAAAATCCTCATGTGCTATGTGGGCGATTCAATAACTTTTATAAAGAAAATCTTTTAAGAATGAGTCCATCGAGTACTTTGTACTCGACCGCATATTCGTTATTGATGTGCAGGTTGAGCTGGTGATGAAACGGAGTGGATTTGAACGAGATTTCTTTTGTCGATGGAAATGGAACATCTTTTGGTTCACCTTGAGAATGCATCTTCATATGCATATCTCACACGTTTATTCCGCTGCAAACTCTTTAGACTCTTTTGAATTCTAGATATATGTTGAACTATTGAATATTCTAGTAGTGACTTCATAATCAACTACTGTTTGGTTATACCTTCTAAATCAATCTTATATCTAAAGATTTTCTTCTGATCTCGATATCTTATGCTTCCGCATTTACTCATGTTTCCTTACCAATGATATGACTTAGAAGTCAACGCTAAGATCCCCCATTTCTTTCTCCGCTTCTTTAATCCACCCCAAGTCTCGGTCCGACAAGACAGTCATTCGGGATTAGCCGAGTCGGGCTGTGACAGAGTGGTATCAGAGCAGTTCGTTTGCTCTGAACCAGAAATGTTCTTTCAAGTCAAGTCTAGCTCGAATCACTAGACTTTATGAATCAGTCGACGTCGCTCAACACTCCAGTTCATCACGCTCAACTGGTAAGGAAAAGTGATTTCTAATGTTTTTGAAGTAAATGTTTGATTTTAATGTTTTGAAAGTTCTATGTTGGTTTTAAAGTTATGAGGGAACTCGAGTGGTTAAAAAAAAATTGGGGCATGTTGCTAATTAAAAGTGAAATAGCTTTGAATTTATATAATTCGTTGATTGATGGAACAAATATGTGATTATTTGTGATGAACTTGAACAGATCAAAGCACGTACATGGAATTGTATGTGAGTATGGACGTATATGGATTTATATGTCAATAAGCATGCATATAATTTTGTTTATATTCATAAAAAAAAATGGTATGTTTTCCCCAAGAAAACATAGACGTGCTCTAAGTTGCATGATCACTTTTACCAAGAACTTAGACTGAGTAGGATCACAAGATGTCTTCTGTATTCTTGAAATAAGGATTGATGGAGTAATAGAACTTGAGAACTTAGAATGCTTTTGAGTTCACTTGATGAATGTGATCTGGAATGTTACATGGAGAAATGGAGGCTTCGACAAACGAATGTCACTCATGTGGCTAGCGACATGGGCATAGTTCTTCATTTGAAATTCACTCGTGACGGAATTTCGAATCGACCATCGCTTACACGAAGACGTCAGGATCGATAAGCGGATTAAGATGTAGAATTTTAAGAAATGACTAAGATAAGTGTTTATAAGTTCGTGCTTTGAGATATATAGTTCTTTAAGAATCCTTACTGCTTATGTTTGTTGTCAAGTTTAGGTACGATTAACCTAGACCTATTTGCTACCCGAGGGTATGGATAGGACATATTACAGATTGAAGTTTGACCACATGGGCTACGTACCTAGAGTTCGTACAGGGGTATCAACTCTTCTATCTTATACCAGACATGGATTTTGGATAGTTTTGGCAGAGTTCACGCGTCTTTGGGTAGACGCTCGTATTCGCAGAGTGAGGATCTAATGACGATCATCGACTTACTTGACGATTACTATCTAACTTGCATGACTATGAAAGAGAGATCTCAGGAGAGTATACCTAACGTATAGGCATCGGTTCGGATTTTGAGATAAATTTATCGAGATATGTATACAACGTGTATGGATCGACACCTAGAGGGCCTTATCATTCTCAGAAGAAGGATGCGCAACAAGAATTTGCGGCTGGAGACAGACGGATTTTCGAGTATAGAGTATATTTCTAACGATGTGCACACTTCTCAATATGCTTGTGATAATATTATCAAAAAGGGAACTTCACGCTACTTTGTTAGAAAATGCATACGTGGATTCTTGGAACTTCACTTAGAAGGAGCTTGCAAGGCAATATGGATTTTCTTCATCAGTTGAAAGAATTACAACGATAACGTGTGTTTTAACGAACTAGATTTGGACATAGGATTCATGGTTCCTAAGAATCGATGGTTTTGAAGTGTAGAGTTAGTTGATAACATAGACTCTTATGATCCTACAAAATTGTGAACATATTGGTCTTAGACTGGAAGGTTTAGGACTAAGGATTAGTCGATATCGAGAGTTAAGATACTATGAAGATATCATGGGCTCGAAGAAGCGACATCAAAACCCGAGGGCACAATGAAGGAAAGGATAATACGAAACGCTACGAAGAAGTACAAATTTCGTGGACGAAATTTTCTTAAGGGGGATAGAATGTAATACCCCGTGAAATTAAAATTTTATTTATTATTATGATAAGCTAAATCGAGATTTGAGTTTTGAACGATTATTAAAAATTTATAATCGTCGACGTTTCGATTTTATTTCGAACAAGAAAATTTAAGCGAATACAATTATAAGTCGAACCGGATGTTTTACTTGGATAAATTGTCTAATCAAAGCACATCATTTCAAATCCCACAAAATCTTCCACTTTTCCTACATTACTCATTTTTTCAAACTTCATCATCACATCTAAGAATCCTAGGACAACTTTACAACAACACCCATATCTCTACTCATGTGTAATTGAACAACCCACATTCACTCTACTATCCTTCGATCAATCCGGAGGGAGGAGAAATCCTTTCTCAACTTGGGTAATTTTCATTCAAGTTCTCGCATTCAACATTTAATTCCTAGCAATATTTATGACTTAAATGCACCTTAATTTCAGCATTTAATACCAACATCATCGTAAAATTCAATCCAACAATCACAAGGTATCCATCTCGATTCCATCTCCTTAAACTTCATACCGGTTCGATAAATATGTATCGCCAAATCTTTTGTACATAGAAATTAAGAAGTTCTGAGCTTAAGAATTTCTTAAAATTTGACCGAGCCACTAGGGCTCGGCTATCAACCGACGTGCGGTGATCGGAGCAAGGGCCACGCGGGAGGCGACGCGATGGTCAGCTTGCGACGGTCGGCGTGTATGTGTGTGTGTGAACCGAGAGGGATCGAGAGATTTATGGAGTTCTTTTCTTTTCCTCGTTTGTCGTGCGTGTGCATTTTGGAAAGAAGGCGCGGTAGTCACGACGACTACGCTGACTCGTCGCCGATGACTTTCCACCGGAGGCGGACGGGAAGATGGCGATAGAGAGAGAGAGATAGATCTATGTGTGTGTGTGCGTGCGTGCGTGTGTGCGTGATTGTGCGAGAAGAAAAGGGAAAGCGAGAGAGAAAAGGAGGCCTTGGTCACGCGTGGCAAGACTCGCCGATGGACGGCGGCGGCGTCCGTCGGCGGCGCAGAGGTGTATGTGTGTGTGTCTCGGCGTGTGTGTATGTGTGAGTGTGCGTGGTGATGGGATGAGGCGAGAGAAGATGGAGAGTGCAGTGAAGCACGCCGAAGCAGTGGCCTACGGAGGGAGGAGGCGGCGGCGGGAGTCGCGTGCGTGTGCGTGTTGAGTGAGGTCAGAGAGAGATGTGAGTGAAATGGGGGAGGGCGGCTGGTGTATTAGGAGTTAGGTTAGTTTATTTTTTTTTAATTAGTGTTTTGGGCCTTAATGTTTTGGGCGAAATTAATTGGTTAATATGGGCGATATTAATTATGTTGGGCCAAATGGGATGGGCGATTTCATATAGGTTGGTGATAAAATTTATCTTTGTGATAATGGGCTTTGTCATATGGGCGTTATTAATTTCGTTTGGGCCTTAGGTCGTTGGGAGAATTTAGTTTGGGCTCACGGAATTAAATTGATATGGGCTTGATTTCTTAATAAATTTGATATGAGCCTTTGGAATGAAAATTGAAGTTGGGCCCTTTGTCTACATTGAAGTGGGTAGAAGAAATGAGATGGGTTATGTAAGGTGGGCTTAGTTTTATTTTAATGTTGGTAGAGGATTAAAATGCTTGTGAGCATATTTCTATTTCCATCTTTAATTATCAAATGGGCTAAGAATTATACTAAATTGGGCTGAAATTAATTAATGTGTTGGATCCAATTAAATTAAATTAAGGATTGAACAAATTCTATATTAATTAAATATGAGGTTTAATTCTAGTAATTAAATTTTGTGATTAATTTCTAATTAATTAAATGATAATCTAAATTAATCACAAAATTTAATTACTAGAATTAAACCTCATATTAAATTAAGGATTGAACAAATTCTATATTAATTAAATATGAGGTTTAATTCTAGTAATTAAATTTTGTGATTAATTTCTAATTAATTAAATGATAATCTAAATATCAATTATTTAGATTGGGTTATTTAAATTCATTATATTGAATTGATAATTACTAGTTGGACTTATTTAGTTCTTATAATTAAATCGAGAGGTGAAACCAATTTAATAATTAGATAAAGTATAATTTTTAGAGATTGAATAGTATAATTAATTAATTATGTTAAGGGATAATTTGAGAATTATTCTTTTAAGTGATATTATTTATGTAATGAGATGGACCTTAAGCAAATTGCTAAAAAGGTGTTATTGGAAATAAATCCTAATTAGTGGATATCTAAGATGAATTAAATTAATTTGATTGATTAATCAAATGTTATTGGACTTTTAATTTGATCCATTTAATTAAACATGTAATTATGGATGACTTAATTAAATTAGAGATTTAATTCATTAATGATTTGATTATGTCAGTAGATGCTTGAGAAATATTATTTAAGTAACTTTAATTAAGTAAAGCGTTTGTTAGATGATGATCAATTACGAAATATTTATTGATTGTGTAGTATGAGTATGAGTTCTCTCGATAGAATATGAGAGGCGTGTGAGGTGAGAAACACGGCGAGGAAATATTAGTTATGAACTTAGGATTCATAAATTATGCGAAGCGACGTGGAGAAACATCGATGGAAGGAAGAATGCAATAACGAAATGTCACCTATCGTCATGGCGAGGCGAACCTAATAGGCGATATATAGTTGTTAATTGAGTCTTATCGATAACGAAAATCCTAAAACCCAAAGACTTAAAAGATATCGCGTTCGTTGAATCTTAGCGATCTTCTCGAAAAAGCGAATGACTTACTAAATTATATTTCTTACGTTGACAAGGTCCGCGTGGTCGTAACGAAAACGACAAAGGATCGCTAGCGGTACTTGAGAAGGTCGACTCTTGAGGTGGGGCTCTTGAAACAAAATGACATGCATATCTATCTCAAAGCATGATTTACAAAAGCTTTATGAAATATTATTTCATGAGCTATTATCGATCGCCAAATGTTTATGTTTTGTTGTGATCCTATCCGAGATTGGTATATTCAACGTGGTATGAGAATGAGTTGGTCCACCAACGTTAAAAAGGTAATGAGTTGGTCCACCAGCGTTAAAAAGGGTAATGAGTTGGTCCACCAGCGTTAAAAAAGTAACGATCGGATCCGACTTAGTTGAGGACTAACTTTCGGATTGTGTACACGCGATGTGTTGTGTGTTAAGGTTAGCTACCTCGACCGGTCACGGCGACTATGTGTGGTGGCCACTCCAAAGTCTTGTGAATGAATGAGCGGATGAATGAGTGAATGAATGATCGATATGGAGCAACATGTATAAAATAGTTCTACCGAGCGTTTTGGAAAATGATAAAATGTTTGATAGGCATGAGTCTTTCAACTAAAATCCTCATGTGCTATTGTGGGCGATTCAATAACTTTTATAAAGAAAATGTTTTCTGAATGAGTCCATCTGAGTACTTTGTACTCACCGCATATTCGTTTTGATGTGCGGGTTGGAATGGTGATGAAAGCGGGTGGAGTTGAGCGGGATTTCTTTTGTCGATGGAAATGGAACATCTTTTGGTTCACCTTGAGAATGCATCTTCATATGCATATCTCACACATTTATTCCGCTGCAAACTCTTTAGACTCTTTTGAATTCTAGATATATGTTGAACTCTTGAATATTCTAGTAGTGACTCCATAATCAACTACTGTTTGGTTATACCTTCTAAATCAATCTTATATCTAAAGATTTTCTTCTGATCTCGATATCTTATGCTTCCGCATTTACTCATGTTTCCTTACCAATGATATGACTTAGAAGTCAATGCTAAGATCCCCCATTTCTTTCTCCGCTTCTTTAATCCACCCCAAGTCTCGGTCCGACAAGACAGTCATTCGGGATTAGCCGAGTCGGTGTGACAGTGGTATCGAGGCGATTCGTTTGCTCTAAACCAGAAATATTCTTTCAAGTCAAGTCTAGCTCGAATCACTAGACTTTATGAATCAGTCGACGTCGCTCAACACTCCAGTTCATCACGCTCATTGGTAAGGAAAAGTGATTTCTAATGTTTTGAAGTAAATGTTTGATTTTAATGTTTTGAAAGTTCTATGTTGGTTTTAAAGTTATGAGGAACTCGAGTGGTTAAAAAAAATTTGGGGCATGTTGCTAATGAAAAGTGAAATAGCTTTGAATTTATATAATTCGTTGATTGATGGAACAAATATGTGATTATTTGTGATGAACTTGAACAGATCAAAGCACGTACATGGAATTGTATGTGAGTATGGACGTATATGGATTTATATGTCAATAAGCATGCATATAATTTTGTTTATATTAATAAAAAAAAAATGGTATGTTTTCCCCAAGAAAACATAGACGTGCTCTAAGTTGCATGATCACTTTTACCAAGAACTTAGACTGAGTAGGATCACAAGATGTCTTCTGTATTCTTGAAATAAGGATTGATGGAGTAATAGAACTTGAGAACTTAGAATGCTTTTGAGTTCACTTGATGAATTTGATCTGGAATGTTACGTGGAGAAATGGAGGCTTCGACAAGCGAATGTCACTCATGTGGCTAGCGACATGGGCATAGTTCTTCATTTGAAATTCACTCGTGACGAATTTCGAATCGACCATCGCTTACACGAAGGCGTCGGGATCGATAAGCGGATTAAGATGTAAATTTTAAGAAATGACTAAGATAAGTGTTTATAAGTTCGTGCTTTGAGATATATAGTTCTTTAAGAATCCTTCTCGCTTATGTTTGTTGTCAAGTTTAGGTACGATTAACTGAACTCATTTGCTACCGAGGGTATGGATAGGACATATTACAGTTGAAGTTTGACCACATGGGCTACGCACACAGAGTTAAATGCAGGGTATCAACTCTTCTATCTTATACCGACATGGATTTTGGATAGTTTGGCGAGTTCACGCGTCTTTGGGTGAGCAGCTCGTATTCGCAGAGTGAGGATCTAATGACGATCATCGACTTACTTGACGATTACTATCTAACTTGCATGACTATGAAGAGAGATCTCGGAGAGTATACCTAACGTATAGGCATCGGTTCGGATTTTGAGATAAATTTATCGAGATATGTATACAACGTGTATGGATCGACACCTGTAGGGCCTTATCATTCTCAAAGAAGGATCATAACATGAATTTGCGGTGGGGACAGACAATTTTCGAGTATAGAGTATATTTCTAACGATGTGCACACTTCTCAATATGCTTGTGATAATATTATCAAAAGGGAACTTCAGCTACTTTGTTAGAAAATGCATACGTGGATTCTTGGAACTTCACTTAGAAGGAGCTTGCAAGGCAATATGGATTTTCTTCATCAGTTGAAAGAATTACAACGATAACATGTGTTTTAACGAACTAGATTTGGACATAAGATTCATGGTTCCTAAGAATCGATGGTTTTGAAGTGTAGAGTTAGTTGATAACATAGACTCTTATGATCCTACAAAATTGTGAACATATTGGTCTTAGACTGGAATGTTTAGGACTAAGGATTAGTCGATATCGAGAGTTAAGATACTATGAAGATATCATGGGCTCGAAGAAGCGACATCAAAACCCGAGGGCACAATGAAGGAAATGCTAATCTGACGCTACTGAAGAAGTACAAATTTAGTGGATGAAATTTTCTTAAGGGGATAGAATGTAATACCGTGAAATTAAAATTTATTTATTATTATGATAAGCTAAATCGAGATTTGAGTTTTGAACGATTATTAAAAATTTATAATCGTCGACGTTTCGATTTTATTTCGAACAAGAAAAATTTAAACGAATACAATTATAAGTCGAACCAGATGTTTTACACTGGATAAATTGTCTAATCAAAGCACATCATTTCAAATCCCACAAAATCTTCCACTTTTCCTACATTACTCATTTTTTTCAAACTTCATCATCACATCTAAGAATCCTATGACAACTTTACAACAACACCCATATCTTCTCTCATGTGTAATTGAACAACCCACATTCACTCTACTATCCTTCGATCAATCCAGAGGGGGGGAGAAATCCTTTCTCAACTTCAGGTAATTTTCATTCAAGTTCTCTGCATTCAACATTTAATTCCTAACAATATTTATGACTTAAATGCACCTTAATTTCAGCATTTAATACCAACATCATACAGAAAATTAAATCCAACAATCACAAGGTATCCATCTCGATTCCATCTCTTTAAACTTCATACCGATTCAATAAATATGTCTTGCCAAATCTTTTGTACATAGAAATTAAGAAGTTCTGAGCTTAAGAATTTCTTAAATTTGACCGAGCCACTAGGGCTCGGCTATCAACGACGTGCGGTGATCGGAGCAAGGGCCGCGGCGAAGGAGGCGTGGAGGCGAGAGCGGCGGTCAGCGCGTGTGTGTGTGTGTGAACCGAGAGGATCGAGATTGATGGAGTTCTTTTTCTTTTCCTCGTTTGTCGTGCGTGTATGCATTTTGGAAAAGAAGGCGCGGTAGTCACGGCGACTACTGTGACTCGTCGCCGATGGCGTTCCACGGAGAGACGGAAAGGCGGCGAGAGAGAGAGAGAGAGATAGATGTGTGTGTGCGTGCGTGCGTGTGTGCGTTATTGTGCGAGAAAGAAAAGGAAAAGCGAGAGAGAAAGGAAGGGCTGGTCACGGCGGTGGCAAGACTCGCCGATGGACGACGGCGTCCGTCGGAGAAGGAGAGACGGCGGCGCAGAGGTGTATGTGCGGTGTGTGTCTCGCGTGTGTGTATGTGTGAGTGTGCGTGGTGGCGGGATGAGGCGAGAAAAGAGGAGGGTGCGGCGAAGCACGCCGACTTGAAGTGGCGGTCGGAGTGGAGAAGGCGGCGGCAGCGAGTCGCGTGCGTGTGCGTGTTGAGTGAGGTCGAGAGAGATGTGAGTGAAATGGGGAGGGCGGCTAGTGTATTAGGAGTTAGGTTAGTTTATTTTTTTTTTAATTAGTGTTTTGGGCCTTAATGTTTTGGGCGAAATTAATGGTTAATATGGGCGATATTAATTATGTTGGGCCAAATGGGATGGGCCGATTTCATATAGTCTTTGGTGATAAAATTTATCTTTGTGATAATGGGCTTTGTCATATGGGCGTTATTAATTTCGTTTGGGCCTTAAGTCGTTGGGCGAGAATTTAGTTTGGGCTCTGGAATTAAATTGATATGGGCTTGATTTCTTAATAAATTTGATATGAGCCTTTGGAATGAAAATTGAAGTTGGGCCCTTGTAATACAGTTGAAGTGGGTAGAAGAAATGAGATGGGTTATGTAAGGTGGGCTTAGTTTTATTTTAATGTTGGGCGAGGGTTAAAATGCTTGTGAGTCTATTTCTATTTCCTTCTTTAATTATCAAATGGGCTAAGAATTATACTAAATTGGGCTGAAATTAATTAATGTGTTGGATCCAATTAAATTAAATTAAGGATTGAACAAATTCTATATTAATTAAATATGAGGTTTAATTCTAGTAATTAAATTTTGTGATTAATTTCTAATTAATTAAATGATAATCTAAATATCAATTATTTAGATTGGGTTATTTAAATTCATTATATTGAATTGATAATTACTAGTTGGACTAATTTAGTTCTTATAATTAAATCGAGAGGTGAAACCAATTTAATAATTAGATAAAGTATAATTTTTAGAAATTGAATAGTATAATTAATTAATTATGTTAAGGGATAATTTGAGAATTATTCTTTTTAAGTGATTTTATTTATGTAATGAGATGGACCTTAAGCAAATTGCTAAAAAGGTGTGATTGGAAATAAATCCTAATTAGTGGATATCTAAGATGAATTAAATTAATTTGATTGATTAATCAAATGTTATTGGACTTTTAATTTGATGCATTTAATTAAACATGTAATTATGGATGACTTAATTAAATTAAATTTAATTCATTAATGATTTGATTATGTCAGTAGATGCTTGAGAAATATTATTTAAGTAACTTTAATTAAGTAAAAGCGTTTGTTAGATGATGATCGAATTACGAGAAATATTTATTGATTGTGTAGTATGAGTATGAGTTTCTCGATAGAATATGAGAGGCGTGTGGGGAGAAACACGGCGAGAAAATATTAGTTATGAACTTAGGATTCATAAATTGTGCGAAGCGTGGAGAAACATCGATGGAAGGAAGAATGCAATGACGAAATGTCACCTATCGTCATGGCGAGGCGAACCTAATAGGCGATATATAGTTGTTAATTGAGTCTTATCGATAACGAAAATCCAAAACCCAAAGACTTAAAAGATATCGCGTTCGTTGAATCTTAGCGATCTTCTCGAAAAGAAGCGAATGACGTACTAAATTATATTTCTTACGTTGACAAGGTCCAACGTAGTAAACGAAAACGACAAAGGATCGCTAGCAGGTACTTCAAGAAGGTCAACTCTTGAGGTGGGCTCTCTTGAAACAAAAATGACATGCATATCTATCTCAAAGCATGATTTACAAAAGCTTTATGAAATATTATTTCATGAACTGTTATTGACTGCCAAATGTTTATGTTTTGTTGTGATCCTATCTGAGATTGGTATATTCAACGTGGTATGAGAATGAGTTGGTCCACCAGCGTTAAAAAGGTAATGAGTTGGTCCACCAGCGTTAAAAAGGGTAATGAGTTGGTCCACCAGCGTTAAAAATAGTAACGATCGGATCCGACTTAGTTGAGGACTAACTCGGATTGTGTACACGTGTGACTGTGTGTTAAGGTTAGCTACCTCGACCGGTCACGGCGACTATGTGTAGGTGGCCACCTCCAAAGTGCGCGAATGAATGAACGGATGAATGAGTGAATGAATGATCAGATATGGAGCAACATGTATAAAATAGTTCGGCCGAACGTTTTTGGAAAATGATAAAATGTTTGATAGGCATGAGTCTTTCAACTAAAATCCTCATGTGTTATTGTGGGCAGTTCAATAACTTTTATAAAGAAAATATTTCGGCAATGAGTCCACTGAGTACTTTGTACTCAGCCCTGCATATTCGTTATTGATGTGCAGGTTGAGCTGGTGATGAAACGGAGTGGATTTGAACGAGATTTCTTTTGTCGATGGAAATGGAACATCTTTTGGTTCACCTTGAGAATGCATCTTCATATGCATATCTCACACGTTTATTCCGCTGCAAACTCTTTAGACTCTTTTGAATTCTAGATATATGTTGAACTCTTGAATATTCTAGTAGTGACTTCATAATCAACTACTGTTTGGTTATACCTTCTAAATTAATCTTATATCTAAAGATTTTCTTCTGATCTCGATATCTTATGCTTCCGCATTTACTCATGTTTCCTTACCAATGATATGACTTAGAAGTCAACGCTAAGATCTCCCATTTCTTTCTCCGCTTCTTTAATCCAACCCCAAGTCTCGGTCCGACAAGACAGTCATTCGGGATTAGCCGAGTCGGGCTGTGACAAACAGTCTGTCATGAGAACTATAGGAGAATACGAGACATACCTGTTTTAGGTTACAGAAACCTTCATATGCAGCCAGCACCGAGTCGAAAGTCTTCACCAGCGACAGCATACTTGTTTTATCTTCTCCAAGCACAAATTAAAAGCAAATAGGAAAGAACGCGTAGTTAGAAACAACAAGATTAACTCAAAATCTGCATTTACAAAAGCAGAGAAATAAAAATAACCCGAGTTTCACGCAATTCTTAGTAAATGCTTCTCCAGCATCTATTCCCAATTAGCTATACAATCGAACCAAGTCTAGATAAAACGCTGAACTCTACTCCAAACTCGACTCAAACTAAATCGAAACATAATTTTCCTTTCACACCTCTCGGATGGCAAATGCAAGCGCACGCACACAATAGTTGGCGGAACATCTCGCGAGGAGGATATACACAGAGAGAGAAATACAAGGCGTGCTTGATTCAGAGTGTGAGAACACTCACCAGCGGTGGGGTCGAGGATGTAGAGAGCAATGACGCGATCGCCGGAGCTCGCCACCTTCACCAACGCCCACGTCAGCAGCTCTTTGCTCCGGGAATCCAGCTTCACTCCGACCACGACGACCGCACCGCCTTCGCCGGCTGCGGCGCCACTACATACCGGAACTTCCATACTCCCAGCGACCGACCTCATTTCCGGCGACGGACACATCGCAGCACGGAAGGATTGCGTTCGGTTCTTCTCCTTCGCTTAGTTTTACATTCTCTCTCTAAAAGCAGGTAGTTTTGTCCAACAGTAATATTCCGCTTCGTGTCTTCGCTGCGTCGAAGTTTGGAAAATAAAAGATCGTTCGTTCTTCGGGATTGGTAATATAAACAGACAAAACTCGCGACATTTTATCTTATTTATATTTATTTAGACTTTATAATGTTTTCAATCTGAGTTTTTCTTCTAAATTATTATCTAACTTTAGCTCATCCATGGGCCAATATTTTAATAAGTTTTGATATTATAACTCATTCAGTCGTTTGATCGCTACGGTAATTCTACTTTTGTAATAAACTTTTGAGCTGTATAATTATATATTATGAGAGTATGTAAATGATATTATATTCTTTTACTTTTTTCTAATATATTCTTCAACTTTAATAAATGTATGAATCAATGTTTCAATATACTCTTTATATAATTGTTCTATATGTGTTTATTTTTTTCTTTTTTTACTTAGGGAAGGGGATGATATGGTATGAATCTCAAACCTCACTGTTAACTTATAATTTTTTATTATTTGAATGTCCCGGAGGGATTTATTAGGGTGAATTTTGTCAATTATAATTACTTTTATATTGAGCTACAACTTGATAACTGTCATAGCCCAACTACTTAATCAAGTAATTAGACCGTGACGTGGTTAAGAAATAACTTTTGATAATCAATAACAACAATTTTAACCAATAATTCTTATTAACAACAATCTGTAACATCAACTTTCATCATGAAAGAATCAAATTTTTATGGTCAAAATAGATAGAATGGAGTTTGATAAATGATCATTTTAGGTTTTCAAACCATAATGAAGAAACGAATGAAGAAGAACAACGGTTGAAGACGGATAATTACAACGGAATTATCAATATCAAGAATGTATATTTTCAAGCATGCATCGACGACAATAATAATTTATCCAAGTTTCAAATCAAGGTTCTACAATGTTTCCAAGACATTATATAAACCACATGGATCTAACAAAAACAATTCTGAACGTTCGAGTAAATCCTTGTTCACAGAGGCATTTCAATGAATCCATGTTCTCAGAATCAAGTCGACATTATAACAACAATGCCGAGATCATAACAACAAAATAAAGACTATCGTCAAGATTATGATTAATTCAGTGTAACAAAACTCTAAAGCAGGTGAAGGCCAAAGTTCGGCAACGAGAAGAGTGGCTGAGAATTATGTATGATGACATAAAACTCCGGACAACAAAACATGATAACTTCAAATGAATAACATCAACAATTTATCAATATCATTGTGAGTCACAACATTTAGAGAAGCTCCTTTGCACATCATTCGATTCTAGCATCCTCTTGAGCTCAACTTACACGTTTAGAAATGCATGCAGGGCGTGAGTACAAAATTGCATTAAGTGGGTATGTGCCGAAAACATTAAAACTTTGCCCTTAGGGCTATATGATTGACTTGCCATAACATTTGCAACACACATGAGTTTTAGTGAAATGACTTGTGCATGCATAATAAATAAACACTTACTTGCTTTCATATTCATAGTATCATAACAAATGCATATGCATGTTCTATGTCTGCAGACAACTTTCTCTTCCCATATCCACAGACTTTATCTATGTGTTGAAGAGTAGGCCTCATTCTCAAATACGTTACGACCCGAAGGTCGCTATCCGATGTCGGTAAATTCTTTCATTCTTTCTTTTTATTTCTTTCACTTCCGTGGATAGGTAAATGCATCATGTTCATGCTCAAAAACAGGCAAGTCAGTCAATTTTGTAACTTTGCACATAAATGCATTTCATATCATTTTGAAAATATAATAAAAGCATATCATATCATTTAAAAAAATATTTATACTCATCTGGCGGTACCACCGAGGGGTATTGCTACATCTTTCACTTTTTTCTTCTTCTCATTTGGTCCATCAATCCACATAAAGCGGCATATAAGTCTATCAAGAACCAAACAAGAACATAAATTTTATCTTAGTCGTCGATACGACTATATCTTTTCGATATCAAGACACTATGGTCTATAAACACTTGGGTCATTGCATCCTCTAACATCTTACATATAACAAGACATCACGAAGCCTCATATATCTAAACGAGCATAGAAAACTCAACAACAAGCTTAAACCATCTAATCTTAGCCAAAAACCTAACAACTCCTTATGACATAGCTTATGTCCGACGTAAAAAATCACGTGAGACGTCATCTAACATCAACGAACCTCTATACATGCTCAGCTATCATCAAAGATTATTAATTAATCAACAAAACACAAAGATCAAAGCTTTAGCACTGAAAACCCATTTTTGCCGACAAACTAAAATTTTGCAACTTTTGAATACATCGACCGAAAAATCCGAATAAATCATTTTAAGCATTATTCATATCATAGAATTCAAATATGAAGTCAAAATGATCAAATAAATCAAAAATCCAACAATATGAAGGCTAGGGTTTTCGGCCAACATAGGGGTTTTAACGTGGGTTCGATTTTAAACGTTATTCTTGTTCAAAACATGTTTATATCTATCCAACAACACATATATGAAGGCAATTTATTCATATCAACATTATAAATTCAAGATCAAAGCCCTTCATATTTTCGAAAATTTATCAAATTTCCAACAATAAACCTATGTTCCATAAATTCAATATTAAACAATACGTAGCCGACGAATCTATCATAATATCAAGAAATAATCAAACAAAATATACTCCATCATATTTTCACCATATGACCGAAAATATGAAATGTACATAAGTTCATAATTTTAAATTTTTCAAACCGTAGATGTATTCTAGAGATGAGATTATACCTTAATTCGAAGACAGATCGAAATTTCAACAGTTGGATCTTTCTATTTTTGACTTGGAAATTTCAAAAATTTGTGTGTGTGTGTGTGAGTGTGTTGGACGAAATTTGGGAGAGAAAATGAAGATGAATAGTGGTCTCCAAAATTTATGTATGTATTTAATAACTAATTTCTATTTTATTTTTGATTTTCTTTAATAAGGTGATTATTCACCATTTCTAGATAATTCTTTTTCTTATTTCCATTTTTCATTTTTTTTAATAAGGATGAATAATCATTTTTCTAGAATATTCTCATTCTTTCTTTCTAGAAATTAATACTAATGTTATAAATACATGCTATTAATCCATATTATTCCGATTTCAAAACTCAATTTATGATAAAATGTTCTTTGCTTGAAATTCTCCTTTAAAACTCAAATAACATATTATAAACATCAAAATTTTGATTATAAAAACATTTTTGACTTCATAAACCATTTTAGGTATTCTGCTTACGATTCGGGTTTATACGGCAAACATATGTAACAAAGAACAAAACTTTGAAATCAAGACTTTGGGTTCAAGACTTCGATAAACACATGCTTATCATCTCAAAACTCTTGAAATCTAAGTCTTCTTATTCTAGACAAGACCTAAGAATCTTATCTTAGGTTCTATCTCGAATCTATCTCAAATTCTATCTCGTCGACTTGAAGCTTAACATAAAAGCTTCTAGCTTAAACAACGCTTTCTTAAGGATGCAATGCCCTTCTTATAACTCTTTAATCAGGAGCTAATCTCTGCTACAGGAATACAGGGTATTACAATAACTTTTTAATGGTATGGTATAATGGTGTATTAAATAATTCATATAAGAGAATACAAAAGATTCTAGATTTTTATTCAAACAAATTTAATAATTATCAAACAATATAATTAATTTATTTTAAACTATATATTGACATTTTTTCCCACAAAATGTATTATATTTATAGGAATATATACAGGAATTGATATGGCATCATTTTAATCATCCAAGTAGATTTTTATGCACAATATCATGCTTTTTAAGAAAAAGTTGAATCCGTTGACGGGAGTTTAACCGACATATTCCTGTCACTATATATTAAAGCATTTTATATTGCTTCCTAAAATTTATTTACATATATAACGTGTAATGAAGGTTGTATGGTAATAGATGCCGGTTGGTACGAGGAATTGAATGAGAATGAAACGATGATTTCTGCGTTAATTCTCAATCATATGGTCAGTATGATTTTTACGACAAGAACCACCATTCATAAATGAATATTTATTTCCATGAATATGAGATTAGTCATTATTCCTCTCTCCATGGTATTAGCTATTCCATGAACATAAGATTAGCTAAAAAAAAATTATAACAAAGTAAAAATGATAATAATGATGATAACAGTAGTAGTAATAATAATAATAATCATAATAATCATAAATAGCAATAAATATTGTATTAAATAGTAGTATTAATATTAATTAATTAATACTAATAACAACAACAACAACAACAACAACACATAATAATAATAATAATAATAATAATAATAATAATAATAATAATAATAATAATTACTATTATTATTAGTACAGTAATAATAACATAAGTTATAAAAATAATGATTATTTTATTTATTTTATTTTATTTTTATTCGTTCATTCCTTATACATACCAACCAATATTCAATTTCATTCCATTTTATCATCATTCAATTTTATTCCAAAGTTCATTCCATTCAAATCTAATTTCATTTTTACGTACCAACCATCACCTTAGTGTGGCTATTTCGGACCATGGGATACCAAACGAGTTCAAATTTTATCTATAATGAATCGTGTTTATGAAACTAGGTTATGTTTTAAATGAAATATTTAAAGTCAGTATTTTAATCAGATACTCGACAAAATAATGAATTTTAAATTGGCAAGGAAATTATGGTAACCTAATTTGATTCCCTGTTCATGAAAGATATCCGTTATCCATCGATTAGAAGTGGAAATTAAATAAATAATATATATATATATATATATAGGAGTGAATCGAATGAAATCACATCTTTTGCGACTCTGCGAACCATGTATAAGACTTTGAAGATGATGACAAAACGGTATAAAATTATGCATATGAAAACTTTCTAAAATTATTTTGTTGTGCAAGTAATTTTAGAAAGTTTTAGATTATGCACAACTTTATCTTGTTTTATGCGATTATCTTCAACGTCTTATCGTGGTTCTCAAGTTCTCAAAAAGATGAGTTCTCACTGATCCAACCCCTATAAATATATATATATATAAGTTTGTATACAGAAAAAATTATTGCATAATCCCAGGCAAGTTAAATAAAATTAGGAGTGAGTAAATGCCCTTTGACTCTTGATAAATGATGAACAGTAACGATTTGTCTCTCTAATTATATTAATTAAATTATAAATTCACATTAAAGTCGTCGAAAGCTGCTGGTATCTTATAAAAGTATTTTTATTTACTAAATTAACTATTTACGTACACTAAAATAGCTTTAGTACGTAAGGTCAACTTATATAAATATGATGTTGACCGTTAATAAATACATTGCCTAACCCCAATTTTGGTTCTATCCCAACAGTTATGAACTAATTATAATATAGTGGAAGGTGTGGGTTTGTGGTGTTCCCTGCTTTGGTTATCAATTTGCACAACTTAATACCATAATATATGTGTTACATGTGTCATTTGCGTCACATCAAATTTAGGAGATTGAGTGTGTGTGTTGACCTAGTGGTAGAGTGGTTAATCTTGCCGACGCAAAGCCGCCTCGGTTCGAAGTCACCGTGTGATCTTTAAATTTCGTATTAAATTACCAAAAAAATAAAAATAGGAGATTTAACATTTTATATCACAAGTTACCAAGGATTGAACTTTTAAACCCGACCTTACCCCCTAACAAGAGCAACTTAAGTTATTTGAAGGCCAAGCTTTAGACTAAATATATAATTAATTCTAATTAAAAGTTTCCTAAAAAATATAGTGATTAAAGGTGACCAAACAATTAGGTCTGAACCGTAATTAATCAAATCGTGGCCAATGCGTCGTCAGTTGCATTACAGTTTCAATTTCAAATCACACTGTGTCCTTTGGTGGATTGGTTTCAATGCGTTGAATTGTTGGAGATTTTTGTGTTAAAATTTAAAATCTATGTATTTAAAATTCAGACCCCTGATAATAGTATCTGATGTAAATAGAAAGACCAATTTATATGTCAGTGAGTTGTTTTTTGCTTTGACAAATATTCGACTGAGGATGAACCTGACGTCAAAACAAATCAACGACTCTTTTATTGTAAACATAGAAGGCAAAGAGTTTAAAATTAGAGTGTTGGAGGAACTACCAGTCGAAGGGGAAGAGGAGGATGAAGATTTTGAATCGACATCAGAATTCAGCGAGGCAATCCCCGGCGAGGCAGTCTGGGCTGGGGATGAATCCGAGTCAGACTCTCCCTCCGACGGAGTAGGGGAACGGTCCTCCAAAGCAATGATTGGTAGCGAAGGGCTCGAGAAGGCGATAGAGGGCGGTGGCACGCGGATTGAAACAGAATCAAGGGAGAACGGAAGAGTCGGAAGCAATTTCGAGAAAGAGAAAATAGCGGCTGGGCAGGATAGGGTCGGGCCTAGTGGGGATCTAGGAGTGGAGGAGGAATTCGATAGAAAGAAGGATCAAGTTGGGCCTGAAGAGTCACTTGAATTTCTGCCAGGATGGGGCCCAACAGACATCAAAAAATTTCAAAGTGAAAAGCCGGAATTCTCTTGCAGTACAAACCAGGCACAACCTGAAGCCAAAATGACTTTGCAGGCCCAAATTAGCTCCGAATTTTCTCCGCAATTTCCTCCGGGCTGGGGCCCAACCCCAAAGCCCATTTCTCCTTTAAGTGGGCAAGGTATTGACGAAACTCAGAAATCAGCCATTGAAGAAAGGGCGAACAGAGAGAGAGACGGAGTTTATGAAGAGTGGCACTCAAATTACACCAACCATATCTTGAAGACAATCTGCGAGAAAGAACCGGAGTGCATTAAAAGGATTTCTCAAAGAAATCTCCCAACCAAATTCAAAAAGTCGGCGGGAAGGGAAACAAAAGGCTAAGAAGATCTCTGAGAGGATCCAATTGAAATACTTCTTGAGAGATTTGCATTCCCAGTCGGAATTCTCGAGAGGACGAAGATAAGAGAAAATCCCCGAGACTCAGAAATCGAGATAGAAAGAAGGGAGCTCAGCATGAGGCCGCGGAGGTTGTCAAGATAGGTGAAACTGGTGCGAATCTGACGGCACCAATTGAAGAAGTGAAATCCAGAATTGAAGCAAAGAAGATAAAGAATGCTGGAGGCATGGATTTGTCTAGGAGGGAAGGGGAAGAAGCTCAGTTATGAAGCTGTTAAGTTACAACGTTAGGGGCTTGGGGTCGATCGCAAAAAGAGCTGAAATCAAGGAAATGATCCGGAGAGATAATCTTGATTTTTGTCTGCTACAGGAAACGAAAATGAACAATTTCGTAGAAGGAGATTGTAGAAGTATCGTTGGAAAATTGAATTTCTCATGGGCGTTCAAAGCAGCAGAAGAAAGGGCAGGAGGGATTGTCTCAATTTGGAACCAGGAAGCTTTTGCGGTCTCGAGTTGCTGGGAGATGGAAGGAGCCCTTATCATCAATGGCATTTGGGTTAGTTCAGTGCAGAATCTTTCGGTTGTGAATGTGTATGCTCCCTGTGATCTTAATAAGCGAGTGGCCTTATGGGATCGTCTTGTGTTGGTTGTTGAGCAATTAAAAGATTCGTGTTTTTGCCTTTTTGGGGATTTTAACTCGGTTAGAGAGTCTTCGGAAAGGGTTGGCAGAAATGAAAATCCTTGCAGGAGAGATTCCCGTCTATTTGATCGATTTATCAAGGAAGCGGACCTCTTTGAATACCCACTGCAAGGGAGGAGATTTACGTGGTATAGAGGGGATGGATCGTGTAAGAGTAGGATTGATAGAGGTTTTTGTAACCAAAAATGGTTGGAGGAATTCCCGAATTCTTTTCTGAAAGGGGGGAAAAGAAGTTTATCAGATCATTGCCCGCTTTTTCTTGAGGAGAAGATTTCCGATTGGGGTCCTAAACCATTTAAATCGCTGAACGCGTGGTTCGAGCATCCGATTTCAATAAGTTTGTGAAAGAAAATGGAGCAGTTATGAGGTGTTAGGTTCAGGCGGTTGTGCTCAAAGAAAAGTGAAAAAGTCAAGACGGACATCAAATAATGGAATGTGAAGGTTTTAGGCGATGGAGGATCGAATTGAGACAAGGAAAGACACAATCCTCAAACTCGATCTATTGGATGATGTCTTTGGTCCGGAAAATGAAGAGATCATTGATGTAAACTGGAAAAGCGTTACTCATTAAAGACTTGAAGAGTTGGAGCAGGGTACTCCAGTGACTAAACCGAGGCGGACAAAGTTCGGAGATATGAACAGCTCGGTTTTCCACAGATTTATAAATGGGAGAAGGAGCAGAAACGAGATCCATGGCCTGGTGATTGACAATGTTTGGACCCAAGATGTGAGGAAAGTTAAAGATTTTGTCAGAAAGGAATTGAGAAACACAAAAGCGTAGGAAACCGGACTTTCGGATCCCCGCAGATCTAGCAAATGTCAAAGTATCAACCAAGAGAATATCAGTCGACAAGTCCTTTTTACGAAAAGAAGTGTTGGATGCACTGAGGTCTTGTGGAGAATTCAAAAGCCCGGGCCCGGATGGATTTAATCCTGTTTTCTTTAAAGAATGTTGGGGGTTCCTGAAAGAAGATTTTATGAGATTCTTACAAGAATTTCATGAAAATGGGAAAATTACCAAAGGGCTCAATCACGCTTTCATCACTTTGATTCAGAAAAAGGAATCATCGAGCGGTCTAAAGGACTTCAGACCAATTTCACTCGTTGGGGGGCCGTATAAAATTCTCTCGAAGATCCTTGCAAATAGATTGGGGGGCATCTTGAATAACATTATTGGAAAGGAGCAATCTGCATTCGTCAAAGGTCGTCAAATTCTGGACTGCATTGTGTCTTTAAATGGTGTTATTGAGGAGACGAAAAGGAGTAGGAACAACGGCTTTATCTATAAGATCGATTTCGCAAAGGCATACGATTGATTGAATGGTGCTTCGCTGGGATATGATTACTACATTTGGATTTTCAAAAAATGGATCTCGTGGATTAGGGCCTACGTAGAAACAGCGCATGTTAACGTGTTGGTGAATGGAAGCCCCTCCGGAGACTTCAAAATGGGAAGAGGTTTGAGGCAGGGTGATCCTATATCACCTTTCCTTTTTATTATTGCAGAGGAATGTATCGGGCTACTTCTTAAGAGAGCAATCAGTGTGGGCCTTTACGATCCATTGGGGGTTGGGCGGGGCGCTTAGGTTTCTCACATCCAGTTCGCAGACGACACAATTTTCTCGCAGAGGCCTCTATTAAAAACGACCTGTTTCTTAGAAGATTTCTGATCGTTCTGGAGCTTGTTTCAGGTCTGCGCATTAACAACGAGAAGTGCCAAGCCATTGCGATTAAGGCGAAACAGGATTATGAAAGATATGGCCGAGCTTCTTAGTGCAGTGAATCCTTGCCATTCAAGTATCTTGGGCTAAATGTGGGGTGTCGACATAAAAAGTGCAAGATTGGAGATATGTCATCGACAAAGTTAGAGACATTTCTTTGAAGTGGAACAATCAAGGTCTCGTTGGAAGCGAATTACACCTGGTAAAGTCCGTCTTGTCCGCTTCTTCCTACTTATGCTCTATCTATTTATAAAGCCAGTCGATTGTTTTGAAAAATTATCTCTCCAACAAGCTTTTCTTTGGGGGTGGGAAAGAGGAGGAAAATTGTATAGGCAGTGGGATGTGTTATCTCTTCCAAATTGGAAGGGGCTTTGGGGTGAGGATTTGAGGATTTTAATAAAGCTCTTTTGGGAAATGGGCTTGGAGGCTCTTGCAGGAAAGAATCATCGTGGTTAGACATCGTGAGAGATAGAGTTAGGGGGGGGGGAGGTGAGTGGATTTGACCTCATTAATCCGGAGGGGCGAGTTAGAGGTGGTGGGAGATATCTTAGAATGCTTGAAGGAGGACGATGAGGTGCGGTTCGAGGAATTTCGAGAGAAGGTGGAAAAGCAGTGCGACAACCTCATTCGGCATGATCGTGGATTGGAGATGAGATTCTAAGATCAAAGTTCGCAAGGCTCTATGAGTTATGTACGGAGAAAGAATGCTCGGTGGAAAATCTTGATTGAAACCGGTGGAGTGGGGTTCGGTTGGCGTCGGGAATTTTGGGCGTGGGAAGGCGACTTGACGGATAGCTTAATTAAAGTGTTGGAGCAGAAAAAACATCTCTTCCGAACTCGACGAATGGTCTTGGGGGCTGGGCCGAGCGGCTCATACTCGGTTCAAGTAGCTACAACGCGATCATGAAGAAAAAGAGGACAGACGGAAGAGGTGCGCATATCTTTAAGGCGATTTGGGATAATTGCTCGTCCGAAGGTGAAAATTACGACGTGGAGGATCATAACCCGAAAAATTGCAACCAAATTGGAACTTAGAAAAAGAGGTTCTCTTCCACATAATGCCTCAACTCTTTGCCCTTTGTGTGGTGGTGATGAGGAAACAATCAATCACTTGTTCATTGAGTGCAGCCGCTCGTGGGAACTTTGGATGGGTTGTTTGGATTGGATTGGCCTAAAAGTAATCCTTTCTAATAATGTGTATGAAAATTTCTATCAGTTTTGCAACCTTGCCGCAGGGTATAAGAAAAGAAGAGTTTTGGCAGCCATGTGGGGTGCGGTTTGGCTAATTTGGAAGAAAAGGAATGAAATTGTGTTTAACAACGGAGTTTGGAGGCCGGAGAAGTTGATTGGTGACATTAAGTCATTTATGCGGTGTTGGGAGAAAGCGGCCCGAGCCTCGGAGGAAGAAAGCATGATTTTCGGTCATGGTGTGAACCCAAGGATTATCTAAAGCTACGGGTTCCATGTTGGTAGTAAGGCAGCGAGAGAGGCCCACCGCCGTGGACAAAACTGCTTGATCGTCCTTATTCTTTGTTGTGCTTGTTGTCTTGATTGTCTTCTTTGTGCGACTTGAGTCAGTGGGGTGAAGGAAGAAGTTTTGGATGTTGGTTTTTTTTGTCGCATTTGCTTGGTATATTTTGTTTAGGGAGAGGTTGTTGTTTGGTTTTCTCATGCTTTTGTTGTCTGTATCTTTGGCATTTGGCATTGCTCATGCCCTTGCGTTATCAATATATTTTCTCCTTCTAAAAAAAATATTGATCTAAAAATCAGAAATCAGAAATCCAAGTTCACTTAAGAATTCAAAGTCATATCTGAAAGCATTAGATCAAATTCAAAAAGCAAAGAAGTCAAACACTATGAAGAACAAGAAGATTCGGTCAATCAGATATATAGTGAGTAACATCGTATCAATGCGTTCAGCAAAGTCGTTAGAAGTTCTCATCCAATCAATTGATCTGAAAACTCATAGAGTTGTAGATTTTGATATTCATTAATACCAAAAACAAGTCATGAAGTCTTTTAGCAGATTGAAACATAATCTTAGAATACGACAAAGACGTTACACAACTAGTTCTGCTGCACAACAGAGTTTGAATTTCAAACGGTCACATTCCAACAACTATTTTAAAATATTACCTCCATAAATAGTGTACTTTGTCAATATACACAACTACATAAAATCTAGCAATTAAAGCATTCAAGCTAATCTCAAACACTCAAACTCACTGCTCAAGAACACTTGAAACCATAAAGAATTTTCCAAGTGTTCTATCTTGAGATTTCAGCCTTCGTTATATTTCATATTGTGTTTCTAAGCATATCCTTTTGTATCAAAACCTAACCCCGAATGATTCCTATCCATAAATCATGTACTCTACTGTAAACGATCACTCACTTAGTTAGAAAACAGTGGCACTCAACAAACCAAGCAAGTCGTAAGGTAAAGTTGAAGTGTACGTGCAAATAAGTAGCGAAGTGTTAGCTGTTTGAAGGTGCGAAGAAGTAAGGTAATTGGGCAAATAACCCAAAGATTATAGATCTATAGTAAATGGGATTTGTGATCACTTTCATTGAAAATCTAAAACAAGAAGCTCCCGAGCCACAATAAAAATCTCGTCCCTTTGCATACTTTTTTCATATCGATAGGATACGGCCCAACTACTGAGGCCCAAGCATCGGGTCCAATACAAGTAAGCGACATCAAGCTCGGCACGGACAAGTTCGGCCCAAGAAGACTCCTAAAACCGGTGGGACGCAGAAGGCTCGGCCATATCTAAAAGAATCTAATGGGAAAGACTTTGAATCCTAATGGGAGAAGACTTGAATCTAATGGAGAAGACTTGAATCTAATGGGAGAAGACTTGAATTGAGTCAAACTCATTATATTTGTGTATAAATAGAGGCTAGATTAGGCGAAATAGATCATTCACACTCTTTGTAATCGCTTACACCTTCAATACACAAATACTCTCTCCGCCGTGGGCGTAGATCTAATTCAAAGATCGAACCACGTAAATCTCTTGTGTTCTTCTCGCATTTATTTCCTAACGAAATTAAGATCGATCTTGGCGAAAAATGTGGGAAGCGAAATTTTGTGTTTTCGATCAACCTTTGTTTATAGGGAATCAATCACGACGATGAACACCAGAAGTCATATATCCAGAGTCACCGCAGGCAACAACAGCAACAACGGCGGCAAGGTGCGCCGAGCTCGGCTTGGGAAGAGCCGATCGAGAACTTCCTCTCGCAGTTCAATACAACATGATCAATCAGCGCCTCTGCACAATCCACATGTTCAAACTCTTCCCGGAGTTACTGATCGACAACGCCCGTCGGTGGTTCGACAGTCTACCTCCCGGCAGCATTGGATCTTACAGAGACCTAATGGAAGCCTTCCATCGAAGGTTCTTCCAAAAAGCGAGTCCAAACCACCTCGGCGCAGCTCCTCACCGCGAGGTGAGGCGAGATGAATCCATCGGCGACTTCATGACTAGGTTCAATAAGGAGAGCCTAAAAGTCGAGTATGTAGACGACCTCCTCATTATCTCGGCTTTCCAGAACGGCATCTTGTCGGGGGCCCTATACAAGGAGATCGTCAAGTACGAGCCCCGTACTGCGTCGGAGCTGTGGCGCATAGCGGATCGGTTCGCCAGGCGCACGAAGCGGACGGGAAAGAGCGTGAAGGCGATGATCGAGGAACCGAGGGTAATCCGGTAGAAACCAAGAGAAGAGAGACCTCGCCTACATTAGAAGCTCGAGACGAGCAACAAGTAGCTTCGGTATTATAACCGGCATGTTAAATCCCGACAATTCCAAGTAGGCGACCTCATCTTTGATTTATTTGCTTCGTGTGCTTGCATATTTCATTTGTCATTTATCATTCTACCTCTTCCCATCATACTATATCCTCTTGAGGACGAACTATACCCTCTACGGAGGCTAATTCCCTCGACGGAGGTCGATTACCTTCGTTTCATACGAAGATGAATTTAAGCGCAGCATGCCTACATACGAGATCGATTTCCTTCGTTTATGTCGAAGACGGTACTCTATGTAGATGATAAGGGACCACCCTCCCGATGACCTCGGCAAAAACAGGAACCATTCCTACATACGAGATCAGATTTCTTCGTTTATGTCGAAGGCGGTACTCTATGTAGATGATAAGGGGACCACCCTCCCGATGACCTCGGCAAAAGCAGGGAACCCATACCTTCGACGAGAGCGGATACCTTCGTTTATATCAAAGACGGATACTCTCTCGAGGACGAACTACCCGTGCGAGCGGATACCTTCGTTTAGTTCAAGACGGATACTCTACGAGGACGAACTACCTTCCCGTGCGAGCGGATACTTCGTTTATATCGAAGACGGATACTCTCACGAGGACGAACTACCTTCGTGCGAGCGGATACCTTCGTTTAGTTCGAAGACGGATACTCTCACGAGGACGAACTACCTTCGTGCGAGAAGGATACCTTCGTTTATATCGAAGACGTATACTCTCTACGAGGACGAACTACCTTCGATGCGAGCGGATACCTTCGTTTATTTCAAGACGGAACTCTCACGAGGACGATCTACCTTCGTGACGAGCGGATACCCGTTTATATCGAAGGCGGATACTTTCTACGAGGACGAACTACCTTCGCACAAAACGGATACCTTCGTTTATATCGAAGACGGATACTCTCACGAGGACCGAACTACCTTCGTTTAATATGAGGACGAGCTACCGCCTCGGCCTACGCAGCCGACCTCGCCTCGGCCCTTCGTCTTCGGCCTCCCGATACATGACCGCCGCCTCGGCCTCCGCAGCCGACCTCGACCTTCGCCTCGACCTCCGCAGCCGACCTTCGCCTCCGCCCGGTCCTCCAACGGCCGACCACGCCATCGCCGCCTCCGCCTCCGCTCCATCTCGGTCTTCCGCAGTCGACCTCGGCCTTAACCGACCTTGGCCTTCGTCGCCTCGGCCGTTGTCGAGGCCGGCCTCTTGCCCGTTGCATCCAGGGAGCCTTCACCTCGGCCTCGACCTCGACACGGTTACATATTCGACTTTGGCATGGGCGGCGGCAACAACCCGACTTAACGCCCGTTGGGTGAAGCCGAAGAAGACCTCGCTTAACGCCTCGGCGGTGAAGCCGGCAGAAGACCTCGGCAACACCTCGACGGTGAAGCGGTCGAAGACCTCGCTTAACGCCCGTCGGTGAAGTCGGTCGAAGACCTCGGCATAACGCTCGGCGGTGAAGCTAGTCGAAGACCTCGCTTAACGCCCGTCGGTGAAGCGGTCGGAAGACCTCGGCATAACGCCCGTCGGTGAAGCGGTCGAAGACCTCGGCAATGCCTCGTCGGTGAAGCGGTCGAAGACCTCGCTTAACGCCCGTCGGTGAAGCGGTCGAAGACCTCGGCATAACGCCTCGCGGTGAAGCCGATGAAAACCCCGCTTAACGCCCGTCGGTGAAGTCGGTCGGAAGACCCGGCATAGCGCCCGACGGTGAAGCGGTCGAAGACCTCGACTTAACGCCTCATACGGTGAAGCGGTCGAAGACTGAAGCTTAACGCCGTCGGCGGCGGTCCAAGACCTCGGCATAACGCCCGTCGGTGAAGTCGGTCGAAGACCCGGCATAATGCCCGACGGTGAAGCCGGTCGAAGACCCCGACGCGCCTCGGCGGTGAAGCGGTCGAAGACCTCGGCTTAACGCCCGGCGGTGAAGCGGTCGAAGACCTCGCTTAACGTCGGTGAAGCGGTCGAAGACCTCGGCAATGCCTCGTCGGTGAAGCGGTAAGAAGACCTCGACTTAACGCCTCGTTAGGTTGAAGTCAGTCAGAAGACCTCGGCATAACGCCTCAGCGGTGAAGCGGTCGAAGACCTCGGCTTAACGCCCGTCAAGTGAAGCGGTCGAAGAAGACCCGGCATAACGCCCGGCGGTGAAGCGGTCGAAGACCTCGAACGCGCGCCGTCGGTGAAGCCGGTCGAAGACCTCGACTAACGCCGCCGTCGGTGAAGAAGAAGACCTCGCTTAGCGCGCCGTCGGGTTGAAGTCGGTCGGAAGACCTCGGCATAACGCCCAACGGTGAAGCGGTCGAAGACCTCGACTTAACGCCGTCGGTGAAGCGGTCGAAGACCTCGCTTAACGCCCGACGGTGAAGCGGTCGAAGACCTCGCTTAACGCCCGTCGGTGAAGCAAGAAGACCTCGCTTAACGCCCGCGTCCGGTGAAGCGGTCGAAGACCTCGCTTAACGCCCGTCGGTGAAGCCGAAGAAGACCTCGCTTAACACCGCCGTCGGTGAAGCGGTCGAGAAGACCTCGGCATAACGCCGTCGGTGAAGCCGAACACCTCGGCAAGAGATACAAAGCGGCACACGTGACCTCGGCGGACGCCTCTGCAAGCACGGCATATGATAAACGACGTCGGAAGCATTGACACGCACAAAGTCGGGCCCAGAGAAGAATGTCGGCGGATCGTTCACACCCCGCCGTCATAAACAACCCCAATCCAAAGACGACCTCGCCTGCGTCTTTTGGGGGGTTGTGATAGGATCTGCCCAACTACTGTGCCCAAGCATCGTGCCCAATACAAGTAAGCTCGACATCAAGCTCGGCTCGGACAAGTTCGCCCAAGAAGACTCCTAAAACCGGTGGGAACGCGGAAGGCTCGCCATATCTAAAAGAATCCAATGGGAGAAGACTTGAATCCTAATGGAGAAGACTTCGAATTGGAGTCAAACTCATTATATTTGTGTATAAATAGAGGCTAGATTAGACGAAATAGATCATTCACACTCTTTGTAATCGCTTCTTACACCTTCAATACACAAATACTCTCTCCTGCTCCGTGGACGTAGATCTAATTCAAAGATCGAACCACGTAAATCTCTTATGTTCTTCTCGCATTTATTTCCCTAACGAAATTAAGATCGATCAATATCATTCTGCATTATTTATCTGAATTGAATCAATCAGTAAAAAAACATATAATCTGACTAGCTAATTATTTGAGATTAAGTGTTTAAAAAGAATTTAAACAAATCGAGTAAGTTTTATTCACTACATTATCAGTTTAGATAAGGTTCGAAATATTAACTGCAAAGCTATCAATGTGGCTCTTATCTGAAAGACCGACTATCATTTATTCAGATCATAAATTTGAAAAAATTCATCAGATGTATTCCCCATACATTTGAAACTTTTCGTATCAACCATCACGATTTGTAAACCCGCGCCTTCCCAACCGGCAGCTCAAAGTTAAAATCTTACAAATTAATGTTTTTCTACCGAAGGACGTAGTTTGGGTATATAACTAATGCAACTAAAATGCGTAATATAAGTAAAACTAGGGGTGGGAAACGGTTCGGGTTCGGGTAATCGCACCGATTTTTCGGTTAACCGAACCGAAATTTTCATAAATTTAATAACCGAAACCGAATCGTTTATTAAATTCGGTTTGCCAAAAACCGCACCGGTTAGTGCGGTTCGATTTTCGATTAACCGATAAATCAAAAAATTATTTGGAGATTACATGAATTTATAAGAAACGATGTGTCATAAGATACAGCTTTGCAATCAGATGTGTAAATTTTTCAAATTTTAATATCCATAAAAAAATTCATCCAATATCCATCTATAATTCAAAATAAATCAAAGCAATCAACATCAATCTATCAACAAACTATCATGTTCATGCAATGATAATTTGATACATTAGAGTAATAGGGTTCAACTTTAATTAATATTAGTAATTAGTTTTTACAGATTTATAAAAAATTAAAATAATTAATAAAATAGAAAAGATTTTCGGTTTTTCGGTTAAGAACCGTTCGGTTATCTGTTAACCAAAAACCGAAAAAAATTAAAATATTATACCGTAAACCGAATATGCGGTATACGGTTAACCGAACATGGTACGATTTCGATTCGGTTCGGTATTAACTGATAACCGAAAATCGTTTCCCCAGCCATAAGTAAAACAATGAAAAGACATAAAAATTGCCTTTTTAAAAACGACGAACCCGGGCCGAATTAGCGACTTTGGGCCGTACTGGCGATTTCCAAAGAGCTTGTAGTTCAAATTTTGAAATTGAGGCCTAGATTCCATCTCCAATTTTGACGGTCGAATTTATCTACTTTTTGTCACCTCCTCCCTTATAAATACCCCATTAGCTCAGGCATTTTAATTCAACGATTCCTACTATTTTTTATTGATAATATTGTAAAACGTTATAATTTTGACTAATTTTTTATGAATTGTAATATTTCAAAAATTCAAATGATGCAAGATTTTAAACACTATTTTAATTATTTTATACTTTATTTACTTAATTATGCACATTTTAACCAATCTCGTTTGAATTATAATCAAAGTCCATACTAATAAGGAACTAACATTTTTGACGATTCTAGAGTTCGAACCGATCTCGAACCATCGGTTCACGATTTGAAACATATTCATCCATATTTCTTCATAGGGGCCAATTCGGTTCCGAAACCGTTGATTCACGATATTAAACATGTTCGTCTATACTTCTTCACGGGCTGATTTCAGTTATAGCTTTCCAAACTCATTAACCAGATGTTTGGGACGTGTTCGAACTTGAACGGAACCCTAAACATCTCTAATTCTATCAAGTTTGAGACTGCAATATCTCAAATCATGAGAATTTTTTTCCTTGAGTTGGCAAATATGAGAATTTTAAAGTTGGGTAGATTGTCTGTATACATATGTATTTTTGTTCACATTTAATTTTTGCTTTCGCATTAAAAGGGCCGTGTTAAAGTTTTCCAATGCTTTCATTGAATATATTTGAATTTACTTTATCGTGTTTAATAGTACGCCGACCCTCTAATGTAATTTGGGTCAAAAGCAGACTAAAGTGGGCCTCATATATTACATCAAATTGAGGCTAATAAACAATTTACCTCCATAAGTATATGACTTATGAATGTTATAAATTCTAATAAAATTATTGGTGAATGTTGTTTACGTATAAAAAGTCTCACTATGTGTTAGATTGTGAGTGGTATGAATGATTTTTTGGTAAATAATAAGTAATTATGATGTTGAATAATGAGTAATGAGGAGTAGTGTCATATAAAATAAAGTGATAATTTTTTTGTGGACAACTAATTAAACAATTATGATACACTTATCGTGGATGGATGAAGTAATATTTTTTGTTTCTCAATATTGTTGTTGTTTTGCACAAGGCGAATCCAAGTCAAGGCAAGTGATCATCATTATGGAAATGAAAAGGTTATTGTATACCAATTTTGCAATGTTCATAATTAATAAAATCGGGTGTTTTCTATATTTTTAATTTATTTTTATATATATATATATATATATATATATATATATATATATATATATATATATATATATATATATATATACTACAGACGTGGTTTTATTTGTGATATTGCATCTAATCAAATTTCAATGGATGATAATTGTGAATTTGCAAAGAAAAAACTCGTACTCTGAAAAAGTATTTTCACTTTAAATATACTAGGTAAAATATTGTTTAACGAATTTGGCTCCATTGCGGGAAGGTGCAAGCATACTTGACCAAAAATCTGAAATTTGCAATTTGCGTAACTTATTGACAAGCAAATGAGATTGCTCATGCTAGTCAAGGAGTCACATTTTCAGGGAAAATCTCCATTAGTATCTATTTAGCTTTTTATCATTTTGAAAGAGAAACTCGTATTGTTAGGTAATCTAGACGAATTGGATGAACCAGAGCCGAGTAATGCTACAATTCAATACTGATTTGTTTATTATTGGGTATAGCTCAAGTATTTTTTATTGAATAATACGACGAGCTTAATAAAGTTGAAACAAGCTTTAAAATTTAGATTTCTAAATTTAAAAATTATTGTTTAACAAAAAATAAAAATATAATGTTTTTAATTTAAGTTCATGGTTTTCTTATAAAAGTAAATTTAATTAAATATCTAATATACTTATTACTAATTGAAGTACATAAGAATAAGTTATACTAAGTTACTAATGATACATTTTCAAACTAATTTGTTTAACAAGACATGATAATGAGCTAATGGGTTAAATGGTGTCAAGCTATCTCAATTCATTTAGTTAACGAACTTCACTAAAAATAAATTCGAAGAGCATTTATCAAGTTGAGATTGATTATAACTTTTAGTTCTGTATTACATTATTCTAAATGCAACTTAAAAAGCACTCTTTATATTATTCGAAAATTAAATCATCAGTAATACAAGCTTCCAAATAAATTTGCCACAGTTTCACTGTATTAAATTTTGGATGGATTGAAAATTTTTTTTTTCTGTAAAATTTGATAAATAATTTAAAAATTACAAATGATTAGAATAAACACTACGGCTATTACTTTTATGATAAATATAAGGACCTAAATACGAGTTTTGCAAAATTTTAAATTTACAACAAATAGAAATTTCAGCCCAATTAAATAAGCACAAGTTACATTTGTGCTTCACCTGATGGGCCATTTTCCTCTCTTGGGTCCAATAATGAATCTGAAACCCAAATTTACCGTTTAAAATTTTAATTTTAAAATTCTACTTATATATAAATGGAAAACACAAAAATATTTCCCGCGTTCGATTTTTATTAAATAATATAGTCAAGTAAATGAAAAAGTAGAATTCCTATTCTTCCAATTACAGAAACCTAATCAGGGAAAGAAATAAAAGAAGTCCTCATCACGCACTCAGAGAAATCATGGCGGCAAAAGTTTTTAGTGGAGCGAATGTATGCCTGTCGCGGAGTCTGGTTCCACCGGAGCTCTTCGATGCGCTGCACGACGCGTTGAAGTTCAACGGCGCCCAGGTTTTGCTCAGCTGCGATCCCTCGCGCAATGGACCTGACGACTATCACGTCATCGCCTCGCCCGAGCATGTACATAACTTTATCTGCATATACCACGGGGCTCTCAGTCTGAGAATTTTTTTAACTGCAGTTGCATCGGAAATGAATATAGTTGATTTTTTCTGATGTTGGAATGGAATTTTGCAGGAAAAGTTTGAGTATCTTCGATCCAAGGGCTGTAATTTGCTCGGTATGTTTGTACTCTTTTGATACAAAGTTTAAAAGCGTTTTGAACTTAGGTTAGTGGAAGACAGCCATTCTTAGGTTTGGATGAAAAAGTAAGGATACGAATATAGATATGGTGTCACCTCAATGGAGATTAAGGTTCATATAAACAATTTGATTCCATGTGTTAAAACAAGATGTTTTGAGGTAATGTTGTATATTAGAGCTAAGCTTCAGTATCATTAATTATTACGGGAGCCCATCCTTCAGGTTCTACCTCTCCTTATTATGGGTGAAGCTCTAACTATAACCGCAAAGGACGGATTCACAATTATATTATTTCAGTTACAGATATGATATAAAGTTTAGTTGTAAAACAGAAAAGCAATTTTATCACAAAACTGGAGAACATGTTCTTGTTTTGGCCACATGTTTGATGCCTTAAAAACACAAAATGTCCTCTGCCTTATTCTAGTCTTTCCATAACTAAAATAGAAACTCACAGTAGGTGAGGTAATAAACTGTATTTGATTTTTTTGTGTTCTTTTCATTTTCCCTTGAAAATATTTAGATAGGTTGCATAAATGAAATATGTTGCTTTCTTAACATCTTATTTGAGCAGATGTGTTTTCTAAGAGAAGATAAAAGGCATAACTTGTTATTGTTTATAATGGTTTATTAGTCAATCTCGCGAGATAGGTTGAATTTGAATCCATAATGACTAGTGCTTTCCATCATTTCTAGTTTGTTCTCTGACAGAATGTTTAACCTCTTGAGTTAATTTGCATTGTTTTGATTTTAGCTGAAACTTGGTTGTTCCCAGGTCCTCAGTGTGTGTTGTTCTGTGCGAAAGAGCGCAGAAAGCTACCTAATCTGGGGTATACTTGCTGCCTTGCACTGGATGGCGTAAATATTGTTACATCTGGTTTTGAGAAGGATGTAACGGTACAGTGCCACTTAGCTACTCCTATCAGTGTCAAATTAAATAAGGGTTAAGAAAATCCCTTCTTTTGTTCTTGGTTAAGCATTTACTAAACTGTATCTATGTTGTTCTTGTTCTCTACAATTAATTGTATTTTACAAGTTACAACATTGCTTTTGTGATGAGTCTTGAATCTTGATATATTCGTGGTTCATGAGGGTTTAAACTTGACATTATGGACTCCTTGTGGACGTACATCTCAGGCTTAGCGTACGAAACCACAATACCCCTTTAAATAACTTATGTGCTTCAAGCCATTTGTAGAAATGTTTTAGAATTCACTTGCATGTGCAGGAAACACTTTTTGTGTATTGGGCTTGGGAAAGTAAAGCTTATCTCATGAACCTTTTCCTTTTACTTGTGTAACACTAAAGTGATGAATGTTATCTATATGAATGCCTTTAGCGGATATATATTCATGCTCATTTGCAAATCTGATATATGGGAATTTCGAGATAGTAAGAAGCTTTTGTTAACTGAGGTATTTGAAACCCATGCATTCAGATTCAGTAGATCTCATCTACTGGTTCTTAACGGCATGAGCACTATGATATTGATATCTTTTATATTTTGCATTTCAATGTTCCCACATTTATCAATGGCGTTTGTAACTTGCCCCCTCAACTTTTTCCTACTATATACTTTCTAATTCCACTTCACATGTGCTGCATATAATGATTGCTAGTTTATCTAAATGACTTGTAGGTTGCTATTGGAAAGACGATCACTGCTATGGGAGGACAGCTGACAAAAAAAGCATCATCAGATGTCAGTTTCGTAATTGTGAAAGATGTTCTTGCCCAAAAATACAAGGTTTTCTTTTATTGTTTATTTTTCCAGTCTGGAACTCTCATTGAACCTTTTAGTAACTTGTATATGAGGTGAGGCATATGAGTTTAGTTGGTTAACATCACAAAAGTGATATTTGTAGTTGAAGTCTTGTTAATCAATATAAAAGCTGAACACAGGGACCCAAGATACAACCTTATCTTTAAAATCATGAATGTGACCCAAAGACAAGAGTTTGAGTTATCTTTAATTAATTCCGTTGAGATTTTATTTAATGTTGAAAATGATTTTATCTAAAATATTTGTTTGATAGTTATTTATGTGAATATAATTTTCTGCTTAATTTAATCTCCTGATAAGGGAATAGGTCTTATTCATGAAGTGCATTTATGCTCAATTCTAAGTGTCACTAATCCAGCAGTACATTCTTGATTTTGTTGCTTTTGCAGTTTGAGATTTGGGAAGAGGGATCGGTATCATAGCTTATTCCTATACTATACATCTATGGAGGATAAGCTCTTCTTTGAGCCATAACCTTCGTATAGGTCATGTCTTAGGAACTGGTTTCAAGACCATATTTCTCAGTAAGCCCTGGGTTGCTGTTTGAGTCGTTAATAAAGTAATGAATTTATTTAGATTCATATAGGCTATGAAGCATTGATACGTCAAGAAGGACACCGTCCCCATCCCGGGGATGTAATCGTACGAATACATCAAAATACGTCAAAAATATGTATTTAATTTTCACTTATTTTTTATTTGATTTTTATTTATTTTATAAATATGTCAAAAAAATACATGTACCGAGTGGTCAAATACGTTTGGCAAAGTTAAATACATTCAAAACCTACCCACTCGCCCAAACTTGAAGAACCCTAATCGCCACCCTACACCGCACCACCCCACGCCGCATCGTCGTTCATAACCATCGCGTCGCACTCACAGTCCAGCCCCGCACCGCCCTATCGCATGAGGAAGGATGGTCGCGACGGTGCTGCTTGTGCGGTGGTAGTACTGTCAGCGGCGAACCTCATCGGAGTGGCAGGCGGTGAATTTTTGTGAGAGAGAGAGAGAGAGGAATTTCAGCAGCGGTGAATTTTGTGTTCTCTTTCTTTACGGTTTTGACTTAAAAAGAGAAGAAGAGGAGTTGGGTTGGGCTAGTAAATAAAAGAATTATTTGGACCTATCACTAAGAATTTAACTAGATCTTATTAAGAACTGTTTATTTAGTATAAGTATTTTAATATGAATGTGTTCATTTTATTTTTTCATAATATTAGTAAAATATAGAATATATTATAAATAAATATAAACGTATTTTCAACTTATTCATATCTTGATTTTTTGAAAATCGACGTATTTTTGTCCCCATATCGTAACGTATTTTGTCCCCGCCCCTGCTTCTTAGCACATAGCCTTGTTATGTGGTGTATGTACCTTGGTAACATAAGGCTCCATCATTTTGCATGGTGAACTGGGGTAGAATAAAATTGAGAAGGCGAATTTGCGTCTATGTTTGGCATGAGGATGTTGCATGTTTCAAGTAAAAGATACAAGTATTTTTCATTTTTCTACTGTTATTGTAATACCTTGGCCTACTTTTCTTACCCGGGCAAGTGTTAATGTACTTTGGCATGCATTTGGACAATGCCTTCTTTTCTGACAAAGGAGAATTGAAAACTTTAGTGGAGGCTAGTAAGGGGCTTCCGGACCTCAAAAGAAGAATGTTAGGGATACAAGCAAGGAGCCCTAACTCTCCCCAAAACCATGGTTATAGGGAAAGGATTGACACTCACTTATATACCACTCTACACTTACATGTGTAATCGATGTGGGATATCCCACATCATAACAATACCTTCCCCTTCGAAACCGTACGTCCACGGACGGCCAACTCCGGAAGTCCTCCCCACCCACGGCTGGGTCCGCGGTGGGGCCCACCTAGGTTGCTGGCCCACCCACGACTCCATTCGCTGTGATACCAGTCCTAGGCCCACTCGGGAACTATTCCCAGGGCCCACCCGGTTTCCCGGGCCGATCAACGGGTCGCCCCTTCCCGCAGACGTACGATCCGGCAGGTCGGACCATTGTTAGGAATACAAGCAAGGAGCCCTAACTCTCCCCAAAACCATGGTTATAGGGAAAGGATTGACACTCACTTATATACCACTCCATACTTACATGTGTAGTCGATGTGGGATATCCCACATCATAACAAAGAATTTGCTAGAAGGAATACTGGATTATAGGGACTACAATATTATGATAACACCTGAAGACCTGCCCTTTCTTTCTTTCTTTCCTGAAAATAGCATTGCTGTGGCTTTGAAGTAATCAAGCCCAGTTGTAAGTGTAAGAAGATTGTAGGAAGGCATTGCTTTTATTTCTCACCTTTGTCAGGGTAGCTGAACTATAATTTAGTCTAAGAATTTCTAATTAAGTGGTGGACTCACCTTGAGTTGAAGAACTGCATTTTAGGTGCGGATATCATACCTTCTTTATATTTATATATCCATACCTTCAAGATTGAGTCTTCAGAAAGCTACAGTATTATGAATTAGAACATGCTTATCTAATATAATGCTGATATTCTGGTTTAGGAGCACCATTGGTTGTCTCCTAACTCATTCTATTTCTCTTTCTCCTTGCATTTTTTTTTGCAGTGGGCTCTAAACCAACTGAAAAAACCAATAGTCACAACAGATTGGCTGGAGCAATGTTGGAAAGAACACCGTGTAGTTCCTCATGAAACTTACAGGGTTCTTCCTTTTTCTGGATTGACGATATGTGTTAGTGGAATTCCTGCAGGTTATAACTTTGTTAAGTTTTTTCCCTTTTCTTCTGTAACTATAAAAAAGGTGGCAATTTTCTTTTTATTTGTTTTTAGATGAACGTAAAGAAGTGGAGAAGCTTGTCGTACAAAATGGTGGCATATATTCTGCTGAGCTGACCAAGAGATGCTCTCATTTGATATGCGATATATCCTGTCCTGTGTTCTTCTTTGTTTCTTTTGAATATCAAGTTACCCGCTTGTTTGGTGTTTGCTACTTCAGTATTACCTAGTATGAGGTCAGAATCCAAGTTTCAGTAATATAGTAAATCCTTGTCAGTCTCTAGGTTTTCACACTTCCTACAGTGTTCCTTTGGCATAATTTTCTTTTTCTGTAGCTTCTTTCTGAATGTATCTGCTGTTCCATTAAAATCTTTTTGCATGTGATATATGGTCCACAAATTTTATAATTTGTTAACTGCAAATGGTTTCTCCAATTTTTATTTAATTTGTTGATGCTTTATTTGTCTTTCAGTGTATAAATATAGGAGTCTTTTGTGATTGCTATTAGCTATGCTACCCAGGGACTCTTTAACATTTATCCTTAGACCCAGCATATAATCTTGAATATTGGTATCCTTAATTTCTCAAAAGCTCCTGAAGGTGACAAGTATACAGTTGCAAGAAGATGGCGTATCATATACATCGTTAACAGGAAATGGTTTCATCAGTCTATTGCCAGAAGAGGTACAATCTTGCATAGTTTATCTGCAGCATTTCTTCTTCAGTTTTCAATGTGTAATCCGTCTACTGGAGTAGCCTTCCAATGGATACTGCCACTAATTTTGCATTTGCATTTTCACTTGGTCAAATGGATAAATAGCATGCCTTATTGAAGAGTCATTTCCAGTTCAACATTCATCTTCTGTTAGTACTGTAAAGACTTTGGAGCATCATTCTCAAGGCAAAGGCACCAGAAACTCGCAGCCTACCCCATCAACTATCCCCACTGCCTCAGAATCGGACACCAGTATTTCTGCTCAGGATTTGGAACCTGATGTCGAGAATCTCCTGACAAACATTAATTGCACATCTTCTGAGGTTCCTCATATATACAAAAAGGGAAATGATCCACCTACTGATAAGCAGAAAAATGGTTCTGATTTTACTCGATGTGTTGCTGATGATTCTCAAAGTGAGGATGATGATCTATACTTGTCTGAGTGCAGAATTCTACTTTTAGGCTTTGAGGCTTCTGAATTGCGGAAGCTGGTCAACATGGTTCGCCAAGGTGGGGGCTCTCGTTATATGTCTGTTAGGGAGAAATTGACTCACGTGGTAGTTGGAATTCCATCGGAAAAGTAAGATATTTGAGCATATGGATGGACTACTTGTTTCTGCATATATTACAATATAAGTTCTAATAAACAAGTTTTCAACATGTATTCTGGAAATCCTTGTTAAAGGTATCTGTTTCAATTAAATGCTATCTGGAATTCTTGCCTTTTCAGCTGCCATAAATGTGCTACTACAATGTCAGATTGTGTGTCAATCAACTTTAGGGTGAATCTTGTTGTCTGTACAACACTCTGAAATACCTTGTCCTCTTTGTACAAGTAACTTAACTATATTCATATATTTTCTGCCACTCGAGTCAGTGGTTGTTTCTTGTTCGTTCCAAACTATGTCCTAAAGACTAAAATGTATTTGAAGTCTTCATACATCCAAGTAAATGAGAAAGGTCCTACATTTTCAATTCTATTGTCCAATTAAATTGTTTATGTACAAAGTCATATAATACTAGAGTAATGTGTTTGTAGAAATCATTCATTTCTCAACATTTGATTTATTTGCGTGAGAAGGATGCAAAATTTTCTCAGCATCTTTGTTGAATGATAGGTGGATGGAAATCTAGAATGTGTCTCTGTAAGCAGGTTACATGTCAATCTAGAACATGATCGGCATCTATTATGAACATGTCTCAGTAAAGAGGGTGATTGTTGTTGATGTGTTATCTTGGTTAGGCCGTCTTTTATATGATTGCTGTATTTAGATACATCACTGTTTGATCTGGACTGCTAATCACCTGGAGCAGAACTTATCTGGTTGTGATTGACATACCAGTAATGGTTATCAATTACATGGCGTATTAATCGAATGTGCAATCAGGCACTTGGTCACTAATTGTTGTCATGGTAAACCTTTATGCAGTGAAATCAAGGAAATAAGGAGCCTTGCAGCTTTTGGAGTGATCAGTATCGTCAAAGCTTCATGGCTCGAAGAATGCAACTTAAAAAAGAAAGAGGTCCCTGTGTTTCAGGGTCACATTGCTTATGATTTACTTCTTCCAAAAGGTCCCATCTGGTTTTTGAATTGTCCTTTAGATTAATATGATATTTTCTTCTTTTAGCAGTTTCTCATACACCCTTCTTTATCCTATTCACAGATTCTGTAGTCTTTAATGGGACTACTGCAGCTAGCATGGCAAGTTTGAAAGAGGGGAATTCCTCTGCTTCTCAGCTTGTAAACACTAAGAGCGTTGAGAACAAGAATTCTCAGTCAGATATATTTGGTAAGAGTAGATAAATATTCATACTATGAGCTACCTCTCTGAATATACTACTTCAAATTGTTTCATGTTTCAAGGTTTGAAAGAAGACTCTAAGGTGAAGGTGCAAAGCAGATTGAACAATGGCATTAAACATATGAAGTCTTCAACTGTATTTAGGGGGAAGCTCTTCCGTTTCTCAAGCACTTTTCCTGAAGAACAAGTAAGCTGTTTTGTTCATTGATTCTAAAATATTTCCTCGTAGCTCCCTTTTCCTTTTCCCCCTGGTACCACTGTTTGCTTCTGAATTTAAAACCTCGTTAGTCATGTTAGACTTGAATTTTGACATTATTTGAGTTTGAATATGAATTTAGTTACTCCAGTGTACCAAGATACTCTTGTTCCCAAACACAGTATTTTAAAAATAGGCAAAATTATTCAAAATAACCAAAACTATCTGCTTACTTTTAAAATATCCCATGACTGTCACTAATATCCAAATAATACCTATACTTTCAAATTTTTATCTTAATCTAACCCACTTTAGATATTGACTAATAACACTGTCACTAATAGTCTTTTGTTAACTAGACCATATCAGTTCACTTTATTTTCTCTAATTTTCAATTTTATGCAATGCATATAATTTGATAACACTTTTAGTAGAACCAAATTATGGGGAGCATCCTAAGTACATAGCTGTAGGAGCGCCAACTTATGGAAATGCCGAATCGTACTATTTTATCTTTGTCCTTGATTCTACAAAGCAACCTAATTATGTAAGGGTGAAATATGGAGTGCGGAAGCACAAAATGGCATCAGGTGAATATAGTGTGGAGTCAAAAATCAATCTGCTTCATGTTTTTCTGGTATTTTTCCACTGAATATGAATAGGAATGTGGTATCTGTTCACCTGCAAGCTGAGGCAGACAGAAAGCAACCAATTCTGTTGGTGTGAATTAACTGTAGCAGTTATGTGACCCTATGTTAGAGGGAATGTGAAACATTACTTATAAATCTTTACTTGTTCACAGGCCTTCACTGCTATTTGATATTCTTTATTGGTTAATTCTCTTACATTTTGCTAATTTTATCAACCAAAGTTTGTTATTCTTTGTTTGACTTCATTGTTTTCCCTCCAGAGACCCGAAATAGTGATATGGGTTGCTGAAGGTGGTGGCGAGGTTGTTTCAGATCAAAACAGGAAAATTGTGCACTTTATTGTCGAGCGCCATGGTGTAGTTTCCTGTCTGACCCATGCATCCTGGACTTCGTATATTACCCCTCATTGGATTCATTCTTCTCTAGAGGTGCTAATCCTTGCTCTGTCTAATTAGCATAGTGGACGCCTTGCATTTAACTCGAGAAAGTTACCTGCTTACAGTCAAATAAAAATCCACTCATTTTGGTATAGACCTTCATAGTCCTGCTGAGTTTATTCATGCTGTTAATTGATATTGTTCCTATTATCTCTCTCAGTTTATAGAATCATTATCTTTTATCCACTAAAAGTCTGAAAGGTTTCTACATTCCCATCTTTAAAAATTATAATGTTAAAAGTATCTATGGTTTTGCAATGAAAGTGTAGAACAATAAAATATAAAGATATGTAGAAGAAAAGTATAGAGACATGTAAGAGAAAAGTAGTAGTTATATTTTGACCACTGCATAAAGCACCTATATATAATACAAGATACTAAGCCAAATTGGATACAAAACCAATGTGGGATAGTATTCTACATACAAAACCAATGTGGGATAGTATTCTACAACTTAAAGAAACTGATTAAGTTAACATTAGTTGATAAGAGTAACTGAATTAGTAGAGGCTACTATTTGGGGCACAATGCTTAGTCCGTACTTCCAGATTATTTTGATTTGATGTTTTTTGGAATGTTGTGAAACAAGACCTCATTTTCAAAATCCTCCTCCTAATTGATTATTGCTAAAGATGCCAAAAAGGGCAATAGCTAAAAGGACAAACAACTGAAACCTTTTTTATTCTCATCTAGAACCTCATGCCTCAGTATCTCGGTTTTAATTACTGGCGTTTGATTATTGAAACATCTTCAATATGTGCCTTTATTTCAAGCACGACATTACTACTGTAAATCAATAGATTACACAGAATTTCTCTGGCAAAAATATTTGTACTTTATAGATTACTGAGCATATAAGTTGGGAATAGGAAGAGAATTGAGGAGTATTTAAACGTCCATGTTAATTTAGTTTCAATTTGTTTCATACATGTTAATATCTTTGAGATTTATCTGGACATGTTGCTGAGAGACCATCTAGATGGATAGGGGTAGTGACAGGCTTACCCGTAACTATTATTATAAATCTCAATGATAGAAATTTCTTCTTTTTGAGAGCCTCATGCATGTATCTTTGTCATTGTTTTTTCTTCTCTGTATAGGATAGTTGTCATATAAAGAAGTGACTGGTCTGAAAAGTTGAGATATTTTCCATCAGTGTTAGTGTTGTGATCCTTTAAATAACAATCCGAAAAGAATGCTATCTTCACCTGTTGTTTGTAGAATGGATTTCTGGTAATCTGCTTAATGCATTTTGAAATCTGTATAGAACATAGCTGAACAATCAAAGGGGCCTGCTCTCAAATTTTCTTGTTACACTTGAAATCCTATTTAGGATGGAACCCCTAAAATAATAGAATTCTCTGGAGTATTTACAAATTTCAGGGGTACAAATAGACACTCCCATAATCAAATTAATTAGCATTCTCAAGGTCTTCAATTTATCGTCGTGTTTTGTATCTATAGGATTAGTTTGATTACTAAAGTTTATTAGACCTGACGTCTGAGTTGGTAGAACTCAAGCTAAACTAATTGCATGGTGCATGGGCAAGGTGTCATAGGTAGTATGCACTATTCACACCATTGAAAAGATCCATCTGAATCATTAATTTGTTGTGGAAATATAAAATGCAGCCAATCACTACATAATATGCAACTGACTAGGTATTTTCTTTGTAGCATCTATTTTTGGCTATAATCCTGAAAGGGTGCAACTGATATATATCATATTCCCTTCTGCAGCAGAAAGTGGATAATAATTGATATATTTACCAAATTATTTATCAAAGAAATGCATTTAATTCTCCCCAAAATGTAAAAACGTATAATATCATCAAGATATCTTTGAATTGAGCTAGTATTAACCGTAAGCTTTGGTGAATGTTACTTGTATGCATTAAGTTTGCTTGGAAGTACTGCTACTAAATCTACATATCCTTCTCATAGAGACTTGTGGTTGTGATATTTGCTGGTACACTGCTCTCAATTTCACAAAATAACTTTTAGGTAACAGTTGGTCTTCAGAAACATAGATGTCCTCTCATCCATTTCTTCACACCATCTCTTGTCTTAATACATTTGTAAATATGGGATGTGAAAATGCTAATGTATTTAGAACTCTTTTATTGAAGGAGGGGTGTTTGCTGGATATTAGCAGTCACATTCTTTATTCTCCACTTCCATGCAAAATACCGTTACCTGGATTTGAAGGATATCGCCTCTGTGTTTCGGGGTATGGCATGAAAGAAAAACAGCTGTTGAGAAATTTGTGCTATGTTCTGGGGGTGAAGTATGCTGAGAAACTTACAAAGAAAGCGACTCATTTATTAAGTAAATTTGCTTATGGTGATAAGTATGAGGCTGCTTGTAGATGGGGAATACATGTAGTTACAGCTGACTGGATATATGAATCTGCCAAGCAGGTTACTGCAGCATCTTTATTTCCCTTTTCCTCAATTTGTTTTCTGTTACACCTCAGTTTTCTAACTCAGTTCTGTTCGTACTAATTCAGAATAAAGTTGTTGATGTGAAAGGATTTTTCCCTAAAGAGCCTACTTCTCAAGACAGGCAAGAAGGATCTTATTTTATGAGCCAATATCCTGCTCCTTCTGATAGGGTTACATCTGTAGATGACGTCTCTCAATGCCCGAGTCAGCTACAAGATCTGAGAAATGTGCATACCACTGATTCCTTGGTGATGGAAAGAGATGAGGATATTTATTCTAGTAGTAATAAGAGGGCAAGATTATTAAGAAATGATAGTATAAAGCATTCTTCTTGTGATGCCACCATTGACAATTTTGTCAATAGGACGAATCATGAAGAAAACAATGTGTCTGAAAATAATATTGCTGCGGTTATAGAGGATTTGTTGGAGCAAACAAACAAGGTAAATTTGTTGTGATCTCTCATTTTTCTTGTAAAAAGGCTACATGTCTGCTCTTGTTCTGAATGGCATTTCTGATTAGATTCAAGATCTGAAGTCACAGGAAACATGTGGTAGCCATGAAAGTGTATCCTTGTAATTTTTCAAATTCAAACTTCTTTAAGTGCAACTATTGCCCTGAAATTTGTCCTTGACTACGAGCAGTTTTTGTCATCTAATCCGACAATGCTTGGTCAAAGACATGCTGCTTCCCCTTCCGAACTAGGACCACCAAAGCAATGGATTGACAGGTATCTTGCTGTTTCTTTTTGTCTGGTAACAACTACGAAGCTTGTGGTTCTCATCTCAGTCAAATTACGAATTGCAAATTTATCTACAATTTTGGTGGAATATCTCGACTACTTGAGAGCAAAACCAAGAATCCGAGTAATGTAACTGTAGCACCAAAAAATGAGCATCATTGATCATTTCAACCTTTGTGGCTAACCTGTTCTGGAAACCGAACACATATACAGATTATAATTCTCTAGTTCGTGAAAGTTGAAAGGTGTAGGCTTGCATGGTAATCTGGGGACTGACCAGGGCTTTTCTGGGCCTACTAGTACCTAAGTTATTCACTCACTGCCTATTTTAGATACCCTGTGATAAGAGATATGATTCATTTTTGTACTTGTTTGGTTTATCCCTGTTATGTACGTGAATGATTGACGTTTTAATACATGTCTAGCCGTCTTCTTTCAATTAAATTGGTCGATTCTCTCTTTTTTCAGGTTAGACGAAAGGGATGATAATCCCACTGATGATGCTGGACCAAGGGAATCTTATGATGGTTTTAGTGAAACACAGACAGATTCTCAGGTGATCTCTGGTTTTTTCTTACCAACTTGAATTGATCCTTTTTTCGTAATTGGCTTGTACAGTCTTCAAGATTGGAGAAGTTAGGGTTGGCATTCATGTTGAATCAAAAGTATCAAGTATTTTTATATGTTCTGTATGCTGATTGCTGATACATGCCTGCAGGTGGTTGGTTATGAAGAAGATCTATCTGGTAGGCAAATGATTATTGATAGAGTGAGAACGAGGAGTAGCATGCCTGAGTCCTAGTATGTGTGTGTGTGTGTGTGTCTATTCAAACTCAAAGCTTACTGATGATTGATGAGCAGCAAGTTGATATAGTCAGAGCCAATACCAGCACAAAAGATGAGTAGCATCATCAACAACAATTGTGTAAGTGTTCAAAGAAAAAGTCCTTCAATGAGTCGATGGTAAATTGTCGTCACTCTTTGCTCGAATAATAATTTTCAAGGTTTGCAATTTTCAAAGTGATGTGCATTTATCATCCTGTTAGATTTCTGTTGAGAATAACAAGTACAAGGCCAACTGCAAGTCTGCATTCTTCTCACATTATTATGGTCTTTCATAGATTATTATTATTATTATTATTATTATTATTATTATGGAGTTGGTAGGAGGACAATGGGGATTGAATCTTAAATCTTTCAGCTACCACAAGGTTTTCAATGCTTGAATGTCTCCAAAAGAATTTATCTTTTTTAAATATTTTTTTCGAAGTGTATATAATGATGCTGTTCTGAAGACATGAAATATCCAAAATTTTCACATAATTTAAGCAAAAATGACGTGATTTCTCGACACTAGAATATGGCCTAAAGTTAATTATTACTGTTATTTTACTAAAATTATCATATTTTTTTTATGGAATAAAATTGTCACCAAATCATATTATTAGGGATAAAAGGATATTTATCCTTCATAATTTGATACACAACCTTTGACATGGACAACTACGTCGTAATTTTAACCCCAAACAACAAGAATGATTTAGAAACTTTTAGTCTACAGTAAAATTCAGAACAAAATTTTGAGTTTGGAGAAAAAAAAACTAGATGAGGAATTTCCTCATCAGCAGTTGCTTCCCATCTGCATCACACCTTCCTATTCACACTTCCATCTCCATTGCCTAATCTCATTGCTCAGTCAGACCGAAATCACACCACAAAATAAAATAAAGAACTTTTTCCATGAATAGTAAATCGTCCTAAAAGAAGTTATTCAAAGACTTGCTATTCTCACATTAAACCAAGACGAGCTTTTACAACTTCTAATTCAAACAAGTAATAATTTCAATCCGAGCTGCAATAACGGCGCAGCTTGCAATTATTCGATTGTTCTAAAATAAGTTGTTCAAAGACTTACAATTATTTTCAGCATTCGAATCGCCCAGAAAGGCGTCATGCATCTACAATAATTCGATTTGTGATCTAAAAGATTTAAATTGCATAACTCAAAGGGTTATGCGCGATGCAGTCATTTCTCATTATCCAACCATGTCCATCTAAACAGTACAACACACTCTCTCTCTACACGGCCATTCTCATATACTGTATAAAGCAACACGAACCAAGCTTTCTCGATAGCAATAATATTTAAACAACTCAAAACTCAATGAACAACAATGAACAACAAAACTTTCGTACATCTTCCGTGGCTGCTGTAGAAGTAACCCGTATCGTCTCCCAAGAGTGAACATTGGCAGCATATCTGAGGTTCACCCGTTACCCAGGTCTAGCAAGGAGACTGATTTAGATGTATCTTTAAGCAATCACCTTTTCACGACATTCTCCAATAAGAGCTCCTGTTGTTTCTATAATTGCTTGTAGAAGAGAACATAAGCCTGGTCGTGCAAAACTTTGTTCGTGCCGATGGCCGTAACAGATGCATCATCAAAACGCAGCCACCGGCCATTAGGGTAACGGACATCAGCAGTATAGTGCCCTTTCGATGCTTCCCTCCCATGATGTGTTACTGTGGCGACGAGTTCATACCTCCGGCCCTGCATATATAAATGATATGATCACTCTTGAAGTTCACTTTTTAGATTGCCTTTTCATGCAGTCGGTTTAAGTATACATGTTACTGAAGAAAGAATGCATTGAAAAATGAAAAGGTTGCATAATCATCACCTCCTAAAATAGATTTTTGGAAATTTGAAGTATACTGTTCAAAGCAGATATAACAAAAGAGGTAACATGCAGAGGGAATCATATACTATTAAACGAGAGTATCTATCATGTTTAAAAGTTAAATTTTCCCAATCGAAATATCCCTTGCATAAAATTTATGTACAATAATAAAGATTGAAGATTCCTAAAATGTCTTTGGTCATGAATCATGTAGCAGCACTATTTATCTTGTAGCTTAGGTGATGGTGGAAATTAATTGGTAGAATAAGACAAATCTGACTGTTTACCCCAATTTTTCTTAGTAACATTTCTGATTGTTTAATTAAAAATGCCAACTGATCACCAATCATTCTAATACACTTAATATCTCATGGATGGAAAACCATAATCAAACATTCAACCAATAATCAAGATGTGGTCTCACAATTTTTCTTATTTCAACTCGATGATCACAATTACCACTGAAAGGAAGCATGTGAAGGACTCAGAGAAATGTTACCTCCACATTAGAGGAAACAAGCAGATCACGGCTCAATGCAAGTTCAAGAGGGAAACGTACAGCCTTGTGCAATTTAGTGCTACCATGGGTGCCATAGCCAAAACGCTTCAGATGTAGGATCATAATCTTTCGAAGTGTTTGTATGTTGATAGACTTCCTGGCAGCAACGACCCCAACCTGAGATTTCATGATACATTGTCACCATCACTAGTAAATATTCCCATAACAAAACCCTTACACATAGTGTACATAAAGCAAGAGGAATGCTTTCTAGCTAAAATCAATCACATAAACCAAAAGGTAAACCATGTAAACTGAGGTAGATGAATATAGTATATACAGTGCAACTCAAAGAACACCCTAACACTATGAGTGCACACCTTAAAGAAAGCATACATTAGCATAATATGCGATACACATGGAAATTAAATTTTTCAACAAGAACTCTTCGATAGAGAAGTAGGCACTTAATAACATCAACCTGGCCGGAATAGATTAGCTCAACAGGCTAATAAAGTGCCAAAAGTAAATAAAAATATATAAAAGCATTAAGCATTCATCACATTAATAGGATATAGCAAGTTAACTTACTTTTCCTGCTGTTGATGCCCGGTACTCGTCAAGTGTTTCTGGGGCAGAAAATGACTGAAGAGCACATTCAATAGTAGATTCACCAGAGATATCTAGATGGAGTAGAAAAAATGGCTGAATAGTGGCAGAAGCCCTGTTGCCTGTCCGTAACAAGCGTAATATTCTCAATCAGAATGATAAAAAATGTAATCCCAATGGTTAACCAAAAAAGATTACTGTTTGAGATGAACAACTGATTAAAAACAAAAAGGATCAGGCCCTAGACAAACAAAATTGGATCACTCATCGAACTATGCAAAACCAATCCTACACACATACACAGAAAATATGGACATGCCAAATTCTGTTCTTATGTTAGACATGCAGTTCTCGTGGTTCTAATGACTCGACAAAACAGTATGGGGATAAAAGAAATAAGCTGTTGTATCAAATATTATGATGTTATAGCTACTAGTATATCAGTAGACATCAGTAATATTTGATAAAAGTACCACAGCAAAATGGACAAATCTGCAGATTCAGTTTATCTAAGATGGTGGACTAAACCACTATCCAACTTGATTTCAACATTATAATGCAAAACAAACCATTCAGAAATACATGACACGAGCAAGTTCTTGCTTTTAAACATGATTGATGAGTATCATGCTCCTCTCATTTCACAGGCTCCAACATTCAAACGAGGCAGCAGATTTCAGATTCTACATAAAACTTCCACTGATACTTTCAATTTTTGGCCTCCTAGACAATGAAATACATAAGATGGCTGAACCCAACCAACCAAACCAAACAAACATAATACTCCCTCCGTCCCCCAATTTCATTCTTGGGAATCTTCGGCGTTGAGTGTATTGTGAGTGGAGTAAGGGTCCTGCATTAATTAAATAAGTGGTGGGTCATGGATGGTAAAATATATAAATAAGTGGTGGTGTTGAGAGTAATAAGTAGGCATAGTAGTGACCCATGATCCATTGGTGGTAAATGTGTAAATAAATGATGTTGTTGAGGGTATTATGGGATAGTTTCCATAAATAGAATAAGAAGAAGTTTGAGAGATGTACCAAAAAGAAAAACTAGGAAGAAAAGTGGGGGAGGAAAGGAGTATAATAGATATGGCACATGTTTTGTATTTCAGAGTTCGAGAAAATACTATTTTTGAATCCTCCCCATCCTTTCTGCAGATCCTACCAATAACTACTAGCAACTGGAACACCTTTCACTAATTCTTATGTGACTAACAGCCTTCTTTGTGCCTCATTTGGAAAGCAAAGGACATAACCAATATGTCAAAAAAGACATGCTTTGGTGCATGCCTCCGATCACCAAACAGATTAATTTACCATCAGAATAGATCTGATTAGAAGTACTTAAAAGCCTGCAACTCATACATCTGCACTTTCTTCCATATCTATAATACTTTGTTCCTCTTCCACTTCTCAAAACAAAATATTAAAGGAGCAGCTAGAGCTAATAACTATGGCATATATGAAATGTTTAGACCCATAATTCCATATAATTCTACATCTTGCAGCCCTACTTATCATTAAGGTCTTCGGACTTCCATATCCAATCACCAAATTCCCAAGGAATGGAATTTGACAAGCCTTCAAAGATGTGAATCCTACAGATCCTAGATGGTCTCCTACCTTGATATGTGCGTGAAATACCAATTAGCTTATACACTTGTAGCTCACATGCAGACATCACTTACAAACATTCAAAAGGGATGATGAAGGACACGATGCATGCATGGCTTACACTCAGTTAGAAGTAAGCTGTAAATAACAAAATTAAAACAATTGAGGCATATTATAACAATTACTAAGAATTACATAAAACGTGGCCAGAGAAGATGAATTCAGGACAAGATTCTTTTCATCAAATCAATACATCAAAATCAAACAAACAATCAATTTTATTACATGATTGTGAGGTCCTTTCTTATATATTTATCTTGAATATATATCCAAATACTGTTTTGCTCTCAGCAAACTGAGGCCACCAGATGGCTCGTAACTACACCAAATAAGAGTCAAATAACATGCATCCCAGTCTGATGAACTTTCGTAGATTGACTGAATTCCAGGGTGCTTCATTGTGATAATTTTGTTCAGAGAAAAACATTATTCCGGTGAAGCGATACTAATAACAATGCAGCAAGTGAGGCACTTGCCACTCAATAATCATTATTCAATTACATCGCATGGTAACAAGCAAAAAGTATAAGCATGAATGTGCATACTAGTTATCTTCATGTAACTCACCTTTTGCCTTCACAACACTCTTCAGCTCTCCACCAAAAATTGAACTGAGCTCAGAAGGAACGAAACTCTGTGTTCTTGTCACTGCAGATTTATTCTTTGGGCCAACTGTCTCCCACTCGTCATCATCTGATGTGGAGACCAGAGTTGGATTCCTTCCATCCAAGTGGGACTTCCCTCCAAGCTTCAGCAATTCATCATGCATTTGATCCAATATAAAGCTTAAAAACTCTTGTGCATCCTCTTGCCTGAGAAGGAAGATAGGTAAATCAAGTTATATAGAAGTAGAGTAGGAAGGTCCCAGCTGCATAAAATAGCGTATGGCATACCATCTTTCATCTATAACTAATGCAAATGCAAGCATATAAATCTATACATTTAAGCAAAAATTACTAGATGACTATACGCTTTGAAAAAAAAAGTTTATGAGCATAAGAATACTTCACTATGGAATTTTATGCGGTAACATCTTGACACACATCATAACATAAAAATCAACTCTTTGAGAAAAAATCATCCTAAATAGGAAACACAAGAAGAATGAGATAGAGAAACAGACCTAGGCCTGCCTGATGTACTACAAGATACATCAGGTGTAAATTTTCTCAATACCACTTCAAACATTGTAGGGTTAAAAGGCCTGCCAGCTTCAATTTGAACGCTATCTTTCTTCTTAATGTTTGTTCCACCAACCACGTCAAATTCACCAATGAACTCGGAAAATGCAGTTAATGTTGGATATCCAACCTAAGAATAGAAGTTAAAGCTTCTTAATGATTGAACTACTGAAAACATCGACTTGCCATTGCTATATTATAAAATAAGTTTTGCCATTTAAAACAGCAAACCTTTGGAATGTTCTGCTTTCTCAGTCCCAGTAAAAGCTGAACAAATGGAGAACAGGCCAAAAGAGCTTGCAACGTTGCATTCAGGAAACACAAATTCCCAGAGTTGATCAGGCCTTGAGGTTTTATACCCTGAACATCTAAAACAGGAGCATCTGTCTTCAGATGAGCCTCCTCATGATGAGTTTCCACGGCAGCATCATTTATGGTACCATTCAACTTTATTCCTTCATATTCCCGAATTTCTGGGACAAGTTTACCATCTATCTCTTCATTATCATCTGATACTTGTAAAGCTCGAAACTTACTGCCACCAACTACTTCATTTCCATTAGTAGATTTTTTTAACATTCCCATTCTCTGACGGAATAGGCAAAGTTTCAGTAGCTGATTTCTGAATGAATTGTTGGTTGCCCTTCTGGATGGTATAGGGGTGTTTATCTCCAGGTCCACTAGAAAAAACAACCTGTTTTTCAGGTATAAAACTACCAAACATTAATCCCAGATTTGGGATATTGACTGGTGATTCTTTCCTTTCTTCAGGTTTTTGGGCATTGGAAGGTTTTTGATTCAGCAAAGAACGGGTTTCATCCTCAGAAAATGATCCAAAAAGCAATACCTGCACAAGCAAGTAGCACAAACAGGGTTATTAGGTGCAGAAAAGGCCAAATGATAAAAACTAATGGTCCTAAACTCTAGGCACAAAGCAAAATAAATATATATTCATAAGTATATAAATTAATATATATATACATATACATCAAATACATCAATATGGAGTCAAGTCTATATTCTAAATAAAACTGTTTTACATTTGAATTGCAGCGAACATGATGCAGATAAAACCGAGTGAAGTGGGACATATACAAAAAAATGTTTAATTATTGCCTTCATACCATTCTTGCACTAAATTACCGGCATATACCTCTCTCAATCTAATATAATTAATATTTTTACAATTGACAAAGCTCTTCACGTTATTTTACATATCTGAATGACAATATCAGACCGACATCTGAATTCGGGAAACCACTGTTCAAGCTATTATTTGGAGAACCAAAAGGAAGCCATTCAGTTTTCCAATATTAACCACCAAGCTTCATCGTGCATACTCACACATAAATGTTCAACATCCCATTTGCATTCAAGATATTTTGCAACTTCATCAGTTTCAAGTACAAAACTTGTAATATCACTACTATATTTCCAGCTGGTGCAGCCCCCATTACAACAAGATGAATAAAAGAGGCGTATGCAGCCCCATTCAGAATAAGACTCCGTCGAACTGAACTAAGTCTACCCTGTAGGTAATAGTCTTCACCTTCGTAGTCCAATCAAGGAAAAAAGGGATCTTTCTAACAAAATCCTACTTCGTGCCCAAAAAAGTAGAGAACCAACAAATCAAAATTCTAATTTTATCCATCAAAATTAAGCTAACTGGATAGCTAAAAAAGTCGATAACCATATGCTCAAGATAACATTCGGCAAAAAGGTCAGCAGCACCAATTAAAGAGTAATGAAGAACCCACATCAAACCACTCAGAATTGTAACACATATTTAAGCAAAGTTTGGTCTCTGAACTCGAAAAAACTGGAAAAATAAGACCTTTGAAGGATTCCCCATGTTGGGAAGCAATTAATCCAGGAATCTAGCAACACTTGGGATAAAGATTGTGTTATATGAAATAAAGAAGAAAACGTTTGGGATATCTGCTGAAAAGAATTAAGGATTTATGAGGGAATTTATTTTCAGAGGTGAGAGGGATGGGAGCGAAGATTGAAGAAGACATGTGAGATATATATAAGTTTGCACCTCGAGAAGAAGCATCGACCTAATGCAACACAAATTCTATTTTGTTTGGGAGATTGAGGGATTTTGATCTTCTGTTGCTTTCTATATGCAGTTGAGGTTTAGGTTTTTCATTGTAGAGGGGTGCCGTGCGCGTGTATATGTTGTGTGTCTGAATATATATATATATATATATATATATATATATATATATATATATACGTATTAAATACAGATTACAGCAAAAATTAAAATTATTCTTAATTCTCTCGCTTTTGTGTACTCGTTAAAAAAAATAAACCAAATCGAACCCATCGATCAGTTTTTATTATGAAAAAATACTTAAATTTCAAGGTGAAAATCAGTTTGGAAAGAACTTACCCAAATTCGTATACAAATATCATACTATATTATATCAACACTTATGAATAATAAGTGTAACTATATATAATAAATTATATATTTTTTATTTCAAAAAATACAATTATAGAAATTAGTAATTTCTAGGGGTATAAAAAAATCAAATGAGGTGAACTCATGTGAGAACTTTGCCGATGTGGATTTTGACAAAATTTTCAATAATAAATGACATTTTTCTTTAAAATAATGAACATTGTCTAATTAAAAAGTATAAATAAAATATATTTTTTTTTTAATGATTGACAAATTTAATATGATTGCACATCTCCTTGTCATTCACAATCCACTCTATCAAGAGAAATTATACTTCTGGGCTTGTTTGATAGACATGTTAAGATATGTCAAGATAGATAAGAAATAAGATATGTATTATAGATTATGTGAGATTGGTATCATATCTTGTTGTTTGATAAATAAGATAAAACTATAAAATCAAATAAAGAATGAATCAAAGACTCAACACTCGCAAGGTAGTGCGAAGCGTATGGAAAAATATGAAAATGTTAATGGGGTTTTGATGATGTCGATATGAGTTGCGTTGTTTTGTGCGGCGCTGTTTCTCCTCTTATTTTCCTCTTCACTTTTATGCTTTCTGTTTTGTGTGTCTGCTACCCTTTTGAGAAACGATTATTAGGCCACACCCATTATCAAACAATACCTGAAAACAGATCGTGCGAACATTCTCTGTGAACGATGGCCAAACTTGTTTGAGGGTAGCATTGTCTTTCCATCCTCATATCTATATAACTGTTCAACTTTGATTACATAACTTGTGCATTAGAGCAGTTACTTCTACATAAGAGGAATAGGAAAATTAAAACGGGCCTTTCAATTAAAGCGGGCCTACGAAATAACAATCTAGTATATCAAACAAACATATAAGGACGATATCTCTATCTCTAACTTATCTACCAAACATGGCCTAATCTAGGAATAAATTATCCATCAAAACAAAATTCTAATTTTTGAATAAAAATAAGATAGACTTTTGATTATTCATAAAGATAAGATAGTTCTCCAAAACAACTTCTTGATTATTTCATAACTCTAAATTTGTAGATCCAATCATTCCCTTCTAGAATTATGATTTATGCTCAAACAAGTAAAGTTTATGGCTGAGTTCATTCAGCTAGGTAACTTTATTTATGAATATTTCGAGATGTTTTAAGATAATTGTTATATTTTGTAATATAGATGTCGATTGAAGTGACCATAAGTGTTAGATTTTGCAAAAGACAACTGTGACCGATTGGAATTGATAGTGGTAGGGGTTTCAGTCTTTTATCACTTTTGCTTGGTGTTATATGATTTGCTTGTTTGAATTCATTGTTGCTTCCTCGTTGGATGTTTAATTTTATTTGGAACTTGAGTGATTATTATCTCAAAAAGATAAATATTATAGTTAGGTGCTTGATCCAACCGGTTGAGGAATATATTATTTATTAGTGTGTAGAATGACTCGAGTAATTCATTTAGATGCCAAGGTGTTTTGATAACTTTTGGCTTATTGAGAGTTAAATGGCAGAGAAGTTGAGATTAGTTACTTCTATCATGATAGACAAGCTTTCTTTGGTATATTTTATGGTATTTTTAATTTTAGGAGGTTAGTGTTCTATGATCTATCAATTCTTATCTATCTGTTGGATAGAAAGTATATAAAAAAGGACAAGTTTAGAATAATACATCTTCGAAAAGAGTCATGACATAGTTCAAATTTTGTGAGTGCAACTCCTCATAAATTCAAAAAGTTGTTGACACAACCTCTGGCATGAATCTTGACCTTCCGGATAGATTCGATCATTAACCTAAAATTTAACAATTTAAGTATTGAATTCTGATTTTTTTAAGATCAAAACGTATTAAGAAAGTGTTAAAACGTACAATTTTCCCAAAGAAAGTTTGAAATAGAATAACCAAACGACTCCCATTTCAATGTTGCTGGTTCTTGCCCTCACGTAATATGCAAATTTCCCTTGGAAGGGGCTTTACCTCAAAATGGCGCCACCAGCTCCGCCAGCGCCGCTCACCAAACCCTACTTCTTCTACGGCCACCGCAAACCCTCTCAGAACCGCCCCACCGTCCGCGGCGGTTTATTCTCCAACCGCGAAACTCTGAACCCGAAGAAGTTGAGCCGCCCCTCCGGCGCTGGCAACGAACCATTCGACCTCCAGAAATGGGACCCAGAAGATAAAGCAAATCAAATACCCCCGTACGTGATAGACCCATCTGAAAGATTCTTCATTTTGGCGAAGAACTTGTCTCCCATTGCCAGATACATTGTAGATGCTTTCAGAAAGCACAAGCAGTGGAGCCCAGAGCTGGTGGCGGAGCTTAATCGGCTGCGCCGCGTGACGCCGAAGCTGGTGACGGAGGTTCTGAAGTTTCCTAATGTTGATCCTAGGCTCTCGTCCAAGTTTTTTAGCTGGGCTGGTATGTCTTTTAAGTGACTGATTCGAGTTTTATTAGTGTGGTGATGTCAAAGCTAATTACTTATTTATGGCGGTCGGGGAAATATGATTGTTGTACCGGTGGATAATAGATCTCATGAAAGGTGTTGGTGCTAGGTCTGTGGAATTTGTAATTTCGATTTAGTGTTGAATGTAATGATAGTGACTTATTGATAATAGGGTTCTTGAATAATAGATTTGGTGCATGATCATGGTTTTATAATCCATAACTGGGTAAATGAAATTTGGTGCTTGCTTCTCAGCTTGTGCCAACAAACTTTTTATCTTTGTTCATTTACTAAAAATCTATAAAGAGAAACTGGAAGGAAGAAGACGGTGTATTTTATTAGGGTGGATGCTTACTGCTCATGGTTATGATGAGTGTTAGTCATACTTCTGGGCTGTATTTATAATTTATTGTCTGTCTTGTTCTTTATGTAAATTGACCGAATAACACAAGTGAATTAAGGTTGAAATGACCAGTTATGGCATAATTTGTTGTGCTTGACAGAGGAGGAAAGAGATAGATGGATATTTGTCTCTTGTTGTTGTGTTAAGGAGAATGAAAATCTCTTATTTCATGCACTTTTATTTGCCTAGTCCTGGGAAAATGGTGGGTTTTTGTTGATGCTGGTGTTTCTTTTTATAATTTAATGCATGTAATAACCAATGTTGAAATCAACTTTTTTTCTCCAAAAAGTGGAAAAGACTAGCAAGCAAATGTCGGGAAGCACTGCTCTTCCACATGTTTTAATTAATAAAGCATAGTGTTTCCGGACATTTTATTGGGTTCTGTGATGCATTTGCTTATTCTTTGATGGCAGGCAAGCAGAAGGGCTATAGGCATGATTTCGCCTGTTACAATGCTTTTGCTTACTTTCTGAATCGGGCAAATCACTTTCGGGCCGCTGATCAGGTGCCTGAATTGATGCATATGCAAGGGAAGCCACCTACTGAGAAACAATTTGAAATCTTGATTCGGATGCATGCTGATGCTAAAAGGGGTTTGAGGGTACACTATGTGTATGAGAAAATGAAAAAATTTGGTGTGAAACCACGAGTATTTTTGTATAACAGAATTATGGATGCATTAGTTAAGACTGGCCATTTAGATTTAGCCATGTCAGTTTATATTGACTTCAAGGAGGATGGTTTGGTGGAGGAAAATATGACTTACATGATTTTGGTTAAAGGTTTATGTAAAGCCGGACGGATGGATGAAGTGTTTAGCCTTCTATATAAGATGAGGAAGAATCTGGCCAAGCCAGACGTGTTTGCTTACACAGCTATGGTAAAGGTGTTGATCTCAGAAGGAAATTTGGATGGCTGTTTAATGGTGTGGGAGGAGATGCTAAAGGATCGTATCGATCCAGATGTTATGGCTTATACAACTTTGGTCATGGCGCTTTGTAAAGGCAACCGCGTTGACAAGGGTTATGAATTGTTTAAGGAGATGAAAGAGAGAAATTATTTGATAGACAGGGCAGTTTATGGATCTCTCATTGAAGCATATGTTGTGGATGAGAGGGTGGGTTTAGCTTGTGGATTGCTCAAAGACTTACTGGAATCAGGGTACAGGGCAGATTTGGCAATATATAACTCCCTTATAAAAGGCTTTTGTACTGCAAAAAAGGTTGACAGAGCTTATAAGCTTTTCCATGTGACAGTTCGAGAAGATCTCCAACCAGAGTTTGATACTGTTAATCCCATCTTAGTGTCTTATGCAGAGTCGAAACAAATGAAAGAATTCTGTAAATTGCTTGAGCAAATGCAGAAATTGGGGCTTTCTGTCACTGAGGATCTAGTCAGATTCTTTTCTGGCTTGGTAGAGAGGGACAACGGTGTCGTGGTGGCTTTGGAAGTGTTTGAGCACTTGAAAATGCACAAGTATCTTAGTGTTCCGGTTTACAATATACTTATGGAGGCCCTTCTCAAGAATGGTGAGGAAAAGAAGGCATTGGCACTCTTCCATGAACTTGACTTGGCACCCGACCCATCGACTTACAGTAATGCAATTTTATGTTTTGTTGAAGTCGGAGATGTAAAAGAGGCTTGCGTTTGGTACAATAAGATGGTAGAAATGTCATTAGTTCCTTCGCTTGCTGCTTATTGTTCTCTTGTAAAAGGCCTCTCCAAAATGGGAGAGTTAGATGCTGCTATGATGCTTATTCGTGACTGCTTGGCCAATGTTGAAAGTGGTCCATTGGAATTCAAGTACACTCTCACAATTATCCACGTTTGCAAGTCAAATGATGCCACAAAGGTGATTCAAGTTGTAAATGAAATGGTTGAACAAGGTTGTCCTCCAAACCCTGTTACATGCGCTGCTATTATTTATGGTATGTGCAAGCACGGAACGATGGAAGAGGCAAGGAGAGTCTTGTCAATCATGAGAGATTCCAAATTTCTTAGTGAAGCTGATGTAATAGTCTATGATGAGATGCTTGGAGACCACATGAAGAAGACGACTGCTGGTTTACTATTGTCTGGAATAAGATTCTTCGGTCTGGAGTCAAAATTGAAGTCAAAGGGCTGTTCGCTCGTGCCTAGTTGAACACACGAAAAGAGGTATGTTTACACCTACCAAGCAGTCTTGAGTTGACCCTCTATGCCAGGACTTCTTCTGGTGGATGATGTCTCGAAGAATGCTTGAAATAGCATTGACTATTTCACAATCATCACAAATGCTTAAGTTTATGGCAAATAGCTTCCTCTATAGTATTTGGATTACGAAATTTACATCCATGACAATGGGCGTTCGTCTCCAGCTACATCAGTGCCCTGGACCCACCCTGGTAGGTGTCTAAAGCTTTGACTTGCTCTTTAGTTGGTAAAAGCTAATCAGAAATGAGTGAGTGAAAAAGTTCACATATATTTTGACAAAGTTCTTTGATTGGCATATGCCAATCCCTCTAGGTGACTAGAACCCTCGACCTACTGATTGGAGGAGAATCGTCTTACCAACTGATTATTTTTACTTCCTGGGTAAGTGGTGTCCTAGACAGGTAGGAGCGAGTTTGTTCAATTGGTTGAGTTGAGAGTCTACTTGTTGCCATCTGCTATTTTGTCAACTTGTTCCTTCCCAAAATATCGTATATATCTTGATTATGAGACCACAGAAATGGTGCCATACAATGTCTTTTTTTTTGTTCTTATGAATGTAAATAAGCTTATAGAGGTGTTTTGGGCATATTTTCCCAACACATTTCCTCATTTTATTGAGGACATGAATGTGAATGTAATAGGTAAATGCGTGAGATCACTTTGGTCATTCTTCATTTCGTAACCAAATTTTTTGAAAATCTATGTTGTAGGGAACGCTCAACAGTTGACTTTGTTGTTCTTAAAGGAATAGCAGCTTTAACTTTGTTTATTACCTGCTGTATATGTTGAAAACTGTCGAAGGATCAATTATCTAATTACTTTAATAATGTCCTCACAGAATTTAGTTTATATATTATGCGAACGACATTCAAGCAATACAAGCTGTGACCTTTGAGAGTGCTGATTTTTCTCATCCCATATGATTCAAACTGCAAAATTGTGATATAATAATGATGCTTTTGTGCTGAGACTAGAGGTATAATCGAACTGAGTCTAATATTGTCATGCTCTAGGTTGTTTGTGTTTATCAACAAGCTGACCCGAGCCTCTTCTTCTTTTATTAAATATGTCGGGGTTCACAAGCATAATTGAACTACTTTTAAATTTAGATTAATGTTCAAAATTAATTATTTTTATTGACAATGACAGAATAGAATAATTATTTTCTTATAACAAGTAAAATTAATTATAGGCATAATACAATTCTTACCAACTATAATTTCAAACTAAATGATTTTAACATGTTTGTTCATAAATTAACAAACGGAATATTATCAAGCTCAAACATGATTCGTTTAGCTAACAAGTTTCACTATTCGAACTCGAACAATCTTTTACCGAGCCAAGATCCCAATAACTTTTGAGTAGCTTTTTTTATTTTCCTTTTTTTCCCTCATTTATAGTACCAGCGTAACTAATATCTTCGTTTGGCAAGAGTCTTATTGAACTATGTTTTGCACATGACTAAGTTTGTTTTCCAATCTGATATTTTACACTGGTCAAGTTTGCTTCTCTTTATAATAGCTGCATAAGTTGCATGGACATTTGTAATTTTCTTTTCTGTAATTTTTTCCCTCCCAACATACCATACAATACATACATTAATTAAAAGACAAAAGATACAAACAAATAAGAGCTATAACAAGAACACACAGATTCACAGCTCTATCCAACTCCCACAACCTACCTACTGTATAGACGACGGCTCTACTTGTCGTTTGGGGCGATTGCGTCTGCGAACTGGCATTGCTTCCTCCTCTTTGTTAGAAACGGAGACTTCATCTTCCTTCTCCTCACCTTCTTCTGCTTCCAGTATTGCTTGGTTTACTGCAAGCTAGACCATCACAACAACACAAGTTATCAAACTCAATTTCTCTCAATATGATGGTGAATAAGTTTCTAAAAGGGTGTTTCGCTAAACTTAAGGACTTATAAGTTCCAACAATCCAACAATTTATAAGATGTAATGTTTCAAGAGTTTATAAATTATAAAAGTGATTAGATAATTGACCTGATAAGCTAGAAATAGAATCATAAGTTAGAAAAAGAAAATTGAAGATATATAAAGTTTATAGGATATATGTTGGAAATAATAAATCATAGTAAGGTTATTTTGATAAATTCATTATTGCTTAAGCTTATAAAATAATAAATTGGGACTGAAAAACTTATTCTTTGAAAAGTTTATAAGTTAATTTTTGTTTCACATCTTGTAAGTTGTTTAAGAACTTAATTTGTCAAACACTTTTTAAGAGCTTATAAATTATTTTGAAAAACTTATAAAATTATCCACGCATCTTCTAAGTATGATAGTTTGTAGAGTATTTTGTTTCCTACACTTTGTTTTTTTCCATTTAACTCCTGATATCCCTAGAAGGATGAATCAGGCAATTAAGTTTAGACTAGAGGGATCATACGACTCAGAAGAACAAAATACGTTTGAATTTATCAAGTGTTAATCTAAAGGTTGTTTAAGGATTTTGACTAGGCTTATAAACTCTTAAGAAATGTTTGGTAAAATAAACTACCAAACAAACTATATATTATGAAAATATTATTTCTCTTCAATTTTCTCTCCTTAACTCATAAATTCAATTATCTAAATACTTTGATAATTTATAAATTTAAAAGTATCTAATAAGTTGCTGGGGTGAAATACCCTCTTAGACATTGGTGAATCTCTCTCTCTCCCTTCCACATACTCACAAGAAACTAATCATGCAAGAATCTTGGATAAGCAATGAACCATAATAGATCCTAGAGAATCCAAAGGCCACTAATCATCAAACTAGTTTGTTTCCTATCTTAATTGCAAAAAAAACATGAAAAAAACAACATTCTCTATCCACAAAACAGCTATTCTTAATTAGAATCCTTCAATCAAGAAAAGCCCACAAAAATCCATCAATCAATATCAAAATCAAAAAAAAAAAGCACAAATAGGGAAGAACCGGAGAGGGTGTGAGTTGTGATTACCTCTTCGAGAAACTTCTGGTCGAGCTTGTCAGCAATTCTTATAGATGTGATAGTTGTGACCGCCAGAAGGGATAATGGGAAAATGAAGGCGAATATGTAGCTGGTGGTGCTTGGTCCCGCGCGTGTCACCACCGAAATGCCTCTCCGACGGCCCACTCCAAAGATTTTCTGAACACCAGCGGCCGGCGGAGGGTGGTGGGTGGTAGGGATGAGACGAAGGCGAGTGGAAGAAGATAGTGAGTTGCATAACATCGTGTGAGAAATAAGATACTCTTGTTTGTGTTATCGATATGGAGAAAATTTGTTTTATTTATGACAAGAAATGGTTCGATATTTTATTTTTGTATATTGTTTTTTAAGGGTGTTTAGAAATTAGAACTAATAAATTAAAGGAAAATACATTATTTTAGTCTAATAAATCAATGATATTCTTATCAAGTCCAATAAATTGATTTTATGACAATTTTAACATATAAGTATTTTTTGACATCAAAAGCATAGTCGGCTATCGAGAAATAAAATATAGAAAGCACAAATCAAAAACCTCGTTGGAAAAGAAATTATGTGATACATGTTATTTTCGGTGCTGAAAAATCACTTATGTGTTAAAATTATCACATAATTAATTCATTAAGATATTATTGATTTATTAAGCTAAATTTGTCATAAATAAAATTTATTAGATTAAAATAATATTTTCCTAAATTAAACTAATTCGAGTCAAACTGAAAATCGTGTCCGATTATTTTCGCATATGGATGGACGATCGTGGTTTTAAATATTATAAAAATCGATTTTTTTATTTAATATTTGAGTTTATAATGAAAAATCAGAAAATATAAAAACGGCCAATTTTAGTGTTTTTATTTCTGAGAAGATTAATTTGCCTGAGCTAGGATATTCATATGGATTATTTTATATATAATCTTTTTGTACTACTACTACTAATAATAATGATAATAAATAGAAATTTAGAAAGGCGTCACGATCAATATCTTGATATTCTAAACGTAACTAAATTTCTCGAGCTGCGTGGTAGGTGGAGATTTTTAATTAAAAAGAGGGTCAGCAATTAATTAAATCTTAGAATTAAAATTTTTTCTTCCCTAAATCTACAGTCATTTTAGATGATAAGATGGGGGAGCAATAATAGACTGGATGCGAAACAGCGAAAGGAATGGGTATTGAAAATTTGAAGCTGGTGTAGATTTAACATGTGAATTATCAAATATGGATATTAACATTTCCATCTTTATCTTTTGGGGTCGATGTGTTTTTATTTTAACAAAATTAGTTCAATTTCAATAGGTAAAACGCAGAAGGTGGTTGATAATATCTTTTTTTTGGCGGAATGAAAAAGTCAGGAATCCGCTTCTTCCCTAGTTATAGGATCCTAGAATCAACTGCATCAGCTACCTTCCAATCCAACGACCTTCACCTCCTTCTATGGCGGCTCAGCTTCTGATTTTTCATCGTCTGAAACATCTTCCGCAAAGTGATCGACGTTTTAACCTTAGTAATTACGTTTTTGCATCGATGTTTAGCCCTTGGGTTTTGGATCAGGTTTTTTTTTTCAATCTGATTCTGGGTGCTCTGTTTGGAGGACATTGGAGTTAGATTATCTTCATAGTTTTTGTTGATCGGACAACGTTCGCTAGATTCATTTACAGGAGTTATTACATATTGATAATATATATGCAATCATTAACATAGATAAGAGAAAAATCATATCCATTAGATTTGAAAATCTAATGGTTATATTTAAATATGCATCTAAATTAGTTATATATATATTTCTATATATAATTATTTATTTGTATATCTACATCATAATTTGTGCATTGAATCTAAAACGTCTATATTGATTTATCAAAAATTGATATTTATCATCATGTTTACATTAAGAGAAGTGTTCTAAGACAACAAGTCCCTAAACACGAGGACAAATAATTAAAATTGGCGAGGAGAAACTGTTGAGCTGAAACTATGGAAAATGCATTATTAACTTTTAGTTTCCTAAATTGCACCAGTTGGATCAATGGTATTATGATAAAGAAAGAAACGAATTGAATCACCATAGGTAATCATCACCTACTTGTTGGTTACTTCTGATTAAAATACTCTAGTTACCATTTCCTGGATTTCATGTGTACCACAATTCTTGATGATATAATCCACGAGCGTGAAACGAGTCGGGCGACGGATTCGGATAGGAGAGGCAATGGAGTTTGGCAATGAAGATTTGGTTGATGTTTTGCTAAGGATTAAGGAAAGTGGAGAGCTGGATTTGCCAATTCGCTATAACAACATCAAATTAAGCGGTTCTATTTGTAAGTTTCTAATATTCTATCGTTTATACATAATGTAGGATATGTTATTGTCCGCGGGTGGAACCTGAACATCATCGTCAACTATTGATTGGGCAATGACAGAACTAGTAAGGCACTCAGAAGTGATGGCCAAAGCGCAAGCTGAAATAAGACAATTGATGAAGGAAAGAGGCAACGGTATCATCGAAGAAGAAGATGTTAAGAAACTGAACTACTTCAGGCTTGTTATGATCAAATCTCCATCATTCCCAGAGTTTCGAGGGAGCAATATCAAATAAGTGGCGAAACTCAATGTAGTGGTGAACGCGTGGGCGATACATAGAGATCATAAGTACTGGGCCGATCATGGAAGCTTCGTACCCGAACGGTTTGTGAATGAGGCATCACTGGATATTACAGGAAGTGATTTTCGGTCTGGGAGTGGACAAAGAATGTGCCAACTGCCCAGGAATGGCATTTGGATGGGCTAGTGCTGCGCTCCCTTTAGCTCAGCTTCTCTACAACTTCAACTGGAAACTCCCCAATGATTGAAACCTCTGGCATTACAACATCGAGGACAGAAAATCTCTTTGTTGTTGTGAACCGTCGCTCTGACTTCTCGAAAATTTTATCAACTGAAACTACACCTATTTGCAGCTTAATAATTTTAATAAGTGTATGTACGAGATAGCATACTAGTTTACACAAGTGTGTGTGTTGGCCTAGTGGTAAAGTGGTTAATGTCCGAGGCCAAAGGTCTCGGGTTCGAGTCCACCGTGACGCAGCCTTTAAAATTTCTGTATTAATTAACCCCCCAAAAAAAAAATACTAGTTTACACAAACATTATTATCCATAAGTACTTATGAGGAATCTAAAGATTTTGCTGCCTTAATCGACAAACAAATTTGGATCTCGCACAGAGTTGTGACAAAGAGTTCTAACTACTTTTGAAAGGAGCAACAATTCTCATAACCCTAAAAAAGCAGAAGGACTAAATGAAAGCTGTGTAAGGTTGACCAACTCAACCCAGACGTGTTTGACTGAACAAAGTATTTGACAAAATAAACTCCAAATAATTTATAAATTATGAAAATAAGCTCACTTAAGTTGTTCAATCCTAATTTATTTTTTCATAAACTTATAAGCAATAATCAATTAACAAAATAACCTCTCTCTAACTATGACTTTATCTCTCCGACTTACGATTCTTTCTCTAGCTTGTAAACTCAATTATACAAACACTTTGATTACTTATGAGCTCTTAAAATATTTTATAAGCTCGTGAAGTTTATAAACTCTGTAAAATAAGCTTAGTCAAATACGGTCTGAGCAATAATACAAATCAAATTACACATCGAATTAAGAGTCTAATAAAAATAAAAAGTTAACACAATCGAACGGAATAAAATGCACTATCTCTATTAGTCAAATATAATCACGGTCCGTTGAAACATTTTAATTGGTCGACACTTAGGACTAAAATTTACCGATTGAGATATATATTTTTGTTTTATTAATTATGTATTCAATACAGAAACTAACATATAAATCTAGTCATGCCAAATCTCTGGTATGTTATGTAAAATATACATTTATTGAAACCCGAGTTTCAATTTGACCAGGTTTAATATCGCAATTTAAAGATAAAATTCAATAAGAAGGCATAATATATTTATTATCACAATAGAAAAGAAATAAACAAGTAAGTGAAATCTTATTGAAAAAGGGAAGATTGCTCAAGTAGGTGTTATTTATATTAGTGGGTATGAAGTGAATGGTTTTATTTTATAGAAGTGGTACATTGTGGATCCTAGTTTTATGAGTTCGAGATTGGTTTCACGATGTGGAACACACTATTCGGTTTGTGCTGGGCGGCATGCCGAGGCGCACATGACGAGCTCGCTGCCACAAAGCGGTGCAGTGCTGTGCGTGAGAAGTGCCGCGGTGGCGCAAAAGCATGTCCCGATCATGCATCGAGTGGCGGCGGTGGGAAGATGAAGTGCGGAGATAAATCTCGGGTTTTGAGCCGAGTCGACTGCGCATCTCGATCGCGATCGGCGTCGTAGAACATGAGGCGCGAGCGAGACCACGTGTCTGCGAACACGCCGAGTGTTCGACCAGACGAGGCCTCCATTTCGCCGATGGAGGCGTCCGTCGTGCCATTGTGGACGACGATTGGAGAGGGCCTCGTGGCTCGAGTGGCTCGGCGTGTGTTCGGCGATTGACGGAGTTCTTCGGCGCAGATCTCGAGACGTAGATCTCGTACCCTATATCTCTGCACATGGGAGCTACGCCGGCTATTCGAGCATATCGGTCGAGGCGCTCGGTCTCAAAGCATGAGGAGGGGCCCAGACTAGCCACCGACGATCCGCTACACGGCGGTCGATCCGGAGGTGCCCACATTAGCCACCGACGATGCGCTTCACGGCAGTCGATCCGGAGGAGGTGCCTCACATTAGCCACCGACGATCCGCTTCACGGCGGTCGATCCAGAGGAGGGCCCAAGATTAGCCACCGACGATCGGGTCGTCGAGAGTCTAATCACGCCACCACGGAGATCGACGGCTCGAGCCGGTCGTGCTCGAGGTGATGGATCGTCGATGGTGGGGATGATCTCGCATCGGAGACCCACATGCAGCTCCGTAGAGTATGGTACCCGGGCGCGACCGCGGCCTTCGAGGTCTTTAGGCGGCGGGCCCAGATGTTTTTGTCGTGGCTAATTTGAATCAAGCGTATGTCATGACTCAAAAGCTGCTCGATCATATCACCGACCCGATTACGAGTTCACAGGCGAGGTACTTTATTACAACATTTATTCAAATTTTGTTTATATATTTATAATTCAATTAATGGTGTTCTTTTTATGTGTGTTAGATTATGGAGTTGTACACTTTGTATATACATTGGAAAATAATCAACCCACATCATCCAGCGAATGTATTATTGCCTCGGTCAATGAAGCTCGATGCATTGTAGCAACCGATTGGATTTTATGTAAGTTTGAAATGTCCTTATCCGGATGATCCCGACTAAATGTCCTTATGGAGTTTGAAATGTCCTTAAATTATTCGACTAAATTTATTCATTTATGCACAAGCGCTTTGCGTGAGTTCACCGGCTTCATCCAGATGATCCTATGGGCTTTAGGGTGGTATCAAACACCACATATCCACGATGGCAAGTACCATGACTTGTTAGCGATGGTACGAGGGAGATGCGAGCATAGCGAGGCCGTGGTTGTCGTTGTCACGGTAAATTTATTACCTCATTTCTATTTTTTTCTATCCAATTGAATGTAATACACACTTTTTAAGAATGATGATTATAATTTATATGTATACTGAGACTTTACAGACGAGGCATGTAGCTCGACGCGGCTACTTCACCAACTCATCGACTGCTGCTGCACTAGCTCGTCAGACGTCAAACCATTTCTCCGTAATAGATCGAAAAGTCTCAAGCAACGAGCAAGCGGTGAGCGTCGAGCCCACAACAACCGACTATTGAAACTCTGCGCGATTCAAGTCATGAAACTATATCTTCGCACAGGACACTTCAACCTGACCACCTATGCTCGTCAATGGAAAGTAGATGATGGTGGGTGTCGGTTTTAGAACATCCACGCAGAAAAAATCTCTCGAAATCCTCGATCGATAGCATATGCGGTGACTTGATAATCTGTACAAACATGCGATCCAAATCTCGCCATATTCTTCGCAGAATGGTAAAAGCACAACACATGTGCGACGTTTGGATACACGGACTCCAGACTTTTTCGATACCCTTATGTTGATCGACACAACTAAGAGATCATCGGGATGACCAATGCACTAACGCAGCCGAGATAAAACCAAGTCCATGACTCTTCATCCTCAATCGGACCTAACCCAATAGCAATCGGAAGATTCCTTCATTTCCATCCTTCGTAATAAATGACAAAACAAATTCCTTTGTTCTTTCCTTAAGATGAGTCCCGTCTACAACGACGACCGACCGTAGGTAATGCTTGAAAGCATACAAACACCGCCCAAGAGCAAGAAACAAATATCGAAATTCGCCATCATGAGCCGTCTCAATATCATATAGTGTCCGGGGTTTGATTCTCTCAACAGATGCAAATATGATGGAAGCAATTGATAGGACCGTTCAAATCGCCATATGTCATCTCTATAGCGACGTTTCTTGCTCGGAGAGCAAAGTCGTAATCCATCTCAATGCCAAATTGTCGATGCATCTCTCCAATCATCTCTTTCGGCTTGACCACACCTTCATCGACCATTTCCGTGCAAAATACTTGCCAACAATCTTAGCGTGCACCGTCGTGAGCGGTCGATTCAAATCCAAGTGACAAGTATGATTGTTGTTCAACTTAATTACTCTCCATATCGTTGCCCTACGACGGCTCGTAGCTTAAAAGGACAACCGTTGCCATGTTTGCAAACATACCCCAAACGTGTTTTACTTGACCGATCGACCACGTACTCTACATGATTCTCCAAGTGGTACAATCCCACGGCTATCGCCAAGTCATCTTCGTCTTAAATATCGAATCAACGCATAATTGGTGGGTATGGGGTCCCAAGGTTCAACCCAATCTAATGGCAATGCCTTGTCACAATCAAGTAATGGAATAACCCGTTGCGTAACTCATGCGTTGTATCATCATCTACGGTTCGTGAAGTTGTAGCATGAGCCTCACCATCATGTCTTTGTTCGGAAGTGAAGTTCTGTTGTCCGATAACCTTATCAAGATGTCACGGTTGTCGAATCCAAGCACCAAATTCGAGAGCCAATGAATCAAATATATCTCACGCGGTTCGTGTCTTCCTCTTCATCGAATACACCAGCTCGTCTTCCTCCTCATTCAAGACAACGGCTCATCTTCGTGTATAGTCGAACCAAGACATCTTGCATTAGACTCGGGCAAGATCAGATCGTTGTGAACCATATAATACCGGTGTCTCTGTGTACCGTGGTTGGGGCGCTTGCCTTTTCAATCACATACACAATGGATCATCCTTTTGTTCCACAATCAATCGAACAAATCGGTGTCGATTTTCAACGATACTTTTATTCTTCTTCCATCACTAGCGCTCGTCGTATAGAAAAGCATATAATCCGATCCACCATTGTTGCCTACTTGCTCATGAATCTCTCTTAGCAAATTAGCACGTGAAATCATTCTCTGACCATGTATACGAGAACCTCGTCGCCGCCTATATACTCGCTCTGTCCCAACTACCACCATGACGTATAATAAGGCGTTGCAAGACATCTGTTGCAAAATAAGATATAAAGATAACGATATATACATAGGATGCACGTGATACATAGGATGCACGGCCATGCACGGTCGACACGGATGCGCGGCCATACTGCGACCGTGCTGCGGATGCACTGACCATGCACGGTGCGTGCGTGGTCCGCACCGCACGGACCATACACGGCTTATAAGCCGTGCACGATCGTGCTTTGTGCACGGTAGCGCAGTTCACGCACCGTGCTGCGATGAATTTTGTGCACGGTTTGAATTTTGTGCACCGTGTACGATGGTGCGCTTATGGAGCCGTATCGCATACCTGCGGTTGATGTTAGCATCTCATATTTTTAAATTTAACTTATTAAATGATCCTAAATATTAAATTAATCACTTTATTAACATAAAATCAACACAAATGACATATGTGATGCATAATACTTCTACAGGTGTACCTGTGGTGTACTCAAGAACACATTTTGTTTTCTTCAAAACATGAAATTTATCATTCCGGTAACATAAAAGTATTAAAAAACATATTTCTGTCAGTAAATCATCAACCGTGTACTCGAGAACACGTAAAAAAAATTCAATACGGATTTAAAATTGTACTAATTAAATGTATACTGAGCCTTTACAAATCTGTGCTAATTAAAATTAATAATTTGTACTGAAGTACAGTTTTATTTTATAGAAGTGGTGAATGATGATTATTGGATTTTGGTTCGGATTTTTATCTAATCCGAACAAATCCAAAAATCCAATTACGAGAGATAAAAATCCGATCCGAACCGAATATCCGAAAATCCGATTTTTTATAAAAAATTGAACCGAACAAAAATCCAAAATTACGAAAAACCAAAATCGAAACCAATTTTGTTAATTTTATATATATTTATATTAAATTTAAAATATTTAAATAAAATATTATTTTATTATATATCATATATAATTCGGATTTAAAAATCCAATTCGATCCGAAAATCTGAAATTTTAAAAAATTTCAATTCAATTCGATCCGAAAATCTGAACAAAATTTTAAATTTTGATTTAATTCGAATCGAATATTCGATTTTCGAATTTTTTGCTATCACTAGTTCTAGTTATAGGTATAAGAAAGAAAAATAAAAGAAACACGCTAACTGTCGTCGGTCGGCGTCCTTGAATTCCACCCAAACCTACCCCAGCGGTGAAGTGAGAGCCCCTTCCCAACACCTGCGCCGCTCTGCCCATCTCCTTCTCCATTCACAATCTAACATTCTGCTAGCTGTTTGTTCACTGCTGAATCCCCTCAGGTAGGGCAATTTATTCATGAATGTTTCGAGATAACTGTTAGATTTTGCAATATACTATATATATAATTTAAGTGGCTGTAAGTGTTGCTTTTGCATACATAAAACTTAGAAATCTAGCCACATGAACATATGAATAGAGTTGTTCGTTGTTGTATAGAAGTTGCGACTTGTACTTAAAAGAGTTCCACTTTTGTACGTGAAGCTCAAGTACATACAGAGGTGCCATTTACTTTTGAGGTGGATTGTGTGGCAGAGATTGACTAAACCTTCTTACATTTGAAATGTGTGGCGGTTTTGTTTGCAGTGTTTGTTAGTTTTGCTCGTTGGAAGTCGTATTTAATTTTTTTGCTAGCTCTATAATGATAAAAAATGTGTTTCTATTGTTCAAATCATATATAATTGAGTAGTATGGTGTGGGCAAGAGGCAACTGTGACCGGTTTGAATTGGTTGTTTAGACGATTGCCCTGCACAGGGGTTTCAGTCTTGTTATCAGTTTTGCATGGTGTTTTTATATGATTTGCTCGTTTGAATTCATTGTTGCTTTCTCATTGAGCCTTAAATCTTCTTTTGGAACTTGAGTGATTATTCTGTCAAAAGATAATATTACAGGTAGGTGTTTATTATTCTGTCAAAAAGATAATATTACAGGTAGGTGTTTATTATTCTGTCAAAAAGATAATATTACTGGTTGAACCTTAGGAGTATATTATCTATTGCTAGGTGTGTTTTATGACTCGAGTAATTCCTTTAGATACCAGGGCTTCGATAACTTTTTGGTTTATTCAGAATTCAATGAAGAGAACTTGACATTAGTTACTTCTATGTGGTGAACATTATGGGAATTTATTACTTTTGTCAAGCATGGTGAGTGATTCTGGACAATGTGGCCGCATTTGTAATTTGGAGATATCTATCAATTTATTTAATTGTTTACATTTACTTATGATTTTTCATAATTGTTCAATAGTATGAATGTTGATTTTTCAGCTTTTGATGCATATATTGTTTGCAGTTATGGTCGGGCTCTCGCTAGGGGAACAAAACTTTATAAAAGATGGCATTGCTCAGGATCTACGCACCGATGGTAGGAAACGATTAACCTACCGACCCATTTTTGTTGAAACTAGTATCATTCCTCAGGTACAGTAAGTTTGAATTATAAGGTGTTCTTCAACCCAATTTGTAGATATCAGATGTTTACTGATCTATTCTTTGAAAGGCAAGTGGCTCAGCAAGAGTGAAGCTGGGGGCAACAGATGTTATTGTGAGTGTGAAGGTAATTTGCTGTAAAATATTCACTATGCATCTTGATTTCAGTTTTAATTTCTTTTGTTTTTCATTGTTACAGGGATCTTTTGATTTTCTTACAGACTTGAATTTGGTCTATTCTGCCACTTTAATTACAGGCCGAGCTTGGAAAGCCGAATCCATCTTATCCCGACAAAGGAAAAGTTTCCATATATGTTGAGTGCAGTCCGACGGCTGAGCCAACTTTTGAGGTATATGAAATTTCTTGCTTTGTCCCATGTGTGAACTTGTCTATGTGTTAATGAAATTTGTAACCAATGTAATGAAGCATATAAGAGAGACATATATCTATTTGGAAAAAGATATATTACATTGACATTGAGAGAGTAGAAGCTAGGTTAAAATCTAGTCCTAAATAAGTAGATATACAATATACATGATGGATTCCAATATCTACATGGATGGCGATATTTCCATTAATCCTTAATAACAGGGCAGAGGGGGTGAGGAGTTATCCACAGAGCTCTCTTCAGCACTTCAAAGGTGTTTGTTGGGTGGTAAAAGTGGTGCAGGTACGACAGTACACGATAACGTCAGCAATTCATGTTTTTATATATACAGTTGTTAAAAGTTTTTGGCCTCGATGAATTTGCTTCAGGTGCTGGAATTGATCTCTCGTCTCTGTGCATTGTTCGAGGGAAGGTCTGTTGGGATCTCTACATTGATGGTCTTGTTGTTAGTTCAGATGGTAATGTGCTGGATGCTTTGGCAGCTGCTATTAAGGTGTATCATCTCTCTCCTTTAGTAGCTTTCATTAATCACATCAAAGTGTTCTATAATTTATTAGTTTCTTTCTATAGGCTGCTCTAAGCAATACAGCTATTCCAAAAGTTCAAGTTTCTGCAAACGCTCAATCTGATGAGCAGCCGGAGGTTGATGTGAGTGATGAGGAATTTCTACAATTTGATACGTCGGGGATCCCTGTTATAATCACTTTAACGAAGGCAATACATTCGAATCTTCTCCATCTTCTTTCTTTGTGTGGGGGGTTTTTATTCACACACGTCGACTTTGTAGGTGGGGAGGCATTACATTGTAGATGCAACTAGAGAAGAGGAGTCCCAAATGAGTTCTGCTGTGTCAGTGTCGGTTAACCGGCTAGGCCGGATATGTGGCCTAACGAAGAGAGGGGGTGCCGGCCTTGATCCGAGCATTATACTCGACATGATATCCGTTGCTAAACACGTAAGCGAGCAGTTGATAAACAAATTGGATTCAGAAATAGCTGCAGCTGAGGCTTGCGATGAGGAAGATGACATGGAATCTTAATCTCTCTTATTTCTTAGTTGTAGTGTCTCGTGGTTATCTCTTGCATTCGATGATGCTGGCATGGGAAATCCAAGTCTAGTGCATGTGAACTATTGACTACATGTCTACATCTAATGTGACACTAGAATCTGATTTCTTGATTTTCAAGTTTAGAATTGTCCATTGATTTTCCATATTTCTGAACAACCGGTAAAATGTGGTGTGCGGCTCACATAAAAGCTATGAATTAAAATAATAGATTTAAAAAAGTACAAAGTTTTGTGCTGATTATTCTAAATTTACGATAGTTTTAACTCATGAATTATTAATATAATATTCAAGCTCAATAAATTGATATTGTATCATTTTTTTAGTTAGGAAGTGATTTCCAGCATTTGAAAGCATCTTTGGCAATTGAAGATGCTATGCCGCTGTTAATATGGAGGAAACTAATGATACTAATCAAGTCAATCCACTCTAGTTATCACTTATCACATCATTTGGTCATTTTTTTTGGATGGAAATTTTCAACCATGATATAGAGGGCGTTTGGCTGAGCTTATAAGCTTTTTAAAACAGTTTATAAGCTATTTAGGAGCTTATAAATTCAGAATGTGTTGGGCAAAATAAGCTCCTAAACAGTTTATAAGTTGTGAAAATAAGTTTCAACAAATTATAAGCCCTTAAAATAAGTTGGTCAACCTAACTTATTTTTTCATAAACTATAAGCAACCATGAATTTACCAAAATAATCTTATTATAGTTCGTTGTTTGCTACACATACATTATCAACTTCACCTCTCGTCAATTTTATCTCTCTAATTATGATTTTCTCTCTCTAACTTACGATTCTTTCTCTAGCTTATAAGATCAATTATTCAAACACTTTAACAACTTATAAGCACTTGAGACATTACCTCTTATAAGCTCTCTAAATAAGCTTAGCCAAACACCCCCATAGAATAAACATAGGCGATATTTTAGATCAATGATTAAATCGGGTTGCCTTTGAGAAATAAGTTAAGGCCTGTAATAATAAATATAGAATCAGGAGAGTGTTTGACTAAGTTTATCCTAGAGAACTTATAATGACACCAACAACTTATAAGATATTCAAGAGTTTATAAGTGATCAAAGTATTCTGATAATTGAACTTATAAGTTAGAGAGAGAATCGTAAGTTAGAGAGAAAATTTGAAGATATGTGAAGTTGATAGGATACAATATTGAAAATAACGAATCATAGTGAGTTTATTTTAGTCAATTCATTGTTTCTTATAAATTTATAAAAACATAAGTTGAGATTGATAAATTTATTTTTTGGGGAGTTTTTAAGTTATTGAAACTTATTTTCATAACTTATAAATTGTTTGATAGTTTATTTTATCAAATAATTCTTAAGTGTTTATAAGTTCCTAAGTTATTTTGGAGAGCAGAGAAGACCCAACACAAATATCCAGGATCACACCTGTTCCTCATACAGGCAAGAGATATATGTAGATATATTCGTTCTTCAACCCTATACGTTGTTCCCAAGATAGAGAAGATAGAAGAGAGAAGAGATGGAATGGCATGAATAAATCAATTTTCATTTTTATTTTTTATAATTAAAATATTATCGTTTTGAAAAGTACAATGTCACTTAATATCATGTTAAATCTAATTTTGATCGATATTTAATTAATGATAAAATTATAATAATGTTTCAATTAGTGTATTTGTTGACATATTCCAAAGTTGTATAAGAAACAAAGGCAAAAACTTGTGTATGCGCGCCTCACGGTGCGCGCACACTTGTTTTTGTTTTTTTGTTTTTTTATTATTATTTAATATTATGTCTTTTGTTTTATGACAAAAACTTATATTAAATATAGCAATTAAGGATAATTAAATTTGTAATTATAATTTATTAATTCATTATGGTTTATTAATTCATAATTAGGGTTTATTAATTAACAATTAGGATTTATTAATTCAAAGTTAGGGTTTATTAATTCATAATTATGGTTTATTATTCAAAATTAGGGTTTATTATTCAAAATTAGGGTTTATTATTTTCAATTAGGATTTATTAATTCAAAATTAGGGTTTATTAATTCCAAATATGGTTTATTAATTCCAAAATTAGGGTTTAGTATTTTCAATTAGGGTTTATTAATTCAAAATTAGGGTTTATTAATTCCAAATAGGGTTTATTAATTCAAAATTAGGATTTATTAATTCAAAATTAGGATTTATTAATTTATAATTAACCTTTATTATTCAAAATTAAATTATATTAATTTAAAATTATATTTATTAATTTACAATTAAAATTTATTAAGATTAATTAACTACTTAATTAAAATTAATTAATTAATTAATTAATTAAGGTGGTCTCACTGTGCGCGGGCGCACAGGAGACCACCTCAGAAACAAAAATGGGACAAAACTTTGTATATTTAAAAGCCAATAAGGCAATAATATTCTATATATATAAAGAAATGCACGTACAGTAATTTTAATGAATTGACGCGCGCTCGAAAGATGACGGTGCTCTCTGATAACGTATTTTAGTTCTCTCTCCCGTTCTGTTTAGTAGAGGTTTGTGACGTTTGTCAAAACCCACTCACTCAGAAAAACCCTAATTAGATTCTCTACATGTGAAAAACCCATCTCAATTCAATCAAATGACGAAAGTATACGGCACCGGAGTCTACGATTTCCGGCGACACCGGGTGGCTGAGTACCCGGTTGCCGGGGAGGCGCCCCATGTGCCGGAAAAGCCGGCTGAGTCCAGACCACTATCCAATGTGTCTAGCTCTATTACCCTAAACGAGATTCAGAGAGACCGTCTCACGAGAATTGCAGCCGAAAATTGGATGAAAACCGTGGATTCGGGCCCAACGAAGCCCTTCAGCCCGGACCTTGTCAAAGAAATTTACTCGACGGAGTTGACTGTTAAAGGTATTTGCCGATGCTTTTCAACTGTTATTTCACTTTGCTGTTGGTTCTTTTGGGTTGAGGGATCTATGTTGCTTATTTTTAGCTTAATTTTATGTTTCCAGGCTTATTAGATCCTACTATTGACATTTCGCTGATGATAGATGGTGTTTATTGAAGTAATATATGTAGGGATGTTGTGTTTTGTTGTATGCGAGCTTGCCCTTTTTTGCTGTGTCTGGGTCGTTTGTTGCCTTCGGTAGTAAAGTCTTCAAATAATTAATAAGTGGGCATCTTCTTAATACTTTGAAGATGTTATGAATAGGGAATGCTTGGTATATCAATATGGAAGAGAGCTGGTAGGTTACTATGAACTCTCAATTTTCAATAATACTCTTTCTAGGATAGGCAAGTTCTGTCTATTCTTTCTCCCCTGGAAATCTTATTTACAGTCATTGCGAGTTCAATAAATTACTAGAAATGCCATATTATTGGAGCTGGATTATAAAGTATAGTTAGTATATACAAGTCTGAGGTCATTCCATTCGGATCAGCTCATGTAAATGAAGTCAGTTTTATTTGTTGTTGAATGTTTTTTATTAAATCATGTTCTTGCTGAATATAGGGGGGAGAAAGCCAGTGCCGCTGCAGAGGGTAATGATATTGGAAGTGAGCCAATACTTAGAGAATTACCTATTGCCAAACTTTAGTCCGGAGACTGCTTCATTTGAGCATGTGATGTCAATGATACTCATGGTCAATGAGAAGGTACATTGATATATGTAATTAATTACATTTTATATGTAATTAATTACATTTTTATTTCTTAATTGTTTCCATTTGATTAGCGTAAGCCTCGAGGCGGTCCGAGCGTAAATTAAAAATATAAAAAGTATACACATAAGGAAATGTTTTTTTTTGAAAGGGAGGGAACTAAAATTCTGCCTTCAATAGTTTTCTTTGATCCCTTCTTGAAGCAAAAAGATCATCAATAGGATTGCTGCTATAATGCAGTAGATCGGTTCTCTTTCAGCTCATTTTGTGATTTTGAGAGTGATGGTTTTGCTATTTGCTCAAGAAGTGTAATCAGAGAAAGCCTTTAGATTTGCATTTGTAAAAACCCCATAAAGTAGTGCAAAGGTAAAAAACTTAGGAATTGAATTTGGAAACCAAGGCATCATTTTTTTAATTGTAATGAAAGTTTTTCCTTAACTTGAGAGTAGAAATCTAGTATATTCTTGCTTGCATAATAGTGGTTTTCTTATGATTTTGTTTTATAAATTTTAAGGAGTCTGATTATGGAAGATTATAGTTTCTTATGACTGTGCTGAAGTTTATATGGATCTTTTAAACAAAAATCTTTAGATGAATCTGTCCTTCGGACCAGGATGTGGTATGGTGTTCCTTGAAGCGTGAGGCGAGGTCATTCGCCAGAGATGGATGACTTTTGCCTATTTGAGAAGGCCTTATGGATGAAAAGTAGTTGCATTATCTGTTAGAAACACTAAAAAAGAGGAGCAAATTTATAGAAATATAGGATAAGTAAGAAATTCAATAAAACAAGAGGGTTAAGGTCGTAAGACTTAAACATTAAAAACATGCTATTTAAACCTAACTCGATTATTTTTATTGGTGTAGTGATATGACACGACCCATTTGTAGGACTATGCTACCAAGGTTTATCAAAGGAATATGACTCATTTTCTATGTCATTGTTTTTTGATGATTTTATGTCTCTTTGGATGTTTGATTTCTATTTTTGTTGTGAATACTAGTTGTGTGCTTTTAAAGATTTATGGCTGAACTGTTTTGATGGTTTTATGTCTCCATTGGATGATGGTTTCTTATTTTAGTTGTTAGTATACACAAGTGTTCTCTTGATGAATAAAGAATATGTTTAGGCACATTTAATCAAAATCTGTATTAGTGTGAGACAGATGGCGTAGTTCAGCCTTCCTTCTATGTTTATGTTGACAAAATGATCTGTAAATTGCAGTTTCGGGAGAATGTTGCCGCATGGATATGTTTTTATGACAGGAAGGATATGTTTAAATCATTTCTTGAGAGGGTACTCCGCCTTAAGGAGGTACTTTCTCAGTTGCACCATCTTCTTTTCCTCTTATCTTCATTGAATATTAGGCCAATTGAACTTTTTCTCTACAATTTCTTCAATCTGCTTGCTTTTCGGTTCTCGGTTGTAAATGTAGCAAAAAAGAGTTCTGTAAATTTATGTTTTCATTTCGTGTTCTGAGCTAATGTTTTTTTTCTGCTTCTAACTCAATTACCCTGGATGTAAAGCTTATGATGAGTATCGATGATTGGATCTAGTAAATATAGTTAAAAAGCTATTTCTTCTGTGGTCATTTCCCTATATAACATCCTACAACTATACACATGATATCTTTGAGCATCTGAAAAATGTTTTATCCATCATAGGCATTAATGATCTGAACATTTGCTTAGGAAGAAAACATATTTGCCTGAGAACTAAATGGAAGTGGATATATTGTATCAGAATTCTGTATACATGTTTATAATTTTTCATCTTTAGTCGTTTGTTATTGTTTGATAGTTTCTTGTTTCTTTTGGCCGTTTTGGACTTTGGTTGACAAGTTTTTATTTTCCTGCATGGGTGTTGCCCTCTTTTCATTAGTACTGAAGTCAAGAAGTTGGTTCTAATACATCTTTCTAGAGGCACATTGATTCAAATTCTCATGCATTACTCCTGCGTTACTATATACAATTAAGGATAACAATCAGCTCAAACCTTTATTTACTTGCAGGGAAGAAGCCTGACTATTTCAGAAAAGACGAATTATCTACTCTTCATGATCAATGCCTTTCAGGTACTTGTTCATCATTCGACTGTGCCAGACGCATATATTTGTTTTAGCTTCCAGCTTTAGATATGTTGTCAGACTTCCAGTTATCTTCTCAACTGAAGTGTCAACTAATTTACCAAGTTCTACGTATTGCAATGATCTTGATTTAGGTTTTTGTTGAATTTTAGTTCCGCTTATTTCTTGAATTCAACATTCTCCCTTTTTCAAATTTGTATCATTAATTTGTTTGCTTATTAGTACTTACTACTTGTTCATATTGTAGTCATATTTCTACTTGTAATGCCATTTTCATTCGACTTGTTTTTTGGTTTGTGTGATCACATCTAATAACTGTAGGTCAGGTTGGTTTTATGTGGACTTTAACTTGAAAGATTGCCTTACAGATGCACAAGTTAGAAAACTAATAAGAAGGACTTTCTAATGTAGGAGCTCTTTTAAATCACCTCTCGACATCTCAATTTTGTCACAAGAAATTGGACCCTATTTGCATTTTTGTCTGGTTGTCCTTTTCTCATGAAAAGTCTTGGTTAGGGAAGAAGTGACTAGACTATTAGAGTGCATGCCATGTACTTTTAAGCTTGACCCAGCCATGTAGAGGACTCATTTACAAGTTCATCTCCAACAATAGAAAGTAATCAGTAATCATGTGGGCCTTATACACATTCATCTTGTTGGAAGAAGTATTTCATGAAATTATGGGGTTTTACCTGATTCTAGCTTCAATATGATGGTTAACTCTCTCTTTTGACTTTTACAGAGCTTGGAGGATGAGATAGTGAGTGAAAGGATTATGAGATTAGCAAGTCTGGAGTGCTGGCATAGCCTATCATATGGACGTTTTCAGGTTGCATAATTTTACCTTTTTACTTAAGTGAAAGGTTTTTCAGCTTTTCTTAATATCTTGGTTACTATTGTTCTTATGGGCCGTAGATGGAACTTTGTCTTAATGAAAATCTGATCAAAAAGTGGAGAAGAATTGCAAAACGAGCAAGGGATGTAACTAAACAAGGGGAAACTTTTGATCCCACAACCATGTTGGAAGCGAACTTTTTGAGAAATCTCATTGAGGAATTTCTGGAGGTATTAATCAGCACATTCAGATCTTCTGTTATCTTATTTTTATTATTCCAACCCTGAGGATGTCGATTTTCTTCTGTCTTCTATATTACTAGGTGCTTGATTCTGAGGTTTTCTCTTCCAATTCCAACGAGGATAATGATTCTGTTACTCATGGTTCTGACAATGTGAATGATGCCTGTGTCCTTTACTGTGAAAGGTTTATGGAATTCCTTATTGATCTCTTGAGCCAACTGCCAACCAGGAGGTACTTATATGCTAATTCCATTTTTAGTTCCTTATATTTTTTTACAATTTTATTTTCATTTTTTTGTAACAAAGATCTCATTAGGTTTCATCTGTTGCTTTGTCCATTTGGAGGGTGTGTTTGTTTCTTGTCTTCGTCTGCAAAATCGAGCATATTTTGTATGTGTTCTAACTGCTACGCTGAAAAATGAGCCATTCTATTTTCACTAAGATTGTTTTAGTTGTGTTTGTCTTTTAGAATTTTGTCCACCATTAGAGCTTTACTCAGTTTGTAATATTCGCCAAGGGGGACTTATGCTGTCCATCAATTACTGTTGGGAGTTATTCACCTGTATATAACTAACTTCTTCTGGTTTCTTTCGAGTGATTTCCAGGGAGTTAGTAGTTCATTACTTCATTTGTATATTGTTTATTAAATACTGATAATCCTTAACAATTTTTTTTGATTCAGATTAGTTCGGCCTCTTGTTGCTGATGTTGCTGTTGTTGCCAAATGTCATTTGAGTTCTCTGTATAGGCATGAGAAAGGGAAGCTTTTTGGACAGTTGGTTGACTTGCTCCAGTTCTATGAAGGTTTTGAGATTGATGATCATCAGGGTAGACAAATGACTGATGATGAGGTGCTTCAAGCTCATTATAAGCGCCTTCAGGCTTTTCAGCTTCTTGTATTTAAAAAGATTCCGAAGGTATGGAAATTATCTATAGAGTTCTTACATTTGCTATTCACATCAAGTGGAACTCCTATTATTTGCTTCTATTTATCTTATGTCCTGCGATTTTGTCTTTGTAGTTGCGAGAACTTGCATTGGCTAACATTGGTGCTATCAACAAGCGTGCAGACCTTGCCAAAAAGCTTTCGGTACTTTCTGCTGAGGAGTTGAGGGATTTAGTATGTACTAAGGTTAGTTGGATTAAACATATTCCTTGGGAATACATAAACTAGGAAACTGTGGTAAAATTTTATTTATGAAATACACTATTTACACTAATTTAAACTGCATGTTATAACGCCATTTGACCTAACATGAGAAGCAAAAGGTAGTTTGTGATTGCACAATTAGCTTTGGTGTTCAAGCATCACGAATGTTTAGTTATGAAGTGATGACGAGCTTACATGATTTGCTATGAAGTTATATATAACCTTGTGAACAAACATAAATGACTAATAAATAATGTGTGTCAGTTACTTGGTTGATGTTCTCCAAATGCGAATTATAGTATTCAGTTGGAACTGTCTTTATTATCTACTCTAGGAGCATGTAAATTATATCTTGCAAAGTCAGTAAGATAAAGATGTTGTGAACTTTCCATTCATTCTCCTTTTTCTTTTTCTTTATGGTTTATTTAATTGGCTTTACTTTCTTTATATCCAAGTCGTATCATAAACTATGTTGCTTGTGATGGATAAAGCTTTCAGCTAGTTCTCTCAAGCGCCATATCCAAATTTTATAGGCTAAAGTGAATATATACGTAATAAGTATGAGTTGATTGATTATAATCATGTCATGCTAAAAATCAAATCTGTCAAGTCTTGGCCTGACAGGAACATACTGGTACAGCCTAAGCAAACAATGCCAACAAGAATTACAAAGAATCAGTTTCTCTTTTCTGCTAATGTTAGATTGTTATCTAATGATATTTCTCTTCAATGAACTGCAGCTCAAACTGGTATCAAAGGATGATCCATGGTCAGAAAGAGTTGACTTTCTAATAGAAGTTATGGTTTCATTTTTTGAGAAACAGCAGTCACAGAAAGAAGCGATTAATGCACTTCCACTATACCCCAATGAGCAAATAATGTGGGATGAAAGCCTTGTACCAAGTATCAACTACTCTGGTGAAGGGTGTCTGGCACTTCCAAAGCTAAATTTACAGTTTTTAACACTTCATGATTACCTTCTTAGAAACTTCAACCTTTTCCGCCTTGAATCAACTTATGAAATTCGAGAGGATATTCAAGAAGCCGTGCCACATCTTCTTGCATATACCAATAATGAAGGAGAAACTGCTTTTCGTGGTTGGTCAAGAATGGGCGTACCAATTAAAGAATTCAGGATAAAGGATGTGAAGCAGCCAAAAATTGGGGAAGTAAAGCCATCTGCGGTGACAGCTGAAGTTACTTTTAGCGTTTCGAGCTATAAAGCACAAATTAGATCTGAATGGAATTCTCTTAAGGAGCATGATGTCCTTTTTTTACTCTCTATTCGCCATTCTTTTGAGCCACTGAGTGCCGAAGAAGCAGAAAAGGCAACCGTTCCACAGAAACTTGGTCTTCAGTATGTGCGCGGATGTGAGATTATTGAAATTCGTGATGAGGAGGGAACTCTCATGAATGATTTCACGGGGAGAATCAAGCGTGATGAGTGGAAGCCTCCCAAAGGAGAACTGAGAACTGTGACTGTTGCGCTAGATACAGCACAGTATCATATGGATGTTTGTGACATTGCAGAGAAGGGTGCAGATGATGTTTATAGCACTTTTAACATATTAATGAGGCGGAAACCTAAGGAGAACAACTTCAAAGCAATTTTGGAATCCATAAGGGATCTGATGAATGAGACATGTATTGTTCCTGATTGGTTACATGACATATTTTTGGGTTATGGTGATCCCTCTGCTGCGCAATGGATCAATATGCCCGATCTCCTTGAAAAGGTTGATTTCAAAGACACGTTCCTTGATGCTGCTCATGTCAAAGATAGCTTTCCGAACTATCAGGTTTTTATAAAATTTACATTATTTTCTTACCCTATTGTATTTTCACAATAGTCATAAAATTTGTATTACTACCTCCCATTCTTCGTATTCCCATGCAGGTTCGTTTTGTATATTCAGATGGCACTGACAACTTGGACCCATGTCCTCCATTTCGTATTAAGTTCCCCACAAATCGTGAAGGCAGGGTACATTTTCTGCCTGGAAATGATACATCTACAGGATCTTCAAACAATTCCAATGCTATGGAAGATGATCATTCAGATAAACTAGAGCTTTTAGTTGAGTCATATGTCCCTCCTGATCCAGGACCATATCCCCATGATCAACCAAAGCAGAACTCTGTGAAATTTACTCCTACTCAGGTGCTTGAAATATATACATTTTCTCCAGATGTTGAGTTTTGTTCTTGATGTGTTACCTGATGGTTCATTTCTAGTGCATCATTTGAAATTATGCTTAATGTTAATTATGCCTAAATGTAAAAAACTGTGAAAACTATCAGATTGGTTGTGGTTGCTCCTGACTTCTATATTCTAGATAAGCACAGTTGAATAGGTCTACTGTGTAAACATTTTTTTTTCATATTTAGTTGAACTGTAGTTTGTATGTATATCTTTTTGGCGATAACAATTCTTTATAAACTTTAGGGCTATACTGTTTTCTGTTTTCTGATTCAAGATGCTTAGTCGGAGCATGTCATCTATCCTGATTATATCTAATTTAGTAATTTTGCTGCTTCTTGTTTGTTCAGAACCAGATGTGGTAAGAATCTAGAGAGGATAGTTCCATCCTGTTAAAGTTAGAACTTAAAAAAAGTCCTTGTACAGTTCTGATATCTGAGCTTTATGGTTCCTCCTTGCAGATGTTATAGAAAAATTTGTGATTCTTTTATTTGAAGTGTAATAAAGCTATAGAAAAATTTGTAATTCTTTTATTTGAAGCGTGATAAACATTACCAGTATCAATTCTTGATGTCTCCTGATTTCTGTGTTGTCATGCAGGTTGGAGCAATCATTTCAGGCATTCAGCCTGGTTTAACTATGGTGGTCGGTCCACCTGGTACTGGAAAGACAGATACAGCAGTGCAGATTTTGAATGTCCTATACCACAATTGTCCTTCTCAGAGAACTTTGATAATCACTCATTCAAATCAGGCTTTAAATGATCTTTTTGAAAAGATAATGGAGGTAATAGAACATTCAACGAGGTGTTCAAGTTTCTTAGCAGTATTAAACTATTGTTAGATAATCTTGTTTATGTCATGCCATTCTAACTTCTACTGTGTTCATGACTTCAGAGAGATGTGCCAGCCCGATATCTACTTCGACTTGGTCAAGGTGAGCAAGAATTGGCTACTGACCTTGACTTCAGTCGCCAAGGCCGTGTGAATGCCATGCTTGTTCGGCGGTTGGAACTCCTTAGTGAAGTGGAGCGCCTGGCGAGGTCTCTACAACTGCCTGAGGATGTAGCTTATACTTGTGAAACTGCTGGTTATTTCTGGTTGCTTCATGTGTATTCACGCTGGGAACTATTTTTGGCAGCTTGTGCTGAGAATAAAGATAAACCAACAATTATTCAAGACCGTTTTCCTTTTAAGGAGTTCTTTATTGATACTCCAAATCTAATTTTCTCTGGCCAGTCATTTGAGAAAGATATGCGTGCAGCTAAAGGTTGCTTCCGCCACCTGAAAACTATGTTTCAGGAGCTTGAAGAGTGTCGGGCATTTGAGTTGCTGAAGTCAACAGTTGATAGATCAAATTATCTTATGACTAAGCAAGCAAAAATAGTAGCTATGACTTGCACCCATGCCGCTCTTAAAAGGAAAGATTTTCTGCATTTGGGCTTTAAATATGATAATTTGTTAATGGAAGAAAGTGCTCAAATCTTGGAAATAGAGACCTTCATCCCAATGTTGCTCCAGAGGCAGGAAGATGGTTATGCTCGGCTTAAACGTTGTATATTAATTGGTGACCATCATCAGCTGCCCCCCGTTGTGAAAAATATGGCTTTTCAGAAGTACAGCCATATGGATCAAAGTCTTTTCACAAGATTTGTTCGTCTAGGAATTCCCTATATTGAGCTCAACGCCCAGGGAAGAGCCAGACCTAGTTTAGCTCAACTTTACAATTGGAGATATAAAGATCTTGGAGATCTTCCATATGTGAGGGATAATGATATCTTCCGCAGGGCAAATGCTGGATTCTCCTTTGACTATCAATTGGTGGACGTTCCCGATTACCATGGGAGAGGTGAATCTGCTCCTTCTCCCTGGTTCTATCAAAATGAAGGAGAGGCTGAGTATGTTGTTAGTGTATATATATACATGCGTTTGCTTGGGTATCCGGCCAACAAGATATCCATACTAACAACATACAATGGTCAGAAACTTTTAATTCGTGATGTGATTAGCCGTAGATGTGTCCCATACGACTTCATTGGTCCACCCCACAAGGTAACTTATATTCTTACCTATATAGACTATGCTTGCAATTGCAATATAATTATGTAATGCAAGCCATTGACACTTGTAGATAAGATGTAAAGGTTCTTGGTGTGATGCTCTGTTTGCTCTCTGCTCTGAATGCCGTATTTGATGAGTAATAGTTAGTGAATGCTAGTTTACAAAATAAAATACTATAGGTGAAGTAGTTTTTTGGTTTGCTCAATGTGGGTGCTACAGAAAACTACATAAATCTTTTAAATCTTGTTTCTGCCTGTTGCACTTCCCTCTATGCTGTTATAATGCAGAATTTTGCTAGTAATAGTGATGTCTTTTTGAATGAGATTCTGGTAAGTAAATGTCTCTTCTTATGCATTATAATTTTCATCACTTCTGGATTAGCTCATTTTGGTTACATATATATGGTTAGACTTTTGAGCAGAAACTGTCAAATTCTAGGAGCTCTCAGTAATGGCCTCTGCATACTTCTGACCCGATATAAGCCAGTTAAACAATAGGATTGGAGCAATTCATTTTATTTATCGGAGCCTGTGCCTAGAAGTCATGTTAGGAACAGATGTTTGTTGATTATAGCATGCTAGTACCCAAAAGGCTTACTGCTAGATAATTTCTTGGGAAAAGTTGAGTTTTTTTTCCAGAATGTACTAATAATGATCCATAGTTGTGCTTCTTACCATTTAATTCGTCTCACAGTCCCACTCTTGCTAATATGTCACATGTTTATTGCTTACTTTCATGATTCCAACTGTAGGTAACAACTGTCGACAAGTTTCAAGGGCAGCAGAATGATTTTGTCTTACTATCCCTTGTACGCACTCGCTTTGTGGGTCACCTTCGTGATGTAAGAAGATTGATAGTAGCAATGTCTCGTGCAAGATTGGGTCTTTATGTTTTCTGCCGGCGCTCTCTTTTTGAACAATGCTATGAGCTCCAACCGACATTTCAGCTTCTGCTTCAGAGGCCCGAACATCTTGGTCTGAATTTACAAGAGTTTACAGCATTCACAGATCGTCATGTTGAAGACACAGGAACTATCCAACTTATAAGTGGACCTGATGAGATGGCTGACTTAGTAAATTACAGGATGCATGATGTTTACCAGGTATTCTCATACTCAGCTAGGGTCTAATAGACTGGTATCCCCCGTCTTATTTGCTTCTTTTCCAGTTTCCCTTCAACAACCTTTTCAGTATGTTTTATATCCTCTCAAATGGTTTAATGTCTAGTCACTAGGACTACATGCATTGTGCATAACAAACCAGGAGTGTCATTCTCCACATAGGGCCTTTGTTCGAAACTCACATGTCTCAGTGCCTCAATATTCCTTCCTGAAAGTCCTAGAAATATTATTATTGAATTGTTACATCATTGCATTATTTCTTGCTCTTCAGTTAAGATGGTACAGATAAGGCTGCATTTATGCAGATCTATACTTCATGCTTTCGAATTTCATAATTAACTCGTTATAGCACGTTTGCTGTTGCATTGTGCTGGCTTGTTTTTCATAGGCAGTTGTAGAACTCAACCTAACTCAATAGAACTATGCACTGTTTTCATGCGTGATGGCCCTGGACACTGTCCCTATTTTTCATTATGGTCAAGAATCGAGATCTATAGCTGGTTATAGAGCAAGTACCAGTGGAATTTCAAAGTTGAGAAACTAACTCTTTTCTCTTCTTGATTGCACCAGTCGCGGGTTGCGAGCTATCATTTGAATCAGTCTTCATCTTATACTGGACAAGTCTCTGCGGAGGATGATAATTCTGTACAAAATGGCACTGCAAATGCCGAGACCTCTAATGGTACTGATGATGTTGAGATGCAAGCCTTAGCAAATGGTGATGACAGGGATGTAGAAATGCAGGCCCCGGTGAATGATGATGTCACAGATACGCCACCTGACGGTAAGCCAAACGATTCAATACGTGCAGATGTTTCTCCGAAAGAGGATGGAGGTGCAAACCCCGAATGACACAAAGGTAGGATCTGCCATTCACTCGAAGATGAGAAACTGCCATCTCAAACCACGGAAATGATACGGTTGAAGAATGAGACGAGTGGTTAAGAGCATCCGAAACTAATTGGTGTAAGCGGTTCCAAGTCCCTGGCTGGAGCAGAGAGAAATGTGCCTTCACTCGGAAACTTTCTCTGCTGTAATGAGCGGCATATCATGCTAACGACTACTTTAAAATCTAGGTTTGCATGATACTTGTAAGTTGTATCGGTACCAACTGATAAGAGCAAATTATGGTTATGGCAAAAGATTGAAGTGTGGCAATATTTTCTTCTTAGATTTGGTGCAACTCAAAACCATTTTAATATGTAGTAAATGCCAAAGAGTCGTTTGTATCAGCCGGTTAACACCTAACAAGTCTTTTTCTTGCTCCGGTTGGCTACATATGATAGGAGGGACAATTGCTTCAAGGTATATTTATTCTTACAGTTTTTTGTTATAAATTATGATATAAGGTTTTTTTTTCCTCGCGGCTATATTTATGGAAGAAGTAAAAGTTTACTTGACATCCTTTGATTTTGAAGTTTACGAGATGTGCATAGTATGATTCGTGAATTAATGACAATTGGCAACATAGGTCGTTCTGCCTTTTTTTTTCTTTTTCTTTTTTTGAGACCTACAACGCACGGAGTATATTGACTCGATTAATGTGTACATTGAGATGATTTCTTTTATTGTCTGATTTAATTCTTATATGTAAATATCCGAATGCAATAACCACATTTACATAATAATAAAAAAACTGAATTATGTTTAAAGTATATTTATTTATATATTGAGAATATTTTTAAGGGTTGCTTAACTTGATTTGGTTGTTATGATATATCATATAGTATAGTAATATATTCAATGATGTAGGATATTTGCAAAGATTGATTTATCAATGTGTATAGAAAGATGAGATATACTAAGTATTTTGATAATCTCACAAAGAAAATGGTGGAAGCTTTATAGATTCAAAACTATATATATAATTATATTTACATTTGAGACTCTTGTTCATTGTATTAAGCAAAATTTGATTCCTTTGTAATGTAATATTGTGTCTTATAGTTAATAATTGGTCATTTATAAAGATTGAACTATTTGTGTCTATATATATTTGTTAGAAATTCGTATGAAATAAATAAAAAGTAATTATTTATCATGTATGATATTCATTTATAGATGGGTTGAGAGTCATTGAACTATATTAGTATTGTGCATATACGGGTATATTTTAGATATTATTTTAAAATTTATTATATATTTATGATAGACTAACAATTTTCGATATAACACAAATACATACTAATTAAAATGTTGTATGAAATAAATAAAAGTAATTATTTATCATGTATGATATTCAATATTGTGTAGATCATGTTGTTTTTTATGATGGGTTGAGATTGTTTGGTCATGTTTATATGGTCCCAATCAAGATATTTTCTTCTCTCATTAATTTTATAGATGATTTTTATTCTATGATACTAACACTAATGATCTATACTTATACTAATTTATAGAAAATAAATTGAGATATTTCAACTAATGTATAAAGAGTGCTAAATTGAGAAAAATACGTTGCTAAAATTGAAAGAAGTTCCAAAAAAAAAAACCCATCAAACTAAAAATTTAAAAGAAATTTTGGGTGCAGAAGCTTCCCCAGTACCCTTTTTGTCCGCTCCTATAAATCATGTAAATCATACGAACACATATACATAAATATGTGACAATCTGCATGACGTAGTACTATATGAAGACAGTATGTGTTGTGATTGGACAATATTAACTTTTTAAAAAAAATTATTTTTTTGTAATTTTGTTGGTTAGTTCTAATAGGATTGGATGGTACGATGAATAAATAGGGAATTTAGATTAATCTTCGCATGAATATGCATAGCTTAGCAAAACCACCATTTATGGTACATGTGGACCTCTTGATAAAATAAACATCACAAGTAAGTAGTACTATTTTCTTAATAAATGACAACACGTTTTTGTTACTTAATTCCCTCCTCGCGCAATTTCTCAACGGGTGACTCAGATGCTTATCATCCAACGACTTAGAAGCACTTCTTTTAATAGATTCAACAATGATTGCGACGTGAATTATAACATCTTTGTTCGGCTCATTCTTAGAATGAGTAAATGATGCTTGACACATGCATCAAACTTGTTATGGTGCATGATTTGTCGGAGCTACCGACCATGATTGTCACCGGAAACATTATCGAATAATATGATACCATCCTTCCAATTGTTTTCTACTTTTTTTCTAAAAATAATTAAGAACAATCGAAAAGAAAAAAAATAAAGAAGCTCATATGCAAACCTTATCCTTGTAGATATCAAATGTACCTTGGAAAAAAAAATTCATCCAATGTCTTCAACAGGCAATGGTGATACAATTTGGGCAAGATTAAACTCTCAGATACTCTTTACAATGATTAACAATGAAGAAAAAAAATGTGTGTGTGTGTTGGCCTAGTGGTAGAGTGATTAATGCCCGGACTAAAGGTCCCGGGTTCAAGTCCACCGTGACGTAGCCTTTAAAATTTCTGTATTAATTGACCAAAAAAGAAAAAAGAAAAAAATGAGATATATTACAGAGATCTAAGAGAATGGAGAGCTTTTTAAGAAGAGAAGATAGAATACAAATGAATTTGGAATTTTAGCATTTAATTTAATTCCCCTGTCATTGCGCCAATAATGAAGCGTAACTGATAGATAGGTAACAGACTTGTTCCTAGTATAAACTTTATTCCACGTTTTATGCTCAAATTTATCTCAATATAATTAACTTTTATACTATTATTTAGGATAAATTTATTAATGTATTTCTATTCTATAGACATGATATATGCAATTACCTAATAAGTCTCACTGCACATTAATGTATTATATAATGAATACTAATTGATTGATATGTATATGTAAGAATATATTTCATATAAAATAATATGATTTCTTGAAACGGAAAGTTATAAATAGACAAAAAATTGAAATTACTATTTTCAGAAACTCGGAGTTGTTATTATATAGTATATAGATGTGTAAATGCGGAGCTGAAAAGGAATTTTTTATAGATATATTCAATATTTTAGTCTCCAAATAAAAAATGAGACACATACGACTGATCTCAACTCACATATTTTGGCATAATACATTATATTTTAGTAATTCTTCCTCCATCCACGATAATAGTATTACAATTGCCTTATTTGTCATCCATAAAAAGTGTATCATTTTTCTTTCTATAACGTTATTACTTATAATTTAACCTCACAACCATTCATTATTTATCAAAAAAATAATTTTCATCACTCACAAGCTAATACATGGTGAGATCATTTCTCAACTCAAATAACACATACCAATAATTTTATTAAAACTCATATCTTCCATAAGTGATACACTTATCATGGATGAAAAAAGTAATTAATAGCGATAATATAACATGTCAGTGTTAATTGACAGAGATGATATTTAATTCTAATTATATGATTGTATAGTAATAGTAGTAGTCACAACTAGATCTAGGAAAGCTAATTTGGAAGCCCATGCCTCAACCACTCCCGTTTTTGCTTGAGAGCTACGGGTAGATTATATGTATACAGTATACATATACATAATTTAACCATTGGCCCACCCTTAGCAATAGTTAGTGGAAAAAATAATTGATCAAATAGTAACCAAAAAGAAATAAGGAAAAGCAATACCTGTTTACCGTTTTTAGCAATTCAATGCACATGCACATATATTTATTATCCATTTAATTTGCACAAAAGTTCTCGTACATTCGTCCAAAAAGCAGACGGACAAAAATATCATTTACATTGAAGAAAAATGTTATTTCATTTTTACACTGTAACTAGAAAGTATCATTTACATTGAAGAAAAATATCATTTATACCGAAGGAAAATATCAATATCTACACATACGAATGTCCGTACATGGAACCATTTTTTTAATTTGTGCAGCGACTTCTCTTTTTGTAGAAGGCACAAGTCAAAAAACAAACCCAACTGCCATAAAATTGCAGCTCTGAGCACTATTATTTAGACCCATGCACTTCTCTTCAATTAAACTCTCTACTTCAACCCTAAACCTTTTCTACCTATCACAAAATTATTCCATTTCTGACTTCCAAAAAGAGATACGTTAACTAATATCATGTGAGATTCCCATTACTTTTTTTCCCCACTTTTGTTTTATAATTGTTGGTCATTGGAACACATTTTTATTTCTACTTTTATATTACAATTTGAAATGGCATTATCATATAGGCATGATGTGTATGGACTGATTCAACATAAAAGATGGAGCCACACAGTTGTTCATTGAGTCGATATCGCGTCTTTTGTAATTGTTTTACAGAAAATTCCTATTAATTATTCACCCGTCTCCAAATAAGTGTACACACATAATAAGGAGGTGAATAATTTTACTCTTTGTACTTCTAATTATTGTATGAAAAACTAAATAAAGTAAAAAAGAAATATAATAGTGACAAATTGAGAAGTTTTACATTATTTTATATGAAAATGCTGAAATGAGACACTTATCAGGGAACAAAATTTATTTGTCAATTACTATACTTATTGGGGAGGAAAGAATATATAATAAACTAATAATGCATCATGCATGGGATTATATTTATTACTTTGATATCCTACATGAATAACCATGCCAAAAAAAGATTAGAAAAAAGAAATCCCACATGAATAAACAAATATAGGAGAAAATCGTGCGTTTTTACCGTTGTGCTTAATACATTATTGTTTTAAAGGTCGAAAACAGAATGCCGTTACATTCTATTTATTCCTTGTTAAGAAATTATTTTGCTTTTTCGTCACCAACTTTAACAGAAAGTTTGCAAGAAAAAGTGAGTCTATAAATTAACAAACCAATCCACGTGTTCATTTTTATCTAATTATTTATAAATCTATCTACGAATTTACTTTTGAAAGTGCAATCTTAATTTCATACAATCATTAAGTAATAATCAAGCTAAACTTACACCTGAATTCCATTATCCAATGGCATGAAACTGCCAAAAATGGGTGATTAGTTTAACTTTATCTGGTACCCTCAATAATTTTAGAATAAACCATAAAATGAATGCATCATGGAAATATATATACCGGGGATGGTTACGTGAGAATCAAATATTGGTGAGAAATAAGAATCTGACATTTAACGAATAAAGTTGTTGCACTATATATATATATATATATATATATATATATATATAGTGGTGGATTATGGGTAGAAAAATCAGGAGTATAGGAATAGTAGCACATCTTTAATATTTGTGTAGTACAATTATAATTACTATGTTACACATATTAGTTTAACACATATTTCATCTCTTTGTAGTACATATGCTAAATATATTAGTTTAACATATCTTTCATTGCAGCGTAGCACAATAAGGGTTCTAATGCTGTATAGTAATCTACGTAGCACACAAAACACAAAACTGTAGCACAATCGAAATTAAAATCTTAACCATTGATCCAGCAAATCAAAGACACATATTCATTCTCATTACCTACCAAATTATCATTTCCCACCGAACCATCTTTTTTTTTTTTTTTTTTTTTGGTGGGCATGTGCTACCTTAGTGCTGACTGGTAAACCCCACGGTCTCTGTGCAATTGCGCAAACCACACAGACAGTGTAAACCACACTTGGAAAACCAGGGTGTGTGAGCCAAACCCATAGAGGCATTTGGTGGGATTCGAACCCACCTCCTACCATGCGAACCCACCTTAACTAAAAATTGTCGCAGGGGACAATCTTTTATATATATATGTATGTATGGGCGTGGGTAGAAAAAAAAAATAAAAAAAAAAAAATAGTGAAGACTGTGTTTTCTATATTTCGAGTTGGAAATTTCACAAGCCATTATTTATTGATTCAAATTGGTGACGAGAGCCTTCAATAGTGACCCACACGAAATATCGACAATTCTCTGATTTTATAAGAATAAAAAAGTCAAAAAAATATGGTTAGTAGTGGGGCCTTTAATAGTGACCCACACGAAACATGAGGAAAATCTTTTTTTTTTTTTTTTGTTTTTGGTAATTTTCGGAATTTTTAAAGGAATACTCAACATAAACATAGCCCCAGCTAATAACCACCAAAGACTGATAACAACACACACGAAACATGAGGAAAATCATTAAGCCCAACTGTTGTTCAATGATATTTTCGGCATTAATTCAAGAACACTCAACATAAGCATAGTAAGCTAATAACCCCAAAATTGATAACTCGAATAGTTATCAATTTCACTGTCTAACAACCCACTACTCTTTCTACCACACTATTTCAATGTGAAATTCCCATATGAGCTCCTCTTGCTTTCACCAATTCTACTCTCAACAAAAGATACAAGACAACATCATGTAAGGAATACTCACCACATGAATCTATATAGTAGACAACATTTTTTTAAGTCTTACATGTTCCAAACATTAAATAGCTAAATTTTGGATCAGTGGGTTGGGCTCGAATTTATTTGCATTAATTCAAATAAATTTGACATATTATTAAGATTAAAATATAATATTTTTAAATATTCCCTTTTGAGTGCTTAGTTTAGAGCAGTTGGAAATTGGCAGATATAATTTCCAAAGTAGTTGGACAAATAATCTAGAAAATACCATTCATTCCATATCTAAGACTTCAGACACTCTGCGTGAAAACACTTTGACCGAAAATTCCTCTTGACCACAATATGCTGATCCTATAATTTTTTTTTCTTCAATGGAACAGTATTTTGGACATCTGAATTCGAGGGAAAAAAATAAATCTCTCTTTGTCCAAAGAAAGAAACGTTCACATTATAAAACGTGCCCCATCGCTGCCGCCTTTCCATTTGCCTGCTATCTAATATCACACACACACACACCCGTGTGGGTGTGTGTTTTACCTTGATTAAAGTTGACCTCGTCTTCTCCCTTGATTAGTATAATAATGTCATAATGATAATTACATCTTTCACATACACCAAGTAATCCCTTTCACCAGCTATCCATAATTTCAACTGAATGTGACATGAAAGATGCTTTCTACGCAACCATACAGACCAGAACCCTCCAATTCTCTCTCTCAACAACAACAATGTCTCCGGAAATTATAAAGGAAAGAAGAAGAAGAAGATGAATAAGACAATCAAATCAAGAGAAGAGTTGAGTCGAAACCAAGTCTAAGTCTCTCCCATCACTCACACCACTTACTTCTTTGACCTGTTACATTACAAAGCTCCGATTTTTTTTACCAAATCTCTAATATTTTCTACTTCAATCTTTCCATAAGAAAAGGAATGGAGGAGTTCGACTCATCAACGATAAACTCGAGATCATCATCATCTATACAAACAGAGGCAGTCACAGAGTTCTCAACCTTCATAGAGAAGCTCACTCCGATTCTCAGCGAGATCAAAGGCAGCATCGAGACAGCGGAGGCGCCGGCCTTGGAGAAGGCGATCGCCTCCTTGGAGAGCGACTACAATCGCGCGAGAGCAGCCATAGATAGCCAAGCAATCGAGTCATCACCGCTCAAACACATCGAGTGTCTCGTGCAGAATCTCGGGAGGTCGTTGGGGCTCACTCTCTTCGCCAGCCACGAGTCGCCGCTGTCCAACAAGGAGAAGATCGAGGCTCTCTGCAAGGAGATGATGAATGTGAGGTTCGACTCGAGCTCGTGGGAGTTCGCTAATGAGGCCGAGGAAGAAGATGAAGAGGAGGAGACAGAGACGGAATTTGAAATAGAGGAAGAAACAGAGGTGGTGGAGGAGATCGTGGAGGAGGAGGAGGAGGAAAGGAGAGTTTTGACGGTTGATGACGCCATTCTGCAGATTAAGTGTGGGACAGAGGAGGTGTTCAAGAATTCCCTTTTGGTTTTGGATGGATTCGTGAGGGATGGGATGATTTCGAGCAAAACGATTTTGGATGAAGATGTGGTGAGGATATTGTGTAGTCGATTGAGTTCTTGTAAGGGAAATGAGAGATTGATCATAATTCGAATACTGAGATATCTTGCGCAACACAACGATGAGCACAAGGTACTTTAAGGGGCCATTTACTATTCTATCACATCTATATATACTTGTTAATTTGAGCTACATTTTCTCAAAGTGTGCAGGAAAAGATGAAGGATTTGGAGTTCTTGTCCGCGTTGGTGAAGTCGTTGGCACGAGACGTGGAGGAGCAGAAGGCGGCCGTGGGGCTTCTGCTCAGCCTCTCCGGTGACGCTGGAGTGAGACGGCAAATCGGGAGGATACAAGGTTGCATTGTGATGTTGGTAGCAATCTCAAATGTAGATGACGAAGAAGCTTCGCATGATGCAAGAATGCTGCTCAATTTCATGTCTACTAATACTCAACATGCTCTTCATATGGCCGAAGCCGGTTATTTCAAGCCCTTGATCAAATATTTGAAAGAAGGTATGTATACTAGCTATGTCCTCTTATTTCTTAAGAAATGTTGAAGAAGCCCTGTTTGTCCCATTATAAGGCCTTTTAAGAGGAAGATGGACCCAATTCTAAGATGGACCTAAAAATGTTATTTACATTAAAAGAAAATACTATCTATTTTTTATCCTATAACTAGAAAATATCATTTATACTGAAAAAATATGTCATTAATACTAAAGAAAAGTCTCATTGTTCGCATATGTGAACATCCTCATAGCAGTCCACACCTCATTCTATTATGGTTGTTTTGCATTCCAGGCTCGGAAATGAGCAAGGTTCTAATGGCAAGTGCAGTGTCAAGACTGGAGCTAACTGATCAAAACAAGGCCTCCTTAGGGGAAGAAGGGGCAATCGAGCCACTCTTGAGCATGTTCAAGGCGGGGAACCTAGAGGCGAAGCTCTCTGCCTTGAATGCCCTACAGAGCCTATCAAACTTGGAGGCGAACATCCAAAGGCTGATCGATTCAGGCATCGTTGCAGCCCTGCTGCAGCTGCTCTTCTCAGTGACATCAGTCTTGATGACACTGAGAGAGCCAGCTTCAGCAATTCTGGCAAAGTTGTCCCAGTCCAACAGCATACTTGTCAAGCACGACGTCGCACAACAGATGCTCTCACTCCTCAGCCTCTCCCGCCCCATCATTCAAAACCATCTCTTGGAGGCATTGAACAACATAGCCTCACATCCAACAGCATCCAAAGTTAGGAGGAAAATGAAGGAGAATGGCTCGATCCAGCTGCTTCTGCCCTTCATCGTAGAGAGAGATGCTCGGATTAGGAAGGGCGCGCTCAAGCTTATTCACGTGTTGTCTAGAGACATACAAGGAGAGCTCATCTCGGAGCAGCTAGATTACTCACAAGTGCATATCATTGCAAGCATAGTGTTGACAACAACATCCGATTGTGAGAAGGCAGCCGCCCTCGGAATTCTTGCAAATCTCCCCATCAATGACAAGAGAATCACTGAGATACTCAAACATGCCAACATACTACCTTTCCTGGCCTCAACATCATCACCACCTACAACAATGTGGCTAGATGAGAGCATTGCAGGTTTCTTGATCCGTTTCACGAATCCAAACGACAAGAAGCTGCAGCATTATGCAGCTGAGCATGGCGTATTCCCTCTCCTCATCAAGCTGCTCACGAGCACCTCAGAGACTGCCAAATCCAAGGCTGCATTGAGCTTATCTCAACTATCACACAACACACTAAACGCGAGCAAATCAAGAAAGCTCAAGTGGTTCTGCATGCGGCCTTCATCAGACTCATTCTGTGAAATCCACAATCAATACTGCACGGTGAAAACCACCTTCTGTTTGATCAAGGCAGGGGCGATCACTCCATTAGTGCAAATTCTTGAAGGTGGAGAGAGGGGTGCGGATGAGGCAGTGCTAAGTTGCCTATCAACTCTTTTGCAAGATGAGATTTGGGAGAGCGGAAGCAATCATCTGGTGAAGAAATCGGGGGTGCATTCGATCATCAAAGCTGCATCGTGTGGGAGCTTCAAGGCTCAAGAGAAGGCGCTGTGGATACTGGAGAGAATTTTTCGAATTGAAGCTCATAGAGAAGAGTATGGTAAATCTGCGCAGGTTGTGCTGATTGAGATTGCGCAGAATGGTGATCCTGTGCTTGCGCCGGCGGTGGCTAAGGTGTTGGCGCAGCTTGAGCTATTGCAAGCGCAGTCTACTTACTTCTGAGACTATATATCAATATATGCACGTGAAGAATTTTATTTTTTGGTATCATATCTTGTGATTGATTCAAATTATTTGCAACGTTGCAAGTGTTTACTCTTCATATTTCAAGTTGGGGGGAAGGGGAAAATGGTGGAAAAACATGTCTTGTTTGTTTTGTTAGCGTTAGAAAATTTTGGTGTGTTCACAGTAGGAACTGGGAAGTGTGTGTTTGTGTGTGCGTGTGTATTTTCCCCAATTTCAGTTGTGGTTAAAATTTTATTTGAACTAGAATTATTTGATTTCTTAATCATATTTATTAATTTATTAATATTAACCATTTGACTAGATTGATTGCGTATCATCTATTGAACCATCTGCACAACTTTTTTTAATATACAGGAAAAATTAAGAGGTTAGATTAGGAATATTATTTTTATGGGATTTGATTTTTTTCTTTTTTGTGGGATTTCATATCTTAAATAGATATTATTCTTTCAAATGTTTATATTTCTATCTATTTATTTTGTTGCACTGGTAATATAATTTCGTTGCTTTGACAATTGATTTCGTTGCACTGGTAATGTAATGTTAATTCATCGTTTAATTTTGTTAGTATCTGCAATAATAAAGTTATGCAAAGTAAATATTAAGATTGTGCTACATAACGTGTTTATGTGTGCTACAAATATATTTCGTAAAAAAATAATACTCCCTCCGTCCCGTTATTCATGACTCCTTTCTTTTTTACAAATAGATTAAGAAGAGTTGTATTTTATGTGTAAAATAATGAGTGGCACGAAATTCGAGGTATTTTTTAGTGTAAAAAGTGTTTCCTTTTTTGGAAACGGACCAACTTAATGAGACAACCCAAAAAGGAAAATGTGCCATGAATATTGGGACGGAGGGAGTACTAAAGTTTTTTGAAACACACTGATGTAATGTTAGTTACTATATGTGCTACACATTACACAATTTGTGCAACAAAAATAAGCGTCATATTATGGTAGGTGAAAGATTTGGAGAGAGAATATTTTTTTGTGTCAGATTTACCCTCACTCGATTTAGACGAATAAAAGGGTGATGGTGTCATCAATTTTGTTTAAAATGAAACATGAAATTTGGAACGTTGATTACATATTAATTAATTATTATAATTTATTCTTATTTTTTATACATAATAGCATTCTCACCATAACCATATCAAAAAACCCCTTAATTATAGCAGAATATCTAGATGCATTTGAAAATATTTTAAATGGCATTTCTCTAGTCTTGTTGCTATTGTCTAATAGAGGAAGTTTAGTACGAGAGTTGCTACTATTGTTACTTTTCTATTCATAAACTAATATTCATCTTCTTAGAAAGGAAAAAGTTTAGTACGAGAGTTGCTACTATTGTTACATTTCTATTCATAAACTAATATTCATCTTCTTAGAAAGGAAAACACAAAGATATAAGAGGGGCACTCTAGGACGCTACCGCCTCATGGTATGCTGCGGATCTTTCCGACCCATAGACCCGCTCCAGACGGATCCGCTCCATAGACCCGGATGATTAAAAATGATTTTCAAGCAATCCTGCTCATGCGTCTCTCTCTCTGGTTTCTTCTACTCGCCATTCTCCAAGCAATCGTTCACCACAATTCATGTCTAATTCACATGAATTACGCATCGATTAATGAAGATACCACTGAAGATACCAATGCACGCCGCTTAGATGAAAAAAGTGATTGGAATGTGAGATTTTTTATTTTCCGATTTTGATGGTTGGAATTCAATAGAATTATTTGATGTTAATTGATGTTTTGGTGTCTAGGTTTTACATATAATTGGGGATTGAACCGGTTTCGATGTGATTTTGTACTTATTATGAATTAAGGTTGTGTCAGCTAGTTTTGTTAATCAATTAATTCGAGATGAGATGAAGAAGGCGTAGCTATCGTAGCGGATAAGCGCCTTCAAGGAAGATCCATCCGCCAAGCACAGGAAGGCAGCAGGAGGCGCTGCGGCGATCGACGACGTAGCACCGAGGCGATCGTTGTGAGAGAGACCGTTGTGGCCGCTGCGCGGGGTGTATATCGATGTGTTAGTCGAGTTCATGGCGAGCTTACCCGGTCGTCTCCGTGACGCTGCGAGAGGACCTCCATGCCGACGAAGAAGCGGGATGTAGGCGGCGCTGGCGTTCGCCGGCTATCGCACCAGGCCGCAGAAGAGGCCGGTTTCTAGATTATTTCATATATTTCACACACAAACACCTATCACCACGTGTCTAATTAGACTGTCTCTTGATTCCCACTAAACAATCAAGCCCAAGCTAATTGAACCTAATTTTACATCCAACCCACTCATCCACAGCAATAGTCGGCCCCGGGTATTTGCCATTCACGGTCAGAACCGGCTTTGTATGGCAAAGTCTTGTTACAGTTTTCCACTCCATCTATAAGTCACCATCTGTCACATATCGATATTTTTTTATATAAATGTGGTAGAGTTTTGATTTGATATATATGTGGTGTTGGGGTCCGAAACCCTTGTGTGATTGGGATTGGAGAGGGCCATTGACGAGGTGGAGGTTCTGGACTCGAGAGCTCGCTTCCAAAACCCCAAATCCATTTCTTCTTCACCTCTTGTCCAGTTTGATGAGGTGGTGCTATTTAGATGGCTGATCCACAGCCAGAGGTCTGGCTGTGCAAGAAACAGCTCCATTTCTTCACAATCTTCAAATCAAAATTCCAAGCTTCAAGTCTTCCCTTTTTCTTGTTCAATTCTATGTCAAAATTCAGTTGTCTTCTTTGTTTGGATGAGATTAGTTGTGGGGGAGGAATAATGAATGGATGCGGAATTTTAAGGAGGCAGACATGATTTATGGGCTGGGGTTTGATGAGGAATTGGGATGATTAATTAGTTGCAGAGATTTGAGGATTGAGGGGGAGAGAGAGAGTGGCAAAGGTTTGACGTGAATGGTTGTTTCTTTTTGTGTGAATGGTTATGTTGTGTTACTTGAATTTGCTATTTGACATTAGAATGAAGTATGATAATTAAGATTCTTTTAATAATACTTTTGTATAACAATTTTGGGTTGTTGGAGAGTTTCATGGTTAGTACTAACAGGTGATCTATCGAGTGTTGATGACGCACTGTTCAATTATCTGCTGTTGTCTATTGATTGCCTAAATTTTGGTGGTCTTTTTATGGTTGAACATAAGATTTGTTGCTTTGTGAGTAATTATAATCTCTGCATTTTTATTTATGCTGTTTATGTTGTATTAATGATCTATATTTTAGTATGAGGTTAATTTTGTTGTATTAACCCCATAGTGTTAATTTATGTTGTGAACAGATTCAGAAGTGCAATTGAAAGGACTCCAAAATTCTAGTTTTTTGTTGCTTGTAGCTTTGCTAAGCATTTGTTTTATAATAGTGCCTTTTCTTGGTGGAGATAAAGCTAGTTTTGCAATAGTGCCATTTCTAGTTCTAGTCTGTACTATTTGTGTTTCAGTCTTGTATTTCAGTTATTGGTACACTAATTAGTGAAAGTAAGAGATGATAATTGGAAAGATGATATTTCTTATTTATTTATGTTGTGAACAGAGAATCTAGAATTGTTGTCATGCGATCCAATGATCTATATTTTCAGTATGGGGTTTATGTTGTATTAATGAATTAAATATGAATCTTTTCTTCTCAAGATTATGTTGATTTTTCATATTCTTTGGCACAATAGTGTTAATTTTGTTTTTGTTTTTGGTTAGTTTAAGGTTTCTAAAGTACAAGTTGTTAAATTGCTTGGTGCAGGAGTTGATAAGATGGGAAGGGACATTGCAGGACAATGGGGATTCAAGTCAAATGGTTCAAGGTACCACTACTTGCTTTTTGGTTGTAATTAATTTGGTTTAAATTGGTTGATTTCTACCTTGACTTGATGTGATACTGTAGATGTAATAAATTTATTTTTCTTAGTAGAACATATAAAATAATACAAAAGTAAATAATTATCACTTTTATCTTAAGAAGGTCTCACTTTTATTTATAAAAACTATCACTTTTATGCATAAAAATAATCACTTTCATTATATATATATATATATTATTGTTAGTAATAGATTAAAAAATTATAAAGAAAAATAACTATCACTTTTATTCATAATATCTGTCACTTTTATTCAGAAAAAATATCAATTTTAATCATATGAACAACTACTTTCATTCATAATAAATTGTCACTTTTAATAAATAAAACTCTCACTTTTACTCATAAAAACAGTCACTTTTACTAACTAAAATAATCACTTTTGTTTGTAATCGTGTATATTTTATTTTTCTTAGTAAAACATATGAAATAATGCAAAGGAAAATAATTATCACTTTTGTTTTAAGGAAGTCTCACTTTTATTTATAAAAACTATCACTTTATAAATAAAAATAGTCACTTTCATTATATATTATTATTGTTAGTAATAGGTTAATAAAATATAAAGTAAAATAACTATCACTTTTATTCATAATATCTATCACTTTTATTCAGAAGAACTATCACTTTTAATCATATGAACAACTACTTTCATTCATAATAAATTGTCACTTTTATTCATAATAACTCTCACTTTTATTCTTAAAAACAATCACTTTTACTTATAAAAATGATCACTTTTGTTGGAATCGTGTATATTTTATTTTTCTTAGTAGAACATATAAAATAATACAAAGGAAAATAATTATCACTTTTATTTTAAGGAAATGTCACTTTTATTTATAAAAACTATCACTTTTATACATAAAAATAGTCACTTTCATTATATAGGAGTATTATTGTTAGTAACATATTAAAAAATTATAAAAAAAATAACTATCACTTTTATTCATAATAAATTTTCACTTTTAATAATAAGAACTCTCACTTTTACTGATAAAAACAATCACTTTTGTTTATAGGTGAGAGTATATGTTTGTCTGATTCTCTAATAGGATTAAAGAGAGAAAATTTCGAAGATATCTATGATCTATACTGCACTCATGCATTAGAAGTTGGTTTTAGTGTTAGAAGATCATCTACAAAATATAATATGGCTGGGGAGCCCATTTATAAAATTTTAGTGTGCTCATGTGAAGGAACTAGAAAGGATAGAGACAAAATCTCTAGTTTGAATAATGAAGACCAAGGAAAAAGAGATCATCATACATCACAAGGTCAAATTGTAAAGCATCATTAAGGGTGAAATTTGGTGTGCGATGGTTTGTATGAAGTAGTACAACATATTACGAACACAATCACACACTTTGTAGAAGAGGATTGAGTTACTTACTTGTTCTCAAAGATCAATTAGCATTGAGAAGGCTAATGTTATTGAGAATATGATCTCTTCTGGAATGAGAGCAACTGATTCATTTAGATACATGGCACACGAAGCAGAGGGTGAACATATATCATTGGTCATACAAAAAAAGATCACTTGAATTTTGTAAATAGGTTGAAAATTGATGCCATAGAAGGAGGGGATGCACAGACACTTATTGATAATTTAAGCCAGCACAGTATTGAAGACCAAGATTTCTTTTTTAGAGTGAAGTTAGATGATGAAGGTAGATTGTGCAATGTTTTTTGGAGAGACTCGATGATGAAAGAAGATTATATGATATATGGGGATGTTGTTGTCTTTGACACAACATATAGAACTAATAAGTATAATTTGATTTGTGCACCATTTGTTGGGATAAATAATCATTGGAAAAATGTTATGTTTGGTTGTGCATTCATCTCAAATGAGAAGACATGATCATTTGAATGGTTATTCGATGTTTTCAAGAAATCTATGGAGGGTCGAAGTCCTGTGACATTGTTTACCGATCAAGATAAAGCAATTTCGAATGCAATCAAAAATGTTTTTCCTACGACCAGGCATAGGTTATGCATATGGCATTTGTACCAAAATGCACAAAGTCATTTGGGAAGTTTGAAATCTGATAAGAACTTCAATGATGCATTTCAGAAATGTTTAACAGGATGTGCAAATGGAGAAGAGTTTGAAAATTGTTGGAAAATCATGATTTCAAGGTATCAACTAGAAGACAAACCTTGGTTTAAAAGGTTGTATGATTTAAGGGAGAAGTGGTGCAATGCTTACAACAAAGAATTCTTCTCTGCTGGGATTCTATCATCACAAAGAAGCGAAAGCACAAATAGTGCACTAAGCTTCAATGCAAAGAAGACAACTAGCTTGAATGATTTTTATAAAATCTTTAAGAAAACAGTTGAACGTTGGAGAAGCAATGAAGCAAATGATGAATTCCAATGCTCAAGAGGAAACCCTACCTCGTTGTTCAAATTGAAGGAATTCTACCATGCTTCGAGGTATACACACCATCACTTTTAAAGATTTTGAAAGAGAATTCATGTAGTCTATTTCATCTCATTTACCTCTTTATACGAAGAGCATGACATCAAGTTATATAGTGTCAATCATGTTGATGGGATATCATGTTTTGTGGTCAGTTTTTATGCAAAGGACATTTTAGTAACTTGCTCATGCAAGAGATTTGAGGAATGTGGGATGCTATGTTGTCATTGCTTGAGGATTTTGCATGTTCATTCAATAGATAAAATACCAGAATGTTACATTAAGAAAAGATGGACAAAATTTGTGAAACAAGGTTTGTGGGATAAATATGAAACTGAATCAGGGAAGAGTAAAACTTATTCTTCTTGGAGAAATCAAATGATGAGAAGGTACTACAATCTTGTTTTAAGAGCCCAAGAAAATGATGAGGATAGAACAATCATTGAAGATGGATTGAACTGTATGACATCTGTTCTTGAAGCATCAATGAGTACAAGGCAAAAAAAAAATGTAATGGAGAATGAAGAGGCTTCAATGTCATCAAGTAATGTTGTGTTGGATCCTGTACGTTCAATCACCAAAGGACGGAAACAGAGAATTCAAGGACATCTTCAAAAAAGTAATAAGAAGAAGACCATTGATGCATCAAATTCAAACCAAATGAAAGAGTTTGGTTCCAAGACTCCAAATCCAAAATTATTTTAGAAGATTTCTCTGATTTGGGGTCACTGGCAGAATATTTCATGGGTAATTTTCTCAACTTGTTAATTATAATTCATATTATGATTTTCTATTTAAGTTCTAGTATATAGTTTTGAAAGTATTGGTCCCTGTGCTTGCATGTCATTAATAGAAAAATGAGGCTTGTTGTTTTACCACAATATTAATAGGATAGATTGAACCTAGAATAAGTTATGTCGTCTTAATTAACACAATATATTTGAGAGTAGTTAAAGCTTACATCTTTCAGTACCGTGCACTAAATGGTAATATCTCATGTATGTACCACTGTAACTTCAAATACGTTAATCTTTTTCTTGACTTTCAATTTTTTGGACTTTGAATATGAACATTTGAAGAATTAGTAACTGCAACTGCCAACTGCATTCTTCTTTTTTGTTTTCTTTTGTTCCCATCAAATCATTATCCTAAATCAACAGAATCTTTAAACCCAAATCTCATTTTAAAGCACTTCAAGTAATCTCTACCACTCTCATCATTCTTACCCAATACAACGACACGTTTTGCCTCATTTCTTGGCAACAGAAAAATGTCTTCAATAGCAGCGGGTGTAACAACTATAACTCTGCTATGCTCAAATTGTAGTACACGAGTCGCAGGTTTGAAGTTTTGAATAAACCAAAGCATATTATGCCAATGAACATATGTCAATTGATGCAAACTAAGCAAACCCCCAAATCCTATGGACTTAATGTCATTTTTTGGGCATCAGTAAGTGCATCAACCAATTGACAAAGCCTTTGTGCTCTACACCTTCCATTAAATCTATAGAAACAAATCACATACGTATAAGTTCAAGAATAATTGTCAATTTTATATGTATTAACCAAAAATTCTGAGATAATCAACTACCAAAATGAACTAATAAAACTTATTACCAGTTGTTTCTTTTATACAGCTTTTTCTTCTTTTTATTGTATCATCATCGCTCCATGTTTCTCTTTCGACAAAAAATGAAATAACTGTAAGTTTCTTTTAACTAATAAAAATAATAGTAAAAAGCATAAGAGAGCTACAACTTGTAAAATAAGCAGAATTACCTAACTGAAGGAGATAGCACAATTTCTCTACAGCTATTATAATCTTCCATTTTAGCTATTCCTTCTAAAATGGGTTATGGGTCGGGTTGGAGTCTGCACGTATTTTGAGGCTGAGCGTAGCAGAGATTTTGTCTACTTGTTGTATGATAAATCTAGTTAAGTGAATGTGGAGATTTATGAAAAGCAATAAAGAACACCAAGGCTTTTACGTGGTTCGATCGTTAATGAGATCTACGCCCACGAAGAGTGTTTCTCAATACTTTCACTATAATGCGATGTGGTTACAAGCTCTTAGTATTCGATAAGTTGTCAACCCTTCTAATGTCAGTTTTCCTTCTATTTATCTGACTCCCAGTCTCTGAATCGCGCCCAACCCTCCATTGGTCGCGGCGTGACTCTTCCTCTGGCATGCCTCCATTGGCCGGAGCAGGACCTTCGCTTTATGCGCCACGTGGAGGTGGCGCGACCTTGGTTACGGGCGTCTTCTCCATTGGCCGAGGGTGGCGCCTCACTTTGGCTCTGGGTCATCTTCCATCGCCGAGGTGGCGGTTGGGGCTGGGGTTTTGCACCGATTAGGGCTCGCCTTGGGCTCAACCGCGTGGGCCCGCTATCAACGTTAGGCCCAGCTCATTTGGGCTCGTTAGTGGGCCTAGTCGGTTGGGCCATATCCCATCATAGCCCCCCCCGAATAGCCGAGGGACAATGAGGTCGGTGGAGTGGAGAAAGCGCCGCCGAGGTGAGGTGTGGCTTGGTGAAGTTGTTTGTTGAAGGTGTTGTCTTTTTAATGTGAGGGTTTATTTGACGATGTGGTGCGAGGCTGAGTTGGGTGGTGCATTGTCGTCGCACGGAAAAGATATGGTAGAAGGAAGTCAAGTCCGACGGATATCGCGCCTCTGCGTAGGTTACGCGAGGTGCGATGCGAGTGGTGTTACTCCTGTGGTGGGTGCCGATGTCCGACCTGAGAGACCGCCCTTTTCGGGGATGTCGGGGTGCGCCCCGGGCCGCACCGAATCTGGGGCCTGGTTAGCCGAGGTCCGATCTCGATGTAGGCTTTCCGCGGCGGCTTGGCTGATAGGACGCCGAGGTCGATGTGGATCTCCTTGGTATTTGTGGGAAGGACGGGTGCGACACGAGGAGCCGCCATCGGAGGACGCCGGGTCCGTATGATGATTGCTAGGTCGGGTGGCGGTCCATCTTATCTGGCGACGTCATCGCGCCAGCGGTAGTTGGGCACTCGAACCACGCTGTGGCGTGTGCACATCCAATCATGTGTGGCTGCGTGTCGGAATTTGAAACGGCAATTTGCAGGCGCCTAGTCTTATAAATAGGCGCAAAAGAGGCAACTGCTCACTTTCCTCTTGACGCTTAAAATTTCGAGAGAGAAAATTTTCGAGAAATTCTTTGAGTTGATCGATCTTGTGGAAGGAGCCATATACTACTTTGAAAAGTAAGTATGTTTTCTTCATCTTCTTCTCGCCTGAAAGTTCCCTTCCGCCTCGGGTTCTGGGCCGTGAGTTCCCGCGAAGAGATTATATGTGCTACAATGGTTTGGGTAGGTCCATGAGGGTGAGCTCTGGGTTCCGCCGGTATCCTCGGTATGGGATGGGTTGAGGTGGGCGTGGCGAGGTCGGGTTTGACCTTGGAGGAACTTTTGAAGTTGTGAGGAATCGGATCCCGGAGGAGGCGTGGTGGTGTCTGCCAGATCCGGATGATAGGCGATGGCCCTCCGGAGGGTTTGTTACAGATTTATGTAGATAATTTGAGGCGGTCTTAGATACCCTCTGTACTCGCTTATCTTAGCCTTCAAGAGTATTTCCGGATCCCTATTTGTCGATTGACCTCGAATTCCATTAGGTCGTTGATGGGTTGGGCTCTCTGTTATGGCATTCTTGAGAGTTGTCCTTCGAGGAGTCTTGATCGCTTTTTAGCGTGAAGACCATAGGAGGGGTGTACTATTTGTCACCTCGGCTGAAATTTAAGGTAGCCGTCCCTCCAGGTGTCCCATTGGCGAGAATAGGTATTTCTTTCTCTGGTGAGGCGGTCGAGGTATGAGTGGGGTATCGGCACGATGGCGGACCCGAAAATCAAGCCCTGGGCCGTATGGAGGAGGTCTTTGTGCAGCCTTGGTGAGATCTTATCCATAAGTTATACCGAGGGCGACTGAAGAAGGCCGGTGAGTGTTTACTGGTCGGAAGCGTCGGGACCGAGGTGCGGGCGGGGTGAGGCATCCCATCTTCTTAGTCCTTATACGTTCGATTTTTTGTGCTAATGTCTTTCTCTTGTGATGCGGTGAAGTTGAGGAAAGGCGGGCTCACAATCGCCGAGCGAGGGCCGCGAAAAGAAGCAGGTTTGGACCTACTAGGGCCCGAAGAAGGTCGATAGCATGGGCCGGTGATGAGTGGGCCTCAGTGCGGGTCGGCCCGGCCAGTCTCGACCTCGTGGCCGCCTTGAGTCTGGTACCGTCCCCAAGTTTGGCCGCATCCTCCCCGAGGTACATAGGTTCCTTCATGTTTAGATTTATTTGCTTCGCGATCTGTTATTGACTTGGCTTCTCTTTTCGGGTGGGAGCTCGATGATGGGGGGCCTGGCAGCTTCTGGGAGGCTGCAGTCGCCACCGGGCTTGCCGTGAGCTCGCCAGTCTCGATAAACGCGCATTTTACACGTTTATAGTTGACATTTGAAGATGAGTTTAGCTCGTTTAATGTGCGTTTACGTATCGATTCCTAATGTTTTATCTATTTTTAGAAGATAACGCTCTTGGGTGTTCTTTTGGTGTTGTGTAGGTCTATATGTTGAAAATCGAAGCAAGGAACGACGCCACGAGCCAAAACACACAATCGGCGTGTTTCTAGCGACCACCTAGCGGTCGCTAGGTCGGCCGCTAGGAAACACGCGAGAGCCGGCACAGCGACCGCGAGAATGTGCCGTGGCGAAGCCCGGTGCGCGAAAGCCAGCTGGACGATTTCTCGCGACGGATCAGACTTCCTAGCGACCGCTAGACACGGTCGCGAACCAACCAAGCGGCAAGAAGAGGCGTCGCGGGCGAGAAGGCGGCGAGGATTACCTCGCGACCACACCTAGCGACCGCGAAGGGTGGTCGCGAGACGGCGCGGCAGAAGGAAAATTAGGGTTTTGGGGTGTGCCTATATATATGGCAACACCCCCTCGCGCCCCCATCTTGAACCCTACGATTCCAGAGCCTCTTTTCTCAGTTTTTCCATTAGTTTTTCAGAGTTTTAGCTTTAGGTTCCATATACTTTCATTCTAGAGTTGTTCTACGGATTAATCTTCGTTATTTTACGTGTTGTTTACGATCCGGAACGTTTCGTCCGGACGATCTCTGCATTTTTCGTTTTTTTCGCTGAGGTTGGGATTCAAGCCCAACGTGTTCATCCAACGCTACATCACGGGTTTTATATATTTAAATTCCGTCTTTATGATTAAATCGTATTTCATTTCGTTAATTATGTCTGGCTAGTTTTTCGTTCTAATCCTAGGGTTTGCATGATTCGATCCTATATGTTGTGATTCCTGTTATCGTTATTTACCGTCCATGCATTGATTCATGATTCGATTGTGCTTATTTATATGTGTTGGTTTCTGATCAATCTCGATGCATATTTAGTTGTCGGTTAATTACGTAATTGTGTTAATTGTCAATCGATATCGAATGCATGATACGAATGAGCCTTGAGTCGTAGCTGAGATAGGATATTCGTAGGAAGCATAATCTTTGTGATCCGTTTGGAGTTACTTGTTTCACCCAGAGGCGAAGTAATAGGGAAAACTAGTAATCTCTGACCGCTTTTGTCGTAATGTAAATTATCGGTTATATATGTGATCTTCCATTTTTGTTTGGATTAAAATTGGTTAATAAGACGGGATAAACATACGTTGTGGATTGGATTAATGCAGCCCTGGGTTAGTCGTCTTTCTGTTTTTAAACATCCGAGTGTTTATTGCTTTCATTTACTTCTGTTTTGTTACCATTGCTTTGGATTGAGTTCAAGCCCCAAAATCTTACAAAACCATTTTGTTACTTGGATAATGATGAATCCTTGTTGAGTTAGCTTCTGTATTTTCGGTATTACAATCCCTTGTGGATCGATCTTCGCTTACCCTATATTTACACCTTTTCGTGTTAGAAAAATAAGCGATCAAATTTTGGCGCCGTTGCCGGGGATTGTTAAGATCATATAGGAATAACTTGTCAATTTGGAATTATTAATTCAAGTTGTACTTTTAATTTTTATTTTTATTCCTTGCCAATCTGATTTCCTTCTTTTTCTCCAGGTAGTTTATGTTCACAAGGTCCCGAGGACCTCCTGAACTACACTTTGATCCGGAAATCGAAAATTCACAAAGGAGAAGGAGAAGGGCAAGAAGAAAGGAAGCAATGGCAAATCGAATAGCAGGCGTTCCTCCCAAGTAGCCGCCTTTGTTGGATTTCACAGCAATGCAGCGCTAATTGGCGACTATGGGACTCGTTGTCCTCCTGCTCGGAGGCGGCGAGGCGGCTGAATTACATGTCTGAGACCTCCTACCGAGCAATTTCAAGGAGGCGGATGGGGCCCAGTAAATGCTAACAATTTTGGTGAAGCCGGCCCTAATCAGCATGGTTCAAGGGGAGCAGTTCGGAGGAGAGTCACAGAGGATCCGAATGCCCATCTCGAGACTTATCTCGACATTTGTGACACCATCAAGCAGAATGGGGTGCCACAAGACACAATCCGGATCGTATGTTCGGGTTCTCTGCGAAATCAGCGAAGGATCGGTTGAGACCTTAGATCGTACGGGCATCAACGGTTGGGCGATTACGTGAGAAATTCCTTTCAGTACTTTCCTCCGGCTAAGGCCAGAAGATCATAGCCGAGATTTCCCACTTCCCGGTTAGGAGATGAATCTTTGTTCGAGTCGTGGGAAAGATTGGGCCTATTGAGAAGGTGCCACGCATGGATTTTCGAGAGAAGAATTACCCGCTTTACAATGGTGACACCTCACACGAGGAGTATTGTTGACGCATCAGCGGAGGTTGCCTTTGAGCAGACGTGTAGGCGAGGCCCGATCATAGAGAGAGATGGCGGCAGCAGTTATCGGTGGCGATGGAGAGAACACCGGTGGTGAAGGCGCTGATTGAAGGTGACTCAAAATCACGATAACATCATGGGAGCGATTCACCTTGTTAAGAGCCAATTTGAGAAAGAAAGGAAAGGAAAAGGCGTGGCTCGGATAAATCTTTGCAGTCGAGATGATCGAGGCCGAGGGCGTGAATTACATCAATCGAGGAACAACCGTCCTGGGGGTAATCCCGTACAATCCGAACAATGAAGTCACCAAATTTCTCGACGCCAACCCCGATAATTTTCAATGACCTCGCTGAGGTTCTCGATTCGAGCGGAGTGATTCGAGAGAAGAAGCCGAGTCTAGAGGATATGATGCGTGACGGTTGGTTGTAAGCAACCAACAATTGCAACGAATCGAGTCGTTTATAAGCAACACCGGCGAAGATCAATCATTTGGAGTCCACCGTGGCGGCTATGGAAAGCACATGAAGATGATGGAGAATCAAATAAGTCGGATAGCGCGACAATGTAACGGGCGACACAAGTCGGGCCAATTTCCGAGTGTCTGAGGTAAACCCTAAAATCAACGTAATGCCATTCATTTGAGGTGGACGAGCTTATCAAAGTCACGAGGAGAGAGCACGGGCAAGCGGGCAAAGAGAGAGAATCTGCGACCGAGCTCGCGACCATGAGCCCGGCCGCGAGGAAAATGGCAATGGAGTTCGCGAGCGGCTCGTGGCGCAACAAGTCAAAAGCGCCCGCGACATCCGAGGACCTAGCGGCGACCTGGCGGTCGCGAGTAATTCTGGCGCCGCGAGAAATCATGAAGCTTCAGAGCGCGCACCTAGCGTCGAGAAAGCGCCAGCAAAGGTCATGAGCGAAGAACCTTTGTGCATGTACTAGCGACCGCGCGCGCGATCGCGGTCGATCTCCAAGAAAGCCGCTTTGAAGAGATTTCCGGCGTCGTGCCTCAATTCCGTTCCAAGCCGTTTAGCCAAGCCCAATCGACGAGAAGTTGACGATTCATGGAGATGTTTGAAAGGTGCACATCAATATTCCTTTACTTGATGCGCCGAGATATGCCGGGTTACGTTAAGTTTCAAGGATGCCGTTGCGATAAGAAGAAGCTTGGGAAATTCGAGGCGATAAATCTGTATCTCAAGAGTGCGATCTTGTCGCAAAAGAAGTTGCCACTCAGCGAAAGATCGTGCGACTTCACCATCGCATGTGTCATCGGAGGCCGGACATTCTCCAGGTTACGTGTGATTTGGGGCAAGCATCAATCGATGCCGTTGTCCATTTTAACCGATTGAGATTGGGGAGATAAAGCCGACCACCATAGCTCTTGGATGGCGGATACATCGGTGACTTATCCGAAAGGGATAGTGGAGGGCGTGCTCGTGAAAGTTCGAGATTTCATCTTCCCGGTGATTCGTTGTTCTCGACATGCCGGAGGATGGGAATACACCTCTTATTCTCGGGCGACCATTCTTAGCTCTTGGCGAGCATTGATAGCGTGCAAGATGGAGATCTCACCTTCCGAGTCAACGACGAAGAGATGAAAATCTCTATATATGATGCTATGAAGCAGCCTGACGAGAAGACCATGGAAGATTGTCGAGTTATAGAGCAGCTGTCGCCCACTCACTTTCAATCGGTGATCGGTGGAGTTTTGTATGCAGAACTCGATTTTCTCATCCGCAGACCTTGATGAGGCGTGTGACGAGATTTTAGAGTATCTTGAGTCCATCGATGAAGTCAAGGCCCTCCCCGAGGAGTCAGTGCCTTATTTGGATGTGAGGAAGCCGATTGGAGGAGAGGACGCCGTGGTGAAGGCGGAAGAGACTACAGAAGATGGAATTGAAAGAGTTACGGACCACTGCGGTATGCCTTCTTAGGCGGCGATGAGGCGTGCCCGGTGATAATATCTTCGGTTTTGGTGATGAGAACCACGTAAACCGATGGCCGTCTTTGAAGCGATACAAGTCTGCGATTGGGTGGACGATTTTCGATATCGAGGGTGACCTCGATTTGCATGCACACGGATCCTGTTGGAGAATGAATACAAGCCAAAGGTGCAACCTCAGCGCCGATTGAATCCGGCAATGCAAAGAGGTCGTCGGAAAAAGTGTTGAAGCTCTTAGGCGAGGCATGATCTATGCCGTATCCGGCAAATGAGTGGGTTAGCCCTACTCGAGTGGTATCAAGAAAGGGGTATCACGGTGATCGAGAGGCGAGACGAGCGAGCTTGTGGCAACAAGACTCGTAACCGGATGGCGGTTTGCATCGACTATCGTGCTCTCGAATACGAACCACGAGGAAAGACCATTTTCCACCGCCTTTATTGATCGGATGTTGGACGGACTAGCGGGTATGAGTTCTACTATTTTCTCGATGGATATTCGGGTACAATCAGTTACCATCGCCCAGAAGATCAGCACAAGACGGCGTTCACTTGTCCGTATGGAGTTTTCGCCTATAGGCGAATGCCGTTTGATTGTGCAATGCTCCAAACCCACGTTCCAAGGTGCATGATGTCCATCTTCCATGGGTTGATCGAGAATATTATGGAAGTCTTTATGGACGACTTTTCCGTGTTTGGCTCTTCGTTCGACCATTGTCTCCATAACTTGTCACAAGTGTTACAAAGATGTGAGAGCGAATCTTGTTCTCAATTGGGAGAAGTGCCATTTCATGGTGAAGGAAGGATGGTGCTTGGTCACAAAGTCTCGGCCAGGGTTTGGAAGTGGATCGAGCAAAGATTGTCGCTATCGAGAAACTGCCTCCGCCTACAAATGTCAAATCAGTGAGGAGTTTTCTCGGTCACGCGGGTTTTTATAGACGGTTCATCAAGGATTTCTCGGCGATCACGAAACCATTGTGTGGATTGCTCGAGAAAGATATGAAGTTCGTATTCACGAAGGAGTGTTTGGAGGCGTTCGAGAAATTGAAGTTAGCCCTGATCTCGACTCCAGTTTTGATCTCACCTGATTGGAGTCAACCGTTCGAGCTGATGTGTGATGCGAGTGATTGGGCGATTGGTGCTTTGTTTTGGGCGTAAACGAGACAAGCTTTTCCGAGTCATCTATTATGCAAGTAAGACTCTCAACTCGCTCAAATGAATTACACCACCACGGAGAAGGAATTACTTGCTGTGGTCTACGCTTTCGATAAGTTTAGACCTTATTTGGTGGGCACCCACACCATCGTGCACACTGACCATGCCGCCATTCGCCATCTGTTCGCGAAGAAAGATTCGAAGCCAAGATTGGTGAGATGGATCCTCCTTCTTCAAGAGTTCGACATGGAGATCAAAGATAGAAAGGGCTGCGAAAATGTGGTAGCCGACCACTTGTCGCGATTGGAGAAACCAGTCGAAGGAGAGGATAGGAAGATTGGCATAAAGGAGAACTTCCCAGACGAGCACATCTTGAGCATCGTCGATCACACACCATGGTACGCTGATTTTGTCAATTACTTGGTGATTGGAGTTCTACCTCCATCGTGCAAAGGTCATTTGAAAAAGAAGTTTCTCCACGATGTGAAGTTCTATTATTGGGACGATCCTCATCTCTACCGCCGATGTGCCGATGGTTTGATCGTACGCTGCGTTCCCCAAGGAGAATGGGAGAACATAATCCACGAAGTGCCATAGCTCGTTGGATTGGAGGCCATTTTGCGGCAAAGGCAGTGACAAAGATTTGCCGATGGTTTCTTTGGCCTTCGATCTTCAAAGATTGTCAATCCTTTATCAAGAGTTGTGATCGTTGTCAAAGAGTGGGAATGTCACTAAGAAAGGCGAGATGCCACGAGAAAACCATCATGGAGGTGGAACTATTCGACGTATGGGATCGACTTCATGGGTCCGTTCCCAATGTCTTGTGGCTACACGTATATTCTTCTTCTGTGGAGACGTCTCCGTTGGGTAGAGGCCATTCGATCGTCACGAGCGACTCCAAGGTAGTAATCAAGTTCCTTCACAAGAACATTTCGACTCGATTTGGAGTCCAGGGGCATTGATCGGTGATGGGGATCGACTTGATAATAAGTGGCTAGGCAACGTTCTAGCCAAATATGGTGTGAAGCATCGAGTCACCTCCCCTACCATCCACAAGCAAGCGGGCGGTGAGCTCGCCAACCGAGAGATCAGCGATTCTAGAGAAATCGGTTGTTCAACAAGCAAAGATTGGGCCAGCGGTTGGACGGCGCTCTTTGGGCTTACCGGATGCGTACAAAGCTCCCATCGGGCTATCGCCATATCAAATGGTATTTGGTAAATCACGCCATTTACCGGTTGAATTGGAGCACAAAGCGTGTTAGGCGACTAGGAGAATCAACATGGACTTCAAGGAGGCCGGTATGATGAGAGTGACCAGCTGTTAGAGCTCGGCGAGTGGAGGAATGGCGTTCGAGAACTCTCGGATATACAAGGGCGAGCTCGAGAAATTTCACGACCTCCACATTCGTGCTAAAAGATTTTCGCGGGTAATGAAGTCTTACTTTACAATGCTCGACTCCGTCTATTCCGGAAAGCTAAAGTCAAGATGGTCGGGCCGATTATCTTTGTTTACGTCGCTTGCTAATGGGAGTTCTGAGCTCCTAGACTCGGGGTAACATTTTTAAAGTGAGCGGCAAGTACCTCAAAGCATACTTCAAGTCACACGCCGACCGAGAAGTCAAGGTGACCCACTAAACGAGCCATGATACAGGTACCGTCGAGCTAGCGACGATAATTCTAATCTGGTTGGGAGGTAACCCAGCAGTTTACATGATTCTGTTTTTGTTGTTTTCGTTTTGTTTTGGTTATGTTTCTTTGTTTGTGTCGTGTTTCGTTGTCTTGTTAGATCCCAAAGTTTAATAGCTTTCTTTAAAAAAAAAAAAAAAAACAAGTGTCTAGCGACCACCCTAGCGAGCGAGAGGTCAAAGGGTGGCCATGAGAAATTGGGCGAACGTTTTTATGCGGCGGCAGAGCTCGCGGCCAAGCTCGCGATCGCGAGCTCGACCGCGAGATCCGTCGCGACCCGCGCCCTCGACCCGCGCCCGCTTCGTGACCCGCGTTTTACCCTTATTTCTCCCCAAAATTCTAACCTACACACACACACACGTTTTTTGCAACAAAGAGCAGCAAACCCTCCCCTCTCAAGCACACAAGCACCTCTCTTCTCCAATTTTCTTGCATTTCTCCATCAAATCCACCCAAGGTATGCTATATTCGTTTAATTCTTCATGGGTTTACATGTATTGAGCATGATTAGGAAGAATTTGTTCCATTTATCCTCTTGAGGTGGGTTTAATTAACTTTGAGAGATTAGGGCTTATTTTGCTAGATTTGTGTGGTGTTTGAGCATGATTTGTCCAATGATAGGTTTATTCACGTTTATACACGTATATTGTTCGTCGAATGTGCCTACATTGTTGATTTGGGTTTATAAATTGTGAAATAGACTTGAAATTTTGTCGATATCAACGACGGCGGCAGCATCATGGCGGCGGCGCCTGGCGTATCTGACATTGGCCTTTCATGTGCCACGTCATTCGCCCGCCCGTCACGACGTGGCGTTAGCGACCTTCCTAGCGACCGCTAGGTATCGAAGGGTGATCGCTAGTTTTCGCCCAGAACGTCCAATTTTGAAATTTTTTTGGCTATGTGTGTGTTTTTCCCATTGTGTGTTATCTTGCAAGATTATATGACAATATGGGGGAAATAATTTGATTAAGTTGAAGTTTGGGGGATCTATATTGAGCATTTTGGGTTGACGTTGTTTTGATTGTTTCATTCATACACGGGCTAACTTTGGAATTCTTTTAGGTACAAATATGCGCGTACTCACGGTCACAGCGAAAGGGAAGAGCATTGTCTCCACCTCCCACGACGAGACAAGATGATTTCCAAGATGCGCATCGGGATGAGCATCACGACGAGCCACGCATGGCACCACCGGATGAATTTGATCCCAAAATTTTGGGGTCGGCGCCAGTGACTCGTCAGAAGCCGTTGGGATAGATTGGTGAGACTACGGCATAGGCATTCACGCTTCATGTGCCTCAATACGTGTCAAGAGATGGGCATCACCAATGATGTGACGTGGTTAGCCGAGAGGTCCGGGCTGTATTCAGTTATCACAGCCAATTATCTTACATACCGGATCCTCACTCTCGAATTCTTGTCGACTCTCCATGTTCACAAGACGAACGGCATGCCGGACTACATCATGTTTCAGCTCGACAATGAGCCCCGTCAACTCTCCGTAGACGAACTTAATGGAATCATCAATGGAGATCCGGACGGAAATTACATAGGGGACGTCGAGTACACAGTCCAAAGCGTATGGCCGAAGTTCATGGACGCCAGACTCGAGCACACTCCATATTATGATGCCTCGAGATCCAAGGCTAGCTCAATTCGGAATCCAGCGGTCCGTTACTTCCACCGGCTCCTCACATTCACCTTGCATGGCCGTTCGAACGCCGGCACTGTCCTTTCACAAGATATGAGCATTCTGATTGGAGCCGTGTTCAACCAGAAGATGCATGCCGGCATGTTCTTAGCTCGGCATTTCCATATCGATCCACGATTTGGGTAACTCGAAGATTTGTATAGGGGATTCGTTACCCCATTCTTGATTTCTTTGGGATTACGATTCGAGAGTCCGATCTCTCACGACATCTTCACGGACAAGGCGTGCTATCGCCCGAGACGTTCTGAAGAGGCACCCCGGCGTTACTTGTGGTCATTATATGATCAAAGCGCCAATCAATCTTCCGCCCGCCCAATCCCGAGCTCACAAGCATAAGTCGATACTTTACTCGGATCTGGCGGAATATGAGCTCTGCTGCCCATTATGCATGGACGCAGCGTAAGCGCAAGGCGGTCGAGGCGAACAACCGCATGAGGAGCAAGCCGAGCAAGCCGAGCTGAAGTGGCTCACAGACGGCGGCATATTGCACCCGCCACCGGTTCGAGGCGACCGGGATTTATGATCGATTAGATCACATAGATGGTCGTCTCAACCATATTGACGGAACTTGACATCGATTAGGGAGCAGCGACAAGCCATCTATACCCAACAACAAGCACATCTCGAGCAACAACGAAGATGATGGAGATGATGCGAGAATGGAATCGATGGCGTGGATTTTATCCGCCACCGTATGTGTGACTTTCAGGTAAGTTTTCTCTCCCAACTACTTTTTACGCAAACCTTATTGTTTCCACATGTTCACAATAAGTTTGGGGGGAGTAGACGAGTTTGGTTGGTTGAGAATCCTGGTTTTGTTTTCTATGCTTTATAGGTTTAGTTGTTATGCTTTGGGGTCTTTTGTCGTTTGTTGTTGGTTTTGTTTTGTTTTTCGTTTTCGTGTCTGTCGATCAACGAGTTAAGTGAAGTATGTTAATCCATGTGGCCAATGACGATAGAAATTTTTGGTGAAATTTGATGATAGTGCGCATGATATGTTAGAAAATGACGCATGAATGACGTGAGATAGCTTAGCTTGTTGTTTTCACCATTTGCTTATCTGTGAGACTTGAGCTTCCTTTGTATACATATCTTGATCAGATTTACATTAATTGTGTGATATCGTGCATGTGATTATCTTCTAGAACTTGCCGTGTTTCTGTGTCGAGATTGCAATATGTGTTTCGAATTTGGAAAGGATAAAAGGCCATCGTTGTTAACCACTTATCACCCAAACACTAACCCGATGATATATACCATTTGTCGCCTTCTTTGAGCCTTTATTAGACTTTTTCTTTCGATTAACCGGATGATAGGAGGTGAGGATGGATATGGGAATCAAAAGGGGTGAGATTTTGATGTAGTGATGATGAGAAAAGTTTCGTTTAGAAAAACACATATGTGGTGAAGAATAGTACCTTTGTTGTATAAGATAAACCCTATAAGCTCTAGAAAAGAAAAGAAAAAGAAAAATGTTAAGTTCTCTATGAGTGTTGAGCATAAAGGGTCTTCAATCAAAGTATAGGTACCTTCTGTAGCATTAAAACGTTGATTTAGCACGTTGGGAAAGAAGAGGAAAATGGACGAAGTCCATATGTGTCGAAAAAGTATAAATGGGGGTGCTTGGAACATTCTTGAGTCACTTAGCCATATTTTATCCTACCTTAACCAATGTGCCTACATTACAACCTATGAAAAGACCTCTTTGATCCTAATTTGAACACAATGACGTGGTGGAGATATTAGAGAAACGGCAAGCCTATGGTAAGATGTTGCATTGCATTGATCGTTGAGTGTATACACGTCCTATATTTCTTTATGAGTTGAGTGTATCCTATATTTTACACACATGCCGTTGTGAGAGTTGAATTAAATAAGTTTTTGCCGTCGATTGTTGTTTGTGTTGAGTTGGCTAACGTCGTCATGTGCACTAATGTTTTTGGCGTTGATATGTTTACGAGGCTAGAATGGTTGTCATCTTTGCTACGCTCGTTGATCTTTCCGTTGTGTCTTCTGTTTTGGTTTTTGTTTGAGGACAAACAATGATTTAAGTTTGGGGGTTTGATAAACGCATTTTACACGCTTATAGTTGACATTTGAAGATGAGTTTAGCTCGCTTAATGTGCGCCACGTATCGATTCTAATGTTTTATCTATTTTTAGAAGATCTCGCTCTTGGGTGTTCTTTTGGTGTTGTGTAGGTCTATATGTTGAAAATCGAAGCAAGGAACCACGCACGAGCCAAAACACACAATCTGGCGTGTTTCTAGCGACCAGCCTAGCGGTCGCTAGGTCGGCCGCTAGGAAACACGCCGCGAGAGCCCGGCTATCATGATCAGCGAGAATGTGCCCGCTGAGCGAAGCCCAAGCGAGAAAGCGGCTGGGCGATTTCTCGCGACGGATCAGACTTCCTAGCGACCGCTAGACACGGTCGCGAACCAACCAAGCGGGCGCAAGAGGCGATCGCGGGCGAAGGCAGCGGGATTACCTCGCGACCACACCTAGCGACCGCGAAGGGTGGTCGCGAGCAGCGCAGCGAAGGAAAATTAGGGTTTGGGGTGTGCCTATATATGGCAACACCCCTCGCCCCCATCTTGAACCCTACGATTCCGAGCCTCTTTCTCGTTTTCCATTAGTTTTCGAGTTACGGCGAGCGAACGGAGCTTTGCCGCTGGCGGAAGCCGAGACCGCCGCGTCCGCCGCGAGAGGCGGAAGCCGAGGCCGCCAGGCTTCGAGGCCGGGAGGGGCCGCCGAGGCCGCCCGAAGAAGAGGCACCGGCACTGGAGCCGCCTGGGGGAGGTCGAAGAGCTTAAGGAGGACTGGCCGGGCGAAGAAGGACCTCGCGACGAGAGGAGTGCTGGTGGCCGACCTGGGACCCTGTTGAGGGCCTTGCCAGTGCAGCTCATCGAGTCGGAGAGCTTCTCGGCTTTATTGCCGATCTCGCCGCCGTCGAAGAAGGTGGTGTCGATCACCGGGAAGTGGCGACCGCCATGCCCGACTTTGATAAGGTCAAGCATGGGTGGACCGAGTCGACCCAAGAGAGGTGGACAAAGCTTACGCCCGGGTGATCTACTGGTGACTCCTTCCAGTCTTTGGAGGCTCGGCATCCAGCTCTACCCTCGATCGCCGAGGTCGTCGCCCGGTCAAGGAGGACGAAGATCGCGAGCCGGGAGCTCCTTGGCCGAGGTACGGGCGGGTCGAGGAGAGGAGGAGGCGGAGGCGAGGAGGAGGCGGGGTTGGAGCACCCATTTGGAGGTGGCCACCAGCGGGAGCATCGTGAGGTCGTCGAGACCGCCATAGGCCAAGTCAGTGGACTGATGTAATAGCTTGAATCGCCGGTCGATAGGACCACAGGTCCTTGTAATAATTCCTCTTTTTGAGTAATAACGCAACATTTTTTTAAAATTTGTGTTGTCTTGTTTATTTCTGATACTCACACCGAATGGCTCGGACTTGATCATGAATTGTTGACCAAGTTAAAAGAGGTCCGAGGCGCCTTGGTGAGAAGGACGAAGAGGTGCTTTTGGAGGCCGGTCGCGAAGGTGACCCAAGTTTTGGCCACTATGGAAGCTTACTCGGCCGTCTGCGACAAGAGGAAGTTGGGACGAGGTCGATCGGGAAGTGGCCCGCCTCCGGCCGAGAACGAGGCCACGAAGTTGAGGTCACGCAGACGGAGTTCGGGGACGGACTTATCTGCCGACGCTATCCAAGGCGTTTGATGCGGTGTGAGCAACTTGAATTGATGCATGAGAGGCTAGCTCGGGTGTCGGAGGAGCATGCGAGTACTGAGAGGCGATCCGTGAGTGGTGGGACTACCATATCCGAAGTCGACGACCGAGTTCGAGCTTCTTGGCGGAGGGCATGGTCTTGAGGATGAGGAGGTCCCAACAAAGCAAGAAGTTCAAAGCTGCGTCAACTCCGCCGTGAAGTATATGGAGATGTATGATATCGTCATAAACGATGCATGCCCGCCGGCCGAGGCCAGCGGGCTCCGTGACCGATCATAAAAGAACCAAGGAGGAGGCGGCTACTCCGATCATGCCGGTGTTCGATTGATGGGTCCGTGAGCGGATCATTCAGGGGGCGATCCTGGGAGCGGACGGCGACCGAGGACCTCAGGTCGGCGGGGAAGAGCGGCGGGTAGGGGGCGAGGTCGTACTCCCGGCCCGGTGTCCGGTCATGGGGGTCGGGGTGTGACCTCGGGTGCATCCCCACCCCGAATGCCAGACTTGGCGCCCGCGCCACTTGAAATGTCCTGAGGCGGGTGAAGATGACCACAGAGTCGCCGCTTCGCTCGGCCGCCTCAGAGCGAGCCCGCCGAGCGCCGGGAGCAGGCCGTGGTGATTCCGGCCTTATCGACTGGGTTGAAGGCACCGAGTTCGTTCCAGGCATACACCGTCGGCCTGGAGATTTTGTAGAAAATTGGTGCAGCTTCAGCAGGTCCTGGCGAGGCGGAGCCCGGAAGCCCGAATGAGGCTATGTATAGTGTAGAACTTTGTATGTAGATATAAATGTATTTAGACTCGTTTCGAAGTGTATATTTCCCTCGAGAGGTATAAACATAGCTTAGGACTTCGTTTTGGTCGTAAATGCATTTACACTGTATACAGAAGTGTGTATTTTCCCAAATAAAGGGGTATAAACGAGCTCGGAAGCCCGGTTGATTTGTATATGGCTTGGTACTTGGTTTATAGTCGTTAATGCATTTAGACTTTGTACCGAGTGCATATCTTCCCAAATAAAGGGTATGAGATGGCGAGATCGGTCCGATGTCGCGCGCATGTAGACGCCCAACTTAATGGGTAATCTGTATGCTTCGCATGTAGGCGCCCAACTTAATGGGTAATCTGTATGCTGCGTGTAGACGCCCAACTTAATGGGTAATCGGCTTTGCGTGTAGCGCCCAACTTAATGGGTAATCTGTATGCTTTGCATGTAGGCGCCCAACTTAATGGGTAATCTGTATGCTTTGCGTAGACGCCCAACTTAATGGGTAATCAGATGCTTTGCGTGGTAGACGCCCAACTTAATGGGTAATCAGACGCTTTGCATGTAGACGTCCAACTTAATGGGTAATCTGATGCTCGCATTCTACTTGGTGGGATTTTCATCTTCGTAGGCGCCCCTTGTGAAGGTTTAAATGTGGTGTATCCAAACAGATGTTCACATATGTATGAGACGAAGTGAAATATTCATTAGAAAAACAGGTGTTTTATTGAACATGTAATCAACATCGTACTTTGGCAAAACAATTAAGGAACTAACATGATGCCGACCTTAAATCGAAGCTATGTAAAATACCTCCTTAAATGCGTAATGTGCCAAGTTCGGGGGATAAGTGCACCGGACAAGTGAGCCAGCTTGTAAGCCCCTTTGCCGAGGTCCTCGTGAACGCGGTATGGGCCTTCCCATGTTGGATCCAGCTTGTTAAGACGCTCAGCTCTACTGGCTTCATTATTTCGTAGGACGAGGTCGCCCACATGGAGCGCGGAGGCTTTGACCCTTTTGTTGTGGTACCGTGCACTGGGCCTTATACTTGCTTCGTTTATGAAGGCGAGCTCACGCTTCTCCTCGAGGCGTCGAGGTTGGCCATGGTCTTCCTCGTCCCGGCACGGTCGAGTGAAGAGTGCGCGGGCTTGGCGTGCCGATCTCGGCCGGTATGACGGCCCTGCACCGTAGACCAAGCTAAAAGGGGTCTCCCCGTGCACCGTCCGGGGTGTGGTCCTGTAGGACCAGAGGACTTGGGGAGATTTTCAGCCCGATCGCCTTTAGCTCGGTCCGGCCTCTTCTTCGATCCTTATGCGATCGTGCGGTTCGTCACCTCGGTCCGACCATTCGCTTGCGGTGTGCGACCGAGGTGAAGTGTTGATCGATCTGAAGCTCTTCGCACCACCTTGAAGTTTTGTCGACGAATTGTGTGCCTTTGTCCGAGACCGGGATGTGCGGTATGCGGCGGCGGACTATATTTTCCCACGAAGGTGCGAATCCTTACGCCGTGAGGCTCGAAAGTGGCTCGGCCGACTCATTTTGTGAAGTAGTCTCATGGCTACGACTAAGTATCGGTCGACCGGTGCTCGGTCGAACGGACCAACGATGTCGATCCCACCGCATGAAAGGTCATGGACTCGCAGTCGCTCAAATCGATGCGAGGCGCTTTTTGACCGTGGAGTGAATCTGACACTTTGGGCACTTCTTGACGAGCTCGGCCGAATCTTGCGGTGGGCGGTAATATCCCGACCTCGGCGTCTTCTTTGAGAGAGCTCGCGACCATGTGGCTTCCACAAGACCCTCGGTGAATTTCATTGAGCACGAAGTCGAAACCTTCGGCCCGAGGCACCTCGGGAGGGTTGAAGGTAAGACTTCGGTGAGAGCGCCTCATGCATAAGATACTTACGGCTTTTCGTCATCATCTTTTCGCTTCGAGCGGTCTTGAGGTAGTCGCCGTGTTCGGGTAGGCCTTCGGGAGACATCCATTCGGCTCTATCTCGGTGATGATGCCGGCGTGGGACTCGCGATGCTTCGGAATTAACCTCCTCCACTGGTGGACTTGTTGACGACGCAGCTAACTTGCTGAGGATGTCAGCTCGGCTGTTTTCCCCTCGGGGGATTCGGTGGATGCTGAAGTACCTGAACGAGGTCAGCATCTCCTTTGCCTTCTCGAGGTATTGTTTCATTCGGTCCTCCTTGGCCTCGTACTTGCCTAACACCTGGTTCACCACGACCTGGGAATCGCCGAAGATTTGGATCTTATCCACCCTCAGCTCCGTGGCGAGGCGGAGTCCGGAGATTAGGGCCTCGTACTCCACCTCGTTGTTGGTGGTCGGGAAGGTAAACCGGAGGGCGTAGGTGACTTCTCGCTTATCTGGGCCGAGGAGGAGGATGCCCGCCCCGCTGCCCGTTTTGCACGAGGCTCCGTCCACGTACATCTGCCAGCAACCATCTGGTGGTGCTAGGACGGCTTCCTCCGCCGTGGGGGCGGGGCTGGAGTTACCTCGCATTGGCGAGCCTACCTCGGTGAATTTGGCCTCAACCGTGAAGTCGGTGAAAGCTTGCCCTTTATGGCCGACACGGGTGAGTACGAGATGTCGTGCTCGCCGAGCTCCAAAGTGCCCACTTAGCTATACGTCCGGATGACTCGTGTTTTAACAAGACTTGTCTCAAGGTAAGTCGATTAGCACTTTGGACGGAGTGAGCTTGGAATTAGGGTCGGAGGCGTCGCTTGGCGTTCACCAGGGCCAGTACCACTTTTTCGAGGTCGGTGTACCTTGTCTCCGGTCCTTTGAGAGCTCGGCTGATAAAATAGATGGGGAGTTGTCGTGCCACCTCATCTCGTACCAGTACTGCGCTGATGGCCTCGTCCGAGGCGGCCAGATAGAGAGAGATTCACCTTGCCGGGCGGACGGTCGGCGGTCGGCAAGTACTCACCGTGTCTGGCGGCCTGGTGTTCTTCCTGCCAGGCGAAGTCCGGAGCTCTCCTCAGGATCTTGAAGAATGGGAGCTGCTTCTCGGCGGCTCGAGATAGAAATCTGCTGAGGGCGGCTAGGCACCCGGTGAGTTTGTGGATCTCACGGATGGTCCTTGGCACCTGCATGTCGAAACACGCTTCGCCTTGGTGGGATTGGCCTTGAGCCTCCGAGAAACCCAAAGATCCCAAGAACTTGCGGTCTTCACCATAAATGTACATTTCTGGGGGTTGAGTTTGAGGTTGGCCGACCTGAGGAGTTGGAGGATGGTGCCGAGGTCATCGGCGCAGCTCTCCGTTTTCTGAATTTTGACTACGATGTCGTCGACGTAGACCTCGACGATCTCCCCGATGTGGTCTTTGAATGTTGCGTCCACCATCCTCTGGTAAGTAGCCCCGACGTTCTTGAGGCCGAAAGGCATCTTTCGGTACGCAAAGACGCCGAAGTCGGTGATGAATGCGGTCTTCGGTGCGTCCTCCGGGCTCATCAGGATTTGGTGGTACCCTTTATAGATCCGAAGTTCGAACATCTCGTGGCCCACCAATGCCTCCACCTTCTTGTCGATATCGGGGAGGGTAGCAATCTTTAGGCGATGCTTGTTGAGGTCGGTATAATCGACGCACATGCGCCACCCTCCTCCTGGCTTTCGGACCACGATTGGATTAGCCATCCAGGTCGGGTATTTGACCTCGAACAAGATCTTGGCCTTCAGAAGTTGAGTCACCTCGTCCCTTATGACCGGCCGCGCGCCCGCGAATATCCTTTTCTTCGCGGTTGGTTTGGTAGCCGGGTCGATGTTGAGGCGGTGAGTTATAAGCTCGGGCGACACTCCGGTCATATCGAGCGGGGACCAGGCAAACACGTCCCTATATTCTCTCAGAAGTTGTATGACATGCCGCCGTCGTCGGTGGGCCACAGGTGCCGACACGGATGACCTCGAGGATCGTCGTATAGTTGGAGGCCCTCGGTCAGGTCATCCCGGGGTGTCGGTCTCCGAGGGCTCGGTAATTGCTATGCCTGGGGCGAGGCCGCATCTTGGGTTGAGAGTCGTAGGCATTCTTTTGCTGCCGTTTGGTCCCCCTGGATGCTAAGCACTCCCACCGGGGTGGGAATCTTGACGGTGGTGGTAGACCGAGCAGGCGGCCTGGTGGCGTCTGACCAATCTCCCAGGATGATGTTGTACGGAGAGGGAGCTCGGACCAGGAAGAATCGGATGGCCTTGGTGACCGACCTGGGAGCTCGTCCTACCGTGACCGGAAGGGTAATGACCCCCTCGGGCTGGACTGCCTCTTGAGTGAAGCTCCGCAACTGGGAGGGCGCGGGAAGTACCTACAATACCTCCGACCTCAAGCTTATCCAGACAGCTCTGGAAGATGATGCTGACGGAGGCTCCGATGTCGATATAGACCCGGTGGACGTTTTTGTTGCCCACCACGGCCTGTATGGTGATGGCGTCACAGTGCGGCATGATCTTGGGCACGGGTCCTCTCGAGAACGTTATGTTCTCACCATCCCGAGTCGCTTGTTCTTGGCTCTTGAGGGCGGCCTCCGGGCATCGTTCTTCAGGGACGACCTCGTCGTCCCGAGGGGCAGTCCGGTAACAACATAGACCTGCTCCATAGCGTTGGGACCTTCGTCCTCGCCGTCTTGGGTTGGGTCGTCGCTGGGTCGGCCGCGATTGTCGCCGCCTCCATTCCTTCAAGGCTTCTGTTTCTCGGCCCGGCTCGGCCGAGGTATTTCTTGAGGCTCCACCTTAACGAGCTCGTCGATCTGCGAGCCCAAGTTTCGCAATCCTCGGTATCATGACCATGCCCTTGGTGATAGTCACAATACTGCCTCGTGGACCTCTTGGATCCTCCTTTCATAGGAGGGGGCTTCGGGAAGAGCTCGGCGTGGAGCTCGAATATTTTCGCCCTTGATTTGAGCAGGGGAGGCGCTCTGCCGCCAGGGTTGGGCCGAGGTCCGAGCCTGGACTCCAGTGGCCCTCTTTTGATTTCGGCGGCGCGCGATCGGCGCCTCGACTTGGTCATCCGGCCTTTTCTCTCGGACCGCCGTCCCATTTCCGCTTCTTCCGATCCGACTCGTCTCCCTTGACGAAGTTGTCCACCAGGTTCCAAAGCTTACTCGCCGTCTTTGGTTTCTCCCTGGTGATTTCTTTGTTCAGCGTCGGGTCGGATCCGTTTTGAGCAGCGTTGATGATGTAGAGGTCGTTCTTGTCGTCAATTTTGGCGACTCTTTGATGAACCTCGAGGCGGTTTGACATCGTCTCATCCCGCCTGGCGGATTGTGAGCAGGTCGGAGGAAGGCTGCTGGGCGGCATCTTCGATAGAAGCGCCATTTGAGGCGATCCGTGAGGTCACAGGCGGTGTATCTTTGTTACGGCGGGCGAGGTGAACCGGCCGTGCGTTGGAGATCGGCACCTCGGGAAGATTTTGCACATGTGAAAATCTTCCATTCCTTGATCGCCATGTTGGTAGTGTAGGCGAAAAGGAAGTCGGAGGGTCTCCGAGGCTATCGTAGTCGCTATATTGGGTGCCCGCATGCTGCTTGGGCGGGGACGTGTCTAGAATCTCCACGGAGAAAGGGAGATGATTCTCCGTGCAGTCGAACCGGGAGATCGTTGCCATCTCTTTCGGAGGGTGGGGATCGATAGCGGCGCCTATCGCCCCCTCAGGGAGTTCGACTCGCCTTTCTTCCTCTGTTTTGCTCGGCTCTGCAGTCGGCATGGCGAGGTGGAGAGCGGCTCCGCGAATGGCAAGGGCGGCGGTGGTGGCGGCTCGCCGCGGTGGCGGCTCCGCGAATGAGGCGGCGGCTCGACCGCGGTGGCGACTCCGCCGTCGGGCGTGATGCACGTTCTCGGCTATCACGCCGAGGTGAGCGCTGGCTGTTTTGGATGGGGGAGCGGCCTCGGGCGGCCGTGGTGTTCAGTCCGGGGGCCCTCGAGGGACCCGCTCCTTTGGTCCTCTGGTTGAGGAAGCTTTGGAATTGGCCAAGATTGGCGTGGAGGAACTCGGTCACAGCTCGGCCGAGGACCTCGTGGGACGAATGAGCTGTTTGCTCGTCCTCGTTGAGGTCGACATCTTCCCCTACGTTGGGGAGGCGGTCACGAGGTGTATGGAGACATTTCCATGTGGCCTCGAGTGTGGCGCTCGTGGCGTCTGCGATCTCCTTCCCGCGACGCTGAGTGACCACCTGGTCGTCCTCAGCACGGTTGTTGCCAGCGTGGGCGGCGGTTGTGCGTGTTCTTGCCATTTAGTTGTAGAGGGAAACGAAGCTTTCTTGTTCGAACGTTCCCACAGACGGCGCCAATGATAAATCTAGTTAAGTGAATGTGCGAGATTTATGAAAAGCAATAAAGAACACCAAGGCTTTTACGTGGTTCGATCGTTAATGAGATCTCGTCCACGGAGTGTTTCCTCAATACTTTCACTATAATGCGGTGTGGTTACAAGCTCTTAGTATTCGATAAGTTGCCAACCCTTCTAATGTCGGTTTCTTCTATTTACTCTGACTCTCAGAATCAAGGCGCGCCGCCCAACCTCTCCATTGGTCGCGGCGTGACTCTTCCTCCGCATGCCTCCATTGGCGGGCAGGACCTTTCGCCTTATGTGCGCCACGTGGAGGTGGTGCACGACCTTGTTCAGGCGTCTTCTCCATTGGCCGAGGTGGCGCTCACTTTGGCTCTGGGGCTGTCTTCCATGGCCGAGGGTGGCGGTTCGGGGCTAGGGTTTTGCGATTAGGGCTCGCTGGGCTCAACCGCGTGGGCCGCTATCAACGTTAGGCCCGGCTCGTTTGGGCTGTTAGTGGGCTTTAGTCGGTTGGGCCATATCCCATCATTGTACTTATGTCGAACAATGAAATCACAAATTATCACACTCAACGAACAAAGATAACGTCCAAAGTATTCAACAAACAATGTTTATGTTGTGATACTATCTAATCTTGCTTCGGATCTTTCACAAGTGAGAAGGCAGTTAAAACTACCATAAAAGATGGATAACCTTTCCTATTTCAAATTACTTTTCCTCTAGAATTTCTAAACGAGTTTCCAATTTCATAAATATGTATCTATATTTATTCCTCTCCATTATGTGGAAGCAGTTGCGGGCAACAAGCTAAAATCACGAAAGTATGTTAGTAAGAAAGCTGTTTTTGCAATCCATCATATATCAACTCATAAATTAAATGACACAAGTTCCATAATATTAATCAAGACCACCATATCTTTCGCATAACCTTTCAAACCTCAATATCTAAAATCCATCTAAATACCATAACTCAATAAGATTAAACGATGAGTTCACAAGCGATAATCATGGTGCCACGAGACCTATCTCCTTTGAGGAGTCTCTGCGTCGAGGAGAAAGACTTGCTAGGCAGAATATGCCTCGCCTACTATCTCCCGAATGGTGCTCATTGCGATTATGTCGGCTGCTCGCCTCCTCTCCATGGAGGTAGCTAGTTTACATTTCATTGAAATGGAAAATGAAATTATATGATGATGATGTTGTGGTTGTGCGGGATGTCAAGTCTCGAAGACCGGTGCGACTACATTGCTCCATTTTGGCGGCTATGATAAAATCGGCATTGACATGGAAGGGCATCACCTCGTTGTTTAAATCAGGATGGAAGACTATAAGGGGAGCGCTCGTCATGCCGTTGATGATCCAAGGATATATATAAGATTTTTATATATATTTTTCTTCACTTGTGCAACACATTTGCACAAGTCTTATTATGATATTATCCACAGAAAAAAGGAGAGATACAAGACTGTAAATCATTTTGGAAGCACATTCAACAGTTAAAAGAATTCATACCAACAGATAACAAATAAAAACATTGATTAACTACAATTAGAGTCTCGTAAAGAGATAGAGTCATGCCAATCGAGCAACGGGCGTCGACATTCTCTGGCGATAGAAGAAAAGAGAACAAATTCACTTAGAGATGAATTAGGGCTACGATATAGAATCGTAAAGGGAGATATCCTTTAGGAATCAAAATCACAAAATCGGGAAAATCGCTTCCAAGGGATGTGATCGGCATTCAATCGAAAACAAAAGATTTTGCGTGATGGAAATCGGAGAAACTTTAAGACATACCGAGAGAAGGAAAAAGAAAGAAGAAATGAAGAAAGAGAAGAAAAAATGAAGACAAAAAATGAAGACAAAAATGAAAACGCAAAGAAAAATGAAGAAAGTATGGGGATCCGGATCGGGTTAAATGGCGGGTTGGGATCCGCGCGTATGCTGAGTCCGAGCGCACCAGAGATTTTGTCTTCTTATTTCTTTTGTAATTTATGTTTTGACTTCACATTAAGATGAAGTAGTACTTTATATCTCTGGTGCGCTCGGACTCAGCATGTATTTTGAGTACTACTTCATCTTAATGTGAAATCAAAACATGTATCAATCTTTTGTTTACTACAAAGGATTAGTGAAGGATTAAAATTAGGATAAATAATTTTCTATTTATTTTGAGGATTATTTCAATCCTACCTATATTGGTTGGATTAAAATTAGTGAAGAACAATTCAAATGATTAAAATAATCACGGGCTTTGGGATATCCTCAAATATTAATCCTTAAAAGTAAACACTTGATTAGGTTGGATTAATTTTATCTATTAAACATAATCATGCAAAGTAAACAACACCCAAGTATATAAATACATAAACTTTTGTACATTACGAAATTCTCCGGAAACAACGTTCTTTTGATTGTTAAACTTGTCACATCGCCTTTCCAGTGTCCTGTCTTTTCCGATTAGGATGAAATCTGAATATGGGTAAACTTCCCAAATACACCAATATGGATTTACTCACAGATTTTATAGAACCGATTAACCCTTTATAAAAGGAAAATGCAATTTACCATATCGTATTATTATTAGGCGTAACAAGTTTTGTAACTTTATTTTCTACTTTGACACAATACTTTATTTCATTAAATGCTAGAATAAAGCAAACAAGAGGGGAATTGGTGTGAAAATTGAAGGTTGTAATTAGATCACATTTTAATGACGAAAATACATGCAATCTTATTTTCTTAATGAATGCAACTTTAATGACATGTAAGTTTTCAGAATTTTCTAGAAATATTTACTATTTATTTCAGAATTTCCAAACGAACAGCGTGAAGCTATCAATGTAACGATAACTTGTAATAAAATATTTTTATCTCAAAATCTAGTTCGAACCGTTGAGTGAGGATTTTTCTGAATTAAACTAGACTCAAATGTCTTTCCAAATTAATAGGTCGCATTCGTAGATTCTTAATAATGAGTCCTCGGTGAATTTTTGAAATTAATGCATTCCAGTGAACCTTCTTGGCAAACTGTTTAAAAGTTTCACAACTTATATCATAAAAATATGATCATCTTCACAACTTATATAATCATGAAATCTTCACTATGCGATTTTCAAATGAGCAGTCACATTATATTCAAATTTTATAATAAGCGTTACAAGTCGAATTTTAGTTAAGAAAGTCATATTTATGAAAGGAATGCAATCATGAAACTTCAAATGGACAGTACTATATATAATTAGTAGTTATTTTTTTCCACCATTTAAGATTTACTAAATATAAGTAGTTTTGTTTGAGGAATAAGTAGTTATTCATAATGCACTTATGTATATACAGATATAATGTCTAATAATAATAATAATAATAATAATAATAATAATAATAATAATAATAATAAGATGTTATAGTATTTTGGTGATTTAGTTTCGCAAATACCAAATTGTAATTGGATAATTAACATATATAGTATAATGAGAGTAAAATGTCTCAAAATAAGTTGTAAACTTTGTTAAAGTTAGTAATTTCACGTATATGCGATGTAATTATTTATTGACATAATTTTCTCATATTTTGATATGAAAATTATATTCATGAGATTTTCACCCAAGTTAGTGGATTTCATACGTGTCTTCAGTATAATCAGATTTTCTAACGAGCAGTCACATTATAATCAGATTTCATAATAAGCGCTACAAATTTATAAAATAAATGTAATGATGAAACCTCGAATGGACAGTCCTATATATATGCCTCACACATGAGTTTGCAAGTAGTCACGACTCGCAGCATTTATATCAGTAACATTTCACTTATTTCATTATTCTATTTCAAAATCTTTTTCTACTATAAATCTTAATTAGTTTATTGGATAGGAGCATAAGTGTGCTACACGTTTACATATGGATACAAGTCATTGGACTTCAAAGGTTACTGCAACTTCAATGGTGGATGATATGAGAAGTAAGATTCATGTGTTACTTGTCGACCATGAGACCAACGGTCATGCACCAATTATAGACATGTTGGAGCACTTGTTTCTCAAAGGTAACTCATATTTCAGATTTGGTTCTTTAAATGTCAATTTCTTTCTTTGATGGGTTATTGTAATTGATAGCTTGATTTGATTAATGCAAAAATATCACTAGATTAGAATTTCGCATCTAATTGTAATAATTAATCTTAATTAGTTAATCTTAATGAATTTATTAATTCTAATTAAGATTTAATTAATTAAATTAATATCTAATTATAAGTTGTTAATTAGTTTGAATAAATTTTAATTATAAATTAATAAATAATAATTTTGAATTAATATATCTTAATTGTGAATTAATAAACTCTAATGTAAATTAATAAACCCTAATTTTGAATAATAAACCCTTATTTTGAATTAATAAACCCTAATTATGAATTAATAAACCCTATTTAGAATTAATAAACCCTAATTTTGAATTAATAAATCCTAATTGAAAATAATAAACCCTAATTATGAATTAATAAACCCTAACTTTGAATTAATAAACTCTAATTATGAATTTAAACAAAATACAAAATAATAAAATAACACATTAAAAACAACAAAAAGGCAAGAAAATAAAATGAAACTTAAAAAACAAAAACTTATGCGCGCATCGTAATACCGCGCACACACAAGTTTTTGTGTTGATTAATTATGCAAAAAATGTCACTAGATTAGAATTTCGGTGCATCGGATTCTAACTTGGAGTGCTGGAGTTCCGTGTATAATTAATTTCATTTTTAGACTTGCATAAATATTTATACATGTTATAACTCCAAAATGCATGGGGAAGAAGGATAGTTTTTTCTCTCTCAAGAAATTCGATCTCTAATTTTCTTTTAATATCTTCGTGGATATATGTGATATTAATCGATTTAGGAAATCATATCCAACATGTAAATATACTATTATAAGGTGCTATGCGTGGAATGGACCCTCCATTTTCTACTTCAGTATTTTCACCATTTTCCCAACGTTTATTCCTCAATAATTGTTAACAACACTAAATCGAGTTTTAGATGTGGATGACTAGTACATTATCAACTTTCAAAGAAAATATAGTACGTCAAATAATAAATATATGAAATCTTTCATAATTAAAATTTCGATTATACCTCTATTTGATTACATACATTTAAACCTCTATAAAATTCAATTAAACTCTATTCAACATATGATTTTGTTATTAAAACAATTTTATTTTGATTTTCACGTTCAACATTCAATAATTTATTTGATATCTCACCTACCACATTTTCTTAATTAATTTGACTCGATAATGTGCTAATTATCCACATCTAAACGTAATTTTTAATGTTAACAATTATTAACATTCTGTGTTGGCGGGGGGGGGAATATGGTGTAAAAGGTTGCACGCACTGTCACGTGTCCCTTGTTCCAATAAGGAAGCTCTCCCGGAGCCCGACATCCGAATCATGAGAATGTGAGGCCGGTTAAGAAGTTAGGAGGACTTTCGAACCACCCTAAAGAGGTGGGTTCTTTGGGATTCGATGATTGGTCTTGTTCCAAATCTCTTTAAACTCTTACGTTGAAGCAAAAGGAAATTAAGTGAACGACTCCTGTCATGTGTCCCTCATTATATGAGTTGTAGTAGTACACTTACATGTTTAATAAAATTTCTAGTGTATTCATATATATGCTTACCTAGAAAGATTTATATAACATTAAATCACGAAATTATATATGCAAAAAGTTCCTTGCAATTTGCTATATAGTGGCAACACATTAATCTCCTCACTTCTTCTGTTCTTTTTATATTTCTGGGGTATTATATATATTTGTTAACATGAAGCCCGTTGCTTTCTAGGTAATGAATGCTTGTATTTATTTGAAGATATAAATTTAGAAGCTTTTTGAATTTTAAATTTTACCATGAACTGTTAACATTTGCGTCATAAACACACTGATGATCTCTTGTTAATTAAGATTTATTTACACAAAGAGAAATCAATTGTTGCTCGTATATATTATTTTTCTATTTGCAATATTACAAGACTACGCACCGTTAATATCCTTTATTTGCTTATTAACTTCTGGAAATTGCTAGAAATTATATTTTTATTATTTAAACCAGTTATCTCTACACGGGACCCCCTTCTTTTTATTTATTTAACTCGTTTTTTGGATTTATTTTGTCGCAGTAACCACTGTGAAATTTGCCTCGACTGCTTTAGCTATTCTAACAAAAGGAAATGCAAAATTTGATCTTTTGTTGGAAAACATTCACTCCCCCGACGCCTGTGGATATAAACTTCTCCGGGAAGCAGTCAAAATGGATCTGCCTGTGATATGTAGTATTGTAATTATGCTTCTCAAACTATTGATTTTATCTCAAAATTAAAGGTGTTCAACTATTTCATCTTATATTTTTATCGGTGATAATAACCAGTAAAATTAACAAAGTTTGATCAAATTATGATTTTGAACTCCATAAAAAGATTATGTTAGCATATTTTTAATTGATTTTGATTTTGCAATAAATTGAGATTGGTTTACCCCCAAGAAATTGATGCCAACAATATCTGAGATCCAATTCATGTAGCAAGATCCATCTAATTTTGTCAATGATTAATTACTAAACTGTGAAAGTATTTAGATGAGGTAAAGCTTTGGATCGATATCGATGTAAAATTAAAATATATACTTGTAAGAAAGTATTTAGATGGTTTTCAGGCTGCCATATCAGCATCAATTTGGAGGTAAAGCGATATCGATCGTAAAATTAAAATCAATTAAAATATAGTAATATTTACATAGAAAATCTTTTCGCACATGGTGTGTAGAACCAGAATTTGGCAGTATTTTACAGACTATTAACGTCTCCTTTTTTATGATCGTTAGTTGTGTTCTAACTACTAACAAATTGCTTAATTTCGACCTTAGTGTTGTTGGAGGGAGATGATGTTATCCTAACAAACATGGGATTAGAAGTTGGAGCATTATTATGTATAAAAAAGCCCATGACAATGGAAATAGCAAGGTACCTATGGCAGCTCGTGGTATGGGAGAAAACACGCAGAAGAAAGGAAAACGAACTCTACAGAGAGTCCATGGCATCCAATAATAACATGCAAACTCCAGTTGGGGAGTTAAATTTTATTGCAAGTGAAAATGCTAATTCAGAGGAAAGCCATAACACAAAAATAAAATGTGAAAATGATCATCAAGAAATTGTTAGCTTAAGAAGCAGGGTTTGGACAGAGTGGACTCAGGAACTTCACGATAAGTTTATGTTTGCCGTCAGACAGCTTGGAGAAGGAAGTATATATATTTCTTTATTTATTCAAATTTTATATATGTATAATTACGTGCATGTTAGAATTAATAATTCCTTTAAATTTAACAGGATGTTATCCAAAAGATATTCTTGAGCTAATGAATGTACCTGGCCTTACAAGAATGCAAGTAGCAAGCCATCTTCAGGTAATAAGAGATTGATTTTGAATTATAGTATCAGATTTTGAATTTTATGAGATTGACTGTAACACTTAACCTATGTATATTTACTTTGTTACTATTTGTTGCTCTAGTTTGCTAATATGACTCAGTATTTTAGATACCAAATTTACTTAATGAAATTTACAAGTAAATTGTCTAAACATGCTAATTAATTAGGTCAAAACTACAGCATGTCCTTAACATTTGAGATCTTCAATCTCACTTATAAGTGTTCCACTATTAACATTTTTAGTGCTTTTTTATCATTTTTTTTTCTTCACTTTCAATTTCTTGTATTTTAGTATAATTTTAAAATAATTAATCAGGATTTATTATATGAAAAAAATTTGCATCGTTAATTATTTTAAACATTTAGTTTTTAGTTTAGTAATTAATTATAAGAGTTTATTATTCCATAATTAGAGTATATGATATATATCTAAAAGTTCAGTTTTAAGTAACCAGTCATGTTAATTAGGATTTTTACTATATTATAATAGTGAATTTAACGAAATACATTATATATGTTTGATTAAGACGTATTTTTTACCTCCTAAGGTATCGATATTATGTTTGATTGGATGCATTAAAATATTAGATGTGATACGTAATTCTGTACATATTTATATATGTGTGTATAATAGATACCGAGTGGCACGTGGCTATAATTTTTGAAGTAAACAAAATATTAGGTTATCATAAATATCAACCACGCCCTCTTATCACGCATATATAGCAAACGTGACCTAAGTCGACAACATTAATTTGGGTGACAGAAATGCCGTAGCGGAAGTTGGGTAGCTCCTACCAAGAGGAAAGCCAAAACAAGTGTTGCAAAGAGACTAGGGCGAGGAGCAGCAAGGAAATTTGGTTTCATGCCTACTTCACTCGCCAACTTTAATATCCAACAAATTCATCACGATGAATACTACTCATCATCGGCACCAAATAACGAACCACATGATTCCAAGGCGAATCCTATCCCATTTCCTCATCTAACGTTCAAAATCGAGCGCGTTGACTGGGGCGTAAGTGATACTGGACTACACGTCATCGATGCTCATAGCGATTCCAACGCTTCACCTTATAACCAAACTGACTCCTTTGACTTTGACTTTCCAAATGTGGATAGCATCCTCCAAAGTTTATGCGCCTTTGAGGAAATTCCCATGAGCTACAATGTAAGTTTTTTTTTTCTCTATTTATGTGATTAATTTATTTTGATACTTCACTCATATATATATATATATATAGGGGATGGTTCCTGTGAGAATGGAAATAAGCGTAGGAAATAGGAATAGATATGTAAGTCTAGCATATCTTTCATATTTGTATAAGACAATCGAATACTATGTTGCACATATTAGTTTAGCACATATTTCATCTTTTCGTAGCACATATGCTAAATATATTAGTTTAGCACATCTTTCATTCTGATAGTACAAGAAGGGTTCTAGTGGTGCACAATAATCGCGTAGCACACACAACACAAAAGCAGAAGACAACTGAAATTAAATCTCAACCATTGATCCAATGAATCAAAGGCCCAGATTCATTCATATTTCCTACCAAATTATCCAATCCTACCTGATCCATCTCCTATATATATATATATATATATATATATATATATTTTCATGTTGTGTCTATTCCAGCAGGTGCCAGTCATGAACAATGCAAATGTGGAGAAATGGGACCAAACTTCTGGAGATGATGACGATGATGATGGGAAAACTCAAGTTGTGGTGGAGGAGGAGGAGGATGAGTAATGTAATGGGCTGATGTGCATGCATTAATGTGAGGCTTGATTCGAAGAGAATAAATTTAATGTTAGTCTTTGAAACATTATTAATATATCATGTCATATATTTTTAGTATGAGTTAATGTATGTGGATAAATAAATGCACACAGTCAGTGAATAAATTTGTGTTATATTTTGTAAATAAGACTTCCAATATCGGCAAGAGATCCTGCACTTAATTATGTTGAGGTTTTTATTTATTTATGTATTGCAAGCTCTATATTTTATGAAAATAGCTTCAATGCGACGTGTATTATTAGAAAATTAATGATTTTATCTAGATTGTTTTGCCAATTACTTTGGCCCATAACATTAAACATCTTGATAATCTATATAGCTTATTTTTGTATTTTGTCAAAGTTCTCGTTTTTGAGAATAATGACTTTGTACAAATAGAGTTTGAAAAAAGTCATTAATTGGAGAATAATTAAGTTAACAGTTCATATATATTAGGCAACTATTTTTTTAAAAGTTACAATTCACACCCCCCTTTCCCCAGTACATACTATATATATTTTGAAACCTCTATCTAATGGTTGGAGGAAAACATCTCACTTACTTAGTTGCACTTTGTCCTCAGACTTTATTGTATTCTTTTGAAGAGTCTTAATACCATAATATATATATATATATATATATATATATATATATATAGGGGTTGGTATGGTGAGAAATCTCTTTAATGTACGAAAATAGGAATAGTAACACATCTTTCATATTTGTGTAGCACAATCAGAATTAATATATTGCACATGTTAGTTTAGCACATATTTCATCCATTCGTAGTACATATGCTAAATATATTAGTTTAGACATCTTTCATTGCACAGATAGCACAAGAAGAGTTATAGTCTGCACAATAATCGAGTAGTAGCACACAAAACAGAAGACACCGAAAATTAAATCTCAACCATTGATATAGCAAATCAAAGGCCCAGATTCATTCATATTTTCTACCAAATTATCATTTCCTACCTGATCCATCTCCTATATATATATATATATATATATATAGAAAATACTTTAATTTATAATAGAGCTAGTAATAGAGTTCCTGAATAATATTATCGAACACTAATATTATATATGTGCATGGGCCAAGAGAAGAAATCAATAGTGTTTTAAAAAAAGAATCATTCTTTTTCTTTCTTCTGCTTTGAGTTAATAAAAAGTTAACCAATAGTTTGAATGATTTATTTTTGTTATTGACTAAGAAATTTTAAGATTTTAGTGTAAAAACGGTTATAGTCTAAAAATGGCAGCCGCGGTGTGATAAGTACTATGCCCAAAGCATACTATAGTGCACAATCAAATCCTAGCTACGTTTAGTTGTAACTGAAAAAATAAAATAAAAGACGTATGAACTAATAATACATACACAACTAGTTTTATTTTAATAACAAATTAAGTATACTTTATCGCAAATCGATGGCTAGAGCAGTGAAACGATAATGTAAGTTCTTGCTACAAAGTCATTGTAAGAACTAGCAAAGGCAAAAAGTATATATACTTAAATACGGCGTTGACTATTTTGAACATTTACAATAGTTAAAAATGAAATATAAAAGAACCTAATTTATGCTTTAATTTTATCTCTTTTCACCTTAAAGTAAAGCATTCACACTTCACTATTATAATATTTGTTTCGAGGTACCAATTCAATGCTAAAATACCTGCATTAATTATAAAAGTCATCAAAGTTGCGGGAATTAAGTATTGCATGATGATATCCTCATTACTCACTAATGTTTGACTCAATGGCATTAAATTGCTGACTAATTATGAGAACGAGTTTCTTTCTTTTAAGCCAATCGAAAAGAACTGTAAAGCTTCCTGTGAATTTTAACTGAACGTTAATAAATGATTCCAGAGAAAAGTTGAAATAAAGAACATATTTTTTTTTATTTTTTTTTGAAAATTATGATATCAGATTAATATGTAATTAAATTCTATATAAACCGCCATTCCCTGTAGCCTCGAAACATAGTCGTCATAGCAGTACTAAATTTTCTAATCGACTTTGACTAGAATCCCTCGTTTCCCCTTCTTACTCTCTCTTTTCTTTTTTTTTTTTTTTTTTTTTGGATTAGTTCTCCTTGCTAATTTTTTTTTAATTTACAAAGGTCTTGCATTCATCATGAATATAAATAATTGGAATTTGGTTGGTTCATCTGTTTCGACAAATTCATTCCAGAACTTGGCATGTCGTAATATTCATGTACTCCTGGTTGAGCATGAAAGCAGAGATCATGATAATATCATCAACTTGTTGCATTATTTCTCATATAAAGGTATATCAAACTCATTTTTGATTAAGTTAGAAATGCATGTCATGTACAAATTAATATATAACTCAAAATGTTTGCAAAACTCTAGCTATACCTTCATGCTTGATACTATTTTCAAATCTCGATATATTTTTACCCACAAATTGTGTTTTAATTATTCATAGCATCATGTAATTTTTCTAAGATGATCTTGCGTTACCAAATTTCTATTGTTTTTTTTACATAAATATCTTTTGTTACTATGGCGAGTACAAAGTTTTTATTTGAATCTCTTTCTCGCACCATATTTATATCTTAATATCCCTACTCATTTTAAATTTTTAATTCACAAAGGTCGCCTATACTTTTGATTCATATATATGGTTAATTACATGCTACTTACAACAACACTATTTATAGTATAGTTGCTACACTCATTCGCCTAAATCTTAATTAAATTGATAATTTTATGACATCGCATACCTTGCCATTTTTTTTTCTGTAAGATTTTAACACTTGACCGATTAATGGTGTATTTTCTAAATATTTTGCTGGTATGCAGTTACTTCTGTGAAGCTTTTGTCTACGGCCATATCAATTTTATCAAAAGGAAAGGTTCAATTTGATCTAGTAATGGTGAACATGAATTCACCTGACTCACTGGGGCTCCAACTTCTAGAAGATGCTACTAAAATGAAGTTGCTTGTGATATGTAAGTATATGAACTAAAGAGAATTTAATTTCCCTTGGAATTACGAACATGAAGAAGTCGATTCTTTCTAATCATATATTTTACTTATTTTCGAATAAAGTTATGTCAAATGTGGATGATGATGTAACAACCATGAAGGCCTTGGAGCAAGGAGTATTTCTTTGTATAAGAAAGCCTTTATCAATGGCGATATTAGGAAGCCTTTGGCAGTTCGTGTTGAGCGAGAAAGCACGTCGACCAAAAGACACTGAACCATTTACAAAGTTGATAGACAACTATAATTTCCAAGATAAACAATTCGAAAAATATATTTTGGAAAGTAATCAAAGCTCCAATTTCGAAGAAAAAGAGACGAGTGCAAACTCAACAAGAGATGGTGGTGGTAGGTACAAACGGAAGGTTTGGACGGAGTGGACTCTCGACCTTCATAGCAAATTCATGGCTGCAGCTAAATCTCTTGGACAAGGAAGTAAGTCTCTCTTACTTTTCTTTTGCATGATAGTTTATAACTTTACAAGTCTTATGCGTTGAGAAGGAATAAATATTTGGTTTGATTAGTTAAATTCTTTGATGGGAAATTCATGGTCGTTACTTTCGGTATGCATCGGATAAACTCTATACGTTTCTGTGCAATAACTTGCAAATCATACAGAATGGGTAAACTTTGTTTGGAAAACCAATAAATATGATAGATTCAAACCTATAAAAATATTAATAAAGTTCGAATTTGTGATATTTTAACCATAAAACTCACTTTTACCACTGGATTGCGACGGGATGGACAAATCTAATCTTACGTAGTGTCGTGTAATTAAAGAAAACTACTAATGAAATTAATACTTGATATGTAGCGCGGGGCCAATTATATGATAATGCATTCTCATATCTACATGACGCGTCAAAATCGAAATATAATTACATTAAAGGTGGAACCGTGGAACTAAGTTAAAGATCGACAAAATTCTAAAATGTTATATGCATGCATTTATTACATGTGAGAAAAAGTATAATAAGTATACCTTAAGTTAGCAAGACAAAATTAAATAGTTTAATAATTTTATTGATTTAGCATATTAAATACACACGATGCGTACACATCGACACATTATATATACATATATTTATATTATGCTTATATGAGTGTGTAGACTCATTAATTATATGCTTCAATTAAACACATGAGTCCAAAAGATTGAATTTACATGCTTCATACATCTTGCTTGAAAACAGAATGCTACCCAAGCGATATTCTTGAAATAATGAATGTAGCAGGTCTTACAAGAATGCAGGTGGCAAGCCACCTTCAGGTATGTTTTCAAATCCAAGTGTCACATTTATGGAGCTCTAATTTAATTTCTTCTTTTTATTTTTGCATTCTAGATTTTGTTCGAGTACACGAAATTAAGCATCCATTGTTTATATAACAATTAATGATTTCATATAACTTAGCTAGGGGATTTATCATTTTCTCTAAATATTTTTGTCATGGTTTATATATATAGTGTATGTAGCAATAAAATGCTCGATACCAAGATCCAGTCTAATGAGAATACATTCTACAAATATGTTGTTAAGAAATCACGGTACATCGTAAGTCGTTCAAGGAACCATTCCTTCATTCGTCTTCGTAAGATCCAGTTCAAATGAGAACCATTCTTATCGTATATATATCCAACTGATGAAGTTGATGAATCCGTTGATAGTTAATGAATTATATATATATAGCGACAAAGAACTTCGAATTAGGGGGTTCCAAATTCTTTTTTTTTTCTCTAATTACAATTATAATATCCTAATAAATCCAACTCTAATAAATCCAACACTTTCATGTATTAGTTAAATAGTTCGAACATCAACTAAGATATCAAACCAAATCACTAAGAGAATTAATTGAACTGAAACTAAGAATATGCCATTTTTTTTGAAAGAACGTATGGATTATAAACATTGTAAAGATAAGGATAATTTAAAAAATAATCTGAAATGCATATAATATTTATTTTGAGTAAATTTACCTCATATTCCTCCTACTGTATATACTAATATCTTTTATTAAAATAACAAATAACACAACTAAAATATAAAATTAATTTCAAAAATTGTTTGGTGGGACTTGGGAGGCAAAGGTGGCTTCGTCGATGTATGTGTATATATGTAAACATATACTTACACAATATTTAAAAGGGTTGTTGGTGTATAAAATATAAATACACAAAATTTGGATCCATTTTGATTTTTCCATGAACTTTAAACACAACTACACAAACTTAATCACTTTAGTGCTTTTACCACATTTCAAATTCATGTTAAATTAAATCTGACTTGACATCTCAAAAATTTGTCGTGGATAAAATGACCGATGATATAAACAATGTCATAGAAAAAGGACATAAAATATCTTCATTCCATCAAAATAAATAAGATTTTTCTTGATTGTTAGGGTTAATCGCATCAATCCTCATTAAAAAATCATGTCTTCTCGTTTGTTTCATCGTCTGGTTCTCGTTGGGATCAAAATAATTGATGTCCTCTCTATACTATGTCGTTTATATCACTGACTATTTTTTCTACGATAAACTTTTGAGATCTCAAGTCATATTTAATTTGACCTGAATTTGAAATCTGATAAAATCACTAAAGTAATTAAGTTTGTGTATTTTGTGATAAATTTTAAAGTTCGTGACAAAATCAAATGGACCCAAAGTTAGTATATTTATATGCCAATAATCCTATCTAAAATAGATAAATTATATAAAAATATTATTGTATATAAAGAAAAACGGTTCCTAGTTCCTAATCCTACGTGAGAAATCATCACACACACACACACACACACACACACACACACACACATATATATATATATATATATATATATATATATATATATGAACTAATGTGATGCATTCATTTTATAATCTAACGGTTAAGATTAATTATAAATAGTTAATTATCCTCATAATTTAATGATAATCGTTTAGCCCTAAAATCAAGGATTTGTATATTGATTTTCGTAATTATTCTCGTATGCATAATTACTACTATTATATGCATAACACCATGATTACATGAAAATAACAATGAATTGGAATGAATAGCATGCACAAGAACTATGATTATATGCATAATAACATGAATTATATGAACAACGAAAAATAGAATGTGGAATATCCAAATAACGAAAATTTAGGGATTTGGCTATTTTATCATTAAATAATTATGTGTCGTCCGATCTTACTTAATTTAACGGTAGTTATTGGTTCTTAGTTCTTATCACTATAACCAACCCTATATATATATATATATATATATATATATATATATATATCCTTAATTATGATGATCTTTGAAGAATTAATACCATATTAATTTGGATGGTTATGCTTTGATTTTGTATAGAAATGCCGCAATGCTAATTGGCTGCCTCCAAACGAGAGAAAATTAAAAGCAGCTAATAGAGAGACAAGACCAAAAAAGGAAAGGAAACCTCGGAGGGCAACAACACACAGATTCGGAATTATGCCTTTTGGAGAAGAGGAGTCCTCTGAGTTCCAACAAACCATCCAAGAATATGAATATGTTGATGAAGATGTCATGAATCATCAAAAACCACTTCATCACGCTGCTCAGACTTCCAACACTACTCGTCTTCTCCATCATGGCTTTCATTCAGACAACATGGGTTTCGACCAACAATTTGATTATTATCTCTCAAATTTCTCGCCCAACCAGGATCCTTTCGAATTACTTCCAATCATGGATTCCCAAATGGTTCATGAATTTCGCGATTTTCAGCAAGATTTGGAGATGGGTTTGGATGAAGATTGGGAGTCATTCCTACTTGACGGAGGGGACCATCACCAGGTAATTGCACCTCTTCTTACATTCAAATCATGCAATTAATTTATTTTCGTTGAAAACTATGTTATTGTTTTTTTAACTAGCTAGGTGTTTGCGACATATATATTTTAGGTGGCTGATGCAACTAAACAGTGTTATCAAGATGCAATTAATCCTGAAATGAAGAATGAAGAAGACACAGATGATGGGACGGTTGAAAGTTTAAAAATGCAAGTGTTTCTATATTTCTAGTCTCTTTGAATGCATTGAATCAAACTAGCTAGATAGTATATATATTAATAGTTTCTCGATCATAAGTAGAATCAAGGTATTACTATACATTATAGTATTGCCAGGCTATGACTCATTTGTGTATTTTATTGGATATGTCGAATGGATTGGTTACATGAAATAAATGTTAATAATATAATCTTTTGTTGATCGGTTTTTTTCCTTTCTTATCTTGATTCTTATTTAACTCAGTTTGATTCCATATTTAATCTCGGTTAGTTGTTGGAAATAACATAACATTTATCTAAATTTATAAATTTCTTACATTTAAAAAAAAAATGTTGTGATTACAACACTAATTTTTGAAATTATAGAGCATCCTAGTAAAGGAAATACATCACATTGACAACACCATCTCCGATTGCCAATTACATTCTCGGACGCTAGAAATCAATTACAAGCTAAAAATATCATGAATTCGATCGATTGGATTTGGATAATATAGTTTATTGTGCTAAAATTACCATAAATTAGTATAATAAGGACAAATAATGTATTTTCCCTGAAATTAAATAGGACTTATTGGAGTTATGATTTCTTTTAAGTCTATATTTATAGTAGAACAAGAAAATTGAGACAAAAAGAAGCCACTTCCCTAAAATGGATTTCTTCAGTTGGACTAAGAGGGTGTTTGGCTGAGCTTATGTTTCTCCAAAACATTTTATAAATTGTTTTAAAAGTTTTAAAAACAGTTTATAAACTGTTTTTGAGAAGCTTATAAGCTCAACCAAACACCTCTAAAAGATGAAATGCTTCTTAAATCTATTGTTGGACTGTTCTAGTGACAACACTTGCTCGGGCCAGATTGTCACTTCTAATTGTATATACCATTGTTGAAGAGATTTTTACCTAATTCTTTCTATCATCATAACCGTTAGGTACATTAAATCTAAACTCTATAGTTATATATGTACTGAAGTATTTGTGAGCTAATCAAAGTTCAATTCTTCAAAAGCTTATTCAAACTTCTTTTGCTAGGCTTGTTAACATAAACGAGTCTGATTTGAGTTTGACAATCTCATATTTATTAACTCGTAAATAAATTCGTTAATATATTTATGAACAAACCAAAATAATATACATTTGGTAAACTAATAGTTGGCTTATTATAAAAAATTTAACTAGTGACATGATTTTAGTGACACTAAGATAATTGTGATAAAATTTAAGTTATTTAAATTTAACTACATCTATAAATGTATCTATATAATTTTGTTATATATAAAACTGTAAATAAACTTTATCATACTAGGAATGTATTATAGTAATATTAGGTCATTCGTCCGACTTCACCGATTTTGACACCTCTACAAAATATAATGAGAGAAAGAGAGAACAAGTAGGAAAGAGAAAGAGAAAAGGAAGTGTTCCCTCGACACGAGAAGTCCAGCAAAAGTTTCAATCGCTATAGCTGCTTCAAATGCTTTTCAAAAGCTCGAACATAATTAATACAAGTCTGGGGTAGTACTTGAATCACGTGAATCTCTCATTCCACTCAATTATTGGATTTGAAACCAATCTTGTTGTCCCCACATAAAATATTTATTGTACCCTCTATATCATGAAAAAAGGGTATGTGGGTTCTCTATTATTATTTAATTATATATATTTATATATATTCTCTTATAAAATTGAGGCTATCTTTAATTCTATATTACTCATTTACATGTAATTGTATAATGAACATTGCATTTCTGTGAAATCTTCTTAATAAAGTTATCATGTTGTCTTATATGCACAGTTATTTTATTTTATTCTTGAATATATTGGAAGAGATCGGAGATGGATGGCCCATAGAAATATAAATAATTATTGGGCCCTAACAGGCGAAAAATAAAAGGGATGGTCTCCTGTGCGCGCGGCGCGCACAGAGAGACCACCCCATAATTAATTAACTTTAATTAATTAATTAATTTTAATCCTAATTAATTAATTAAAATAAAATATAAAAGAATGAAGTGAAAAATTGGGATGATTTGCACGTGAACTGGAATGCGTGCCCGTGACCGACCGCATTTGGTGCCCAACTCAACAAGAGACAAGCTCTTTACTCTCCACCAATGATTCTCATCCTCATCATTTATCCACTCACTGATAAATTCTATAGAAAATGTAAATGTATTACATCCTCTTTTATATGATAATATTTTATTAATTTAATTTATAATAATATTTTATTAATTTAATTTATCCAATCCCTACTCTTATACAATCTCATGCAATTTTTTTATGATAGGTATGTAAATTTAAGTGACAATAGGTCATAATATTAAATAATGGCCAATTTGATAGTAGTTGGAGTCTGGTATCAACATTCATAAAAATATACTATTGTTAGTATATGAGACCAAAATATATTTAGGGAGGCCTACCAATTACCCAAAAAAAAAAAAAATTACAACTAACTCTCTCTCTCTCTATGCAATTTTTTTTTTTTTGATAGTTTTTCTTATTTAAATTGAATTTTGGATTTTTAGATTTAAATCTTCACGCAAGCATACTATACATGCTTTTATGTCCAAAAATGGGTTGGTTTAATCAAGTACTTGAGAATTTACAAATTATTGGGCATTGATTTTTGTCATAAATATGTCCGAAACAACTAAAACTTTGATGTAAAAGTATTTGTACTTTTACGATATGATAGAATGATAAATACACAATTAAACGTACATGATTGAGAGTACACGACCGATTTATATGTACATATGGCCAGAACAGTTTATTTTCTATGATTGACTAACTAGTACATGATTACGTAGTATAGAGTTAGATCTGTGCACATGGTAGAAAAGTCTAAAAAAATTCAGCTTTTTGTTTAATTGTTTGCTACACCATTAGGAGTATTTTTTTACTTATACCGTTATACGGCAAAAGTAGCTATAAAACTTATATATTTATGATTGTGGCATTAAAAGTTACCTTTTATCAAAAGTGGCTATACAGGTATTTCTCCTGAAATTCAATACGTATGTAGTCGAAAAGTATTACTTAATTGCATATTTTTCGTATTTAATAATCACCAACTTGAATAGAATTATAACTATGAACTTTGTATAGGATTGATAGTTTTCGACACAACACAAACACAAAAAAAAAAAATTATTGGTTAGTGTTCAATTGCAGCCTTATTGTTTGTGTCTTTATCATGTTGACACGATAATTATTGTGTTTGTGTCATATTCGTATAATCGATAATATTTATAGATATTTAATATATATTTTATTTTATTTTGTACAAGATAACTGTAGAATAATAAATAAATAAATAAAATTATACCGACTCGAAAGTATTTGAAAATGGAAACAATTATAATTCTTCAAATGCTTGCCATGTAATTTTACTTCTAATAAGACTCACAGGCGCTCTTGCTGGGTGGAGTCTTGGCTGAAAATATGGTATTTCTTGCTATCAATTCTTAACAATCTGAATGTAACAAATGATATCATTTATTAGAATTTGGATCATCCAATCCAAATAAAGGATTACCGTCTTTCATCTTGATTTTGTCTAACATCAAAATATAATTAAGCTACATTTAATATAATTAGAGGTTCGTTGGGTCTGGAATTCATTCTCGATTTAGTTGAGCATACTATACTCACATGATTGCTTTAGTTAATCAGATTGTTCATAATTTAAGAATAGCATGTAGTATTCTAAAAGTGTATACTATTATAAATTTTGGTATATGTATAATATCCTTACTTATTTTAAATAACGAGAATAATTTAATAAATATTTATATATAGATTTTATCATTTGATATAAGATATGAATTATTTATATAATATTAAAAATCGCGATATCCGTTGGATTGAAATAGGGTGTAATTCACACTTTTTGCGGGGCACATATAATAATCTTTTGATGAGATAGCAACTTTGTTTTACTCTACCTCAAACACTATTTAAACAAAAACACGAAAACTCAGTAATATTCTTTGAAAATATAAAATTATTAAATAGATATAATTATTTTCTTTCTATAATTAGTAATTATTGTGTTCAATCTCTAACTATTTTTATTTGTTCTAATAAATCAATAAATATATTGTGTTATTATGGATAAAATTATTTATTTTAAAATAAAATAATCAATATTATAAACATATATCTAAATATAGAAATCGATTAAATTTTTCTTCGAAAACGATAAATAAAATATCATTTACGTTGAAATAATAAATTTAATTCATTAAAACTTACGATTTAAAAACGATTTACGGGATTAACATAAAATAAAAATAAAAAATTTAAATATAAGATCAGAATTTTTTACCACTCATAATCATGCCTAACAAACATGTAGGATGTAGGATGTATCATGTACGTACTTGCATCCATGATCCAACCAACTTTCATGCAAAAGAGCATATGATTAAAAGATATCCACTTGGCTTAATTTAATACGCGCAATTTGTGCTACAAAAATACATATAGAATTGTAAAACATGGTCCACATGATAGGTAAAATATCAAAAAGGATTATCTAATTAATACACTAAAATTTGTCTTGTATCTCATGTTTCTTATATCAAACAAAGGTTCCTGCAAATAGGGCTCGATAGTGGGTTCAGACTTCACAGGCTTCACAGGCCCTTCAATATATAGATTATTACTAATTTGGAAGCTTCTAATAATTCATCTTGGTTAATTAAGATATAGTCCTATATATATACATTATAAAATGAAATAGTATTTGAAATAAAGCAATCCGATCATGACAAATCTACAAGAAATAAGCTTTGACAACAATATTATTCTTTTCTCGGTAATGATAATTCTAGTGTAAGATTTTTCTCTGGTGATAATTTTGTTTCCTTGTCATAAAAAGGACAGGGTTCTTCACACGCACTCAGATCATATAATATATTATAATTATTTTGAATTGTCAACCACTTCATTCTGTACTGCCACCATCTCTCTACTCTTATCTATAAAATCCTCTTACAAAAACTTGAAACAACCATCACCCTTATCCTCATCAAACAACCTCAATGGAACACTCCTCCAATATTCTTGCAACATTAATCTTCTTCCTCCTTTGTCTCTCCACAGCTTGCAATGGTGCTGCTTTTGACCCATGTTCTTCCCCCGAATCGGATCTATCCGTGATCCCAATTTACGGCAAATGCTCGCCATTCAACCCGCCCAAACCCACCACTTCATGGGTCGACACCATCCTCAACATGGCTTCTAACGACCCAAAAAGGATTTTGTACTTGTCGAGCCTAGCCGTACCAAAACCCGTATCCGCCCCTATCGCCCCGGGTCAGGTTATAAACGCTGGTAACTACGTTGTCCGGGTCAAGATCGGGACACCCGGTCAGCTCTTCTTCATGGTCTTGGACACCAGCAATGATGCTGCATGGATCCCATGCAGCGGTTGCATAGGGTGCTCATCTATCGTCTTCTCCTCCAACGCGTCCTCCACCTACGGCGCGTTGGACTGCTCTGTACCTGAATGCACCCAGGTCAGCGGGGTCTCATGCCCGACTGTCGGGTCGGGTTCGTGCCTCTTCAACCGGTCCTACGGTGGCGCCTCAACCTTTTCTGCCACGCTATCACGCGACACCCTCACACTCGGCAATGACGCCATTCCCAACTACGCCTTCGGGTGCATCAATGCCATCTCGGGCGCGTCGATCCCGTCCCAAGGGTTATTGGGTCTGGGTCGGGGGTCCATGTCGTTGCTCTCACAAACCAGGTCGCTCTACTCGGGCGTATTCTCATACTGTCTGCCTAGCTTCAAGTCTTACTACTTCTCGGGCTCACTCAAACTCGGACCCGTGGGCCAACCCAAGAACATTCGAACCACCCCGCTGCTCAAGAACCCGCACCGCCCATCGTTATACTATGTGAACCTCACCGGAGTCAGCGTGGGGCGGGTCAACGTGCCAATAGCACCGGAGCTCTTTGCATTCGACCCGAGCACTGGATCGGGTACAATAATTGATTCGGGTACGGTGATAACCCGGTTTGTCCAGCCGGTATACAATGGGATCCGAGATGAATTCAGGAAGCAAATAACCGGGTCGATAAGCTCGTTGGGAGCGTTCGACACCTGCTTTGCAACGACAAACGAAGAGATAGCACCGTCTGTCACATTCCATTTTACGGGGCTGGATTTGAAGCTGCCAACGGAGAACGTCTTGATCCACAGCAGCTCCGGGTCGCTGGCATGCTTGGCGATGGCGGCGGCGCCAAACAATGTGAACTCGGTAGTTAATGTGATAGCCAATTTGCAGCAGCAGAATCTCAGGATTTTGTTCGACACTGTCAATTCTCGCCTTGGAATCGCTCGTGAACTCTGTAATTAGCCTCTGCTTTCTTCAAGATTGTCTTGTTTGATCGATGTTGCAAACGCACTTGCGCCTCAAGTTTGTATTGGATTGAACTTCATATATTTCACAGACTCAAGTTTGTATTGAATTGAACTTCATATGTTTCACAGCAGAAACAGAGCTGCTGCTACTAGCAAATAATTACGAACTTTGATCCGATTTTAGCTTACAACATATTTTATAAATTTACAATAATAACACAAATTTTGAATTTGTCGTAAAATAAATACGCTCAACACATTTCAATGGTAAAATTTTTACCTCGGTATCTATAAAACATCATTCCATGAGTGGTATACAGGGAGTACATGCAGGGGTGGATCCAAAAGTTGACGATGGGGTGAGCTGTAAAATAAGTATTTCGACGTATTAAATATCATAAATGCTAAAATATTTCTATGTTATCATAAATTTTCTTGTGAGGTTTAAATATATAAAATCCATCAATAATTGAGTTTATATCTATATTTTTAATAAAATTTCTTTCAATATAAACTCTTCTTTTGCGTAAACTTTAGGGAATCCATCAGTCAAACCACTAGCAAAACTTGGTTGTGATTGGACTTGAACTTTGACAGATTCGAATGGGCAGAGAGCAACATCAACAAACACTTGAGCAGATGCAGCGCTGAGGAAGAATATGACACCTTTGTTTGGTTAATTTTCCCGACTCGTATGACCTTTGAGGATGCAAACAAATAGGGTATTCTAAAAGCACCAATATACGTTGCTCAAAATAATAGGCACGCAACAATAAGGAGACACAAAATTTTAACGTGGAAAACCTATCAAAAACGAAAGAGAGAAAAAAATCACGGGACTACTAGAGTCGTTTAAATCCACTATCATCAAAAATAGAGTGATACACAATATTATCTAGAGTATACTAGAAGTATAAAAAACATAATACACTTGAAAATAAGCACATCAAGATGTATGAAATCAAAATCGAGCAAAGATCAAGAAAAATATCACCAAAAATTATCCTCTGTTCAGATCGACGAAACCCGACCTCCAAACCTCAAAATCCGATCTTCACCGTCCAAAACGTTGGCCCAGATATTTTGAAGCTGTTGTCCAAAAATCAGGGTGATTTAACGGTTCAATCTTTGGGAAACGAAATTTTTCTGAAGCTGCACGTTGAAAATTCGAAAGGAGAAAAAAAAGACTACGAATTTTTCTGTTTTGGTTGCTACCTTTTCTGTTTTGACTATTAAAATTTCTCCCTTCAAAAATGGTGGCTGACCATTTTCACTCTTATAACCTTCTTATGGGTCAAAAATATAAGAAAATCCAACAATAACAATATTGTTTTAATTTTTTAATTATTTTGGACTGTGCTAATTTTGAATTTGGCTTAATATAATACATAGAAGTAAGAAAAAGCTTGGGGCTTGCACCGGGTTGGAGCCCGGTGCAGTCCCTACCTGGATCCGCCCCTGAGTACATGTAAAATTTTTGGATATGGCCATTTTGCTCGAAATTGAGAAATGTTGTCATTTTTATAACATTTACAAAACGTACCAAAAAACAAAATCGAATTTATATTTTTATAACATTTATAAAACGTGCCAAAAACCAAAATCGAATTAAAATTCGTAAATCATTTGGCAATTAACACTTTAAAGTTACACTGCCAAAGTGGAAGGCAGATTAGTGTTAAAGATTCAATTTACACATCGTTTAACATTACAACTTTGTCTTGTTTAATGCATTAAACCATCCAATGCAAATTAGTTGCACTGTGCCACTAGAAATGAGGGTAGAGTGGCTCATCGCAATGAACAATAAGAGACGATAGGTGAAGATAAGCACTGCATACGTCGAATATTCCCATAAATTAAACATTAGTTGGCAATCAAACTATAATTAAGGCCTATTGTTACAGAATCCCTGCCTCCAAGTGGCTGGAATTTATATACAACACTGGAACAACTACAAACTACTTGAGACGACAACACTGCAGATATAATACAAAAGAAAAGAATGAGTATTAAGAAAAAAGTCCACCTACAGGTCAGCTTGGAGGTGAAACGGATTAGTCCGGTCTCAAGTATGCTCCACACTGAACCAGAAACACAGGGAAGTGCGAGTATATATTACCCGCACCTGCTGCAGGGAGAGTGTTCCACTCGTCAAGACAGCCTTTGCACCTCCCTCGATCCTTGTTCGCATTACAGTAACACAATCGCCACTATTCTCTAGTGCAGTCGGAACTCCATCAGGGGGACCTGCAGTGGTCACAATGGCGTGAGAGAGATGGTCCAAGGGGTTCGACTCGCACTGGAGAATACAGCCATCAATTGTGAGCCTCCCGCTCCTGTGCAGAAGGCAGCAGCCGAGTTCTGCCCTCACAGTCAGATTAGCCAGTTTGCACGTTGCCACGAACTCCAGGGCACTGTTGAATACACTTTTTACAATTGTTCAGACTGGGAAGTTTCATTCAATTTACTAACCCTTGGTATTATTATCATTGAGATTATTAGCACTTAAGACAAAACTCTTTATTTAATTGATAAAGCAAACTCGAAATGCAACAAACCTCTCAGAACCACGGGAGCAGATTAGTGTTGTATCATCCGGAAATTCACCTGCACCAATCTGAGAGAGAAAAATGTGGAAATAAGGTGCTTTTCTGTGTTGTATGCTACGAGCCAATTTCAAAGGTTAAACAGCATAAATCACAAAAATGAAGACATCTTGAAACCAAACCCTCATGGCCTCATATAATCACCTATTATCACTCTCTCAGATGAAAGTAAGGGAAAAAAGAGTGAGAATTCAAAAGCCGAAGGAATATGAATGTGAAAAGTATAAAAAGGCAACAAAATTTACAAGGAGTTACCAAGGGGTAATCGATTAATAAAGAGAATAATGATTTCTGCCTAATTTTAAGTTTTATTAACAGCACTCGTTTTGGAGAATAATAACTTAAGCAACTGTCATCTCTGCAACTGAGTTGAAAAGTCCAAACTGTGAGTATGATTTTTAGGGATGTCATAATAAAATAAAGAAGTCGGCTGCAAGACTAATTTGATATACCTATTACCTACCAAATATTCATCGCACTTTCACCCTATTAAAGTACCTTCTCCTATCACATCAATCAAATATGTTCGACACACTTGCGCGCAATGCTCCTACGCAGCAGATATTGGTGTCGTGGTGTAAGCAAGCATATATTTTTGCAACTAGTGGTAGCAATGCAAGAGATCTTCTTCAACCACATTTCCTTATCTTATATTGATACGTGACTGACAAACTTATTGTACACTGCCCCTTATCCAGAACCAAACGTAGAGGTGAAGCTAACAGCACGGAGCACATATTTAAGACAAATTCTACCTCTCCCAGACATACCAAAAACGGAAACAAAGATGAGACAAAATAAGACGATTATGGAATAAACTTCGAGTTTAAGGCAGAAGGCCCATAAATTACCAGGCAAAGAGGCTTTTTGATCTGAATATTGGATGTGCGGTGAATCCCTCCAGCTGCAATCAATATAGTGTCCCCAGGCCTGCAAATCATTAAGCTGAAGAATTTATCCTTTCACGAGTAGATTCGCATATCAAGCTTCACTGACCTTGCCGCAGAGACGGCCGTCTCAATATTCGGGTAAACTCCAGGTTCCGATAAATCACTGACAGACCTATCAACTCGCAACCAAAGCCGAGGGTGGCATGCTAGGAAACGCCATCTGCGGCAAACGAGGGCGGTGTTATACCGATCTGCAATCTCAACAAAAGATCATGACAGAACACTAGCATATTGCACATATAGGATGATAAAGAGATTCATAATCCCATTAATGACACGCAACCCACACTTGAAAATTGCAAAACTACTCTAATGAATATACCATATCAGTATACCAACATTTTAGGGCTACCAATTATTAACTAGATGTTATCATGAAAAATGAGTTTTTACGTGTGAAATTAACAAAAACATCGAAGCTTGACTACGGAAATAACAACTTTGAGACTAACGTTCAGATGATACTAACGATTATCTACACACAAAAATTGCAATAGATACCTCATCAAACAAAAAGTTGCAATGTATAACTCATCAAACAAAAAATTGCAATGGATGCCTCATCAAAAATCACGAAATGCAAATGAAGAACCTTTACAATAATTAAAATCGATATAAACACTTTGTTTACCGAAAGGCAAATAAATTTAAGAAGTACAAAAATATTCTTGGGCTTCAATCAGTAAAGAAAAAAGCTTGCTTGTAGCAATTACGCTACTCAATCTTCGACAATCCAACTATAATAAACAAAAAAAACACATCTTTCTCGGCAGTTACACCATTAACTCCAATTTCTCATCAAATGCCCCATAATAAACCAAATTGTTGTTCGAAATCACACCAAAAAATAACTATCCCACATACCCAACAATGAAAGTTATTATAATACGGCTTCAGAAAAACAAGTGACTCGAAAATCAGTAATTCAACCAAGAATAAATAGCTTAAACATCAATAGGAACAAAAAAATCAAACCTGGAATGGGGCAGAGGAAGCTGAAAATTAGCATGAGACAGCCATCATCAAGATTATTTATTTGACAATTGTGTGAAATCTGGCCGCGCTTTGCTAATTTCTTGAGCGCCGGCTGCCCTGCCTCCATCTAAATCAGCTTTCACCGAAGAAATGGAAAATTAGGAATTTTTGGGTTGAAGCAAAACTGTTTCTTTCACTCGCTAGAGGAGGGTATTTTAAATATCTAATTGAATTAATTTAATAACAGTTGTCAATTGGGCTGCCAATGAAGATGCGCATCCGCCTCGTGTTCACAGTCCAACTCGGCATCGGCCATTTCGGCTTAAGCAAAAATACCGACATTAACTAACATGTACAAAAACTAGTATTAATTGCTATAAAATAAACTAACTTCAACAATTTTATGGTCCTATATATGATTTTAAAAAAAGTTAATTGATAAAATAATTTTGGTCGATCTGTCTTATATTTTCAATAAAATAAAATTTCCCTCAAATCCAATCTAATATGGCTAAATAAAAAATAACAGATTTAAAAAAATCCAACTAACTTCCAATTTTAGTATAAATTTTTGGAGGCATAAACTTACCAATCGTTCTCAAGTCTATCTTAACTGAATATGAAATTTGACCGATTTATTTGAACTCAAAAAATTAGAGATTATGTGAATTAAATTATTCTATATGCCACGTACAAATGATTAGCATGATTATTAATTCTTCGGTAAAACGCACATCCACACAAGGAAAGAGGGAACTATTTTTTTTTCCATTTGACACGGTTTAGTGGTAAAATGGTTTAGAATTTTACTATCGCCTATATAGGTCTGAATCGTCACACTACGTTTTCAAGTGTAATTTATCCGTTTTGTATGTTTTGTAGATTATTATACAAGTACTTTAGTTTCACCTAGTGCATATCTAAGGTAGCAGTTGTGAATTCTCATAAATTAAAAAAAAAATGGTTTACAAACTATTATATGGGAACGTGGATTTTACCTAGTATACACATAAGATATTGGTTGTGAATCTCATAATTTTAAAAAAAATGATATTCCCCCGTCCCACGAATGTTGGTTCGTATACCACTATGTGTTGTCTCATACAAAAAATAGAAAGAATTTTACACTAAAAATGCATTGAATTTCATGTCACACATTATTTTATACAAAAAACACAATTCTTCTTAATCCACGTATTCAAAAATGGTGAGATATTAATGGGACAGAATAAGTATTTTTTATTTATAGGGTTAAAAATAATTAATATTTTTCTCTAACATAAATAATATTTTTAAAATAAATTATATTTTTATTCATTCACGTCGTGCCAATGGAACATAGAGTTTTTGTGTTTTTTTTATGATAAAAAATGATGTATTCCGATAATTTGTCAAAAAGAAAACTAAGAAAATAGAAAATCTGTTAAATTTCGAGTTATTCAATTGCAAAAAAAATAAATAAAAAGACCACGCTCCCTCTTTCTCTCTCCGCGGCTTCAATTTGAATTGAAGTTTCTCTCTCTACCGCTCCTTATATGTTGCTTCACTAACCATATCGTGCAAGACCAAGACAAGAGACTTCTGCTACAGTCCTCTTGTCTCCTCTCTCTCGATTTATTTCACCAATTTGGTCGAATTCTCACAAAAACTTTCGTCGGTTGACTTTGCCGGATTATAAGTTAGTCCGAATAAATTAGACCCTTGCTAGGGTTTTCTTTTTTCTTCCTCTCTTCCTTTTCTTCGTAAGATTTTTATTTGCAAACCATTCTTTGTTCCAGGTAACTTAATATTGATTTTTATATTTTACATCTTAGTCTCTAGCTTCTTTCATAGGCGTTTTGATCTTTTTATTCTGGGTCTTTTTGTATTTTCCTTCTCTTTATTGGCCCCTTTTTGGCAAAGGGCAATAATGGTGGAATATTCGGAGTCTGCAATTTACGTTTGCTTTTGTAGTCTTCTTGACTTGGTGTTGGGTGATTAATCTCTGCATGCTAGTGAGTGAAATTTGTAATATATTAATGTCGTGCATTTTAAGTTTAAAAAAAAAAGATTTCAAGATTATGTTTTGTTGAATTTACAAATTGGGACTGATCTCTGAACTTTAATTTTGTGAGGAAAAATTCTTAACTGGAATAGCTACTCTTACTGTTCACTGGTAGTGTTATGATGTTCTTGATATGCTTGGATTACTTGGTTGGTGGCTATTGCAACAGTGGGTATAGCTATCTCTTACTCAGCTATCTCTTACTCATTGTCTTCAGGAGCACATTATGGTATAGGGACTGGGATACTTGTCTTGCTTGGGATATTGCAGCTTGACGTTTGCTGCTACTTTATTTTATTGTTAACCTTTCTTGAAATCACACCGATCTAACCTATAGAATTGAAATTGGCAGAAAACTTTAGATTTCTTGCATCAGTGGTAATAAGGATTTTCTTGAACGCGCCATGTCAATACTGCGGGCCGAATATTTCTCAAACCTCAGAAAATCATTTAAAATGGCGGTGGCACCATCTTCATTTTCCTCCACCTGGAAGCACCAACGCTGGAAAGAGAATCCCATTCATCCTACAGAACCCGGCATCGTCCCCACAAACAAAGCGATAACATTAAGCTGCAAAATCGGGGACCTAGATGACGCCCGCCAATTATTCGACAAAATGCCGCATCGAACAGTCGTCTCGTGGAACACCATGATCACCGGCTATTCCAAATGGAATTTGACCCTCAAAGCTCTAAGCTTGATCTCGCTCATGCACCACTCCAACATCAAGTTCAACGAGACTACATTTTCCATTTCACTGAGCGTATGTGGGCGGGGGCAGTCGTTGATCAACGGGAAGCAGGTTCATGGCTTGGTTTAGAAATCCGGATATCAAAGATTCAAGCTTGTGGGAAGCGGGTTGCTGTACTTGTATGCTAATTCTTGCCATATTAAAGACGGTCGGAAACTTTTCGATGAGTTGTATCAAGAAAATGAGTTGTTATGGAGTTTGATGTTATTTGGCTATGTTGAGTGTAACTCAATGTCTGAAGCTCAGACCATCTTTCATCAAATGCCGAGGCGCAGTGTGGTGGAGTGGACTACTTTGATTTCAGGGTATGTGAGGAGTGAGGTTGGGTGCAAGAAGGCGTTGGATGTGTTCAAGATGATGAGAGAGAATGGCGAGGCTACTCCAAATGAGTTCACTTTGGATTGTGTAGTGAGAGGTTGTGGTAGGATGTGGGATCTCATGAATGGAAGGGTGATTCATGGGCTTGTGATAAAATTTGGGTTTGAAGATGAGAGTTTGATTGGTAGTGCCTTGGTTTTCTTGTATTGTTGCTGTGAATCTGTAGATGATGCCAAGAATGTTTGCAGGTACATTTCGTGTCGATCTGTGGCAGATTCGAATGAGTTGATTAGAGGGCTTCTGAAGCTGGGGAGGATGGAAGAGGCTGAGATGATTTTCAGCAATATGGTAAAGAGGGATTCGGTTTCTTACAATCTGATGATTAAAGCTTATGCAAGGTGTGGTCGAGTTGAGGAGTCAAAGCGGTTGTTTATGCAGATGCCACTGAAAATCTTGAGCTCTCTTAATACCATGGTCTCTGTGTATGCGAGGAATGGTGAGGTCGACAAAGCTTCGGATCTTTTTGAGAAGGTGAAATTGGAAGGAAGCCCCATTAGTTGGAACTCGATGATTTCTGGATATATTCACAACGGTCAGCATGAGAATGCATTGGCTCTCTACCGAACCATGTGTAGATCATCGGTGAGACCGACTATTTCCACCTTTGCCGTGTTACTCTATGCGTGTGCCTGCTTGGGATCTCTTCAGCAGGGACGAGTGGTTCATGGCCATTTGGTGAAAACTCCCTTCTCCTCTGATGTCTGCGCTGGAACAGCCCTCATCGACATGTATTCAAAATGTGGAAGCATTGCAAGTGCAAGGGACGCGTTCGCTACATTTCCTTGCCCAATGTGGCAGCTTGACGGCGCTGATCAATGGGCTCGCGCACCACAGTCTTAGCTCTGATGCGGTGTTGTTATTCAACCTCATGGTAGAGAGGGACGTGACTCCAAATGCAGCCACTTTTGTCGCCGTGTTATCTGCCTGTGCCAGAGCAGGTATATTAGACAAGGGAGTGGCGTTTTTCCGATCTATGAAGGAGGAATATGGTATAACTCCAACGCGGGAGCACTTGACATGTGTCGTGGAGCTCCTTGGGCGATCAGGGCTCGTACGTGAAGCAGAAGAAGTTGTAGAGTCGATGACAGTTGAAGCAGACAAGATTGTGTTGACGATGTTGCTGCATGCTAGCTGGTCGTGGATGGAGACGGAAGTAGCGGAACGTGTGGCTCGGAGATTGCAGGTGTTGGATCCTAACTGGGCAGCCGCGTGCATTATAATGTCGAACATGTATTCGGGAACGGGGAAGTGGGGGAAGAAGCTTAAGGTGAGAGGCGTTGAAAGAAAAGGGGTTTAAGAAGGATCCTGGATGTAGTTGGATTGATGTAAACAGCAGAAGCCATGTCTTTTCTGTGAGCTTTAGAAACCATCCAAACTCTGACATGATATATGCAACTTTAGAGTCTTTACTAACACAGTGTAGCTTACGATGAAACCAAATCTAGAATTAAATATTCTTTCATTTATCTTTCTCTATCTATATCTTCTTCATTGCGTGAGTAAATGTAACAGAGAAAATTAAAGATGAAAACTCTGAGGCCAATATACATGCAGAAGGCGGGCACAGAAAAGGGTTATATATGTGCAAGTAATGCTAGACTATGATAAAGACGATTTCTATACAACATTTGGTGAATGCAGAAGCAACATTCACTTTAGAAAATGTAGCGACGAAGGTAATCGACTCGAGCTGGATGCTTGAGCTTCATGAGAGCCTTCACTTCATGCTTCCTAACCATTTCCCTTGAAATGTTGAGATTTCCTGCAATTTCTCCGAGCGTTCTATCTCCTTTACCATCGAGTCCGCACGTTGTCTGATCACCAAACTCTCCTTGGGTTTCAGAGAATCAAGCTGATACAATATATTTACCACCAAATTTGATCATTTCTTTAGTGTAAATATATAAAATAAAATAGATAAGAGAAGTGCAGGTTGCCAAAACTTACCACGTCATCTAGAGCAAGCCTAAGAAGTGCTGATCACCAAATCTACGTCTTTGATTCCATTGATGAGTTTCAGAGAATCATGATATCTTTATGTGGAGATCCCAACTGATACAATATATTTACCACCAAATTTGATCATTTCTGAATAGAGTAGTGTAAATATATATTTTGAGAATTAAAATAGATAAGAGAAGCTTACTGACTGCAGGACACCTTTGTGTTGAAAGCATCATGGAACGAATAAAACTATATGTTGAGAGTTGGAACCATGTCATCTAGAGCAAGCTCCACAGTCTTGAAAATACTTATTCCATACAAGACTAGTCGCTGGCATGAAATGACAATCAATTGAGAATCTATTTCAGCCTTTAATTGAGCTATTTCAGCCTTTAACTGAGCTACGCCATAGGCCATTTTCAATTATTAATGTGTCATTACCTAATTCATCACTATGATGTCTTTGTACCAAATTTCCAACAGTCCTCATGCCCCAGTAGCTTCTTAGTCTCAAGTTCTCTGCTGAAATTCAGTTGGAGCTTTCAGAGTGACTTCTACAAGCACAAATGAAGCTAAAGGTGCATCAGAAAAGTCGAGCTTGTCCCACATCGACAAGAAAATGCTTTCCATTCTAGCAGACTTCGTGAGCATGGATAGCCTCTGTGTACTCACTGCCAATGGTTTTGACATAGATTGCTTTAAAACCCGATTATGTCCATAAGGTAAAATGAGACGGCAAACTGGATTCATAAAGCCAAATTCATATTTAACCAGACAACTATTAAGTTTTCAAAATACTTTGATCGGTTGATCCTCTGTCACAAAGTGACATTATACCCGCACAACTATCCCACATGAGAGAAATTTTTGTCTTCTTAAATCTGGAAGTCAAGAATTAAGATTAAGATTAAGTAGTGCAATTTTTCCAGAAAGTCCCGCAGATCATAGCTTTGTCTTTCCCAAAACAAAAAAGAGCAAGATATAACAGGATGTAACGGAAAAAGGAAAAGGCTGTTATCCCATGGAAGTAGAGCTCGGTATAAACAGATTGCAAGGATTGGACAACCCTTTCCCAACAAAATGAGAAGAAAGAATATGAATTACCTTGATCAACTTGTTTCTGGCGGATCGACCAACCTCCAATTGTTTCCTCATCTGAACAGTACTCATGTTTGTTGCATTTGCTAACTCACCATCTGTTAGCTCTTTTCCTAGATCATTTTGTACACTTTCCTTTAATTGGAGGATTTCCATCTAAATACTGAACACTCATCATTAGCATTGATCTAAAACTAAAATGTATTCTCTGAATTACAACCTCTTGGAGTGTCAGTAATCATGGTCTGGTAACTTTAGTTTCGATTCTTGGTTAAAAACAGATTATTCTATCATTTCAATGCTACAGGACCAGGAAGTTGATCAAGATCTTGAATTGCTTGTGCTTGCTAGTGATGGACTGTGGGATGTTGTGCCCAATGAGGTAATCCTTTTCATGCATAATTTAGTTTCTTTGAGGCCTTCATATGTTGCTTTTTTATGCATAAAATGGTCATTTCACAGACAATTCAAAAGAACTACGGGAGATGGTCCAGATTGAATATGTGTGTTTAGTTTAAATTTAATATTTGATGCTCTAGGATTTCGTAATGTTAATTCAGAGACAATCACAATTAGTGAAGCGAGAACATCATTTTCAGGATGCTATTTCAATAGCCCAAACAGAAGAGGAGCCAGTGGCAGCTGCACGGAAACTGACAGAGACCGCCTTCACTCGTGGTACTGCAGACAATATCACCTGCATTCTTGTCAAGTTCCACCACGAGGAAGCGGATCCCATTGAAACTGATCAAGATACTGAAGTCGAAACCCAGAGAGTGAGCAGAGCAGAAGAATCACAGCCAACTTCAATGGAAGAAGAGTCTGAGAAAACCCAGAATAGTTGATCAGTTGGTGACTGGTTGGTTGTGATTTCTTCATTCATTGGTTTGTTTCTTGTATTTTGGTTTGTAAGTTGTGGTGGTGCATGTGTAACTTGATGCTCATAAAAATGTGTTTTCTCTTGTTTAATAAACAAGGTTGTTGGATTTTTTGGTCGTGTCTGCGCTTTTTCTTTCCTTCGTATAATCACTCTATTATCACTCTCTCAGATGAAAGTAAGGGAAAAAAGAGTGAGAATTCAAAAGCCGAAGGAATATGAATGTGAAAAGTATAAAAAGGCAACAAATTTTACAAGGAGTTACCAAGGGGTAATCGATTAATAAAGAGAATAATGATTTCTGCCTAATTTTAAGTTTTATTAACAGCACTCGTTTTGGAGAATAATAACTTAAGCGACTGTCATCTCTACAACTGAGTTGAAAAGTCCAAACTGTGAGTATGATTTTTAGGGATGTCATAATAAAATAAAGAAGTCGGCTGCAAGACTAATTTGATATACCTATTACCTACCAAATATTCATCGTACTTTCACCCTATTAAAGTACCTTCTCCTATCACATCAATCAAATATGTTCGGCACACTTGCGTGCAATGCTCCTACGCAGCAGATATTGGTGTCGTGGTGTAAGCAAGCATATATTTTTGCAACTAGTGGTAGCAATGCAAGAGATCTTCTTCAACCATATTTCCTTATCTTATATTGATACGTGACTGACGAACTTATTGTACACTGCCCCTTATCCAGAACCAAACGTAGAGGTGAAGCTAACAGCACAGAGCACATATTTAAGACAAATTCTACCTCTCCCAGACATACCAAAAACGGAAACAAAGATGAGACGAAATAAGACGATCATGGAATAAACTTCGAGTTTAAGGCAGAAGGCCCATAAATTACCAGGCAAAGAGGCTTTTTGATTTGAATATTGGATGTGCGGTGAATCCCTCCAGCTGCAATCAATATAGTGTCCCCAGGCCTGCGAATCATTAAGCTGAAGAATTTATCCATTCACGAGTAGATTCGCATATCAAGCTTCACTGACCTTGCCGCAGAGACGGCCGTCTCAATATTCGGGTAAACTCCAGGTTCGGATAAATCACTGACAGACCTATCAAGTCGCAACCAAAGCCGAGGGTGGCATGCTAGGAAACGCCATCTGCGGCAAACGAGAGCGGTGTTATACCGATCTGCAATCTCAACAAAAGATCTTGACAGAACACTAGCATATTGCACATATAGGATGATAAAGAGATTCATAATCCCATCAATGACACGCAACCCACACTTGAAAATTGCAAAACTACTCTAATGAATATACCATATCAGTATACCAACATTTTAGGGCTACCAATTATTAACTAGATGTTATCATGAAAAATGAGTTTTTACGTGTGAAATTAACAAAAAACATCGAAGCTTGACTACGGAAATAACGACTTTGAGACTAACGTTCAGAGGATACTAACGATTATCTACACACAAAAATTGCAATAGATACCTCATCAAACAAAAAAGTTGCAATGGATACCTCATCAAACAAAAGATTGCAATGGATGCCTCATCAAAAATCACGAAATGCAAATGAAGAACCTTTACGATAATTAAAATCGATATAAACACTTTGTTTACCAAAAGGCAAATAAATTTAAGAAGCACAAAAATATTCTTGGCCTTCAATCAGTAAAGAAAAAAGCTTGTTTGTAGAAATTACGCTACTTAATCTTCGACAATCCAACTATAATAAACAAAAAAACACATATTTTTCGGCAGTTACACCATTAACTCCAATTTCTCATCAAATGCCCCATAATAAACCAAATTGTTGTTCGAAATCACACCAAAAATAACTATCCCACATACCCAACAATGAAAGTTATTATAATACGGCTTCAGAAAAACAAGTGACTCGAAAATCAGTCATTCAACCAAGAATAAATAGCTTAAACATCAATAGGAACAAACAAATAAAACCTGGAATGGGGCAGAGGAAGCTGAAAATTAGCATGAGACAGCCATCATCAAGATTATTTATTTGACAATTGTGTGAAATCTTGCCGCGCTTTGCTAATTTCTTGAGCGTCGGCTGCCCTGCCTCCATCTAAATCAGCTTTCACCGAAGAAATGGAAAATTAGGAATTTTTGGGTTGAAGCAAAACTGTTTCTTTCACTCGCAAGAGGAGGGTATTTTAAATATAATTGAATTAATTTAATAACAGTTGTCAATTGGGCTGCCAATGAAGATTAGCATCCGCCACGTGTTCACAGTCCAACTCGGCATCGGACATTTCGGGTTAAGCAAAAATACCCACATTAACTAACATGTACAAAAACTAGTATTAATTGCTATAAAATAAACTAACTTCAACAATTTATGATCCTATATATGATTTTAAAAAAAGTTAATTGATAAAATAATTTTGGTCGATCTGTCTTATATTTTCAATAAAATAAAATTTCCCTCAAATCCAATCTAACATGGCTAAATAAAAAATAATAGATTAAAAAAATCCAACTAACTTCCAATTTTAGCATAAATTTTTGGAGGCATAAACTTACCAATCGTTCTCAAGTCTATCTTAACTGAATATGAAATTTGACCGATTTATTTGAACTCAAAAAATTAGAGATTATGTGGATTAAATTATTCTATATGCCACGTACAAATGAATACCATGATTATTAATTATTCGGTAAAACGCACATCCATACAAGGGAAGAGGGAACTTTTTTTTCATTTGACATGGTTTAGTGGTAAATTGTTTAGAATTTTACTATCGCCTATATAGGTCTAAATCGTCACACTATATTTTTCATGTATGATTTATCGTTTTGTGTATTTTATAGACTATTCTACAAGTACTTTAGTTTCACCTAGTGCATATCTAAGGTAGCAGTTGTGAATTCTAATAAATTAAAAAAATAGTTTATAAACTATTATATAGGAACGTTGATTTTATCTAGTGCACACATAAGATATCGGTTACGAATCTCATAATTTAAAAAAAAAATGATATTCCTCATCCCGCTAATGTTGGTTCGTATACCTCTATGGGTTGTCTCATACAAAAATTGAAAAAATTTTACACTAAAAATGCATTGAATTTCATATCATACATTACAAGGCGTCGCGGTTGTTCGTTCAGACGACACACATGTTTAAAGTCGAAGGAAAACATCATACGTGGTTGATTTGCGAATGGGACATGTGAATGTCGTGAGTTCGATTTGGACGAGATCCGCTGTTGTCATTTGCTGCTATTAGTGCAGTATTTATCTAAGCGTCAGTCAACTCATATGTTGTGGTTAATTTATTGTGATTAATTTCTTTTTTTAGGCGTCTTTGGTTTACAAGTCACGACTTTGTGGCTCGATATGATAGTGCATTTTTGCGGCGACTTATTCTGTCGAATGCATCATGTATCATCGGTTGCATGGATTGTACAGGACACATGTCGACATTATTAAACCTCCAATCATCACACGTCGGTGGTGTCCTAGATTGAGTAGGATGCAATCGGTTGTTGAGGGTTCGTCAAGATCGGCGTCGTCGAAATATGGCGTTGCGGTCGAGCGACAAGCGCTCGTACGCAGCATTGATTGCCGTTAGTGATGAAACATGAGTGAAATGGACACGGCGTGGAAAAAATGTAGTATTTGTCGAAGTGAAAACATCAAAATTTGTGTCCTCAACGGCCGTGAGTAAGGATATTTGTTATATCGATGATATTCGTTGTTTTGGATTTTGTTGAATTATGTTGGATTTGGTTGAATATTGTTGGATTATGTTGGATTATGTTGGATTTTGTTGAATATTGTTGGTTTTGTTGGATTATGTTGGTTTTGTTGGTTTTATTGGATTATGTTGGATTGTTGTTGGTTTTGTTGAATATTGTTGGTTTTGTTGGATTATGTTGGATTATGTTGGATTGTTGTTGGTTTTGTTGAATATTGTTGGTTTTGTTGGATTATGTTGGATTTTGTTGGATTTTGTTGAATATTGTTGGTTTTGTTGGATTATGTTGGTTTTGTTGGATTATGTTGGTTTTGTTGGTTTTATTGGATTATGTTGGTTTTGTTGGATTATGTTGGATTATGTTGGATTGTTGTTGGTTTTGTTGAATATTGTTGGTTTTGTTGGATTATGTTGGATTTTGTTGGATTTTGTTGAATATTGTTGGTTTTGTTGGATTATGTTGGATTTTGTTGAATATTGTTGGTTTTATTGGATTATGTTGGTTTTGTTGGATTATGTTGGTTTTGTTGGTTTTATTGGATTATGTTGGTTCTGTCAGATTATGTTGGATTGTTGTTGGTTTTGTTGAATATTGTTGGTTTTGTTGGATTATGTTGGATTATGTTGGTTTTGTTGGATTCGCAGTGCGCAGGCGTGCAGGCACTGCGAGGCGTCTTGAGGGAGTGCAGGCGTGCGATCGATGCTGCGGCCTGGGCCGTGGCAGTGCCCGCAGGCTGCCGTACGATCGTGCCGTCGTGCGACGTGTGCCGTGCTGCGGTACGCCCGTGCGATCGTGCGTCGGTGCACCGCAGTGTCATGCCGCGATCGTGTGCGTGCGATGCGTGCGTCGCTGATGGGCGCGCGGCGTCTGCGCCATCTGCGCCCGTGTAATCCCAATCAACAACAAGCAAATTCGGTGCAAATTCGGTTGGTGCAAATTCGATGTTAAGTGAATCGTTAAACATACACGCCGTGTACACTGCGATCGTGTGCCGTGCCGCGATGTACACGCCGTCGATCCACAATCGACAAATTGGTATTGTCGGTTAATGAATCCATTGATCCCGATTGGTTAATTGCAAATTCGACAAAACTATTAAACTTACAAACTATACATGTAATATACACATTCGGTTATCATGTAAAAAGCGGCGACATAACCTAAAATATGGATAAGCCGACTGCGCTGTAAATGCGACAACCAATAAGCAGACAACGATATCTGGTCAAACCTCACTGCCCACATATACATAGAGGTCCACGACCTCTATACAAAACAATATCACTAACGGATAAAAATTCTACAATATCCGTTATAAATACAAAAAGTCGAGAAACTAATCAAAAAGCGAGACAATGTCCATATCCTACGAGCTATCGTCTGTTGAATCAGATGTAACGCCGACTATGATGTAACCTCCGAGGTATACCGTGATGAGGCGATACATATATTTACGCATGCAAAGACACCGCAACTCACCGAGTCTTTCTGCTCGAATCGCCGATCACGGGCACCTCCGCCAATGTCGATGTTGATTGTGTGGCGCCCTCAATGGATTGTTGTTCCAAAATCCACCTACCCTCATCGACCGAGGAAAAGCCGAATAATGGGTAACATCCGGTAACGTCTCAACGCCGAGAGTCGGGGTTGACGACGCCGAGTCGTACACCTCAAGAGTCCACTCAACAAGAGATATGCGAATCGTGACCCGTTGATTGCCCCGACGCTACGTATGGCTAGTATTCGCAACATTGATAATTTTAAAGTTTACATTCAATTGGATAGAAAAAATAGAAATGAGGTAATAAATTTATCAGTGTCAACAAGACAACCACGGTCCGCTATGCTCGCATCGCCCTCGTACCATCGCTAACAAGTCATCGGGTCTTGCCGTATCGTGGATATGTGGTGTTTGATACCACTAAAACGTAGGATCATCTGGATGAAATAGGGTGAACTCAGCATAGCGCTTCTTGCATAAATGAATAAATTTAGTCGGGAATAATTTAAGGACATTTCAAACTCCATAAGGACATTTAGTCGGGATCATCCGGATTCAAACTTACATAAAATCCATCGGTGCTACAACGCGTGAGCTTCGTTGATAGAAGCAATAATACATTGCCGAGGATGATGTGGGTTGATTATTTTCCAATGTATATACAAGTGTACAACTCAATCTAACACATAAAAAAGAACACCATTAATTGAATTATAAATATATAAACAAAATTTGAATAAATGTTGTAATAAAGTACCTCTAGTGAACTCGAGAATGGGTGGTGATATGATCAGCAGTTTTGAGTCATGTCTTGATTCAATTAGCCAACAAAAACATCCAGGCACTTTAAAGACCTCGAAGGCCTTGGTGGCGCCTCGGTGTACACTGCAGGGCTGTCATGCGTCTCGGATCGTGGTGCTGGTCAGATCGGCTGGTAATGCGTCGGTGCTGCGGATCGACTGCTGGTGAAGCGGATCGTCGGTGGCTAATGTGAAGCCCTTCTTCTGGATCGACTGCCGTCGCGAGATCGTCGGTGGCTTCGTCTTGAGCCTCACCATCTTTGGGAGGCGGCGCCTCGGCGTGTACTCTGAATAAGAGCGGCGTAGCCCATTATCGGTCTGGGGGTACGAGATCTCGTGCGAAGACTGCGCCGAAGAACTGTCATTGCTCGAACACCGCGTCCGAGCCACTCGGCTCAGGCCCCAGAATAAATGCGTCCTTGATAGCGCGGCCAGACGATCGATCGCGGCGAAATGAGGCCTCGTGGTCGAACACTCTGGCGTGTTCGCGGCACCGCGTGGTCGGCTGGCGCGCCCTCCGTATCTCTGACGCATTGCGATCGAGATCGCCGGTCGACTCGGCTCCAGCCGAGATGTATCTCACGCCATCTTCGGCCGCCCATGACTGGCGCATGATCGGGACATGCTCTGCTTCCACCCTGCGCCTTTCTACTCACGCGACCTTTCTTTGTGGTATGCGGGCTCGTCGTGTCGCGCCTCGGCACCGCCCGCGAACATAAACCGAATAACCATCGGATCGCCCTCGTATAGGCTCAGTAGTATGCCTCGACAACTCGGTCTCGGCTCGGCCTGCGATGACATAACACAAAAAACACATATACATTATTGATTATAATGTATTTAATAAATATCTGACAAATACTAAACATGACATTAAAATTACGTCACAAAATCCATTATCTTGGGTGGGGACTTCATGTCACCGTGGCATCTCGGATCCGTATCTCGCATGCCGGCATCCACGGGCACCCTAAGTGGGGATGGCCTCGCACGACCATCATAAAGGCTAGCGGGACCGTAAATAAATGCGTCTTCCTCGAAGCGCCACCTCGCTCGGGTGCCTCTTGACCGTCAATCCGTGACGGACACTGGAATGAATAGGCCCCAAGGAAAACTACGCGCCATATCAAAATCCTCGTGGCCTGAACCCGTGGCTCGATGGCTTCTCGCGCAAAGGACGATGAGGTAAGCTACTAATATGAAAGCCGCCTTTAGTCTCGGCATCATCACCCACCGTTGTTTGATGAATCGGTGCAGCTCAAATAGTAGTCCTCCGACCCAAACAACCTATGGAACATCTTTGGGTATCTCGTGCCTCAAGTTCGGATCAGCGAAGACGCCCAAAGCGCAATCCGGAGACCGTGGCAAACTCAATCATCCCAACAGATATCGGTTCCACATACGTGAAACCAAATCAAAAAACTAGATCCACAACTTCGGGCCATACATTATTAGCGCTTCCTCTCCCGAGACGAAGAAGATAGCACTGCCTTATCGATACATCCGCTGCCGCTTCTGACATGTCCTCACGCTAATACATCAATTCGGATGTATTGGTTGACGCGTCTGCGTAGCATATGTGGTCGTAACCACCTATAACGATCAGAATGCACAAGATTAATCAAGATACACTAAACGAAGTTCTAACAACGTAATACTTTATATAAAAACACAACTCTTCTTAATCCACGTATTCAAAAATGGTGAGCCAACATTAATGAGATGAAATGAGTATTTTTTATTTATAAGGTTAAAAATAATTAATATTTTTCTCTAACATAAATAATATTTTTTTTAAATAATTTTTTTTTATTCATTCACATCGTGTTAATGGAACATAGAGTTTTTGTGTTTTTTTATGATAAAAAATGATGTATTCCGATTATTTGTCAAAAAGAAAATAGAAAGTCTGTTAAATTTCGAGTTATTCAATTGCAAAAAAAAAAAAAGACCACGCTCCCTCTTTCTCTCTCCGCGGCTTCAATTTGAATTGAAGTTTCTCTCTCTACCGCTCCTTTTCGTTTCCTTTCTTCTGGTAACAAATATATATGTTGCTTCACTATCCATAGCGTGCAAGACCAAGACAAGAGACTTCTGCTACACTCCTCTGTCCCTCTCTCTCGATATATTCACCAATTTGGTCGAATTCTCACAAAAACTTTCGTCGGTTGACTTTGCCGGATTATAAGTTAGTCCGAATAAATTAGACCCTTGCTAGGGTTTTCTTTTTTCTTCCTCTCTTCCTTTTCTTCGTACGATTTTTTATTTGCAAACCATTCTTTGTTCCAGGTAACTTAATATTGATTTTTGTATTTTACATCTTAGTCTCTAGCTTCTTTCATACAGGTTTTGATCTTTTTATTCTGGGTCTTTTTTAGCATTTTCCTTCTCTTTATTGGCCCCTTTTTGGCAAAGGGCAATAATGGTGGAATATTCGGAATCTGCAATTTACGTTTGCTTTTTTAGTCTTCTTGACTTGGTGTTGGGTGATTAATCTCTGCATGCTAGTGAGTGAAATTTCTAATATATTAATGTCGTGCATTTTAAGTTTTTTTTAAAAAAAAAGATTTCAAGATTATGTTTTTGTTGAATTTACAAATTGGGACTGATCTCTGAACTTTAAATTTGTGAGGAAAAAATTCTTAACTGGAATAGCTACTCTTACTGTTCACTGGTAGTGTTATGATGTTCTTGATATACTTGAATTACTTGGTGGGAAGGATCAATTTCAACTTAAAGTATTGGAACGCAAGTAATTGTTATTAATGAAAGATTAATAGCTTATGACATGGATTGTGCTAAACCTTGTGATTCCAAATAGAATGTTTTTTGCCAGTTTTATGTTTCAGTGCAAATAGTCATTTATAGCATCATAAGAGTTGTGAATTGGTGTATATCTTATTTTTCATGATTGGATCGGCATCTTAATTCACATGCAAAGGATGTAAGATGATGTCATCTTAAGTTGTGTGGAAGGAACGTGAAGGTCTACTAGATTTCTGAACTTGTTTAGCTATAAAATGCCGCTGATAATAAATCGAACTGTGTCGTAAAGGTGTATAATAGAGCTTTCTGGGAGGTCTACATTGTTTCTGTGAGCATTATGATATCCACTACTTTCCATTTGCTCATCCGATATGAGTGTGTCAACTGTCAACCTTAAAAGTTATTGACATCTTTCCTGAATAAGCGATGAGAATGTGGCAGTCACTGAATTTCCTTACTGCAATTATATGGTTATATCCTAAGACCATGTGATGCTTCATTTTATTTGCTGGATGAAGTATGTATGTTTTATTTTATGTGACCAACTATATGATCTATATTAAGATGGCAAAAGCTGTCTTCCAATCCATCTGATTTGTCCTTACTTTCGTTCTTCTATGCCAATAGACATATATCTAGGCATATAGATCGACCAACATTACATTTTAGGCATCCAACGATCATGATCTATTTGAAAACGCAATCTATGATAATGTTATGTTTGTGCTTAGTCTATTTATAGTGAGTGATATTAAATTTAAATGAAGAATCATCTGATCCAGCTGTGTCTGTGTCCTTGTTGCAAAATGGGCTTGTTGTTGCTCTGAGGTTGAACTGCATTCTATTTTCTTGGTTGCTTGATATCATCATCTTATGTATTCTGTTCAAACTATTTGTATATCTTGGTTTAAGTTAACTTTTAAATTCTCATGTGCAGGGCCCACGATAAATGCTTATAATGTCTAGTGGAAACTCCTACTATGATGACTTGCGAATGAAACCTGAGGTCATTGATCCACCTGAAAATGAAGACACATTGGACATTGTTGAACATGTCAATGACACCTCAGAAAGTGCTTCAAAACCTAATGTCGCTATCTCAACAAATGTCCGTGAGCTGCTGGAGTGTCCAGTTTGCTTGAATGCTATGTACCCTCCAATTAGTCAGGTAATATATTTTGCTTCAAAAATTACAAGATTTAGCTGTCTTCAATTGGTTATGCTTATATCATATGGGACTATCTTTTTGTTTATCCCAACTTTGTCTGAATATATTGGTCAGTAGTTTCTGTTTTCAATGCAGAAGCATGAGCTACATGCTTATTATTTTTTATAAGGATGAAGAATGTTAGAATACTAAAAGTAGAGTATAAAAAAAGTGGCCTGCAAATTACAATCGCTGTGATTTCATATTGTTTTTCTCCCTCCAGATCTTGGAAGCTTGATTGTAAATTGTACTTTCAATTAGTTGGGCAAAATTTTCTTTATATGAATAGGGTTTTCATTATCGGCAGCAACAAAACTTTTGTGGGCATACAATAGTAGAGATATTGGAGAGCTATTTCTCAAAATTAATGCTTTTCCAGACAGGAATTTACTGAAAGTATTATGCTATGATGTATGATAGGTTTACACTTTTAAATTATCTATCCCAATGAGCCGTCTATCGAATCGTTGCAATTGATGTTCGATCGCGAAGAGAAGGAAAAGATCAGTCCCATGTTTAAGTGTGAAATGAGTTTTTGCATGTAAATTAATGGTACTATTTTGGTCTACGATAAGAATTGTTTTCACTGCTTTCTATTACTTTTAATTGTAACTTGTCCCTTTTTCTGGTCTTTGGCTCTTTGTCTACACGAATCTGATTCATTTGTCCTTTTCACCACAGTGTTCGAATGGGCACACGTTGTGTTCTGGCTGTAAACCCAGGGTGCACAACCGATGCCCTACTTGCAGGCATGAACTTGGTAATATCCGTTGTCTGGCATTGGAGAAGGTAGCTGCATCCCTCGAGCTTCCGTGTAAATATCAAAGTTTTGGGTGCATAGGCATCTATCCGTACTACAACAAGCTTAAACATGAATCTCAATGCACTTATAGACCTTACAATTGTCCTTATGCTGGATCAGAGTGCTCGGTCATTGGTGATATTCCATTTCTTGTGAGCCATTTGAAAGATGATCACAAAGTAGACATGCATAGCGGTAGTACTTTTAACCATCGCTATGTCAAATCAAATCCACATGAAGTTGAGAATGCAACATGGATGCTTACGGTAAAGTTGATTTTCTCTTTCTGCACTTTTGATTTCTCAACTTATGATGGTTCCTTGTCAGCTGACTGCAAATACACAGAACATGCTTCTTTGGTAGAAAAATTTACTACTGCAATTTATTGTTTTTATTAATCTTTCAGGTTTTCAGTTGCTTTGGGCAGTATTTTTGTCTGCATTTTGAAGCATTTCAGCTTGGAATGGCACCAGTTTATATAGCATTTTTGCGGTTCATGGGTGATGATAACGAGGCAAAAAACTATAGCTATAGCCTAGAGGTTGGAGGTAATGGAAGGAAGATGATATGGCAAGGAGTGCCTAGGAGCATCAGGGACAGCCACCGAAAGGTTCGTGATAGTTTTGATGGGCTCATCATCCAACGCAACATGGCACTCTTTTTCTCTGGTGGAGACAGGAAAGAACTGAAGCTGCGTGTTACTGGTAGGATCTGGAAGGAGCAGTAATGCGATTGTGGCTCATCCACTTGTTGTAGTCTTAGAATTAGCTAGCGTCATTCAGCACGAGGGAATCTTCAGATCATGTATTTTGAAACTTCAGGTAGCAAACTCTCCTTGCTGCTCCATGCACATATTACATGGTGAAGAATCCTGGTTAGTTATCCACTATGATGTGTTAGGATCTTGATTAGCGATGTACGCACCTGCTGCTTTTCATGTTGTATCTTTGTGCTTGGTAAATCATTGCTGCAAGGAAACATGGGCTTTTAAGAAATTATCATGACTTTTTGCTCTTCTTAGTTTCTAATTACATGTTTCTGTGCAAGTGTCCTCCTTATAAGTTTGTCCTTAATTTGTTCAGGTTATCTAAAATGAGTTCATTGATGTATAATTATCTGAATTATGATGAGCATGTAAAAATGGACATCTACTCATGGATTATCATAATTAAGAAATAATATAAGAAATAATTAAAGAATAATCAACCAAAATCTAAAAATTCATTAAAATGGATAGGCTATTCATACTTTGGTGTGAATCAAACCAAACACTTCTTACTAAGAATTTTTTTTAGTACCTCAACTTTACCACTTGAACTAGACTTTATCGAAGTGTCGTAAGTATTCTTGAAATCAAAACATGGATTCTTGTCCCAAAATGGAAAGCTCTCTCCTTAGGAGCTTTCACACACATTTCAGCCTCATGAGAATGTAAGAGAGTAAATCTAGTTGTTGTGAATCCGAACAGCCTCGTCGTCGTCAACGTGCTCTCGGACAGCATCTCTGTCGACCCCGGCAATAACCCGACAGCAACTCAACGTCGTTCCTGGCAGCTTTCTCGACACCATTGATGATTATCGCCAGTCAATTTTATGTATTGAACTAACTTAGTGAACTCATCCACATTTTCATTAACACCTTTAGACATGTCAAGTTTAAAATGGAAGAATCTTTCAATCAGAAAAATTTTAGAAGGCAAAGACGTTTCAGTATACAACTCTTCAAGTTTTAACCACAAATCTTTAGCAGAAGTCATCATTCCTACTTTTCTAAGAACAGACTCAGATAAATTCAGGATAATAGCAGACAAAGCAAGACGATTCATTTGAAATTTCTTATTCTCATCAACTTCATTATCATAAGAATCATCAATTACTTGATAAGCACCTTGTTGAATTAAAATACATTCCATTTTCTGTTGCCAAAAACCAAAGTCCGTCTTACCATCAAAAGGTGTCAAACTATAATTCGCCAAAGAAGACATAATGCCACACAATAAATCAAGAAAAAATTTATCAACCTTAATGCAGCGGAATACAAATCAGAGAGCAAAAATATTCTCAAGGCAAATAAGATTTTTGATTTAATCACACAGCTAACAAACGAGAGACATGTTGGTAAACAGAAACAAAACTCAATCCTATACTGCGCCAATTGACAATTTTCTAGAATTTTAAAACTGAGAGGTTTTAGCCGCTTTACCCGAGCGCGATCCTAAGACTAGGATCCCGACTTACCAACTACGAAGAGGGAGAACCGTGGCTCTGATATCACTGCGTGTATATATGCTGCCAATCAAAGTGAGCCACAGAAATAGGTTAAGAAAACTATAATGAGAGAGAATGAGTTTGGGCTATTTGGGCTGCACATTGGGCCAACATTACATAACACTAGTAATTCAGTGATTAAGTAACTAGGAGGATCTTTGCATAGTGCCCTCAAAGAGCTATTCTTAAGAAGGTGAAAGTCTCACACTGCGACTGTTGGGATTTGATCCTTAGTCATGGTCCCAAATCTACCTTTTGCATATTTTTATTATATATATTTTTTAAAATGATCTATTATTGATAATAATGATCAAGGACTCCCTCATAGTGTAATAATCTACTTCAAACCCCATCAAACGCCTCTATGGGTTTGAGTCACACACCCTGGTTTCCAAGTGTGGTTTACTGTCTGTGTGGTTTGTGAGGCTATTGCAGGACCGTGGGGTTTACCCAGTCTTGCACTGCTGGTAGATGGTGCGGGTTCCCATGATATCAAAAAAAAAAACTACTATGTCTATGAAGAGCGTCCCGTCAAAACCATACATTCTTCATAATTCTTGGAACCCATATATTTATGAAATTGCATAGATGAATAAAGTGTGATTATCATCATCGACTCAAAGCATGAGTTCCTTATTTGCCACATCAATTATACTCTATTCAAAGCAAAAAAAGTGGGCGTCCAAGAATTAAATGAACACTCTTGTCCTCTTTTGTATCTAATACTAGAGAATTGATGGGGAAGATGAAATCACCAACCTTTACCAATACGTCTTCAAGAATCCCTCTTGGATAGGTGGTCGAACTATCTATCGGTTGAAGTGTGATGGATGTCAACTTGATGATGCGGATTCCTTACTTGTTGAAGATGGACAATGACATAAAGTTTATGCTTGCTCACAAAAATCAGAATAAATTGTGAAGCTTTCCCAGTATTTCAGTTTGGCGGACAACTTTCTTTGTAGAAGAGTACTACATTTTCCCATTGAAATACACGGTCTCAGAATCTTTTAATTCTTCTTCTTTAAGATCACATCTTTTATGAACTTGGGTATGTTGATTTGAATCTTGTGGAATATATCAAAGAACTTCTTAGAATTGCTTCTTTGTGCTCTCTCTCTCTTGCGGCATTGGAAAATGAGGACATTAAGTTTGTGGAATTTTGATTTCCTATTTCCTTCTATTCTGTAGTTGTTCATTGGAGGTTAAGGATATTCTTGACTAGGGGTGAGCAAAATTGAACTCAATTAGATTATAACGGATTTAGTTATTATCTATTAAATATATATACATATATATAAACTAGTAATGTTTTTTAAAAAAGTTGGGAGGGTCCATAGGCCCCCATGCCCTAATATAACTTCGCCCCTGCTACTAATAATGTCATCGAATCTGAGTTTGTTGTCAAAAAAAAACTTTCTTCGACAAAGTCCTCTCCTGCAACCATGGATAATTATTGGTGTCCATATTTTCAATTATGTCCAAAACAACTTTATGGTTCTTTCCTAGCAAAGTGATGCGTTCTTAGTTTCTTAGCATTATTAAGAGGGTGTTTGGTGAGCTTATAAGTTTCTCCAAAACAGTTTATAAGTTGTTTTTAAACTTAAAAACAACTTATGTTTGTTTTTGGAGAGCTTATGTTTCACCAAACACTCTAAGTATAGCGTGTGAAAAATATACATTTTAAGATGCATTACAAAGAATTAAGCAAGTTAGTGTAAGCTCAATTAAATTTACACACAAACAAATAAAATACAAACTATATTTTAGTAAAACTTGAACTAATGACTTCTTAGGAGAGACTTTTGTGACTTTTAACTCTAGACCTTCTCTGTCTCAAGTAGGGATGGCGGTGGATCTCGGACCGGTCAGATCCGTAGATCCGAATCCATTTTTTCGGATCTGGATCTTCAAAAAATAGATCCGACGGATCTGGACCAGATCCGGACCATTCTTTTAAAATTTGGATCTGGATCTGGATCTCGACTTTTGAGATCCAGATCCGGTCCATGGATCCATATAATATATATGTATATATAATTTTTATTTATATTTATAAGTGTATTATATTATTTTTCTTTATAGTCGAAGTTGGATAAACTAGGTTATGAAATTGGATAGTATGTTAATAATATTAGAAATTTGTACCTTGTAATTGAGAAAATTTTGTATATGAGTGGTCTATTTGCTAAAATATGTGTGCTACTTCTTCTATTAATATTCAGATATTATTTTTTGTCATGAAAACAAAAGAAAATTTGTAACTAACATCTTCTTGTGTAGTGATGATTGTAGAATTTTGAAATAATTATTATAGCGTTATATGTATTTAGATTATTATTATTATTATGGTGTTCTCGTGAATTATATTTGATTTAATTTATTTTAGAGAAAATATATGGATCCTGGTGCGGACCCGGACCTATGGATCTTATGGATCCAGGTGCGGATCTAATTTTTTGCACCCGATGGATCCGAACCGGATCCGGACCCAAGAAAAATTACGGATCAGATCCGAACTCAGCCAGATCCGATCCATGCCAGCCCTAATCTCAAGACGTAAGTGCGATGGAAATGGTCCACGTGCCCCTAGTCCAAATTGTTGATCTTTCGAAGTTCAATTACGTAAAAATGTTGGGGTTGGGCTGAACTGGCCATTTTGAGGCTACTTCTTGGGCCGGCACTCCCACTTAAATGATCACGTGATTATTATTTTTTGAGGAGTTTTTTTCCGCCCAAAAATAAAATAAAATTAATATTATTATTCTAGAATTGTGTTCTTTTATTATATGATAGTGTCAATTTTAGTTCTTTTACAATATGGAAGTACCAAAATATTTTTATTTATTTTTTTGTGTGTGTTGGCGCAGTGGTAGAGTGGTTATCCGGCGCCAAAGGTCTTGAGTCGAAGTCACGCGACGTAGCGCTTTAAAATTTGCGTAAATCGACCAACAAAAAAAAAATATTTTGTTTTATTTTTATTTTGAAAACTCATTAAAATTTTCTAATACTTTTGTTACAATCATTGAATTTAAATTGTATATTTCAATTAAAACTGAGATATAAAAAAACAGTGGATTTCTGATTGCAGTCCCTACTCTAGTCTCCTACTCATCGTCTACAAAATCAAAATTCCAAAACCCCGCAGAACCTGACGCATTCATCAAACTCTCCTGATCGACCCCTTCACTTACCACCAACAATGGAGTCGCTGATTCTTCAGCTCCACGACGTCGCTGCGGTGAAATTTGGTGACTTCAAGCTCAAATCCGGCATCTCCTCCCCAATCTACATGGACCTCCGCCTCATCGTCTCCTACCCTTCCCTCCTCCGCCAGATTTCCCGCGGTCTAGTCGCCACCGTCCCTTCCTCCGCCCACTACGACGTCGTCTGCGGCGTCCCCTATACCGCCCTCCCCATAGCCACCTGCATCTCCGTCTCGTCTGGCGTTCCGATGGTCATGCGCCGCAAGGAGATCAAGCACTACGGCACGGCCAACGCAGTCGAGGGGTCTTTTCACCGGAATCAAACTTGTCTCATCATCGAAGACCTCGTCACCAGCGGCGCCTCCGTGCTTGAGATAGCGGCGCCGCTCCGCGCTGCCGGGATGAGAGTAACCGATGCGGTTGTTATGATTGATAGGTGAAAAGAGAATTATGCTGCGTTATTCTCCTACCTACTTCGGTTTCTTTTATTTCCTTTTTTTTTTGTAAATATGTTAATGTGCAAACTAGCATTTGCTGCATCCATAACCGACTGAAAAATCTGCCATTTAGTATCTTCAGAGCCTAATTTGGGTGCTATGCCAAATTGTTGTTTGCTAGCTACTTCGTGTATGTTTTATTATTTGCAGAAATTCAGTCATACTGATTGAAAAATCTGCAATTTAGTATCACCAGAGCAACATTTTAATTCTCATTTCATTTGGGTGCTGCGCCAAATTGTTGTGTGCTTTCCATCTGCCTTTTGGCTTCTACATGAAGACAATAACTTTGATGCTTATGATGCAATTTTTGTGCAGTGAGGCGCATGTTTCTTGTAACTATGGGATTCCGTGCCCAACAGTCTAAGATTATGATCATAGAATTAGTGTCTGCTTGTATAGTATTAAGTATTAACACATATTGTCATGCATTAAAACGCCTGTCCTTGTAGTTTCACGGTGTGGATGCATCTGCGTTCACTTGCCAATGTATTTGGCTTGAGTATGCATGTATACCGTTGATATGTCTGAGTAGATGTGCATAACAGGTAATGCATACTCTTTTCTACATACTAAAAACTTTTCTTTGAAAATCTATTATTATTTTTCCTTCTTTCCCACTTCGAGTTACTCCAAGTCTCCAATACAGGGAACAGGGAGGGCGGGAGAATTTGGCAGAAAAGGGAATCGCGTTGCACTCTATGGTGACACTGAGGGAAATGGTTAGGATACTGAAGGAGAAGGATAGAGTTTCCGAGGAGACTGAGAAGATGGTTGAAAAATTCTTGGAGCAGAACCGAAAGGTGTCAGTACCAGCGCCAGTGGCAGCAGCAGCTGGTGGGGTCAGATGTAGACTTCCATATGAAGAGAGGGCTAAAATGGTGAAGAACCCAACAGGAAAGAAATTGTTTGAGATAATGTCACAGAAGGAGACTAACTTGTGCTTGGCTGCTGATGTTGCAACTGCTTCAGAGTTGCTTGACTTAGCGGACAAGGTGAGATAAAGACACATATCTTTTGTTCATAAATCTGCATATGAGTCTCTGCTGCTCATACATGTACCTCTTTACCAATATATATGAGGGTAGTATTATCATGAAGGCACATTCTGTTCTGTCTAATAAATTCTGCTTTCTCCCTGGTTTCTACATTTCTCTGCACTAAATCCACAAATAATGAACTCGGAAGTTGTATAGGGACCGGTTGAAACCCGCTTACAGAGCATGTGTGATTACTTAACTTTCTTATATCACTCCATGTGGCTTTCCTTCAGCATGTTGGTACTATTCTCTCTTTAATATATATTTCTTCCTAAGATTGGTTACCTTTTCATTGGATATTTCTTCATGTTGGACCAGAGATCTGCATGTTAAAAACTCATGTGGATATATTGCCTGATTTCACCCCAGATTTTGGATCTAAACTCCGTTCGGTAAATTGCCAACTTCTGAGTTTAATTACCATCTTATATTAGTGATGCACATGGGGGAGATACAATCATATTTGTAGTTCATTGGTGAATGGTGTTGAAACATTTTTTTATTGCTGAGTCCTGTGATATGATGTTTAATGCTCCACCTGATATGGACTTTCCATTGTTTAACCTTCATATATTTCTACTTAACCTACCAAAAGAGGGAAAAGGAGAAGAAGTTGATGGAATTACATGTTGCCCCTAGGACTTAGGATTTTAAAGACTTCTGTTCTTTGGGATACCTTTTTGGCTACTCATATTTTATGATACGATGTTGCTGTATGTCATCATGATAGTCTATTGAGGGGATTATCTTCTCTGACAAAGCATTCCTCTAAAAAATCATATTCTCATTATTTGCCTCATTTAATATCATCATCCCTTATGAGTTATGAGCATATCAGACATTATGAAAATTGAAATGGATTTCTGAGTAAGATTTGTTATTTGGCATGAAGTAAATCTTGTAGCGGCTAATCTGCATATCTTTTGAAGATTGCAGAGAAACATAATTTCTTAATTTTTGAAGACCGCAAGTTTGCTGATATTGGTAACACAGTCAGCATGCAATATGTAGGGTTAGATGTTACTCTTATATTACATTTGGCATCTATATTTTTTGGCTGCTTTCGTTGAGAATTCTCACTTGTTTCCTGCAGGGGTATCTTTCATATATTGGACTGGGCAGATGTAACAAATGCTCATATAATTTCAGGTCCCGGAATTGTAGATGGGCTAAAATCAAAGGTGCGGATTTAATATGCTTTTGTCTCCATCTGAGCTATGAAATGTTATCAATGACAACAGTTTCTATATCAACTTTTGTGCTGTGAAGGGTTTACCACGCGGCAGAGGTTTGTTGCTGCTTGCTGAAATGAGTTCTTTTGGTAACCTTGCTAAGGGTGACTACACATCTGCAGCTGTGAAAATTGCGGAGGATCATTCAGATTTTGTTATTGGGTTCATATCCGTGAATCCTGCTTCATGGCCTAGTGGACCAGGAAATCCATCCCTTATTCACGCCACCCCTGGTGTTCAAATGGTAAAAGGTGGAGATACATTGGGCCAACAATACAACACTCCAGAGTCTGTAAGTGATTCTTTGCATGATCTAATTATAGTTAGTCAAATGTTATGTCAAAGTTATGAATTCTAAGAATTTCATATATATATATATATAGAGAGAGAATTAATAAATTATCCTTAGAAATTGGCGTAAGTAAGGATATTATAGGGTTAATTATTAGAATAGACACTTTTATAATAATAATAATATTAATAATAACAATACTCCCTCCGTCCACCAAAATCATTCATTGATTTTGGTGGAACGGATTTTAATAAATTGTAATGAGTGTAAAGTAAGTGCATATAAAAAGGTGTGTCATGAGGATAATAAATGAATATATTAATGGATATTGAGTGTAAAAAGGTGGGCCATAGGTGGTTTTTTTGTAAATAATTAGATATGTTTAGGTAAAAATGTAAAGTTGATGTTTCCAAAAAGGAAAGTGAACGTTTTTCGTGGACGGACCAAAACGGAATTAAATGCATAAATTTAGTGGACGGAGGGAGTAATAGATTATAGATAGAGTAGCACATAGAAATGATTTTAAGGTCCTTCATGGAAATTTTACTGTCTCGCCTTATCGTGGGTTGAGCAAGATGACTTGTTTGATTTTTACAAAAGGTAATTTGTTGAATAAATAATTTTGATTTTATGATACACTACTATAAATATCCAGAGTTAATTTACAATAAAAGAGAAAATTATATAGTTATAAACTTAAAGAACGTATTCATAAGTCCATTCACAATATTTATAGGTGCTTAAACTCAACTTGGTTTTGTCTAATATGATGTTCTTTCACTAATCAATCTATTACAACTATCATATTATCAGTAAATGTCATTGATTTCTCCTATTCTTATTATGATGAATATTTCAGGTAATTGAAGAGAGAGGCAGCGACATTATTATAGTTGGCCGTGGAATCATAAAAGCAAAAAATCCTGCAGAGGCAGCTCGAGAATATCGGCTTCAAGGATGGAATGCATACTTAGTCAGCTGCAAGTAAAGAAGTTCCCTTTTCGCCTATACTTGCCTTGGTAAGACCTCCTCTCCAGCTCCCTATCTGGGTTTAGGGTTTCATGAGAGACTTTAGCCGAGTAAATGGTAAGCTTGATGGCTGATTGTAGTTTTCGTATCATGCAAAAGTAAATTTGGATATAATCCATGATCATGATATAATTAATACATGCGTGTATATAAGTAAATATGTTCAAGAGTCGGATTTTTCATTCAATTCACAGGTGAAATCTGAGATATAATAGACTACCTCGATCTTGTTACATTGTTTCCAAATAACTGATGTTTCCGGTTTTTGCAGCGTTGAATCGCGAGAAGCTAACCGGAATCCACGAGATGCAGTGGCTCATCTGTCGATCAAACACGGCTTTGTTTGAAGACAGCAACAGTAACAGGAGCAAGATTGGGTTGAGTGATTTCTGGAAATATAATGCTTCCATATTTTATCGCCGCTGCACCTGCGACGGAGGCGCCTCCTAATTGCACCAAATATTTCACTGTCTTCCTGTCCAAATATTGAGCAACGCATTTGCTACTTAGAAATCTACTCTGCACAAACATTATAAATACCTCACTTGTGATATTTAGCCTTTTCAACTGTGTCGTTTTTAACTTCAAGAAAAATCTTATGTTTTTCAAGGTCTCCTATTTCCTTTAAGGCATTTACTATTCAAAGTAATAGGTTAATTGTTTATTAAAAATATGTTACTATTTTAAAATATATAATTTTTATAATTTGAACTAGATTAATTTATATTCAACTAAAATGGCTCATTCTGAATATAAAAAATAATATATAATCATATATATTTTCAATTCTAAATAGTAAACGACTAAATGTCCTCTTATACTGGTCAATGAGTCAATCAATGACGGTAACTTATGACAACGTTTTAAACGCCCATGTCTATTTCTATAATCAATCAAATATATAATAAGAATGAGAAATTGGAAAACTTATAAATTGTTAATGTTGGATTATGACCTGAGAAACAAACGCTGCCTTGTCATCGCCGCTCTGGGGCTTGGAAGATGGCCAGACGACCGATAATCTCTTGAACGACGTCGTTGTGGGGTGAAGATGAGCGCCAATTTTTGGCACTAGAGGCATTGTTTGGCAGGAACGATGCAACTGTTGTCTGAGTTGCTGGAGATGCTGCGGCTGCCATTGATTTTATCTTCAAGCTGGAAAAAAAGTTAAGTCAAAAAGATAAAAGAGAATCTTTCAAATATATTCATTTAATTCAATTTTAATCGATTCATAAAAATATTCTTTTTTTAGTGAAAACATCAACTTTATATTTTTATCTTAAATCTATCAATTTATTTATATAAAAACCATTCATAATCTATATTTTTATATCCACCATCTATTAATATATTTATTGATTATTTCTATGATCCATTTTTTAATTCCAGTAATCAATTCATTTTTATCTCTATTTACTTTATATTCATTAGAATATATTAGAACTTGTGTCACCACAATTAAAAAAAGGAATATGATGGTACGAGGGAGTAAATGGATAATGGAGTTTCAGTACTGCCGGCCCATATTGCTTCCCACAATTGTGCCCAATGTCGAAGACGTTTGCCCAGTTATAACGTAGTCATGATTCATCCAACTATTTGGGTTGGAGAAATTGAGAATCTTGTGTTTCAGGATAAGAACTTTTTGGTGTTATTTATGAGACTAGTACTTTTTGTATAGTATTTTTCTCATTGAATTTTCATTAAAAGAACTTAACGAGGATCAGCTCTTGAGCAGCTGAGCCTTTGATTTGTGTTTTCCAATAGTTTTAGATTGTTCTCAATTTCTTTTTAATAATATAAACTCTATTTCATCAATGAATTGAGTTTTTTCATATTTCATACTAATTTAAATATGTAGTTTTCGGATCAGTTGGTCCTGGAATTTATATTTCTTAGGACTAACATCCCCATTCCGAGACTCGTCGATGACAGTTTTATATCATACTTAAGATAATAGTCATTTAAAAAAAAACCAAAATAACTGAAGTATAAAATTATACATTCATAAGAATATAAATTTCAAGGAGTGATCAAAATATCCTTACTATTTCCATCTCAAAAAGAAAAAGAATGTCATCACGTTTGATCCTATTGCTTGGCTGGCTGCTAAATAAATTACTTCCAAATTTCCTACAATAATCCCACAGTCCTAATTCAAAAGTTCAATTCTCAGTTAAATGTCCATGTTTCATGAATTCGTTGCTTGTTGCAAATTGTAGCATTTAATCCATGCAGCTAATAATGATGAAGCACTGGCGATGTTCCAATGATTGAATTATCTGAAAATTTTCATTTCCAGCCGGCAATCTTGGCCCAAGGTTTGATCATGTATGATTTGTGTTCACCCTTTTTTGGTTTTAAATATGCTTCTCTTATTCACAAAATTCAACGGCGTTTACATTGTTAATTTGGTGCAAAATGTGTTTTCTGCAATTGAATAATGTGAATTTTCTTATAATGCAGAACGAAAAGGTGATAATATGGTTTCTCTATAGAGGCTGTTTGCTGATCTGGGAATTTGTGACCCTACAAATGTCTATTCATCAAGATAACACGGAAACTAAAGGTGTTCAAGGTACTTTTCTGGTGATTTTTCCAAATTATTGGTGAAATTTGACCAAACACTATCAATAAGTTTATGATAGAAGGACTATTTTTTGAAAGCATATTTATAGGAATGTTATCGCGAGTTCATCCTCCAATTAATGTTTGTGTTATTTATATGCCGGAACTTTGATTAATTAGTGAGGTGGCTTGAAGTATTGCATTTGTAATGTTTAATTGTCTGTACGTGTTATTTTATACTTTTCTGGGCTGGAATTTTATGGTTTGATTACTTGTTGGCTAATGTAGGAAAGGGTAATGATCGAAGCCAGGCTTCTATTATTTGATATCAGCATATTGTTTTCATCTGTTAGAATATATGAGTGTAATTCTGGCTTTTATTGCTAATGCGCAGCTACTGTATCCATTTCATGGTGGGGCTTCATTGTTTATATAGGATAACTTAATGGAGTTCTTTTATGTTTAGTTTAGTGTATGAAACTCTGGGAGAAATGTTTCGAAACTAGGCTGTAGTATGAAGACTGAGTTATTTAATTACCATATGAATCAGGTGCCTCTCTTTATGATCTCCTTAAAATGGAGACCTCTTCAAAGTGGATTCACTGCTCAAAGAAATGGAAGAATTCTGCTTTAGGTAAGTAAAATCCTATTTCATCTGATCTCTCGTTGATTTTGTTATTTTTGTGCATAGCATCATATGGCTCTGGAGGTCCTTCATTTCAGTTCATGGCGATGGTGAGAATTTTTCTACAGAGACTGAAATTGCCCTTCAATCATTTTTCTTTCCTTTTCATTTTGAAATTAGCCATTGGTTGATGAGGGATGGAACTTACTAGCTCGTGCTCAAATTAAGTATTCACTGCCCATGGCTATGCTTCCACTGTGGAAGAAACCTATATAGAAGAATACTCGTCTTCTTGACTGCTTATCATTGTCATAGACTGTTGCATGATTTTATAGGGAGCCAATGGAGTTTTCGGCTACACTGTCTTAACTACTGTAAAGCTTTCTTCTCGATGATAAGAGTTCTTTTGCTATCTAAATCTACTAACTGGGAGTGTGATTGTCAGAAGTAATTCATGATTTAATTGTTTTCCATTTCCTCTCACCTACGTAGTTACAAAGGTCTTTCTACCATTTTATAATGACTTTCTCATTTTGATGATTATCTTCTTTTATTATTACCAATGAATGAAGAAATGTGAACCATGAAAGAAAAACCAAAAGGGCTTAAAGATGAAATTACAAACCATCGAGCGGTTTGTAAATTTTCAATTAAATTACTCAAGGTGGTAGAAAATTGATTAGGCATTTGTTAGATTTGGATTTCATTGCTTGGTTAAGGATGTCTCGGCTTAAAATTTCCATGTGATTGTACCCTAGAACATGCTTTTAAAAGTTAAACTACACCATTTCACCTGGGGTTTTACTCCTTGTTTACACTCAACTAAAACCTTTTTTTATAAGTCATGGTTTTGTACAAAATGCATTGAAGGCTGTGAGTGTGTCATTTCTTACTTTCTTCTTCCTGTGTCTGTACTTCTAAAGAAATGAAATCTTTGACAAAGCATCTGCTTCATCTGACTGGAACTATATTTTCTCATTCTAATCTAAAATCTTAGCATAAAAGCTTGCATCTTCAAGCCTGATAGTTTGCATTCATTAAAAACACATTTAATCTGTTCATATTACCTCTGTTATTGTTCTGCACTTGAAAACTCTAGCAGTAATAATTAGATGCAAATGTCGTCTCTTAGTAAATCAGGGAACAAAATATGCTTACTCTCACTTTTTTGTGATTTTTTCCATATTGTAAATAAATAATTGAGATTCCACTTTAATTTCAGCATGCAACTAATTACATTCTGCTCATGCATTCTGTGTATAAGGTGCACGAGCAAGGCTTGAGAGTCTATTATCTGAAGCTGGCAATAGAACTTGTGCAGATTGTGGATCACCAGATCCAAAATGGGTGTAATTCTCAGAATTAATACTCTTCTTAGCCTATCTATTTATTTATGGATCTTGCTGGCTTTCGTATAAAACTTGAAAGTTCCTTACATCTTATCTCTGTTTCTTTCATACATACTTGGAGGATTTGAACAGGGAATTGGCTATTTCTGATTTTATTATTTCGGTAGTTTCCTATCTATTGCTGGAATCCTGTATGTATGTTTAATTGTAAGTATTTAAAATTTTGTTAGTGATATTTCTGCCGAAATCTTGTAGCAACCTTGCAGATTTGTTCACTTTACTTTCAAAACTAAAATTCATTTTTATGACATTCTTTTATCGTTGACTAGCAGATCTCTTACAACTGGAGCTTTTATTTGCATCAAATGTTCGGGGGTTCAAAGAAGCCTTGGAGTGCATATATCACAGGTGTGGATGTCATTGAACGATTTATCTTATCAAACACTTCTAACAAGTTCTGTGTTTGTTCAGTTTTTGATTGATTAGTATATATTCATAGTTTGTCCGCTTTTCATTTTCATAAAGCAGCTGCACGAGTTAATAGCTGTAAGCTAGCAGCCTGTCTATCTACTAAGTAGGAGCCTTCAGTTTATCCGAATTTTGTAATAATCTACCATTTTAGCAAATAAGTGAATGTTTTAACATTTTGACTTAGCTTCAGTGGTTTTTTTTGGCATGGGAAATGGTAACATTTGATGGTATTAGTTGTATTCTGCTAGCATCTAGTTAACGTATGTCGACTGGTTGGCTTCCAAGCACGTCCATTTCAACATTTATTATGTCTAGCATGTTGGTGCTGTAGGTATTCTCTGTGAAACTTGATGAATGGACACACGAGCAAGTCGATACTCTAGCTGAAATGGGTGGAAATAGTGTTGTGAACTTGAAATATGAAGCACAGATACCTGACAACTATAAAAAACCAAATCCCGACTCTACTGCGCAGGAGCGGACTGATTTTATAAGGTAGTACTTGGACAACATCCTCCAAACATTCTCTCAGTCAGTATATGACTAAATATATTTTCTGAATTATAGACTGCATTTTGGATTCTTAGGAGAAAATACGAGCTTCAACAGTTCTTGAACAGTGGTTTACCACTTCCATCTTCATCAACTTCCTACCATAGTTCTGCAGGCAATTATCCTGCTGGTAAGAAGCACCACCATGACAAAAACACATAGGGTAACCGCATCCAGGATCATGGCTATGCGTTTGGTAACAACCGGAAACGATCAGATAAGACTCCGAAAATAACTAATTCAACGGTAAAACTTAAATATAATATCGCCATCCTTATTTGAATATTTCACTACTAGCACATGAGCACCATTCTCGGTAGCAGAATATTTGATTGTATGTGGAATTAATTATATGTGTGCTCTCTTCCATATTTTTAACTTATCCACTCCAACTAGGTGGTTTTGCTATAAGAGAGTTATCAAATTTTACAAGCCATGTTATATCATTCTCTCTCTCTCTCTCTCTCTCCAATCTATTATGTGATGCAAGTTAATGTGGTATAGGCAGGCATGGTCGAATTTGTAGGCCTGATTAAGGTCAATATAGTACGAGGCACCAACCTTGTTGTCCGAGATATGGTGAGTAGCGACCCCTATGTTGTCCTCTCCCTCGGAAATCAGGTACATCATTCTGCCAAATTCAATTTTTTTCCTCCATGTCAATGTGCAATTTTATGTATGGTGATAGAAGGTAATGTAGCTACTTGTACGACTTCTCTATGATTGCTGCAGTCGATGAAGACACGGGTTATAAAGAATAATATCAACCCAGTATGGAATGAGTGCCTAATGTTGTCGATTCCAGAAAATATACCTCCTTTGAAGTTGGTAAGTTTTCGTATGTATAGAAGGAAAACCCATGCTCAGGCTACTTGAAGATATTTTTGCATCTGTCTTACAATGATTTTGTTAAAATTGATTTGTCTGGTTTTGGATGTGCTAAGATATTTGTATCATTTTGGCAGCATGTTTATGAAAAGGATACATTCTCGACAGATGATTTCATGGGGGAGACTGAGATCGATATTGAACCACTGCTCTCGGCTGCTAGGGCAACGGAGTCATCCCCAACCAGTGATGGTAAGGCCATCACGTTCCAACCTGGTAGGGTCAAACAAGTCATCTGCATCTGTTTGCAGAATGTTGAACAAGGCGCACTGGAAATCGAGCTTGAATGCATGCCTCTCACGCAATAACATAGTGGAAAGGGATCTTCCGCAATGCTTCATCAAATCAGTTCATCACACACTTTCTTTTTTGAGAGTGTTTAATGCAGTCGTCTAATCCTTCTTCTTGGCCATTCTGCTGTCTTGGCTGCCTTTTCAATTTTGTAAATCTTTTTTTCTTGTAACTTAAATGATAAAATGTAGAAAACGCATAACGTTGTATTCTTTTAAAAGTCAAAACTGTATCATTGTATATAATTATATATCAACTTATCATGTCTTTTCTTTTGTCAAGTTATCAATGAACTTAGTTAACCATAAATTGATTTGTGCCAACTCACTTTGGGCTGATGTGTTATCTTGCCTCCTCTTCTAGGAAGAAATTGGGATTCTATCATTATTCATTAAACTTTTTAGCTAAGAGAAAATATATAAAATTGATATCAATAAATATAAATCTACTAAATGCTTTTGATAATTCTAGTCAGTTTCAAATAAATACATAAATCTATTATATAAGTATACTTTTATATTTTATATTAAACTGTTTGGGTAGTTTCTCCCAATATTTCAGCAAGCATCGCAATATTTCAGCTACCAATTTACATAAGTGGTTTAGTGGGTGACGAAAATGGGACAGATGACACAAGTTTGACACAACAGTAATGGCACAGGTGGTATAATTTCGAGGATAGCTGATGAATTGTGCAAACGTGATAGAGACATAGAGTGGGTTAATTTCTCAAAATGTTACTAAATTATAATGTTGTATCAAAATGGATACTATACAAAATTTTGAATAAAAATACGCTCTAAACTTTCATTTTCTTTCACACAAATTATTTATCATTATTTTTACTCTTTCGTGAATGTCTTGAAAATTGTTTCATTCTCCAATTTTATTATCGAATTGATCTCAAACAAATAAAAATGCTATTTATATTCACAATATACCCAAGAAGAAGAAAAAAATTCTAAGAAAATAAGATATTTCTTTAGGGAAATAAAATAAAGATATTTAAAAATTCAAAAAGTGAATATGCAAGAACTAGTGTATATATTGTTAAAATAGTTAAAATTGGATAAGTGGCATAAACAAAACAAGGTGTTGTTCGTGAGGTACAGCATTATCATCATGTTAGTGTAGATAAACTGTGAAAAAAATAAATATCAATAATGCATCGAAATTGTATGTTTATCATTAATTCTCAGCTTAAGCTTAAGCAGCCTACAACCCATCAATCCATGGACGTGTCAGAAACCACCAAAAAAGGTCACAAATGCGTATAGCTGATTTTTTAAAATTTAGATTCTTGTTGTTGTTGTTTTGGTTGGAATCAGGAGCTGCAGAGAGGGCAACGCATGAGGCCGTTTTCGTTGCAGACGGGGCACTGGTTGGTCTGCTCCTTCTCCTCATCATAGACCTTCCGGCTCCCGCCACAGTTGACGCAAGCGATGAACCTCATATCATCACACACATCACACGGCTTCAGAGATCGGAAGGGGAGCCCTTTGATCATCCTCACCAGCTCCCCGACCTCCAACAGATTCAAAACCACCTCGGCTCCCCCAATGTGCTTCCCCTTGATGAACACCTGCGGCAAGCTCACACTCTCTTCTTCCCCAAACAATTCCTGCAATTCGTTTTTGTAGGCCACGTCCATCGATACGTCTCTTTCGTCGAGATTCACGCGGAACCCGCGGAAAACCATCCGGACGCTCTGGCAATCGTGGAAAGTCCGCCGGATCCCTCTCAGGCTAGTGAAGTAGATCACGACCCTGTCCTCGGTCCCCGGCAGCCTCACCGGAGAGAAATCCCACAGATTGGGGGAATCTGGCGGGGAGAAGGACGATTTGTTCGAGGTTGGGGAGGGGGAGAGCGACGGAGTCGGCGACGACGACGGCGATTGCTGCGGATCGATGCTGATTGAGGGGAGGTGTCTCGGGATTCGAAAATCGAGCACATTTTCCTCACTTTCCCCTTCAACGTGTTGCTGCGAAGGCTCTTGATCGAACCGTTGCGCTGGTAAGCGAGGGAATGCAGCTGGTTGTGAGACGCCGGCGCCGGCTTGGTGTCCTCCCCCGCCACCGCCGCCGAGGACGGCGTGTACGCCGTCATGGAGCGATTGAAAACCAAGGAAGTGTTGCTCTTGATGGTGAGGTGAGTCTTCCTCCCCCCATTTCCTTGATGATTCTTGTAATCAGACATCCGAGGGTTCTGAAGGGGATTTTGGTCGGATTCAATCCGGCGACGGCGGTGGCGGAGTGGAGGTGCGTGTCCGGGAAAGGATTGATTTCAAGAGAGAGAAAACGAGAGAGATGAAGAAGAGAAGGGAATGAAGGGGAAAACGGGTTTAAGGAAGAGGGAAAAGAGGAGAATGAATGATCGTTGGAGATGTTATGTCACCCTTCCACCTCGATAACGACTCTATTTATATGTGTGCGGAGATGGCGGGTAGATTTCAAGGTTTGAATTTTTTTATGTTAATACAATTTTTTTATTTCTTCACCATTTAATTTTATTTATCATTTAAAATAAATATATCTGCTTCCTATAAATTTGTCCAATTTCTGTGGACGAGAATACAGTTGAGTCCAGACACTGTGTTTTGGAGAATGCAAGTTTATTTAAAAATCCTAAACTTTGAGAAGTATCACTTTAAACCTCAAATTGTTAATTTTTTTTTATGAAAAGTACCCTATATCAATTTTTAAGTTCCTGAAATTGGATGAGAAATATCATAAAACGTAGTAGAAGTCTATCATAAACTATATTTTTAACAATATTAACTACGGTTTATCATCGTAGTCTATGCCCGAAAATAGACTATGCATATAATATGTAGAGTATGTGCGTAACTTACCGTAGTCTATGGTTGGTATAGAGTACGGTTTATATGCATAGTGTATGTGTGTCTACTTTTCTCTACACCACTTTTTTTTACGGTTGGCCGCGCACATAGACTACGCGTTTTATGCGTAGTTAAAGACAAATTTTGTACTAGTGAGTTCTCAATAAAAGGGATAACACTCATCTGAAACTTAATTAGCCTCAGCACACACATAAAAAATGATTACAGCAATCAACTTTCACATAAAAGTTCTCATGCATTAAAATGTACAGTTTTGACTTGGATTCTTGATTCCTATGATCTTTCTTTATGCATGCAAATTATACTCCAATTTGTTGGATGAGACTTCTAAATAAAACGTTTAAACTTAAATGTGAAGTGAATGGTGTGCATGTAAATGTTTTGTGTTTCAGCTTCCAACTAATGAGTAAACCCTAACTTGGGAAAATTATCTTTTATCTTGTCTCTAGTACTCGAGAATGTCAATTACTTTATTGCTTGGAAATTTTTCATAACCTTGATAGGGGTAAGGTCTTCTGTATTCATAGAGGGTTTTGAATAATCTATCGATTGGAGAAATAGGTAGGTATTGAAACGTAAATTTCTAGTTTAGCTCTCACTTGGATTCCTTTTGCATGTCTATATTTAATGTGGTCCGAAGCTTTTACGCATTCTACCGGTATACTTATTTCAAAAGGGAAGCTCTCTCCCTTCTAGAGCCCCATAGCTTAACCGCATGAGAATATGAGGGGATAAATCATGATGACTCATCGATTAAGAAATTATGAGGACTTTGTCTAGTCCCACAATGAGTCACCCTAAAAATGGTGAAACTCCGAAACTATGGTTGTTAGGACTCGATATGTGGTCTTTCTTCTAAATTTGCTAGCTTTTAACCAACTGACCCGGGGACGAAAAAGGGATACAACACGGGGACATCTCAGGGCATGGGCGGATCTATGAAGGGGTTGCACCGGGCTCCAACCCAGTGCAAGCCCCAATTTTTTCTTTTGTCCATGTGTTATATTAATAATTAAAAAATTAAAACAAAATTATTATTTGTTGAATTACTTTCTTTCACTATTGTCTTAAATCCTATAAATCTTTTAAAATCATTCAATGGTAATGATATTTGAAAGCTTCATTGTCTAAGACATTGTTTTATTAGAGTACGAGTTAAGATATTATAAGCATGATGTGATAGTGATATAAGAGTTTCAAATTTTTAAACTACATTACGTTAACTACAATAATACATCTAATTTTGAAATCGCTTTTTTCTACATATTTGAAAACTTACGAAAAAATTATATCCTTATAGTATGACTGAACAAATATTTTCTGAAATGAAGCATGTGAATACGATATTTCTTAACAAGATGAGAGATGATTTACTTGATGATTCACTAGTGGTTTACTTTAAAAGAGATTTTATTAAAATATAGATATTCAATTATTCATGGATTTCATGTATTGAAGTATAGCAAGATACAACTTATGGAAATATAAAAATATTTATGAAATTTAATGAGACGAAATACTTACTTTTCAGCCCATCCCATTATCCATTTTGAATCTACCCCTGTCCCAGGGGTCTACCGGTATACTTGTTGTCAGTCTGTGCGGTGTTGTTTGTGTCTGTGTCTCATTGATCCACACAAGACTCAGTAGGTGAGTTAGTGAAGCACTTCAATATAAACCTTTTAACTTGGTGACATTATATTCTTATCGGTTCTGAAGCCAAGTATTCCCAAAGTCTTCATATTACCAATTCTTCAGGCTTGTATAAGACTCAATCAGCCTATCAGGCTAGACTCTTCACTAGAACGAGCTTTGAAAATGAACCAAACCTTTTCGTATTGCACTGATCCTCAACTTCTAGTAGAATCGACCATATACTCGTACAATTGCGTATTGTGGGATTACAAAAATATGATCTACTCTAAAAATCATTCATATATGAGTAAATGTACAGCGAACACTTCAAGACAGAATAAATAATTAAGACGGAATTATATAACTAATCTTCAACTTTTTGATGCTACATATTAATTCAACTCTATTTTCCAATAATATTGGACTATAGTTCCAAGGCATTATATCTTGCTCTAGTCCTATCTTGTGATACACATTCTCCCATCGTCTTTCTCTTGTTGATTCCTTCAATATTTTGCTGATTTCCCAGGAAGTCCTCTTGTTTTCCTCTCAGCAAACGTGGCTTTAGTTTATTCACATCAGATTGTTGAACTGGTTTGAGGAAGAACTCTTCAGCTCCTTGCTCCAGACAGCTGCTTATCCTCGACGGAACATTCTCCGACGACATGATCACCACGGGGATATCCCTAAACGATGTCGATCCCTGAAAAAAATTAATTTTATTTGTGAGATTAATAATATTTACTTTATATATATGTGCAAGAGAATAAAATTGAATCGAGAATGGAAAAATACCTTAATTTTCCTAAGAAGATCGTAGCCGGTCATTTCGGGCATGCAGTAATCAGTGATGATCAAGTTTACTTCCACTTCCTGCAGACAATTAATTGAAATAATACTGTAAGGAGGTGTTTACTTTGCATGATTATGTTGGATAGATAAAATTAATCCAACATAATCAAGTGTTTACTTTTAAGGATTAATATTTGAGGATATCCTAAAGCCCAGGATTATTTTAATCATTTGAATTATTCTTCATTAATATTAATCCAACCAATATAGGTAGGATTGAAATAATTCTCCAAATAAAGGGGGAATTATTTATCCCAATCTTAATCCTTCACTAATCCTTTGTAGTAAACAAAGGATTGATAGATAAAAATTATCTTATCACATATTTAATCCATCAAATAGTCAATCCTTCAAAATGCTAATCATGCAAAGTAAACATCACCTAAGATGATGACCGAATTAAAGGTTTTAACTACTGCTATTAAATAAATAAAAAATGTTAAGGCTGAAATAGAAAGAAATTGAAAAAGGGTAAGTATATATACATGACTATTCTTGGCGCTAGTAGAGAAAGGATCTGTATCCGTGCTTGTATTTTCATCATCAAGCAATCCTAAATGTTTCAGAGCCTTGATTCCGGAATCTACAGCAGTAACTGCATATATAACACCATAAACATAATATTTTAAGATTCTGTAAAAATTGCAAATATACTTATATGACAAAATAATATATATTCCATTTTATTTAATTTTTTTTTAAAAAAATGTACCTTGATAAGAAGATGTCTTGAGAAGTCTCTCGATCAATTTTCTGTCGATGAGGCTATCGTCGACGGCTAGTACATGGAACTGCGTCTCTGTACTGATCATCTTGTTTTAATTACTAAGAAATTTGAAAAAGAAGAGAGCAATAATGTAGATATGATTGTTGAGAGAAAGAAATATGAATACGATGAGGGCCGATTTCATTTGTATATATATGAATATGTAAATAATATATGTGAGAAGGAGATCGAGATACCAAAAGATTTTGACAGTTTGGAAAGATCAAAAATCCTGCAGATATTATTGAGAATCTCCAGGATTTCGTTGATTTTTGAATTGAAGAAGAAGCAATGAACTTTCTCATTTTTTATTTTTCTTGCTTTTCTTGGAATCAATTTTTTAAAATTTTGTATTTTGGCTCCTAGTATTAAATAAAGCAAGTAATCAGATTGTTGAGTCCTTTGACACTGGCGTTTGCCCCTTTGATATATTTATTTATTGTTTAATTAGAGGTCCCTTCACCTTTTCCTGACGTGTAAAATTTGGCAACATGCTTATTGTATCCATTCCCATGCACGGATCCGTGTGTTTCCAAAATCCATGTTCAGATTACTTATTCAACTTTAAATCAATCTTGTAAATATTTAATCATACTTGTTCAGTGACAAAGTCACTGAAAATAATATCAATTCAATTCATAAATTCTATATCTAGTTCTAAAAATATAATGAATTATGAATAATACCAATTAAAGTCTCAAATTATTGTAATTTAACAATAATGTCATAGGTACCGATTTCCATTAACGACGAGCTATGCCGTGTATTTTTTATTTTTTAACAAATAATGACGTGGAAAATAACATCATTTTGCACCGAATATATATCAATTAAATCATAAATTATGTGTCGTCCTAAAAATGTCCTTAAATATCAATAATATCGATCCAACGACCGAAAATTTGAGATTGTAACAAAAATATTATTGATAAAAGATAAAGATTTTCATCTATGGGAAGCTTATGTGTATTTTTTTGGTATACTTTTATAAAAAATTTGAGATCATGCGAAAATGAATGGATAGATAAAAATTGATAATCTCCTATATAAGAGTAATGAAATAAACTGTTCTATTTCATCAGAAAGAATATATATAATAGAGGAGAGATTATCAATTTATTAGAGTGTTTGTCCTAACTATTATTATTATTATTATTATTATTATTATTATTATTATTATTTGGGTACAACAATTAACTTTGGTATATTTTTACCATTTATAAACATGGATAATGTTCAGATTTATATTTTGGGAGTTCAATATTTGAAAATCCTTTCTAGGAAATAATTGATCACAACAATATATTCGTTAGGGTATGTGAATACTGTATGGTTCTAACTTTCGAAAAGAATTAATTGTAATTTTAATATTAATGAAAATTCAATTTTGGCAACCTTCCAAGTGTCTATTTCTATTTTCGTTTAATGCTATATGCATCACCAAATTTGCATGAGTCGTAGTATTGAAATTTGTATCTCTAAATTAATTTAGTCCAAGAATACAGTATTGTGTACTTTATAAGGTTCTGGACCTCCACACATTTATATATACGATAATCTCTATTAATGGAAATTACAAATTAATATAAACCTAACATACTAGCTACTTTAAAAATAGCATCTACAAGATCGTCATGTAGCTTCGACGGCTACTTGATCAACTCATCGACCTTGCTGCGCACATACCCCAAACGTGTTTTACTTGACCGATCGACCACGTACTCTACATGATTCTCCAAGTGGTACAATCCCACGCTATCGCCAAGTCATCTTTCGCCTTAAATATCGAATCAACGCATAATTGGTGGTAGTTCAACCCAATCTAATGGCAATGCATTGTCACAATCAAGTAATTGCGTAACTCATGCGTTGTATCATCATCTCGGTTCGTGAAGTTTAGCATGAGCCTCACCATCATGTGTTGTTCGAAGTGAAGTTCTGTTGTCCGATAACCTTATCAAGATGTCCCGGTTGTCGAATCCAAGCACCAAATTCAGTAGCCAATGAATCAAATATAATCATCTCGAATACACCAGCTCGTCTTCCTCCTCATTCAAGACAACGGCTCATCTTCGTGTATAGTGAACCAAGACATCTTGCATTAGACTCGGCAAGATCGTAGATCGCTGTGAACCATATAATAAAACAATCGATCATCCTTTGTTCCACAATCAATTTAAATGAAGTTATGATTTGAAAATGTACCGCTTTCTTTCAAATTAATACCTTTTTTACAATTAATGTTTACCAACTTTAATTTAATTCCATTCAATATGGCAGAAAGCATTCAATTTGGTAAACATTTCAAGAGAGAGAGAGAAACAATTTGGTAAACATTCAATTAATGTTTACCTCTTTCAGCAGAGAGAGAGAGAGAGATGATCCAATATAATTTTATTTAATTAACTTCCAAAAAGACTATATTCAATATGTTAAACAACTACCGAAAATGACATGTAACTTGGCAATTAAAGAATGTGACAACTAATTATTGTCGGGTAACATGCATATTTTGATTTTGATTTTATTTTGTTCAGACGTAACAAATATAAAAAGAAGTATGTCAGACGCGATCCTTTCCTGCAAGAACCGAGAAAATATAAATATATATTGAAATTGCTCAACACTATCGAAACGATTCAAATATTCTATAAAATTCTTCTCACAAAAAAAAAATCTATAAAAATAACCGACAATGATAGTCAAGTAGAAATCATTATATTTCCAAGAAGAATCAGATTATGAGAACAAAAATATATCTATTATGCCTACTTTTTGATCTGAACTTTGGCCTATTATGACTTAATGGTCTGAACTTCATGAAATTACAAAATATTTCCATGAACTTTAATCTGATGTAGATTTTTTCCCAATAAATACGAAAATAAAATCACCAAAGGATCAAAATTTGGATCATAAAATATAATTAACACAAAATTATAATTCTACATATATCTTATTTATTAAAACCACCTTAGATTCTGGCGTCCGCATTAGTTTTCTGTCTTCGTTAGAACTTTGATCTCTGACCATAAAGTGGACAATGGGTTAAAGTTCAAATCACAAAGTTGTTGTACAGAAAGTATAAAGTCGTCAAACCTATATCTTTTTTAAGAATTTGAGAATTATACATAAAACATATAAAATTGATGCATATAATGTATAAAGTTATTACACAACAATAACATTCTAAAGTTGATTCACAACGATAACAATCTAAAGTTGGTTCATAACGATAAAAATTTGTGCATGTGTTTATTCGTGTAACAACTTTATATGTTATATGCATAGCTCTCAAGTTCTCATAAAATATAGTTCTCACTTGATCCAACACCTATATATACATACTGAGTATATGTCCGGTTGGAGATTCTTTTACTCAGCAGCTTCATTGAGTTTAATACTTATACTTTGTTTGGCAGAGCTGCAAACATGATGGTTGGATCAGCATGACGTGCCATTGTTGTTAAGTTCCCATAACATTAAGATGCCATTTCCACTGTTTACTCTTCTCTCCTTCAGATTCCACAGAATTTCTAAGTGGGTGGTGGTCTACTCTAAGTGAAGCAGAGAAAATATAGACTATAATTTAAGGTAATTAAACCTGAAGCACCTAAATACTGCGTAGCTTTGAAATTTTATCTAGCTAGTGGCACTTAGATTGTCAAATGTTATTTATACTGACTTCAGTTATCCTTCCAACTTTTCAGCAATAAGTGTTGAAACAAGTGCAAGAGACCAGCATTGTCTTCAGAAATCAAACGATGTTTTGACATGGTGTGCCATTAAAGATGTTCAGTGTTGGAAGAGATATCTGGTCTAGTTTCGATTCAGATACTTCCTCCATTGCTTCAAGATGAGTATTTTGGCATTGTTGTGTTTGTGAGTTCTTTGTGATATCTGGATGTTATTCAGGTTGCAGGTTTTGCACTTGAGATAGAGATGCAACCATGACTGCTTAGAACACGATATAGATGCTCTCCTCATCTAGATTTTCCTAATACATTACAAGGGTTTTGTATTTTAAAGATGATCTTAGCCAAATACTATTCAACAAACGATCCCATTACCAAAGAAAAATTATGTGAAAGAATAGAAATTTCGATTCTCTGGGATCTTCAGTTTCCTTAATTGTAAAAGTAACAAAAAGCACCTACTCTGCTCAACCTTCAGACATTACTGACACTTAAAACTTATTTATTTCTGCTCAACACTTGCCATTAAAATTAAATGTATACTTTTTCATCAGAGCTGATCTGGTGTAGGAAGGCTGATATTCTTGAACGATGTGAAGCCACCATCCACCACAAGATTATGCCCACTAACAAACTTGGCATCATCAGATGCAAGAAACACAGCAGCATTCGCAATGTCACCGGGCTCACAAGCAGCTCCTTTCAGCACACTGAAATCATGCACCATCTTCATCAGCCTCCGAGGATCCACCTCCGGGTAGTACTTCTTTATCTCGTCCATCACAAAGGGGGTTGGGATGGCCATCGGCGATATGCAGTTGATACGAATCCCGTGTTGGCACAGCTCCGATGCCACCGATCTCACAACCCCTATCACACCACTCTTGGAAACAGAGTAAGTGTGCTGTGCTAGTCCTCCCATAAGGCCTGTCACGCTGGCTGTGCAGAGGATGACCCCTCTTTGCCTCGGGATCATGACACGGGCCCCGTGCTTGATCCCAGACACCACTCCCCGGACATTGATCGCCATGACCCTGTCGAACGAGGCCAAGTCGAGGTCCACTATGCTCGGGGGAGTGTGGCAGGCGATGCCAGCATTGTTGTACATGATGTCGAGGTGGCCGAACTTGGAGACAGCGAAGTCCACTGCGTTCGAGACGTCGGATTCTTTGGTGACATCGCAAGCGACGAAAGCAGCATTCGGGCCGAGCTCCTGGGCTGTGTAGTGGCCTGTATCTTTCTGGACATCGGCTAGCACTACTTTGGCACCATTGCTGATGAATTTGGTTGCTGTTTCTTTACCTATACCACTTGCAGCCCCTGTGATCAGAGCTACCTTGCCTTGCAGTTTGCTGAAAATCAAATCATCCGTTCCATTTCATAAATTTACTTATTCTTACATAAAATTGCCTGCAACTCAAAATGGGAATAGAAAGTCTAAACATGTTAAAATCCAAAAATGAGAATATCATACAATTCAAGTAGTCAGCCCTCATATTGACAACTGCAAATTAGATCATTACCAAAAAGATCGATTCTTTGGACTGAAATTTTGACCTTTTTTCTAATTCAAAATACTTAATATGAGAGACATGATTAGGTCTGAAATTTCAGATTACCTCAAACTATTAGTTGAAAGTAAGTAACATCTATCCTAATGAGCTTATTAGACAAAAAAATCGCCTTGTTTACTATCTACAAAGCTAAATCACAAGAGATTAATTAAAAGAAATAATTGATGGAAAAAACTGGTAAAAATAATAGACCAATTTTACCTTGTTTTGTCTTGAGAAAACCATCTCTGAGAGCCTGGAGTCAGCAAAACTCTTGCACCAGACAACTTTCTGGGCCACAATTTTGATAAGAAAAAACGAAACAACAATGCCAAAAATCAGAATTATGTAGCGATTATTGCAGGAAAAAACCCATATGCAAGATCTTTTGCTTTAAAGTAAACTGTCAAATCAAGAAGAAGAAGAAGAAATTAACAAGAAGCAACTCCAGAGAGAGACAGAGATACCTGAATGGAGTCCTCAACATTTTGTGCAACTGAGAGGATGAATAGGAGACAATGCATAAAAACAAGAGAGAGCAAGTCAGGATTTGCCCCCCAAGATAAAAAGAGCAAGTCAGCAACAGCTGCATCTTGCAAATTTAATACAGCTATAAAATGAAAAGGGCGAATCTTTTTTGTGCCTAATTGTTTGTTTTGTAGTATTTAACTTTTGAATCTTTGTTTTGCTACATTATTCGGCCTGAAATTCTGGTTTTACAACAACTTGTAAACGCATTTTCGACAAATTCAGAGTATACTTACTATTCCTGCAATGACTAGTCAAGAGTGAACTAAAAACATAAAATCATTTAAAAGTCATTGCTAGTAGAAAAAATGGCCCATTTTTTGGTTAAGTCGTCCCTTGTCCAAGTCGTCTTCTCGAGCATGGCTCGAATCGAAAATTTAATAATTTTCTTTTTGTTATATTTTCCTTTTTTGTGGAGGAAGAACCTTTTTTGCACTTAAATTTATACTAATATGGAAATTTGGTGATTGAACACGTGTGCTAACAAATATGGATTTTCTATTACTTTTATGGTACAATGATATTAATTTCAATTAGAAATTCATGTTTAAATCAAGCATATGACCCATATTCATTTTAATTTGATTTGGCATCTTTAGTTAATTTTATTTGATCTTAAACTGTCATAAATTTTGTATGTCTAGATCAAGTAAAAAGTTCAGAAATTATAAGTTTGTATCCTTTAATCCATGTGAGGATATAACATTTCTCTCTATTTTACACAATTGTAAACGTTGGGCGTTTATGTTGAGTCATAGGATGAATATATAAAAACAAGTTAATCCACCGTTTATTTTGATGGATGAATCAATTTTGAATTTATTCGATCATCTTAATCTTCAAATACTCAATCTTATATTTTAACAATCTATCATATCATATAAAATAAGAACCCACTTATGGCCTATTAAATAACTTAGTGAACACTGTACTAGACAAGACACTGGATTTGCTATTGAAACATTAGAAAGATATCAGAGTATCAATCCAGGTCTTGACCATAAGAGAGTTAACAAAGTAGGTGTTGAGATACCTTCAAGTGACAAAAGAATAGATGCTCGTGTATAGACGAACGAATAGCTTGGAGGTGATTGGATACTCAAATGCAGAATTTGTCGGTTGAGTTGATTCATTAAAATTGACATTTGATTATGTTCCAATGCTTGATAGTGGAGCTCTATCTTGGAAAAAGTGCAAAGCAAACTTAAGACTACCACTTCTTCTATGGAGGTACAGTTCATATCATGTTTTGAGGCTACTTTGTATGCATGGTGTGTGGTTAAAGAGTTACGTATCAATGCTTAAAGTTTTCTATTCTATATTTAGTCGGTTGATGATAATTAGTTGCAAGGCTGAGAACAATATGTGTAATCATATAAGCATATGAACGCCAAATATTTACCCTGTTAAGGAGTAGAAAGTGATCATTGAGCTTGTTAGCACTTAATTGGTGCTTGTTGATGAATTTTATGAATCATGTGGTGTTATGATTTCTCAACATGTCAATATAACTTATGTGATGGACAAAAGTTTTATATAGAGGGAGAAATTCCACTGTAAATAGGTTCTCATGCTTACTTTTGATTCCATGCATCTAATTAATACACTATTGCTGCTGGAATGCCACTGAAAACAACTGCAAAGCTAGCTAGTTGCAATATCACCCATTGACGACGCATACAAATAAACCTCTCGTATGCAGAGTAAAGGAGCCAGGATTTCTAGGATGCATTGCCATGGTTCTAAAGCAACACATGCTCCCCAAGCTTTCTGGTTTTGATCACCAAATCCTACTATGAATCTTCCTTGAGGTCCCGGGAGTATGCTTGTAGTCCACCGACATATGTTGCCTCAACAGAAGCAGAAACTTCTGCAGCAAACTCACCCCAAGAATCCACGGACAGAACCACAAAGTCAGCCAGTTTACCAGGAGATAGAGACCCAATTTCGTCATCAAGGAAGCATGATCGAGCAGCAGAAATAGTATACCTGCCAGATTGTGATAATCAATTACTCTTATCATACAGTCAAGACTACTCATTGAATTTTAGCTGGTTAACTGACTTATTATAGTATTTTCTATAGAACAAAAACATGAGACTCGAAACTTATATGAGATCTCTGAGCAAATAAGAACATGAGGTTGTGGTGCATACCCGTCCAATGCATCATTTAGGTTGATGCTTTCAGACGAAATCCAAGCATTCCCCCAACCAGAAGGCACTCTTCTTATTGATGTCTTTATGCTCCTCAGAGGATTGATATCTGCAACCTGTAGTGAGATGATGATCGAGCAACGTGCAAACAAGTAGCATGAAATTTGAGATTCTAGAGAAGACAGCCCATAACTAAAAAAGTGCTCTTACTGGCCAGTCGGAGCCGAGAGCCAACTGGGCATTCCCAGCAAGGAGTGACTTAAATAAATATGATCCTCCATTTGCTCTTTCAACCCCGAGTTTTTTTATGGCAGAATCAGCATCGTCTAATAAGTGATCAGGCTGTCATGAATTAGAGTTAGAACTAGAATTAGAATTAGAAGGTTATCAAATCATGATTTTTCCTTAGAAGGAGCATGAGCATATATTAATATATATATATATATATATATAACAAGATATGCATGTCAATGAGTACATATCAAAGGTTTATTTCCCTTTACACAAATACATGACATTCTGGGATCTGGTAGAAGCTAGGAGCTTGGTTTGATGGAATCATGGAATGGAATGAAGGGGGAATTGAATGGAGGTAGGAATCGAATGAAGGTAGGAAAGGAATGACTATTACCATGGTTAAGGAAGGAATGGTTATGCCTAATCTAGTAGGAATGGTGATTCCTAAGAAAAAGTCGTACCAAAAAAGGAATTGAATGGAGGTAGGATCACTATTCCGTTCCCTCCTCCATTCCATCATACCAAGCACCTCCTAAGGGTTTGAGTCCAAACAAAGAGTTACAAATTACAACGGCATGTGAATGCTTCAATTAAAGCATGAGGCACACTCCGGTCCATCCGTTCTAATCAGAATCTAGTTGAGATCAATATAATTAGGGATTAATGAAACCTTATTGGATTAATTAGCACAGATGCCCTCTACATCTGGTGCACACAAATTTTGCCTTAAAGCATTTAACCAACCTGACCCTTGGACTTTTACAGTCATATCATCTACAGATATCTGCAATTGTGATAAATTGGCTCCACCCCATTTTACAAATGATATTACAACAAACATTACAAAAAAGAAAATCTCAAGGGAAGAATTGCATTAATTTCCAATTTTCAACATTGAAATATGTATATTACAAAATTAAAGGAAAACCTGCACTGAAGCAAAAACTTCTTGTTCACCAAATCTGGCTGCTGTTCCAGGAGCTAAATGCTGTGCATGCTCAATCTGCAAACCTTTGCTGCTATCATTATAAGCAATACTGGGAACAACTCGTTCAACAGCATAGTAACATCAAAGCACCAGCAGAAAAGAAAGTGGCGATTAAACTGTCGAAACAACTTAACAGAACAGCTCAACTTACCCTGAATCTTCGGTCTCTGACTCCATTCTCAGTGGCCACTGATTTGTACAAGTCCAAGATCATGTCATTGGATCTGTCGCCTATGGCATGAATGGCAACCTGAAACAAATTAAAAATGCTGCAATATAAGTGCGGATATCTTGATGGTACAGCAATGTTAAGAAACATTTGTGTAGAAAATGCAAAAGCACCTGAAGACCAGCCTTATCAGAAGAGAGAGTTAAATTGTACAGCTTATCTATATCTGTCACTTGCAGGCCATGATTGAGTGGTTCTGTGACATATGGCTACATAAACACACCAAAAAGAAAAACTCTCAATACTATTAACTGATTCAAGCTTCCAAATTTAGAATGCTAAAACTGGATATCTGTAAATAATAAGATAACCATTAGACAAAGAAGCAGCTGAAGGGAATGTTAAATCATTAGAATTATCTTAAAAAGAGGAGAGTTTCTGATTTACGATGTGTATTTCGGAAGGGGAAAAATCTATTCTCACCTCATGGAATAGTGCACTATTAGAACCCAATGATCCATCTGCAAAAGATTTAACACCGCCTAAGTAAAGCCATTCACTCAACTTACGAGCTACTTGATTTATAAGTTCCTGGACAGGGAAAAAAGAGCAAATGGAAGTATAATAATTAAGATGTGACAGTTTCTAATCAAAGAGATGCATAAAAGGAAACGGTAAGAGAATATATTAGTATCTAGGTTTTCCTTATTTACTTATGGTTATTTTAGGACTAGATTTTACCTAGTCGTGACCCTGATTTTCTACTTATTCTTATATATATGGGAGACTCTTTTGTTATGGATATATACAATTCATTCTTTTCTCCTATATGACTCCATACTGTACTGCTTTACATAGTATCAGAGCGGGACGAATTCCTCTCTAACCTAATTTGCTATGCCGCTGCTGCCACTATGCCCTAATCTACTATGTTGCTGCCGTTGTAACCACTTTGCCCTAATATGCTCTGTCGTTGCTCTGTTCAAAGCAGACTCTGCGGGTTTATGATACTACTCTGAATTCCTTATTTAATTTTGAATTCAGATTCTAAATCTATTTCTGGGACTTTGCCTCAATTGCTCTACCGACTTTGTCGGTTTCTGCCTGTGGCCGCCGCCGGAGTCTTGTTCTGCTGTCGGTGCTACCAACTGCTCTGCCGATTTTTTTGGCTTCTGCCTATGGCCGCCGCCACAATCCTGTTCTGCTGCCGGTGCTACCAATTACTCTGCCGACTTTGCTCAGTATCTACTCCAACTTCGCCTTCGTACTGTTACTGATGTCTTTATTATTTAGGCCTTGAGGAAGGAACCGATTCTCAGAATTTTGTACCAAGCTGGACATGATCGATATATATACTCCAGCTTGAAGGGGAGTGTTAGAGTATATATTCATATCTAGGTTTTCCTTATTTCTCTATGGTTATTTTAGGACTAGATTTAACCTAGTTGTGACCCTAGGTCTGATGGTCTAATAAAATATATTGTAAAACTGTCGCATTGTATATTTCATTTGCAGGCAAGAACATATGGTGAAACTTGATTACATGTAACCGAGTCCATGTTTCCATTGGAAAAAACAAGCAAACCCTAATCTTCATCTTTCCTGATAAGTCTGCCCATCTGTAGACATCTGCAAGTACCAGAGAAAAGGATCTAAATAAGAAGGGATTTATGCATTCAGAAATTGTAGGCATAAATTAATATACTCGAATTGTTGCAATACTGTTTGCATCATAAGTTGTATGTTAGCTTTTGTTTGAACACTTCAAGGATTGAGGAGAATGACGACAAGCATCATTTACCGTTTGTATTTTGGTGGTCCAACATTAATGCTAATTCCGTCTAAAAAGAAAAGCAAAACTACTACACTGAAAATCCTTCAATAATTATAAGTGGAACCTGAAAAATCTTCCCAAGAGAGCTCTGGTGATGCGCCAGGAAAATATCGCCCCATATCCACAACTGCTGTGACACCTCTGCTTAAGGCATGATCACTAGCTCTCAAAAGAGCTTCCCTCCTCTCCTCCACTAAGACCTCCGGGATGCAGGAAAAGATGAGCTTCATGGCTGAATCAATCAACAGACCAGTAGGTTCTGCATGCAACAACAAAGCCAAAAGGCAATCTCTTCATTCAATATTCAAAATAAAAAGAATATAAACGATGCAGGTAAAAATAAATCTACTCATAGATAGAGAGCTATAGTGTATTCGGGGGAAAAAAAGTTTAATTCACTGCAGGTTCAGCGAAGTGCAAACCAGATTATAGAAAAGAATATGGAAACAATACAAAAGAAGAATACCTCCTAGACTGTTTCTCATGACAGTACCACCATCTGGATCCATCGTGTTATTAGATATTCCAGCAAGTTTTAGCGCTAGAGAGTTAGCCAAACCCATGTGGCCATCCATTCTTGACAGCCACACCTATACATTAAGTTGCCTAGAATCAGCTAGACGTTATTTAATTTAAATCCCATAGCACATTACGAATGTCAACCACACTTACAGGATTCTGAGGCGTGATATCATCAATCCATGATGCTATTGGCAGCCCTCCCCCCCATAGATCATTGTTCCAACCACCGCCCAGCAACCAAGTTCCAGGTGGCTTATCTAGGGAAATTTGAACCAAACATTAGATAAGTGCTTGTACTTTAATATGCAAGTAAAATAAAATAAGAGCATATAAAAAAGGAGGGGGGAAACAATAGTTACTTTCACAGTAGTTTCCCCCTCAAACTAATCAGGAAAGGATGTGCATATCTCATACCAAATAAACGCAATAAAGGAAATACATTTAAAAAATAACTAAATAAATACTAAGGTCATATACTACCGAATAATTGGGACATAAGAGTGCAATCAGCACCCAACGACAAGAGCTTCCACCAAAGTAAGAAAATTCTGTACCATATGCATGATTAGGATAGAAATTACTTGATACTGCCTCTTTGACTTTGTTCACAAAGTGGTCCTTTCGGCTGACACCATGAAGTTGAACTTGACCCATCTGTTTCAATTATTAACTCAAATCCATCATTTGAAGAATGGTTAAAATATCATATTGCAGTCAAGATTTAATGTTAATAAAGTAGGAGAGAAATAGAATTGGAGAGAGAAGAGAGTAGAATATGGAGAGGAATGATTGAGAGAGAGAGTGGATTAATACTACTAGTCTACTACTATTTACTACACCTTTTTCAAGGTTTAAGGCACACTCATATACAAGTTTGTCCCGGCCCAGTTAACCACTCTAGTCTAAACCAAATACTCATCCATGCATCTACTAATGGATGAATTTTAGAGAATGCTCTGAAAGCTGTTGCAAACATCAGATGTCCCAGTAGAGTTTTCGAAAATGATTTTCTCGTAATGAGCCTAGATACAAAAATAGGTCTATCCCCATTAAAGATTTGCATCTACCAGGTCGAAGAACTTTGACGCCTACATGTGAGTTATGAGTGTGACCTAAATCAATAGAAACATTCACATAATTTTCATATATACTGAACCCCTACTTTTACTATAAGAGTTTGAAGATATCCAGAAGAAGTTAATTGATGTTACATAATGAAGAATGGCAGAATGTGTAAGGAACAAAACTACAGAAATAAGTGGTTGCTTCTTCTCTAAAGAGGATACAATCAAATAAAGATAGATGCTTTACTGAAGCTCATAAAGCACTAGTACTTTTTCCCCAAAGTAAACAGTAATGAATGCCAATATATGCATATCAAGGACCTGTAATCCTCCAAAAATGAAGTGCACATGTGAGTCGATGAATCCAGGAACAACCACTTTCCCCCACAGATTCTCCATTCTAGTCTTGGACCCAACCAAATTCTGCATTCATCCGTTACATATATTAGATAATAAATTCACAAGATACCACAAGTCTTTTATTGCATTACTGACTTACTGTATGTAAACGTGAAATATAACAAACTCATGCTAACAGACAAGAGTAAACTAATCATAATTTTTTTGCCATCTAGAGATCCTCACATGATAATTTGTTGACATTCAACAAGCGAAGCTTAAACAATAATAATTCCTCCAATGTCATATAACGAAAGAAGTACATCAGCATTTTAATGATGTGTGCTGTCCTGGGGCAGGGAGAAAAAGGCAGAACTTCCTCTTCCTGCATAAACTAAGAGGGTGTTTATAAGCTATCTAGGAATCTATAAGTTCTTGAGAAGTGTTTGGCAAAATAAACTCTAAACAGCTAATAAGCTCCCAAAAAAATCATCGACCCCATCTTACTTTTTCATGATCTTATAAGCAACAATCTATTTCCAAATATAACCATACGATGGTTTGTTATTTCTGACATATACCCATCCAGTTTCATCTCTCCTCAATTTTCTTTCTCTAACTATAATTTTCTCTCCCTAACTTATAACCTCAATTATCCAAAAACTTTAACAACTTATAAGCTCTTGACACATTACATCTTATAAGCTCTTAAAACATCTATAAGATGTCTAAAATATGCTTAGCCAAATACCCTCTAAAGAAGCAAGCGAACCTAAGATTTTTGTTGTAAAAGTGTTACGTGAACGAATTTATGGATGAGGAATCAAAGAAAAGAAAAGTCAAAGCTAAAACTCTTCCGACATTATGTGTTGCAAGATGAGAAAGGAGATTTTAACCAACTGTAAAGCATTTATCTTCATAATTCTACAGTAACATAGTCACTCTTAGCATCTATCTATAGTTCATCTGAATCAGAAAATACTTGAGGGGGAAAAATCAAAATCAATAAGAAGAAGCACAAGGAAAATTGGGGACTTATTATATTATAGAATAGTAATGGACCTGCAGGGAGGAATAGCTACCAACTCGGAGAATCCGGCCGTGGCGGATGGCCATTGAATCAGCAAAAGGAAAGCGGCGTCGCTGGTGTATATAGTCCCATTCATCACAAACAAATCCGCCGATACTCCGCCGGGCAACCATGGCTCTGTCATTGAACGCTATGCATATTTCACATTTCTTTTATCGTGTCAAAAATCACGAATATAATGAATGCAGAAACTAGTTAGGGTTTAGGGTTTGGTGGAGAGTGGAAACAGCCTATCCAACTGCTGTTGTCCCATGAAAAGAAGTGGCGATGCTTGAACAAAAAAAAAAAAAGAGATCGGTTGTACTTACGGTACAAGAGGTAAGGGTGGAATATTGATGAGCCAACGGCGAGGAGAACCACCGCCGCCGCCGCCGTGGCGGAGAGTGAGAACGGCCAACTGTTCATCGGTACAGGGAAGATTCTTTTATAAGAGGGAATCTTGAATCCTCTGGGTTTATTCTTATCGTGGGAAGGGAATCAGATTCTTCACTCTCAATAAATGATGGGTTTATCCAAATTATAGTTCATTTTTCAAATAATATCTGTACGGAAAAAGGTTTTAAGTCTGTGTTTTATATAAAATAAATACTAAATCATTACTTATATAGAAAACATTGCATTATAACTATTAAATTAAAATATCAAAATATATTAGTTTAGATAAAGAATCAAATTCTGACAATGAGTTTCACTTATATATATGTATACATACTAAATTTTTATTTTATTCTTTATATCTCATATCATAAATAAGTGGTTACTTATTTTTCTGTGTATAATTACTAAGTAAATACAAAATTTCAGTTGTAAAATATTTACAACAAATGATATATGATTTTTATTATAAAGCAATGGTAATATTATAATAAAAGATTTTATGAGTTTTTTATTTACATGTAGATGATGTTTAGTTTATTGGACAAGATAACAGTGAGAAATAATATGTGATAAGCCCATATTGGATATTGACTAAAAAAAAGTCTTTTTAATTGGACTGTCAATTTTTATACTCATGAAAACATGTTTGGCTTGCAATATTGTATTGTGTTAAGTTAATGCATTCTAGAAAAATCAACAAGCAAATCGATCAACGACATCTTCTTGCAACGTAGTATTAATCATTGTCCGATCGTTTAGTTCAATTTATTTGCCCGTATCTTCACAATGTTGAAGCGCCAAGTACAGAGATGAGAGGAGATAGTTTGCAACGCGTGATTTATTGCAAGTCTAGATAATGACAAATATCGAATTTATAAAAAAAATAGAGGACAGAATGGGTTTAAAAAGTTAATTTTAGTTCAATTAAAAAAAGAGAGTTCCCCTCGCAATAAATTTTGACATAGGTATGCGCCATGAGGCTCCAGCTGAAAATATCAAAATCGTGAGATTAACTGTCATAGATTAAATCATGCATTTAGAGGGTGTTTGGTTTGATTATATTAATATTCTTACGGTCAGAGTTTATATTAACTGATTTAACTTAAAAAGCAGTGAGTTAAAATCCTTTTGAACATTACATTTTATCTCAGTTTATAAATTTGCTTTGGAAACCTAACTCAGCCAAACACCCTCATAATATTGGATCTAATCTTGTCAGCCGAACATGGGTATGGACTTTCTGAACAGGCCCATAAATGGCCAAATACTCATGTTCTAAACTGTCATGCTTTTTTCATGTATTCCTAAACTATCGACTTTAATGCATTAATATACATATATATATATATATATATAATTCTATTATTCCTTTTATAGTATTAAATTATTGACAGCCTAAATTAACTTTTGATCAACTTCAATATGATTCATCATAATAATAATAATAATAATAATAATAATAATAATTATTATTATTATTATTATTATTATTATTATTATTATTATTATTAAATGTTTAATGTCATTAAAATATATGGAAATTAGTGAAATAATAAAATAATTGCATAGTTGAAATTAATATGAAAATAAAATTATCATTAATAATGCGACAAAGAAAAATCACAACTCATATATTATATGATATAGATCGTGAATATATAAGCATACTCTCTCAGCAACTGCCCATTTTGTCTCTCCTTACTCTAATTAACATAAACGCTTCCTAAACCGAAGTCTCCAACAAGAGCTTCCAAATTATTCGAGCCAATAGCAGATAATTTCTTATGTATTAATCTTCCATAACCTAACACAGAGCGCCATTGTTTCAAACAATCTCAAAAGAAATGGATCAACAGTTGTTTGTTTGTTGGCTATTTTTATCTACAATGTCGAATTGGGAGGATACACCTCTTCATTGTCTACTTCAAATGTGATTTTCATTGAGAATTCAACATGGATTGATATGTGGTGGTATCTTGATAGAGGGATAATTTTGATTTGGATGTTTCATTTATGGGTTTTGATCTACAGAAAGTGAGAGGGTGTTGAGTTGGATCTTAAAACAATTTTTTTTTACAAATTTACAATACTTGAAATGATATTGTTTTGATTAATGAATTTGTCATATCAGTTTCAATTCATGAATTTGCAAAAATAAAAAAATCATTTATTTGAAAAAAATCTTAAAAATTGTGTGCAAGATTGAAAATGATGTACAATTTTAGTTTTAGCGTCAATTATCCATATTAAAGAAAAAATTTCAATCCTAAATAGTGATTCACACTTATAGATGACAAATGGACGGATGGACCGCCAGAGCCCACGAAGATTTCCCAAAAATCAGGTTGTATCGGATCGGTCCGAAAAATGCCCAACCGAGACCGAATGTCATTTTAGTACATTTTTTGGCTGATTCGGGACGGGCTTTTGTAGTTATGGATAGGGTTGGATTGGGCCGAGCCAAATTTTATCGAACCTATATTTTTAGCTCAATCCGGCCAAATCCGGACGTGTAACAAGCTATTTTATTATTATTATTATTATTATTATTATTATTATTATTATTATTATTATTATTATTAATATTATTATTACCACCACCACCACCACCATTGGCGATAATAATAAAAATAAAAATAAAAAACTTAATAAAATACATATAGATACATATCTGATCTATTTTCAAAGTGTATTTAAGATATATCAAGCCCAAGGATTTAAATCAAATTGTCACAATCTCTTTCATGTTAGTTTACGAAAAAGAATAGTTTAATTATCTTTTACTAGACTCTTTAGGCTTTCAAATTCTTTAGTAGATCAATTCCTGCACTTTTCCTTCCTTATCCAAATTAAAGATGAACATGAATATTAAGATCTTATTGTATTATTATATTTAAGGTCTCATTGTATTATTATAGTTAAGACCTCACATAATATTAAGGTATCATAATATTATTATATTTAAGGCCTCATAGAATATTAAGGTCTCATAGTTATATATATAATTTCATGATATTAAGTTTTATTTATGTGGTAATATGAAATATTAGCATGTATTTTTTTATTTTTTTTGTCAATTAAATACAGAAATTTTAAAGGCCGCGTCACAGTGGACTCGAACCCGAGACCATTGATCTTGAGCATTAACCACTCTACCATTACACCAACACACACACAATATTAGCATGTATTACATATGTGGATAATTGCATTGTTTCTCATTGAGTATATTTATGATATGCTCACTCATGTTTACTTTTTAGTTTTTCAGTTAAGGAGTCAAAGGAGTCATGGAAGTCGAGAATGACTAGCACAAGAAGAAGTCGTTTATTTATTTTATTTCAAGTTATTAATTTTCGATTTTGGTTAAAACCCTTGTTTTCTTTAGTTAAGTCATTTTTAAATTGAATTATTTTTTTAGTCACATCTTTTTAGTTTATTATTTTGCCTAACATGTTCACTTGTAAAAACAAGATCGATCCAATCCTTTTTATAAGAAAAAAAAATAATTATAATTATATGTTGAGTTTATAAGTTTTTGATTTATTGTCCAAGTTTAATAGAAAATTTGGGGTGTTGGATGGAGCGGGCCAACCCGTCTGTTTGGACCCATTTCACCACCTCTATAATCACAGTAAAATGAATAATGAAGGATGGTACTTAGAAATCGAATGTACCCAAAGAAGTCTTCTGATTGGGAAAAAGTTATAGTAGCTTTTAAACTTTTTCAACTTTAGAAAAGAAAGAGGAAAGAATAATATTGAAAGGAGTTGGTGCTCAAAGTTGCGATCAACATCACGCAACTCCATCGATAAGTCTTGTAATGTAACTTTATAAAGGGTTAGGTCGAGATAGGCTTCCACAAACGTGTCAATATCAACCATATTTTTATAAGTATGCAAACACTTGATAAAATACAAAAGAGGTCAATCACGTTATAAAAATATGGTGCGACAAGCTAGAGTAATAAAATATTGATAAAATACTAACTTAGAAACCTTTGATCACAAACATAATCATTCCACTAATAAGCCATTATCAGTAGTTTGATATTTGATTTTTCATTTACAATTAAGTGAGTAAATAAATTCTGCGATTAAAATTGACCCAAAAAAATATTGATAAAATACTAACTTGAAACCTTTGATCACAAACATAATCATTCCACTAATAAGCCATTATCAGTAGTTTGATATTGAATTTTCATTTACAACTAAAGTGAGTTAATAGTTAGAGAGTGAATCATTGCAATAGCTGTTGAAGCTGAGAAAGAGATTGCAGGTTATTTATAATTTTATACTAGATGGAGTGTTTTGCAGACATATATGCTTCTGATATAAATTTAACTCCAAAACAAATAAATAAAAATTGCAAATATTGTGATGTTTTTTTGTTCTTTCTACGTTTGGGGTGGGGTGGGGGAGGAAGGGGAGTTAGCTTTTCTGGATATTCTTCCCCAGTATTAAAATGGAGCTTCCAATTGAACCCCAATAATTGTGCACGTATATAAAAGCTAAACAGATAATCCAAGGGCAAGGGGCAAAGTTGACATTTACATTGAAAATGTTGATCAAAGCTCTTTTCTTTACGCACTACTCCAATAGTCCAATTTCTAATTTTGCTTTTTCATCTTTTTACTAAATTTTCCAAAAACTTTCGACTTTTTTATATTAAACTAAATTATCTTTAAACTTAATAAAAAAATCAATTCTTTTTCCAAATACTCAATATTATATACTCACTCCTCACTCCGTCCACCAAAATCGTTCATTGATTTTGATGGTACGAGTTTTAATAAATTGTAATGAGTATAAAAAGGTGTGTCATGAGGATAATAAATGAATATATTAATGGATATTAAATGTAAAAAGGTGGACCATAAGTGATTTTTTTTATAATAAATTGATAGGTTTAGGGTAAAATATACATGATGGTTCCAAAAAATGAAAGTGAATATTTTTCGTGAACGGAATTAAATGCACGAATTTAGTGAACGGGTGGAGTATTTCATTCGGGAGCTTCTAGTTTTCCCAAACTATCGAGTTTTGATATTAAATTACATTGTCTATAAATTTATACAAAAAAAAAATCGCTCTCTTTTGAGAAAAACAGTTAATATTATATCTACTTTCACTGAGGAGCTTCTCTACTAGCATTGGATGGGCGCTGGACCATTCATAATTGTTTTTATTAAGAAAGCTTCATACTTTTTAAAAGAAAAGGTATGTGTAGATATTGCAATCACCATTAACTATGTTATTTATAATCAGACAAACTACGCGGCATATATACACTACACAGTAAAACCAGATTAAAATATGGTCACATAAGAAATTGAAGTAAATACACGCTTCAAACATTTAATTGAATTCTTTATTTCCCATTTCGTGTTGGGCAAAATAATCAATCGACATATGTACCAAAAGAAATATAAAATATTACATTTTATATCATATTTTGCTAGTGAAAGCAAAATATTTAAAATTTATAATCCCGGTAAAGTCATCTCCAATACTCAACACCAACCTCTAACTCCATTTTGCAGTAATTATTCCATCAAATAATAATTCATCTTAAACCTATAAACTCAAATTCTAACTCAAAAGAATATACTCTATATATTATTTCTCAATTAATGGATTAGTTTGATTTTTTAAAAATGTTTGTGAACAGTGCAAACTCATTTATGTGGTTGGATGAGAAATAAAAGCCATAAATTACCAAAATGAATATGCATTTGCAGTTGCATTGGAGTTAATTTTTACTATATTTTGAGTTTGCAGTTGAGTATCGGAGATGGCTTAAAGCACTGTGAGAGTGTTACGTGACACCCAATTTCGAAGTGATGCCGGGCCTTATCGCCGAAGCGACGATGACGTGGTTCATGCTTCTTCTCAGTAGTTATTCTAAGAACAATTATGGGCTTTTTATTTCGATCACTCCAAACTCTCAATTTTTCTAGAATAGCGACCAATGTAAACTTCGAACACATACCATGATGGCGCTCCTTGCATAAGCTGACGAGTTTATGTAGTATAGTTATGACTATGATGAATAGTGACCAAGATCTAAAGGATATTGAGCTAATTGGTGACATCTTCTTCTCCGCATCATGTACATGGACACGACGGAAAGCAACGTCATCAACCACGCAATGAGGAGGACCAGCGCCCTGGAGTCGTTGTTGTAAATGACAAGGTATATTTGCATAAGAATGACACCCCTAACTTCGGTGAAGCCCTTGAGTAACCCTATGATGTTGTCGCGATTCTCTATTAAGCAGCTGACGAAGATCATGAGCGTGCCAGTGACAACAAGCCATATCATAAATTAGCTAGCAAAGTTCATCATCGTACCTACGAGGAACACAAATCACGTTCGCGTCACCTCGATGATTAGGCCCGACTTCACTCCAAATTTGAGCGTGTGTCCTTCTTGTGAGAGGATCGATGGTGGCGACGCTGACAACGCCGCCAAGATCATTTGTTATGTCTCTGACGAAGCCTCACTTCTATAATTCATTCTTTGATCCATCGACAACTTGTTTATTAAACTAAATTAAGTTGTAATAAACATAATTTATTTGATTTTTCATTGAAACCATATGAGGTGTATTTGTCCCTTTGCCAAGTAAATTAACATATTGGGTAGAGAGATAGAACAACAAAAAGTCACTTTTTATTTCAAATGGCCTCTGAAGGTTTGTCTAACATTTGGGAGTTTTGCACTATTTTTATATACGATAAAGCGATAAGAGTTAAATTGTAAAAAATATAACAATAGAGGTTTATTTGATTTTCCTTGATACCTGTAAAGGTATTTTTTCCGCTTCATCCTATAATATTTCTATAAGCATAATTTTTTCTAAATATCCATGTGATATAAAAACTTATCTCCAAAGTTGAAAGGTATAGTTGAACCTCCTTAAAAATTAATAACATCTTTAAGATAACAATCTTCTCTAATCCCAACTTTGACTCAATATATAAATTAAAAAAGATAATAAATTTTCAGACCTTTATCTAAATCTATGTTCCCATCAACATCATAAAATAATAATGTTATAAAATTACAAAGATAACCAGAATAACTTAATAAAATATAAATTTATTGTTGTTTGCTGTAATTCTTTTTGGGTACATGTGAAGTGATCTATTTTGTAATCGCATGATGCCAAATGTATTCGGTCTGTCGTGGTAGTTTTATTAACACCTTTTCAAATGAGATGTCATTAAACATACAACATTGAGCATATTTAGTTTTAAGGTATTGATAAATTTACACACTATGTATGTACATATTGAGGTTTTTTTGTCATTTTCCATTAATTTCGAAATTATAGTAATTAATTCCTTTAATTGAATCTGTAATTTACATATTTGACCTATGCGATAATTTAGGAATAAATATATACAAATCCCTTAATTTTTGGAAACATAATATCCTGATTTTATTTACAATATTAGTTACAATTATTTCCAAAACGCAAAGTATAAAATTTTAAAATGATTAATACAATATTACAATAAATAATGCAACTAGTCAAAAATAGAATCAACCACAAAGAAATTAATTAAATTACGGAACACAAAATCAAAAAGCAAAGTGGCCGATATTATTCCTAACACTTAATTTTTTTATCTTTAAATCATAATTTCCTAAATATTAATACAAACAAATGAATAAGCCTAATATATGAAGCCTCGCAAACGGGTTGGCATCACTAAGAATTTTATTTATATCATAATATACTTCGATATTCACATGATTGCCAATTATGAGGCTGTAAGTTTGCAATATGGGAAAACCATACAACATAAATTAAGAAAAAAAACTAAAATCAAAATTCTTTAAGTAGATGAACAAAAAAATAAATTAAAGAAATCGTGTATAAAAGGAATAATATAATATAATAAGAAAATAAAATATTTTGAAATTTGATTGTAAAATATTTTGAATTGAAAAGAAATGAAATAAATATTAAAAAAAAGTAAAATTGAACTTGAAAATTGGCGTAGTTATTTCATCCCAAAATTTGATGCATATCCAATTAACCTTTAGTTTTAATACATTGAATAGCTATATTCAAGTTCATAGGATTTAATATTAATGTATTTTTTATGTAATTAAATTAAAGTTCGTTGAATTCATATGCTATTAGATTTTAGTTAGTTGATTTCTTATGTAATTAAAATTATATTCGTTGAATGTAAAATCTATCTTTTAATGAATATAAAATTAATTTATCGATTAACTAATACCTTCCTAAAATAATAATATTTGACGGTCCTAACAATATTATTTATACAAGATTCTATTGTATTTCACTCATCTCAAAGTATAGCACAAGCGTAACGGAAGATTGAAATGTGCATGATGGTCTAATTGCCTTGCACCTATTCACACAACTCAAAACAAATTCATGAGGGTCTAACCCAAAATCTAGACCGGATCCACTTTTTCATTCAGGATAATTGCATTCGTAACCATGAATCTCTGTGGAATTAATATTTGAATAAAAAAATCCATATTAATTATAAATTACTTTGTTTACTTTAGTTATACATAGATCTTTGGTGTCAACACGAGAATTTTGTAAAAAAGAAAAGAAAAAGAACACAGTCTAAATTAGAAGACTAAGTTAAATAGCGTACTATTTCTATTCATATAAAAATATGGTTTATTTGTAAAAAACAACAAAATTGAACTTATAAGTAATATATTAAACAAGATGAATTATTTAATCGCACCTCGTTGAACAAAACTCCAGACCGTTACAAGATATACCGTTAAATTATCCTCTTCTTTTTCTTTTTTCTTTCTTTTTTTTGAAGGTTTAAATTCTATTTTATTAAGTTCTTTATATTTAACTTTTGTATTTTAATTAGTTCACACACTTTAATTGTTTTGTTTACCAACCGAAACAGATAATCTATTCGGAAAAATATTAAAACATAATTTAAAAAACAGGAAGGTCGAGATGAATGTCACAAAAATCCTAATTTATCTCATCGTTTAATCTGTAAATCAATTTATGTAATCCGTATGGTGTAAAATATGTAATATGTAAAATAAAATAAAAATCTGAAATCCAGCCAAAGCAACAGATATCCAGGTGAAGAAGAAAAAGGGTAAAAGATAATAATTGAGAGAAAGAGAGAAAATATTGTAAAATACATACAAGAAAACCAGTCTGTGTTCTGCTCGTTTCTGCATCTTTTTTTTCTTCCTCCAAACCAACCCCACCCACTACCGATCTCCGCTGCCCCCCGCCGACCGCCGCCGGGGGAAGTCTGCGACCTCTCTTAAATAACAAGGCAAGTCTTTTTTCTCAACGCAGGAAGGTTCAACTGATATTTATATATTTGAACGTTAATTTGCGTTATGCTCAATTTTTGGGCATCTTCTTGCAATTATGTGTTATTTTGTTTCTGGGTTTTTGTTGTGGGGCTTGATCGGATTATTCTGGGTAGGGACTGGGCTAAATTTAGTTTGAAATGTTAATTGCGGGTTTATTTCATCGTCTAGTTGTGTGTAGAAGTTCAATATCAAAAGCGTTTTGGGTTTTTGTTAATGGTTGACTAGCTTCTATTTTTCAGTGATCCAATGGTATTTTACTTTTGGGTACGGAAAATAGGAATGATCAATCATGAATCAGCTAGGAGGATAAAACTCTCTTTTTGCTGTAGTGGAATCAGCTCCTTTGTTGGCTTTCCCCACTTCCCTTGCTGTCTATAGTCAAGAGGGTTCAGTGTATTTTCTTTTGATTCTCAAAAATTGTTTGAAAAGTCAGAATTTGCAATTGCTCTACGAGGTTACAGTGTTGATTAAATGGTGCAGCTGGATGGTGATTTTGGTGCACCCAGGAACATGTTTGTCTGAGCTTATGCACTCATGCTGTCATGCATGTGCTAATGGTATATCTGTTACTACTTGTATTTATTCATATACTTACAAGTACAAGAAGGGCTCGAGCTGTCTTAGTGGGTTACAAAACTGGGGATTCGAACAACTGATTTTGTCGTTTGGCTGTTCTTTTTCTCATTTACTACCTAGTTGTGACCTAACTGAAGCTAGGGTTCTTAAGTTGCTGTGTTCAAGTGAGACTTTTGATCAGATTGGGTGTTTTGGAGGAATCTTTGCTCACCTGTCAATTATTTACTGGGGCTATTTCTGTATTATTTTTCCTAAATCATCATCAAATTTCAGACTAAATTCCTCCAACTCAAGTGGTGTTCTTTATTGCACCTATTATTTGATTCTTCCAATTTCTATCAGAAGCTTTTCCTCAAAGACTTCCCTTTTTAAAGTTTTAGACTCTTGGTAGAATATACTATCTGATATCTATCTTGAACTTATCTGGTGAGTTTTGTGCTTGTGAATTCCATAATTATCTTTTACCTTGTCCAAGATAATGGAGAAGAATAGGGATCTCTATTCATTAGACTACACTTTTATTATATTTTTAATATCTTGTTCAGGAATTGGTTTGAAGTATCATATAATGGCTCTATATTGTAATGTTTTTATAGGAATATCCCATCTTTATTTATGTTGAAATTCTGTTGTTCCTTCTGTAATTATTTGCCATGCTTTATGGTTGTGTCTTAGTATGAGGATAGTGAAGAAACAAGGTAGTTTTAGTCCTTAATAACTTATAATTTTCACAATCTTAAATATTTACATTGTTTTGTGATGCTGATGTGTGTTGCATATACAAAACAATTACTCAAGTAAATTGTAATGACTAGATATTTAGCTACACTAAATTGATCAAGAATTATATCTATGTCACTAACAGTTTTGTAATTTGGAATTATTGAATTAAGATTAGAATTTTATTTATTATATTTTTATTTATCTGGATGATGATGAAAAATTTCTGTCGAACAATGCAGGCTGAGTTATTTCAGTCAATTCCTAATTGGACCCTAGATTATATGCTATTTGGACCCTGGAGCTTCTATATTAGTAGATGTCCTTTTTCTTTTATTGTCCATCACTTTGTGCTTGAGAGTCAATATGCAGAAGAGTGGGAGTCTGTCCAAGCATAGTTCTTTGCGACTGACAACTCAGCAGTCACTTCGTCGTCTCGGTCTTTGTTCTCAAGTTGCAACAGGACAACAAACATCACCTGTTGTCTTTCCAGAAAAACGTAGTAGTAGAGGGAAGGCCACGAAATGTGGTGAACTCAGTGTCAACAATGATGATCCAAATGGGGCTAAGAGGACAGAACACAGGATTGATGTTGGAGATGAGCAATCTAATTTGCTTGGATATGAAGTGTTCATTGGAAAACTTTCACTGGACAAAACAAAATCCGGTGAGGACTCTGTGGTGCAAACTTCTGAGAATTCCCACTCGGATGCAGTTGATGCTAAACTGACAAGCAAGGCATTGATTTGGGGTTCTAAGATGTTGCATCTGGATGATGTGATTTCGGTAATTCCTTAATATCCTTTGATAATTCTTTCACGATTTAATTTTATTTTAAAATCTTGGTCCTGATTTCTTCTTCCATTTGGCAGTTGTCCTTCTGTGTTGGTCTCAGACATTTTACTGTGCATGCATATCCATTAAGAAAGGGTTCATGCCTTTTAATGAAAAGTGGCAGAAGTCGGAAGGACTTCCGTTTTTTTGCATCCACTCCAGAGGATGCAATCCAGTGGGTCAATGCCTTTGCAGATCAGAAGTGCTATGTGAATTGCCTGCCTCACCCTATGGCTTCTAAGAAGCAGAGTTTGGACTCAATTTTCAATGATTTTCCTCCCGAGTCATATATAAGATGTAAAAGTCCTCCTAAAATGCTTGTCATTTTAAACCCTCGTTCTGGTCGTGGCCGTTCAAGCAAAGTTTTCAGTGGATTGGTAGAACCTATATTTAAAGTAAGTTTGTTATGCTGCTTTCTGCCTTTCATTTTGTTTTTGTTGTACTTAAAACATAGCCTTTGGTAGGGCGAAATGAGCCAAGTTACTTGTGAGCAATTGAGAGCCTGATATAATAAAAGCTCGCGTGAGATCGTTTAATGAGCCTTGATCAAACAACCTAACCAAGCACAAGCTTGGGAATATTTGACTTGTTGGCTCGTGAATTTCCTAAACTATCGTTTAAGCTTGATTAGGGTCGAATAAGCTCATGAGGCTTGAGTACATTGTAAATGTAGCTCGAGTTCAACTTGATAATAAATGAACCAAACTCAATCTTTGAGATATTTGGCTTGGCTCTGCTCAACTAGACCCTAGTGTTAGGTCACAGGCGTGGTTGTTAAAGGTGCATCCAGCAGCAGGTTGCTGAGTTGTACAACATGATACGATTAGCTTGCGGCACATTTTTCAAAACTGATTGTCGTCTCATGAAACTTTTCTTCTCCCCTAGTTTCCTTTTTAGTTTCTTAACTTTCCTATTTGTCATGCTTCATACACAGAGACATACTTTCCTGCTAATCTTGAGAAGTTTTCTTTAATATGACAGATCTTCATGGAAAACAAATTATATAGCATTTGGGTGTCTAGTTGAGTGAAATTAACAGAACATAAGGAAGTTATCTTTTTCAATTTTGAATACATTGATTGGCTATCTGGCTGACTTTTATGTGGTGCAAGTTTAGTGTAATAGCTTCTTTCTCAACTGGCGACATGGTGGTGTTTTGCTCTATCAGGGATGAAATTAGAATAAATAATTAATGAAGGTACTTGCCCGGAAAGTTTTTGGGCACCCATGCAGTAGTCTATGCCAGAATACTCAGACATGCATCCTGCAAAATGGGTTTGAATACCACAGTTCTCAAGTCCCTTTTCATCACATCATTAATGTTAAGACAATTGGAATAGAAGTTCCAGGAAACACTGTTTTAAAAAGCTCCACGGAGATGACTTTTACAGTTAAATATGACTGCTGATCATATGCTGGATTTGTATGCGGTAACTATTTAGATCCCTACCCTAGATGACTGACCATAACTAATTTGGTTTCGTACTTCATTAATACACACTTTTGTCTTAGCTACCTGGCTAGCTGCCATATCTTCATTGTTGTCAAATGATCTAAAATTGCCTTTTTCTTCTGATGGGCTAAATTGCAGCTTGCGGGATTTGAGTTAGAGGTTGTCAAAACAACATCTGCAGGTCATGCTAGAAAGCTGGCAGCGAGTGTTGATTTCACTGCATGTCCTGATGGTACATCTTGCTTTTGTACTCTGTAACAATTAAGTACTGCAGTTATACTCCTCCTGATTGTCTCCTTGATTTTACTCCTTACAGGTATTATATGCGTAGGAGGAGACGGAATCATAAATGAGGTTTACACAGTCACTTTCTTCTCGTCCATCTATATTCCTCGAACAAGGATAATTAGCTTATGAAGCGATTATCTTGTATCATTGCTTCAAAGTATTTTTGGATGGATGTTGTTTGGATATTGGATTGATGTCACTGATGCACTAATGAAATGGATGCTTGCATTTGCATCCCTGATGTAAATACAAAGAAAAAGATCTAAGACGAATTTTTCAAGTTGACACACAAGTTGGAACATTCAGTTTTCTAGACATGTCTGGTGATCTTTGACAAAGATAGCTTTCAGAACAGCCATAGATCAGTCAATTGTTAATGGTTGCTAAGTGCTGTGGTTTCCATGGATTTCTGTTGGTGTTTTTCAGCACTTATGGTGAATGTGTTCTGTTAACATTTTAAAAATGCATTAGCTTTGTGTTTGACCATTGGTTTGCTTGTATGGTTTAAGAGATAGTAGGTCACGTGGTCCTATCGGCTTACTGATTAATTGTCCTTCCATACATGTTCTGGAGTTTGCGTAATATATTTTTGTTTTGTATGTTCTTTCTCAGTATCGTTAATTAATTTACATCTCCTTGGTGCAGGTTTTGAACGGATTACTTAGCAGAGAGAACCAGAAAGAAGCAATTTCAATCCCAATTGGAATCATACCTGCTGGTTCCGATAATTCTTTAGTCTGGACTGTTCTTGGAGTCAGAGATCCAGTTTCTGCAGCAATTACAATTGTTAAGGTAGTTTTCTTTGGGGGGACCCCTTACATGATTTTGCTCGTTCGTGAAGTATGCTGAATTGCTGGATAGTAGGGATAATATTCATTTAATTTTTTCCATTGCAGTACAAGTCCTATCTCATGTATATGTTGGTTATTAGACAAAATGCCCTAATTCAAAACTATAATTTTCTTTTGAGGTGTCAACTGAGTCCTGAAATATGACGTTTTACCCAATTGGTAAGATGGCAGTTTTGGTATCCTGTATCCCCATATGCAGCAATTTGTATGGTAGAGGTTACAACCCTTTGAGCTAAATTCAACATGATATATCTAGTACATCTGAATCTTCTTCACAAATATTTTGAATAAATTTGTATGATGTAGTGCATGGAGAGTGCAGTTTCTATAAAAAAATCAGGCAATGAAAGAAGGTCCTGGATAAAAATTTCCAGCTCATGGGTCATAAGATACTACATGACAGGGTCGACATATAATTTCTGCATCCTAGAGCTTTTACTCCCTGGTATACTGTTAATGCAAGATTAGCTGAAAAGGTAAATTTAACTGAAAGGGTCAAAACCTGTGGTCCACTTATAAAAGTACAATATGTTATGTCAGTGGGAGCTAGAATGTCTATCACAATATAGAAATATACTTCCCTGAAATCCATTCTTTCTAGTCATCCAAATTTGATTGACTGGAAACAAATTTTCCATTGTAATCTTAGCGAGATCCAAATCACTATTTTTATTTGCAAAAATCCATTTTCATGCTGAGTTCATATGAATGTCTTTGTATTATTCTGTAGCGGCCAGGTTCATATCTTGGGGTTTGTTTTTTTTGGTGGATTTCAGGGAGGTCTTACAGCCACTGATGTTTTTGCTGCGGAGTGGATCCACACTGGAGCTATTCACTTTGGGATGACTGTTACATACTTTGGTTTTATTAGTGATGGTAATCTAGCAGTTTATGTTAATTCATCCTCATTTTAAGAATTGCCATGAGTTCTCCCACTATGATTGTTTTAATCCTCCTTTTCTATTTGGATCTTTATATGGAAAGTTTAACAACAGTTATATCCATTCTCTAAAGCTAATGGTTGAAGCTTGTCTGTAATCAATTGAATTTGATGTTCTCTTACCTACTTTACATCAGTTAAGTCTGATTGTTCTCTTACATAGTTTTCAACAACTTTTGAGTCAATTTCTTGAAATATATTGGTTTGGGCTTTATAATGTGGCAAAATTGCGTAACAATTTTATGTCCCGACTCTTGCTTCTGTTTCGAGTTGTATTGTACAACTTATTCTTTACTTAGACTACGGAACTGTTCCTCTTTTAACATTGTTTTAAAGACAAGGAAAGTGCAAAAATATAATTGCAGTATCTGTCAATCCCTGGAATTTGACAACATCATCTTACTATAAAGAAACATGATTCAGTGACTTCTCTTAGAGGATGTGAAGTATATTCATGCTCTTACTTAGCTTGTGATACAGTCTCAACTGTCAGTTGCCAAAAATGTGGATAAGACTGAATTCATTTGCTTCTGGTCTCCTCATTGTGATAATGTGCTATATTTTTTGTTCACCGGAACATAGTATCATTTTTTTGGTCTCCAAAAAATTGACTGCAGTTTGAGATCGTCATAAGTAAACGTAGTGGCTCGTATCTGATGCTTGAGTGATTGGATATTAATGTAAGAGAACTATGATTTTTTGAACTGAAAATTGTATTTGATTCCTGTGGATTTAATTTGAGGGTATGGAGAGGAAAGAATAGACAAGTGAAAAAATAACAAAATTGAGAGGTGGGGTGGAGAGAATTTTCTCTGTCAGCTTCACATTGTCTCTGGTTATGTCATTACATTCCCCTTTGGTTTCATTAGAACCTCTGCTACTCATGATAGGATTCCTGTTAAATTTATCAAGGACTTCTTTGATTGTAAGATTTGGCTGAACAGTTCCTTATTCTGTACTATATTGGGGGAAGTTCACATGGATCCTCATATTTATGTCTAGTTAGTCTCATTTGTTACATCACATAGTAAGCTTCGAAGTAGTTCTTAACTTCAGCCATAGACCCCGCCCCGGGTTAAATTGCTGTTATGGGATTACAATATCTCAATGGGAACTGATGAAAGGACCATTTGGAAGCCTTTCAGTGGGCTTGTATCCCTCTCATCAACTCCTGTGTGAAAGATTTTGCTTTACGGTAGTCCTAGAAGCCCTGTTTTCAGTTTCAGTTTCAGTTTCTAATGAGGAATTCGGGAGTGCATGAAATATCCAAGTTGTTCCCCCTTGAATAAATTTGCTAAATACTGTGGCTTGGCCTAATTATTTGACTTTATTGCTCTCTTGATTTGTCTGATGGTTTCTTATGTCTCTTTTTTGGCTTCTATTATTTATTTGCCCTTTTCTGGTCATATTTATTTATTTAACAACTCCTTGTAATATTTGATGATGTTAAAACTCCTTGTAATAGTCGGACTGGACTGGCTTTTGATGATGTTAAAACACATTTAGTTTCCTTTGTCCCTGTTCTTTAGTTGACCCCCTTGTTTTTGAGTCCCATCTTTTCTGTACTTGTTGCAGTATTGGAGCTCTCTGAGAAATTCCAGAAGCGGTTTGGCCCTTTTCGCTATTTTGTTGCTGGTTTTCTCAAATTTTTCTGCTTGCCCAAGTACAACTATGAAGTGGAATATCTTCCAGCACAAACTGGATCTGGAGACGGAAAAGCCTCAGATGGTAACGAAATTGTAGACATGTCAGAGCTCTACACTGATATCATGCGTAGATCAAGCAAGGAAGGTCTTCCTCGGGCCTCTAGCTTATCAAGTATAGATTCAATAATGACCCCAAGTCGAATGTCCGGAAATGATTTTGATACTACCTGCAATAGCACCGAACCATCAGACTACGTGCGAGCCATTGATCCAAAGTCGAAAAGATTGTCGGCTGGTAGAAGCAACGTGACAGCTGAGCCGGAAGTCATCCACCCTCAGCCTCCGCATTCTGTCACTCCAAACTGGCCCAGGACTAGATCCAAGTCGAGGACGGATAAAGGCTGGACCGGTACAATCACCATAAATGATCCCACTAGATGTTCCTGGGGCAATGCAACGACTTATGATAAAGAAGATATCTCTTCAACATTGTCTGACCCTGGTCCGATTTGGGATGCTGAGCCTCGATGGGATTCTGAGCCTAACTGGGACGAACATCCTATCGAATTGCCAGGGCCGCCAGAGGGTGCTGACACTGTTGACGAAAAGGAAACTGCCCCGAGACCAGAAGAGAATTGGGTGGTTGCGAAAGGTCAATATCTTGGTGTCCTTGTATGCAATCATTCATGCAAAACCGTACAGAGTCTGAGTTCTCAGGTCGTGGCCCCCAAGGCAGAGCATGATGACAATAGCTTGGACCTTTTACTGGTTCGTGGAAGTGGGCGATTTAAGCTGTTGAGATTCTTTTTGCGTCTTCAGATGGGTAGTCACCTCTCCTTGCCATATGTTGAATATATTAAGGTAAAGAAGCATCTCCCTAGTTGCACAACCACTTATCCCTGCTCCTCCCACCCCACATGATAGATGCAAATGCAATTGCAAAAAAAAAAACAAGTAGACGTCTCTCTTGCATCTAGTTTACTTTGTTGAAAGGTGCTAGGTGGGTTCTTAAAATGCCCACTTTGTGAGGATACGTGGGGACTACATCCAATTATGGTTAATAAACCCCTAACTGGGGATCAATAAACCCTAATTGGATGTGTTCCCCATGCATCCTCACATGAAACTGTGTCTTCAGTCAGAGGGGCATGTCTGATTCTTGCAGATGTCAGTTGAGTATCAAGGGCTTGTATTTGATAAACCTAAATTTGGACTTGGAAATAACGGATTATGAACTTACTCGAACGAGTGCAGCAGGTACTGAATTAAATGATTTGCTATGATTGAATTGACGTGTATTCTGCTATATGCAGGTTAAGTCTGTTAAAATTAAACCTGGGAAGCACACACACAATGGATGTGGCATTGATGGTGAGCTGTTCCCAGTAAACGGGCAGGTGATCTGTTCACTACTTCCAGAACAGTGCAGACTTATTGGCAATCCATCGTCTTCTAGCCTTTGATCCGCATCTTTCAAAGGTTGTGTAGCTGCTGCCTACATGAATACCCTCTTACATAGTGGTGCAGAAGTGAAGAGGCGAAGGCGATACTTGAGAGGCTTCGTTCAAGTGATTCCTTGGTGCCGTTTGTTTCTTTTATTTGACAGTGTTTGAGGTCCTTGTAGATTTTTGTCGATGCTTCATTCTTTCTGAATTAACCTCACTGTATCGCGTCATGTGTGCCCTTGCCGGAGACATACACTAGCTAATATGTCCTGTCGAATGTAGCCCTCAATCCTTTGATCTCGTGTATTGTACATCAAATTGCTTCACATTCCAGAGTTGATCTTGTTTGTAATTTTCTTTTATCCTGAAATGCCTTAGGTTGTATAGATATGTTGAGGAATTGTGATGTTTGTATTATATTATATTGATATTCCATTTTGATAAACTGCCAAATTTACTATTTGTTTTCATACAAGTTGAGTGATGTATGTAGATTTGAAAGTTCCACTTTTACCAAGAATTGTTGTGTTGGTAGTTCTGCACCTGAATTAGATCTGCTTGTAAGCTTCCAACTGTATGCATGTCAAGTTCGATCACATAGATTGATGTGAAGATTTTAGGTGATGATGGTTGGTACTCACAAGGAATAGAACTATCATTTTAACTGATTCATTTTCATGATTGATAATATGTAATTAAATGCACGAATTGAATGTATTTTAAATATTAAAAAACAATAATTTTACATAATCATATTTGTTGCGGTACAATTATATTATTCAATACATGATAGTTATAATAAAATATAGCTAGAATTGCATAATAAAGAATTATTTTAAACATGATACGATTCTCGCTGATGAATTGTTGCTGACGAAGGAATCTGTCCATATAGTATGGAATTTTGTCAACCTCTGAAGTAGTACCTTTTGAACCATAGGTTTGAAATAAACCTCAAATCCTTAAAAAAAGGCAATGTTGTTTTCTCCACCTGTAAGGGGGCTCTCATTTCAAAGGTCAGAACGAATTGCACAGTGAAATACAAGAATTCTAGGAAGACCAAAAGAGATAAAACTCAAGAATTTATTGATAAAACTACTATAGTTTTCGTCCAACATATGAAGCCTATTTACAGGCAAAAATAAACCCTAAATCGAGCTTGAGTAGGAATCTAATTCGTTTGTGTGTGTGTGTGTGAGAGAGAGATGAAATAATATCGATATATATTGAAAATAACAAAACATATAAGATCATGAAAAAAATTAAGATGAGGTTGATAAATAAAGTCTCATGTGAGAACGTCTTTACGTGAGGGAGCATGAAAAATTAAAAATCATATTCTAATTGGAATTCCGCATGAGAACAACTTAATTGAAAATCATATTCTAATTGGAATTCGCATGAGAACGCATGAAAAATTGAAAATCATCGTAGGAGACTACATCATAAATAATTAATTAGATAATTAAAATATAAAAGTATTGAGTTTTACCAAATTAACACACGTATATTTTCAATGCTGCCAGCGAGCCATGTGGACTAAATCAAAGTCAAACTTAACTCATTTATAATGAATTGAATTTTATTGAGATATGATTAACTCGCAAATACCTAGATTCTTTTACTATCATAAATATTTACATCCAACATTGCTGCCTTTTCCTTAAAATAATTGTTAAATCACTTACATTTTCACAGTTCTTTTTTCTTTTTGAATATTTACCTATTGCGATACAAAATTCCAGTAACAGTGCATTATTAACATTTATATCAACTAGATTATAACTTAATTTGCAACGACAAGAGAATGAAATGAAAAAGTTAGCATAGCACTAACCAGACAATAAATTAAAAATCCATGAATACTTCATTTTTTCAAGATACAAATGTTTGAAACTGCACACCATGATAATCAAGAGGACTTACAAGTTCCAATCTCTTCTGCCAACTCAAAGTTGTTTTCAGCAGTGTACAAAAATGACTTTAATAATGTCCTTCCTACACTCAACGACTATCCTAACGCAACTCAATTTTACAATAATGCAACCAAATCACACAACACAACTAGCAAGGGTTTGCATTTTGTTTATTCAAAAGTCAAAACTGCTTCATCTTTTTCTTCACTTCATTGAGAGGCTGACCAGCCCAAATGAAAAATACAAGATTACCATCTAACTTGTTTACTTAATCAAGTTTAGGATGTATTTTTCTTTCGAAGTAGAAATTCAATTAACCTCAAATCAAACCAAAGATTACAATATTTTACTACTCAACTGGAAAATCGTTGGTCCACACATGTGGACTAAGATAATGCGCGAAAAATTGTGAAAAATTGTGCTAATTCGCTTATAAAAAAACTCCAATAACAAGCGCATCTCGAACAAGTTTGATGATTTTATACACATTCTCAGGTAGCAGATTACCTTCTTCATATTGAACCGAATAAGAAATGATTGAACAAAAATTGCCTTTTATCGTGAGATTGAGAAAGGAAAAGTAGTTGCACCACTTAATCTACTCTATCTATCCAAATTATCGCAAAAATTATAGTAATTTTCTGAAAACTAGCTTAAAAGATAAATTCTTGCAAAGTTAACTTTTTTTTTTGGACAAGTAGACGTGTAGACCAAAGTAAGATATCGTGGCACAGGAAAAAAGGTTTTACCTAATCAAGTGCTGTAGAATGTCGCGTATGAGAGAAAGTGTCAAACCCAGGGAAAAAAAGCTCCTTGTCTGCGAAGAACGACGGCGAAACCCCTCTCAAGTTTTCACACTTCTCTGCTGGAGCTCACCTTCCCATTTCCCCCCTTTCTCTCTCTAAAACCCTTTTTTATGGATCTACGCTTCTCTCTCTAAAACCAGTGTTAGCCGCTGCATTTTCATCTGAATTTGGCTTCTTGCTGTCGCGATTCTATCGGTGCCTAGTAGAAAACAGGGCAGCATTGACTAGGAAATTAAAAAGAAAATAAATAAATTTATGAGGGTGCCGTGTTGTTCGGTGTGCCAGAACAAGTACAACGAGGAGGACCGGTGCCCTCTCCTCCTCCAATGCGGCCATGGCTTCTGCCGCGAGTGCCTCTCCAAGATGTTCACCGCCTCGCCAGATTCGTCCCTCTCCTGCCCCCGCTGCCGCCACGTCTCCACCGTGGGGAACTCCGTCTCCGCCCTCAAGAAGAATTACGCGGTCCTGTCCTTGATCCAAGGCGGCGAGGACGACGACGATGACGATGAGGACGACGACGAGGACGGTAACGAGGTAGGGAGCGGTAATCTGACTTTTATAAATAACGCTTGTTGTGGGAATAGTAGTAGTGTAAATAGTAGTAGTGGCGGCGGTGGTGGTTATGTTTATAGCAATGGGAGTAGAAGGGTGGGAGATGGTGCTAGGGGTGGAAGGTTAGATTTGGGGGTGCACAAGGAGGTGAAGATGGTTAAGAAGTTCGGAGAAGGGAGTAGTCGGAGGGTGGGAGTCGAGATGTGGGCCGCGGTTGTGTCGGGTAGAGGATGTAAGCATAAGGTAGCGGTGAAGAAGGTGGTTATTGGGGAGGGCGCCGATGTGGTGTGGATGCAGGGACAGCTTGAAGAGCTGAGGAGGAAATCCATGTGGTGCCGGAACGTTTGCACTTTTCACGGAGCCACTAGGATGGAGAGTAGCCTTTGTTTGGTGATGGATAGGTGTCATGGGTCTGTACAGACTGCAATGCAGCGAAATGAAGGGCGCCTCACGCTCGAGCAGATACTCAGGTTTCTCTTCTCACCATTTTCATTTTAATGAATGCAGCAGCACAGCAAAATTTCTCCTCTTAGTTTTACATGGGTGCCAAATTGGTGATTTTGTTTCGCCCTCTTAGTGGGTTCTTGTTATAATTTGACAGCATATAAAAATGAACAGGAGTAAGTAATTAGGTTGTACTTTTAGCTAATGGTTGTTTATTTTAAGCAAGGATGAGGTATCCTGATGAAACTGAAGGTTTGAATGCTCTGTCTCTCCCATATTAGAACAGTGCATTTCTTTTGTTGCTATCTTAGGTATTAGTGCATTGAGATATGGAAATAGAAAGTGAAAAACGACACGTTTGGGGCATCCCTCGTTTCTCCTCAATTTTGATGCATGGAATTAGATATTTCTCTCATTGTGCAAGGATAAGCCCTTTGCTGGTGAAATGGAAATCTACAGAATAGAAGTGTGAGATATAATACTGGTCCAAGTGCTCTTTCTGTAGTGGCTTGCTTATGTTCAGTGATTGTATTACAAATTTGCACTTTCTGTAATATGTACCGACACCAGCTTGGGAATTATGGGCCCTTATCTTTTTGCTAGATGACCGAACACATGGAGGCCCTAAAAACCTTTTTTGAAGACTTATATGACTTTTCAGTCCCTTTTCTTTAATACAACAAAACATACTAATTTGTGTTAAGGAGACTTTGGTTCTTTGGCTTACATCTCTAGTCACTATGACATTTAACTTCTATGCTAATCTCATTATGTTACCATCTTTAATGTTTTCTTGGGTTTGCTGATTACTAGTGAAAATCTTAGTAATTTGCTAAATTGTTAGGATATTTTTCCCAAGTAGATTTTAACAAAACTAATTAATGCCCATGTCATTCTTAGCTTAGTTACCATAGTTTTAAACTTTTAATGCTGAATCATATTCCAGTGGTTTCATCTCCAAAGCATTAGACTAAACTGTGATAGTTGGGAACTTTCTTTATTGAACTTCTTTTAACCTAAGTTTTTGTGGATGAGACAATGCATTAATTGCTTTGAGGCCCTTCGTTGGCTGCACTCTATGTTATACAACTTTACTGTTGTAGAATACTATCCCACATTGGTTATGTACCCAATCTGCTTTAGGATCTTGTATTATATATATAGGTGAACTATCCCAAATTGGTTATGTAACCAATCTACCTTAGTATCCTATATTATATATAAGTGCTTTATGCAGTGATGAATAAAATAACTACTACCTTTCTCCTACATGTCTCTATACTTTTCTCCTACATATCTTTATATTTTATTGTTCTAAATGGTATCAGAGCGGGGGCGAATCCCTAATCCCTCTCTGCCCTAATCTGCTATTTTGTTGTTGCCGGAGCCACTCTGTCCTAATTTGCTCCACTGCTACCACTATGTTCTGACTCTACTATTTTGTTTAAAGTAGACTCATGTTGCTGTCACTACTCTACCGACTTTGTTCGGTTACTATTATCAACTGGCCTGCTGATTTTGTTCGGTTTCTACCTATCTCCACTGCCGCAGTCCTATTCACTGCTGTTGTCGCTTAACCGCCCTATCGACTTTGCTCGATTGCTACTACCTACTATTTTGTTTAAAGTGCACTCATGTTGTTGTCCTTCGCTGCATCGACTTTGTTCGGTTACTACCAACCGCCCGCCGATTTTGTTCGGTTTCTACTGTCTCCACCGCCGCTAGCCTTGTTCTGCTGCTGTTGTCGCTAACCGTCATTTCGACTTTGCTCGATTGCTACTACCTACTATTTTGTTTAAAGCATACTCATGTTGCTCTTTGTTCGCTACTACTACAATTTTACCTTTCTAACGTTACTATTATTGTTGATGTTTTCTTTATTCCTTGAGGACGAATCGATTCTCAAAACTTTGTACCAAGCTAGACATGATCAATATATATGTTCCAGCTTGAGGGGGAGTGTTGTAGAATACTATCCCACATTGGTTATGTACCCAATATGCTTTAGGATCTTGTATTATATATATAGGCGAACTATCCCACATTGGTTATGTAACCAATCTACCTTAGTATCCTATATTATATATAGGTGTTTTATGCAGTGATGAATAAAATAACTACTACTTTTCTCCTACATGTCTCTATACTTTTCTCCTACATGTCTCTATACTTTTCTCCTACATATCTTTGTATTTTATTGTTCTACATTTACAACTCATAAAATTGTGCCTTTTTCTTGAAAGATATATTTAGACCCATCATAATTCAGTATCTTTTCCCATTTCTCCCAACTTGTAGCAGTCAACCTGATAGTTTCTGAGGCAATATATATGTACGTGTGTTCACAACATGTACTCTTTTGCATGTGTGGGTGAAGATAGACAAAGAGATGGTAGTGTGGAGTTATTCATCGAATATCTTGTGAATATACTATTTTTCTTGCATGTGTCAAATCGGCCAGTTTAAGAAACATACACGATGTTAATCTCTTGATAGTGAAAAAAATTAAAAGGAGCACTTTGTTGTGGATGAAGGCTAGAGGTTTGGGGAATGTTTGGTATTGTTGCATCTACTTTGGTTGTAAACATTTTGTATGGAGGATGAAGATGAGTTATTCTTATTCCTTCATGAAACTAGGGTAGATAAGCAAATATAATCAAATTCTAAATATGTTTATTGTGATGAGTCTTAATGAATTTATTGATACTTTCTGTAATGTGAATATGTGTATATATACAGTGGTTGGTTATAGGGAGAACCACCACTAAGATGAGAACTAGAACTTATCATCACCTTAGATTTCATCGATCTGATGGATTATATTTAGTCATGCTTAAAAATGAGTTTGATAATTTTTATACTGGTTTTATGGTTGTAAACGCATAAAGGGCACTAAGATCAATTTAAAGATTCACCATATACATGATTTTTCGTCTTTTCTCTTAGCAATTCGATTTTTCTTTCGAAAATAATAGTTGTGTATAGGATTGTAATGGTTGTAGATAAGATTGTTAGTAGTTATGCGAAACGAAACAGGAACTAAGAATCAAACTTATAAAATTGATATTCATCGTCTGGATAATAATTAACATAAGAAATATCAAAAACTACATTGAATAATAATTAACGTAAAAATAGAATTTATAAGATTACCTTAAAGTAAAGATCACAAATAAGAATTTCGCACTGGAAATCCCGCAATTGTGAGTGAGAAAATAAACAATGATAGACAACTATGGTTATTTCTGTGATTTGGGTAATATGCACAACTAGATAGTAATTGTGCATATGATTATAATTGTTGTGCATCAAATTAAGATTGATCTTTGTAAATAATGGCCTACCGAAATAAACTACATAGATCCCATATTTTAAGGGATAAAATCGGTTACATTAATCAACAAAATTACCTTATTATCCTTATTGCTATAATCTGTAAAAAACGTTAGAAAATCAAATATAATCCAAATCGTAGGATACACCAATATCTACCTACATGATAAGTTCTTATTTCTTAAAAAAGGAGTTAGAATTTGATCCATCCCTTATATATATAGGAATAAATTCAATTAATGGATTTTTATAACTATTTGTTATATAGATAGAGCAAAAAGAACTGGTGAATTGGTTTCAAGTAGTTTTGTGGTTAAATATTTTTTATTGTGGGATGTTATGTAAAATGTAATGGTTGAAATGTCTGAGATAATTTTGGGAAGAGAAGATGCTTCTTGTAGGCAAATAGCTTTAAGCGTCTCTCAGAGGAGTGAAATTGAGGGCAAAATTAAAACCAAGCTCAACTTTGTTTTGATTTCCTTGACTTAACTATCTCTTGTTCTTTCTTTTTCTTTATAGTTACTTCTATATGTACCTGTGAAAGATGAATGCTTGTTTGAGTTGGAGGATTCGTACCTTTGTGTACTTTCAGACTGACATCTGATTTTGATGCTTAATATAGTGATTTTCCTTTGTAAATAGAAGTTGCCTATAAAGCAACTTCCTCTGTTAATTACTTCAAGTTGACTGTGCTGGAAACTACTAGTGAGCCTATATTGTGTGAGAGACTTATTTATGATTTAGATGCATCAGAGAGAGGGATGAAGTTCATGTAAATACTTTTAACCACCCTCCCTGGCCCCTATCTCCGGATCTCAGAAGTAGATACAATTACAGAGTACTGTACCAGCGCGTGGTGGCAACTACCCAATTAATTTTTCTCCATGCATATGACCAGCTTAAGATTTATTATCTACGACTGTTATTCTTCTTCTTCTTGTCATACAACAATTATGAAGTGATCAACTTTGCTGAAATGTTTAGTTTGTTGTTCTGAAAACCTCAAGCTGAATTTTGTTCATCTTTGATGTGCTGCTGATTTTAATTTTCTTATGCAACCTTAAAATGATGAACATGTAATAAACATGACTGCTACCAAAAACTTTGGATGTAGTTTGCTGGGTTATATATGCTCTAATAGCAAATGCAATTCGGCATCAACTGGCATCAGTCTACAGAATAGTTGAGAAACTACATGCATGATAAATTATTTAAGAGGTGTATGTATTTTGGTGTTCTTCTAAGCTCCAAATAATCATGAACTAAATTTCTAAAACTTTGAAGGAACATTTCAATTAGAGCACATGGAGTGGCATAATATTTTCTGATCAAATTGCATTCCTCTAGTGTTTGTGCTGTTTTAGTCCAATAAATTTTCTGCTCAAGTGAAATGGATAATTTTATGCTGCACAGTACCAAAGGTTGCTTGATGACTAATTTCCTTTTTTTATTCTTAATCCATATTATTCCGAATTATATCACTTTTTTGAGTTATCTATAATTCTCTTTGGGCATAGATATGGAGCAGATATCGCTCGTGGGGTTGCTGAACTTCATGCTGCGGGTGTTGTTTGTATGAATATCAAACCATCCAACCTTCTCCTGGATGAGAATGGTCATGCCTTGGTCTCTGATTATGGGCTCCCAGCAATCTTAAAGAAGCCTGATTGCAGAAAATCCGGAAAAGAATGCGAGTCCTCAAAAATTCATTCATGCATGGATTGCACAATGTTAAGCCCAAACTATACCGCTCCTGAAGCATGGGAACCTGTGAAGAAGTCACTGCATCTTTTCTGGGACGATGCTATTGGCATATCTCCTGAATCTGATGCATGGAGCTTTGGTTGCACATTGGTAGAAATGTGCACGGGATCTATGCCGTATGTTGAATTATTCTACTAAATTCCCCTGGATAACCTGTTAATTTGTGTCTCTTTATAATTTTTGAGAATGAATGGGAAAAACAAGTAGGTTTCTTCTATACAGGTGGGCTGGCCTAAGTGCTGAAGAAATCTATCAATTTGTTGTCAAAGCCAAACGACAGCCTCCTCAATATAGTGTAGTTGGCGTTGGAATACCAAGGGAATTGTGGAAGATGGTTGGTGACTGCCTGCAGTTCAAGGCTGCAAAAAGACCAACTTTTCATTCGATGTTGGCAATATTTCTTCGACATTTGCAAGGGATCCCTAGGAGTCCACCGGCAAGCCCAGACAAGTAAGAAACTTGATCAAAATTGGAAGATCATATTCCATGATATTTGTGTGCAAATAAGTACGAATAAATAAAAAATGTTTGCTACAGATTTCCTTGTAGTATCACGTCCCTTAGTATCATTAGGTGTTTTTTTAGATAACCTATTTAGTTTTTTGTTACATGTTTAATAAGTTTGATGTCCATTTTTGCTCATCTTATGACCAGTGATTTGCCTATTAAGCCTGTGATAAATGGGATTCCTCCCTCTGCATCAGCTGAGTTGGAGGGTCAGCTAGCAAATCCCAACCTTCTACATCGATTTGTCTCTGACGGAAATTTCACTGGAGTTCGGTGAGGCCTATTTCTGTTAGACATGATTGTATAATATCTTCTTTGATATATATTTCATTACCTATTCTATGCAGAGAATTGCTTGCTAAGACTGCTGTGGCACATGGTCACAATATTCTGCATTCACTTCTAGAAGCTCAAAATGCGGATGGCCAAACTGCTCTCCACCTGGCTTGTAGGCGGGGCAGCGTTGAACTGGTTGAAGCTATTTTGGAGTACGATGAGGCTAATGTTGATGTCCTCGACAAAGACGGTGATCCACCTCTTGTGTTTGCTCTGGCAGCAGGGTCACCTGAATGTGTCCGAGCACTCATTAAGCGCAATGCAAATGTGAGGTCCAGGTTGAGGGAGGGCCTTGGTCCATCAGTTGCTCATGTCTGTGCCTACCATGGCCAACCAGATTGCATGCGAGTATGTCCTTTGACCTATTTAACATATTTTCATTGACTTAATTTGGAGAAGATATAGAAATGTAAAGCAGGTTACATAAACAATAACTCAGTTCTACGAAAACTTCATGTATCATATATTTGTTTCTTTTTTTTAAGGGGCATATATTTTATTTCTTAATCTTACTAATTTTAGCTTTGTTTTTTTTCTGATATTTATTATTTCTTACTCTTGATTGCAATAGGAGTTATTATCAGCGGGTGCTGATCCAAATGCGGTTGATGATGAAGGTGAATCTGTGCTTCACAGAGCTGTTGCGAAGAAATACACTGACTGTGCTATTGTTATATTGGAAAATGGAGGATGTAGATCTATGAGTATCTTGAACTCGAAACATCTGACGTAAGTGTGGATTCATCCTAAAGTAAAATGGATAGGAATTTTTGGCCAATAATAAAATATTAAGTTAGGAGAAACATTTTTCCTATAAAAAGACAACAGGATAAGTATGACATACTATATTTCTACCTCTATAACATTGGGTAACTGCTTATATTACACTCATCAAAATATAATTTGGAAAAGATATTGTGGCATTCTATATTGTTACAAGCAGGCTATCCATTTGAAAAAAAATAGCTCTGAAAATGCACCATTTGATAGAGGCGATATATGTTCAGTCGGCTATCCATCTAATCTAATCCTGTGTTGTTACTACTTACAAGTTAGCCTGCAATAGCATGACCTGTTGTGGAATGGCTTTCAAAGTAAGTGTTCAATGTGTATATCAGATCAAATTGAGGTTTGAGTTTCTTTGGCACAGCTTGGTAGGCGCTTTAATTAGTATGGATTGAATTCTTGTCCAGTGGTAGTAATTGTCTCTGGTTAACCATATAACTTATTTGTTTCTGACAAATAATGATCTAGACTGAATGGCTGATTAATCGACGTTTCATGTTTGACCTTCAGAAGTACTTTCTGTTTGACTTTATTGGTTACATTATTGGTACCTCATATGGAGTTTATGGGACATGAAGTACCTTTGTCTTTTATTATTTTTGGTAGTCTTCCCATGCACTGGTGCATGCTATAAGGGCATCTTATTTTGAGTCTTTGACAGACCACTGCACTTGTCCGTAATGACCTGGAATGTAGCTGTTGTCAAAAGATGGGTAGAGCTTGCATCTACAGATGAGATTGATGAAGCAATAGATATTCAGAGCCCTGTAGGAACAGCTTTGTGCATGGCAGCTGCCTCGAAGAAAGATCACGAATCTGGTATAAGTTGGGCAATTCATTTCAAGCTTTTTTAATTTATGCTTCTAAGGTTTCTGAATAGTTTGTTTATGTCTTTTCTAATGTCTGTAAGTTCTGTTTCTGGTATTTTCCATTTCAATTTTGTGTAATCCCACAGAGGGTAGAGAACTGGTGAAGATACTGCTAGCTGCTGGAGCAGATCCAACAGCCCAAGATACCCAACATGCCCAAACTGCGCTGCACACTGCTGCTATGGCTAATGATGTTGAGCTAGTCAGGGTAGGCTAAACAACCACTTAATTTGCACCTAGTTATATTCCTTCTGTTAAGCTACATTTCTATATCATTTAAGCCCAATGGTAGAGCTTTAAATGTTATATAAAAAATATTGGACAAAATGTTGCAAGGTATAAATACTTTGTTGAAAATTTAACCTTTGCAGATCATATTGGAAGCTGGCGTTGATGTGAACATAAGGAATGTGCAGAATACCATACCTCTCCATGTAGCACTTGCCAGAGGTGCAAAGTCTTGTGTTGGATTGCTTCTATCAGCTGGGGCAAACTGCAACATGCAGGTATCATGACTTAAGGTCTTTGGTCTGAATATTTGACATACTATTCTGGGGAAATCATGTTAAGAAAGGATGAGATGATTCTATTGTTATATGCCTCATTGTGGTAAAAGACATGAGACTCTTGAAAATTTTAGATCAATTTGACATGTTTGAGGAGATCCCTTGATAACTTGTATAATAAGCTCTAGATAGTACTGTTTATAAGTTATAACTCAGTTCATCTGTAAGCTGCTCCTTTTTGAGACCCATCTACTCTAGTACTCTACGAAACGGGATCTCGACTTGAGTGGAATGTTTACCAATATAATCAAATATTATTAAGTTTTAGAGATTCTGAACTTGATGATCTTTGTTTACAGATTAAATTACCTGGCCAACAATCTTTTCAAGTTTCAATTGATTATACTGAATATGTCTTCTTTTCTCATCAATGCAAAAGCTGTTTCGAATTAGCTATCAATTTAATAAGTCAAAAGAAGATTCAACAGAGATCGTGGGAAAATAAAAATCTGGCACCTCGAGTATCTACTAGATGCTATTGACATGTTCAAGAAAACCCCTCATTCTTTGTTTAATAAGCTTTATGTAGTTCTTTTCTTTATAAGTGTTTACTCGCTTGAATTGAGCCAATTTTATGTACAGATCCTAATTTGATGAGTCTGGCGCTTTTATGAGATGGTTGATACTTTTAAGGTTTAAGCTTTCAAGAGTTTGGGACTTGTTGATAATTGTGTACAATTTAAATTAACACATTTTTTCTATTGTGTGTCCTGCTACCTTATAAAAATTCAATCGATCATCACTGAGAATATCATCTAAATTTCCAATTATCTTCAGGACGATGATGGTGACAATGCATTTCATATTGCTGCTGATACGGCAAAAATGATACGTGAAAATTTGGAATGGATCATTGTTATGCTTAGATATCCTGATGCTGCAGTTGATGTTCGGAATCACAGGCTAGTTCTCTGATAACTTGAGCTATATCTTGTATTACAAAAACCATTTGAATTAATTTGCTATGTAAGTATTGTGCATGTAACCTATGGCCAAGCATTATATATAAAAAAGTTATGATGTGCAGTGGTAAGACATTACGGGACTTCTTGGAGGCTCTTCCTCGAGAATGGATTTCAGAAGATTTGATGGAGGCACTGGTGGAGAAAGGGGTCAATATGTCTCCTACAGTGTGCGTAGACAACAAATGTCATTACTTTAGTGCTTTCAGTGTTTATCTTATAGTATATTTGACGTTATTGGTACATATATTCTGTATGAGCAGTTTCATGTTGTCAAACATTTCTGCAGATATCAAATGGGTGACTGGGTGAAATACAGACGAAGCATTATGGAACCAACTTATGGCTGGCGAGGTGCAACACACAAGAGCGTAGGTTTTGTGCAAAGTGTCCTGGATAGTGAAAACCTGATTGTATTATTTTGTTCTGGAGAAGCTCAAGTACTAGCGAACAAGGTACTAACAAATGAAGTCGTAAAAGTGATTCCACTTGACAGAGGGCAGCATGTTAAACTTAAATCCGATGTCCTAGAGCCAAGGTAAGACCTCTCTGACATGGACATAAATCTTTTAGGTGTACTAACCAACTTTGACATTACTTCCAGTATGTTTATCTTCATTATGAAGGTTTTGTTTGATCCTGCTTCAGACATTCGTGTCATCTTTATTCTCAACTTGATGCGTCCGAGATTCCTGGTTGGGTTGCTTACCTTTAGTTCCTTATGCTGCACTGTAATCTGTAGCTCTATCTTTTTTGATTGTTAGTCATTTTTCTTTTTCTCTTCCTGTCTTCTATCTCATCTCTGTTTGGTGTACCATCGTCTGCCATGTTTTATATTTATACTAGATAATGCATTAGTCTAACTGTTGCTTACTGAATCAATGATTTCAAGTTATGTAATTTATAAACTCTCAGATATGACATAATGCTTTGTTATTTGATAATGTTTATTTGCACTGTACATAGGTTTTGAAAGTATGGTTGTCTGCTACTGTTGAACCAGCTTTTGCATCATCTAGTTTCAAATTAGACAGATTGTCTTCCACGTTTATTCACCTATATTAGTTCCATCAGGTCCATGCTTCTAAATTTCCACACATCATCTGGAAAATGAACAGCTTGGAATTGAATTTTGTTCTTACTTAAAGTAAATAAAATGACCAGTTCTTGGCTTTAGAACTCTCATTTTGCTCTCCCTTTATCTATTAAAATATGCCACAAAAATTCCAATTTTGCTATGCCAAAGAGTACCGCCTGCTGGAGATATCAACCACCTTTGGTTGTCCTTAATTTTCACTAATAGAGTTAAAATACAGGCCAAACAATTTATGAATCTCCTGAGTATCCACCAAACTTGCAGTAATTCTCTTTCTGTTAATGCAGATTTGGTTGGCGTGGTCAGTCCCGTGATAGCATCGGAACAGTTTTGTGTGTTGATGATGATGGAATCTTGCGTGTTGGATTCCCTGGAGCATCTAGAGGATGGAAAGCAGATCCTGCAGAAATGGAAAGAGTTGAAGAATTCAAGGTTGGAGACTGGGTTCGTATACGACCCACACTGACTACAGCTAAGCATGGACTGGGAGCTGTGACTCCAGGAAGCATGGGTGTAGTTTATTGTGTTAGACCAGATAATAGTCTGTTATTGGAACTAAGCTATCTTCCTGCTCCTTGGCATTGTGAACCTGAAGAAGTTGAACATGTGGAACCATTTAGGGTAAGGGCATTTTATTGGATTATATGCATTTAGCTTCCCTGTTTCCCAAGTTCTTTTCCTTTTGTCTTAGTTACAGTAATGTCTTATTTTCACCAGATTGGTGATCGGGTTTGTGTAAAGCGTTCTGTTGCTGAGCCTAGATATGCATGGGGTGGTGAGACACATCATAGTGTTGGAAGAATTAGTGAGATAGAAAATGATGGTCTTCTGATAATTGAAATCGCCGATCGGCCTATTCCATGGCAGGCTGATCCTTCTGACATGGAAAAGGTGGAAGATTTTAAGGTAAACCTGTCTTAGGTATTGGTCTGTCTGATGACATGAATGTCTGTTTCTATTCACTCTCTAATTATGCAACTTGTGCAGGTAGGAGACTGGGTTAGAGTAAAAGCTTCTGTTCCCTCCCCAATATATGGATGGGAAGACGTTACAAGGAACAGTATAGGTATCATCCACAGTTTGGAGGAGGATGGTGAAATGGGAGTTGCATTTTGCTTCCGAAGCAAGCTTTTCCGCTGTTCGGTTACAGATGTGGAGAAGGTACCTCCATTTGAACAGGGTCAAGAGATTCACTTGATTCCATCTGTTACTCAGCCTCGTCTTGGATGGTCAAATGAGACACCTGCTACTGTTGGAAAAGTAGTGAGGATTGACATGGATGGTGCCCTGAATGTAAGCTTCAGTCTGCTCTTTTCCATTTTACTTGTATCGATAACTCTTGAGATTTAAACTACGAGACTCTGCAAAGATTGTGCCCAACTCTCGTGGTGGAATAAGTTGGTTACTGATTGAATAAAGATGTTCTTCTTGATGAATTATTATAGTGATTTTATGGAGCCACTGATCTCCAAGCAATTCTGTCTTGTCTGTTTCATGAGTTCTTCCTACTGATACATCTTCATAATTATCTATTTCTAGGTGAAAGTTACTGGAAGACATAGTTTATGGAAAGTATCGCCGGGTGATGCAGAAAGACTTCCAGGTATTGAAGTAGGTGACTGGGTGCGTTCCAAGCCTAGCCTGGGCACCAGACCAAGTTATGATTGGAATACCATAGGTAAAGAAGGTTTAGCAATTGTGCATAGTGTACAGGATACTGGTTATCTAGAGCTGGCTTGCTGCTTCCGCAAGGGAAGGTCGAGTACTCATTATTCTGATGTTGAAAAGGTCCCGGGATTTAAAGTTGGCCAACATATAAAATTCAGAACTGGTCTTGTTGAGCCAAGATGGGGTTGGAGAGGTGCTCAGGCTAATTCTCGTGGTGTTATTGTTAGTGTCAATGGTGATGGTGAGGTGAGAGTAGCATTCTACGGTTTACCAGGTTTATGGAGGGGGGATCCTGCAGATCTAGAAGTCGAGAAAATGTATGAGGTGAGAGAGTGGGTTAGGTTGGGAGAAACTGCTTCTAGTTGGAAATCTGTTGGGACTGGTAGTGTTGGTGTCTTACAAGGGATTCAATGTGACGAAAATGAATGGGACGGAAATGTTTTGGTTGCATTCTGTGGAGAGCAGGAGTTATGGGTTGGGAATACCAGTGATCTTACAAAAGTCGACAAACTAGTGGTAGGGCAGCGGGTTAAGGTTAAGAACTTGGTGAAGCAACCAAGATTTGGTTGGTCAGGACACAACCATGCAAGTATAGGGACTATATCAGCTATAGATGCAGATGGAAAGCTCAGAATATATACACCTGCTGGCTCCAAATCATGGGTGCTGGATCCTTCAGAGGTGGAACTTGTCGAGGAAAGGGAACTTCACATCAGAGACTGGGTAAGGGTCAAGCCAAATGTCGTTCCTACTCATCATTGGGGAGACGCAACCCATTCAAGCATTGGAGTAGTGCACCGCATAGAAGATGAAGATGTTTGGGTGGCGTTCTGCTTTATGGATAGGCTATGGCTCTGTAAAACACACGAGTTGGAAAGATTAAGACCATTCAGAGTCGGGGATAAGGTGAGGATCAAAGACGGATTGGTGACTCCTCGGTGGGGATGGGGCATGGAGACTCATGCAAGTAAAGGCGAGGTAGTGGGTGTTGATGCGAATGGGAAGTTGCGGATTAAATTTAGGTGGCGTGAAGGGAAGCCATGGATTGGTGATCCTGCTGACATTGTGCTTGATGAGAGTTGAATGCATACCTAACATTTCGTAATCATGCTGACGTCCGAGGTGTTTAAATCCATCGAGGCTTGTCACGCTTTGCATAAGCTGAGATGCGGTGGAGGAGACGCACACTGATTATATAGCCGATTATAAACTTATAGAAGAGAGGAATTGGGCAGCTGGTGTGCTCAAGCTCGGCTCACCTTAAAATTACTGTGTTGTAAACTACATACAAATAAAGGTATAGTTGGTTTATTCGTTTGTATATTCGAATAACAGAACAGTTTCGTTGTATGAGTTCCAGTGATTTTTTGAGTTATCAGCGTAGCTGGATGTCATTTGAATCAAGAAGCGCGTCTTGTATAGTTTAACAAAAAAATAGAATAAGTAAGCCGAATTGACGAGAGGAAGACGACGACGAAGAAGAAGAATTCCATGAACAGGTGAAAGTGTGCAGCCTCTGGCCATGATTTTTTTTTTTTGCTTATAAATGAGAGTTAAAAATTGACACTTGTTTTTATTTTTCGAACAAGTCTCGCATCTTATGCCAACAAAGACTAATTTACGTTTGTCTGCTCCTTGAAGCTGGAGTTGGATACAAAATTATTTCATAAGTTACTAGTCCCTCCGTAGTACTCCCTCCGTCTGAAGCAAATGTTGTCTCAAGTTGGATATCAAAATGCCTCTCCTCTCTTTTCTCTCCATATTCTATCTCTCCTACTATATTACATTAAAGTAACCCCTCAATTGAGAGATACGGAGGAGTATCAAATTAGTCATTATTTCTTTTTCGGAATGTCCTAAAAATATAGTCCATTTTTTAATTAATACAATCTTATTAAATAGTTATGAAAATTCTCAACCTTTTTCTTTTCTCTTTCAATTAATAAGAAAAAAAAAATGGAACAATTGCATATAAATTATGTTTTTAAAAAATATGCATTTTCTTAACTAATATGTGTGAAAAATGAAGGGAACTAATTTTGTGCAACAAAAAGCGTAATACAGCTTAGAACAAATGGTAGTTTATACCCACTTCAAAAACGAAAAGATAAACTATACCCACCATAAAAAAACATATATAACTATCTACTTTTTGGATTAAGTTTAAATCTTCCCTGATTGTTGATTAGTGTTAGGCGGAAGTAAATGTTCGTGTTGTTGGAGAAAATGGTTAAAGTCTTAATGAAAGCAAAAAAAATAAATGTAATTATTAGAGACGGTTAATTCAATTTAAAGTTACGGATACATGAAATAGTTCATCCAAAATAGAAGATTTGAAGATGTTGATTGCAGTAGAAGTTTAGAGACCAAATTCTGATCGGTAACATCATGGTTGTGATTCGGCGTGACATGAAGTTGCACCTAAATTTTATTTTTAATTTTGTGAAAAACCCAAATGATTAAAATTTAGATGCTCTATCCTTTTTACCCGTATAAGCCATCAACAATACATATATATGTAGGGATGGATTCAGAAGTTGATAATATGGTGAGTTGAAAAATAAGTATTTCGACGCATTAAATTTCATAAATACTAAAATAAATATATGTTTCTATAAGTTGTACCTTGCAACTTAAAATTCATCAATAATTGAATCTATATAAATCTGTAATAAATTAAAATCTCTTTCAATATAAAGTATTAGTGAATCATCAAGTAAATAATCCTTCGGATAGTCTCCGTTAATGATCCCCGTCCGCGATCCGTCCGCGACCCACGACGGTAGGAGATTCTTCACATACTTCATTATCCGCCAGAAAATGAAACCTTCACCTTGTTCAAAAGCACGAAAATATCACTAACAAATTATAGTAGTAGAAACAAATAACATCAAAATTAGATGAATTAGTCTAAGGTAATATAGAAACTTGAAATCTTGCATCAATATCACATCATATTTATAACGTATTTAGATTGAACTAATTTTGGATTGAACTTAATATAATACATGAATAGAAGAAAAAATTTGGGGTTTGCACTACTGGAGCCCAATGCAGCCCTTACATGCGATCATGTATATAAATACGGTAACTTTTCTAACAGATACATCAACCTTAACGATGAATACATCAATTTTGTGATTCATGTTTTCATTTTAAAAATGATTCTCATTTAAATATCATACTTACCTCTCTCTATATAAATTGTATTATTATGCTTAAATTGTCCTAATCAAATGCTAACTAACTATTACAAGAGAAGGGCCATAATCCCCACTGGAAACAGCATCATCACCATTGGCGGCGGCGGCAACGGCGGCAATACCAGCGGCAGAAGTAGCAGCGACGCCGTGAACACCGCCAGCCACCACCCATTCAAGCACCTTGACCTCGTTACCATTGCTCTTTGACGCGTCAGCATAAGTGTTATTACGTTGAGAATTTCCTATTTTTTGCTCACGAAGCTGAGAAAGTATCGACTTTGTTTAATAACATAAATATATATAAGATCGGAGAGAGAGAGAGAGAGAGAGAGAGAGAGAGAATAATGTAGGAAATCCTGTTACGAATATGATAACAGGTCAGAATCTGACAGAATCGGATTATGCCAAATCCCAATAATTCCAAGATTAGCTGAGACAGCTGAATTTTTTGTTTGAAAAAAAATGACTGCGACATTGATGCAATCTTACTTTATGTTTTTTAAGTTTATGAATTTATAGGACTTAATATTCAGTTTATCTATTTTATTCCCACTTATGAAAGTAAATGACAGCTACTGAATATGAATAATTGAAATATATGAATCGAAGTCGATCTCATTTCTTTTTCAGTTAAATTTGTTTAATAGTATGAGTTTATGTTTAGTAATGTTATTATTTAATTACGGACATGTCAAAATATTAACAAAATTAGTTAATTAAAACAAAAATGAACGAGACACTGAGATTTGTAGACACTAAATTGATAGTTTCAGTTCTTCAAACCTAGATAATATATTAATATCCATGAGTCCTTGAATTTTATTTGACCAGCATGTTAACATTTTCTACAAAACATGGTTTCACGTTTTTGAAAAATTTGAATGTCAATATTGAGCTGCAAATAGAAAAGTTGGATGCTCACCTTTTGATATCCCAAATATTAATTGGCCATTAATATAAGTAATTAGTTACGGATCTAGAATGTCCACTATCCATCTAATCCCTATAGATAATTTTAGTAAATGGTTGAAATATGTCCCAAATTGCTTAAATAAGACTTTATTCTCTTTTGATCCCTTTCTTGTTCCAAAAAGGGGGAAGTTCTCCCCGATAGCCCTCATACAACAGTCACATGAGAATGTAAGAAGGTAAATCACGGTGACTCAGAAGTTAAAAAACTATGAGAACTTTTTTTAGTGCCCACAATGAACCACCCTAAATAGAGTGAAACTCCCACAGTACGGCTATTAGGATTCGATCATTGGTCCTTGTTCCAAATTTGCTAGTTTTTAACCAATGAAGTTAAGCCGTGGGAGCTTGTTGCAATTTGATGACTTTAATTCTTGTCATTTACTAACGGCTACTTTTTCTGTGTGTGTTAGTCCTCTCAAGTATCTGGTTAACATCTTAATTTAAGAAATTCATTTCGCTTATTTGCTTTAAACCATTAATTAAAGAAGGCTGTATGTAACTACAAAGCTACAATTAAAGTGCTGCATTTCCCATACAAGCCCATTGATAATTAAATTTGCCAACATTGCTAATATATATTACATGACTAAGAGGGTGTTTGGCTAAGCTTATTTTATAAAGCTTATAAGCTCCAACAACTTATAAGTTATTTTAAGAGCTTATAAGATGCTAAAGTGTTTGGATAACAAGGATAAACATGGAAATAAGACAATATATCAATTAAAAAATAAGTTGAGTTTTGGAGTTTTTTTTAATAGAGCTTATAAGCTCTTAGAGCTTATTTTGAAAACTTATAAGCTCTCTAACAACTTAATTTATCAAACATATTGATTGAGCTTATAAGCTCAGCCAGACACCCCTAAATCATCGAGTATTGAAGGCGAAACTTGTTTAAAACAGCAGATCAAACTTTTAATGAATATGGACCAAACTCCTAAAATTAATCTTTGAACATGGAAATGATCTCCTTCGAAATGCTATATCTATATGTAGGGTGTTGGGAAAAGCAAACATAGGCTAGTGGGATAGAATATGAGATGCAATGAATCTTAGCTCAAATTAAGGCTCTTCTATTTCAACCAACTTGCTTCATAAATATTCTTTTTCTCCATACCCACAAAGCAATCACAATACTATATATCATGCATCAATTGGCTGAATCTATAGCAAATGTCATTTTTTTCCTTAAATTTTGGTATTACCAATATATGTAGTTGTATATTATTTATAAATAAAAAAGTTTGCAGACAAAAACTAATTAAATGTCAATATAATTTGAAATGGAAAATTGGAACACGTAGATGATCATTTATTTGTCCTAGCATTACCTAACCGATTTTTTTCTTCTGCTTTTCTTTTTTTTGTTCTTAGCCTGTATAATCTTCTGTGCGTGCACTGAATTGGGACATCCTATCGTAATAAATGTAACCATGTTTTTTCATGATTCTGCCCTACCTACTTGAAAATTCAAAACTTATAAGAATCTTCCTTTTAAAATCACTTTTCTTTCAATGCACAATAACCTACCACAAGCAAAAGATCATTTTTATATTTAATTGAATTCCTACAAGTTACAATAACTCAAGAAGGGGTGTGATGAAGACTAAAAAAATGAAACCACCAATTTAACGTTTTGGGATTGATAAATCTAGTATGAGAGATTTATGAAAACAGTAAAGAACACCAGAGACTTTTACGTGGTTCGATCAAGAATAAGATCTACGTCCACGGAGGAGATGATCCTCAATATGTTTACTATAATTCGATTCATGCAAGTATCTCAAAAGGGCTCCAGATTGATAATTTGCTAACCCTTTACCTTCAATCTAACTCCTATTTATACACAAACGTAAATCATGTCCCACGAATCCACGATAGGCGGGCCATAACTCTCCATAACCGACCATGATCTCCACCATTATTACCCATGATTCTGCCGTTACCTCATTACCGTTACCCATAATTAGGGTTTAGGGATCGTCATTTAAGGCGTAGTGTGAGGCAACGATGAGGTTAGGTCCACTCTGTTGGGCACGAGAGGGTGGGCACGAGAGGTTGGGCCATATCCTATCATAGCCCCCAAAAGTCGAGGAATAGCCTTGCCGAGGTGAGCGGAGAATGTGCTTTGCCGAGGCGGAATATTCTTGGTCAAGTTTTCGTTGAAGGTTTGTCATTGTTTGATGATCTAAAACACTTCGTTTGTCCGAGGTGGTCATATCCGACCGAATATACAACTGTCCAAAGTGGACATGTCCTACCGAAAATATTCTCACCGGTCCGAGGTGGATCTATCCGACCTGGAATACTTTTGCTGATCCGAGGTGGACATGGGCGTAGTCCGATGTCCGAACTCGTAGTAATCATCACGTGATCAAACCGCGGTCTGTTTTCCAGAGGTACGTCGTCACGCAGCAGCGGTAGTTGGGCACTTGAGCGTGCGCGTCTTTCACACAACCAAGCGTAAATAGCACGTGTAAAAACGAAGCGGCAGATTTTTGGCGCCATTTATCCTATAAATAGGTCTAAAAGAGGCAACTGTTCATTTTCTCCTTCGACGTTTGAATCCAGAGAATACAACCTTAGAAATCCCCATTCCTCTTTCACACTTTGTTGAAGAAATCGAAATCCCGCTCCGAAAAAGTAAGTATGTATTCTTCACCTTCACTCCTCTTCTCGCCTCGATAACTCGGTTCGACTTGGTTACGGTCGTCAAGACCCCAATATAAGGGATTATATATGCCATAACCGCCAGGTAAATCCATAGGACTTAGTTCTAGGGTTTCACCGATGTCTTCGGTATGGGATGGCCTCGTAATTGGTGGGCGAAATCAACCTTAACGATGGAGGAGCTTCGGTGGTCGTTGAGAAATACCACATCCAGAGGATGCATGGTGGTGCTTGCCTAAACCCAACGATAGGGCGATGGTCTCCGGAGGATTTATCACCATTTTGTAGATAGCTTAATAGTGGGCTTAGATTTCCTTTTGCCCCATTTTCCTTAGCTGTGAGTATTTTCAAATCCCTATATGCCAACCGACCTCCAATTCTATTAGGTCGGTGGTGGGGCTAGGGTTGGCTGTTATGGCATAGGCGAGGGTTCTCTTTCAAGTCTTGATGCGTTTTTAGCATCAAGTCTATAGGTGAGTATATTACTGTCACCTCGCCTCAAGTTTAAAATTGCTTCCCGTCGAAGGTATCCCACCGCAAAATAGATACTTCTTTTGCGGGTGAGGGTATCCGAGGTATGAGTGGGGCCTCGGTCGATAAAGGACGTGAAAATTAATCCCCAGGCCCTATGGAGAAGTCGTTGAACGATATGGGTGAGATCCTATCGATCAACTATCGAGGATGATTTGAACGATCTTTGGTGAGTGTCTATAGGTCGAAGCTCGATGTCGTGGTTCGATTTGGGTGAGGCAACCTTCTTATCTTTATTTCCCTCGTTTGATTTTCTGTGCTAATGAAATTCTCATGTTGAATGCGGTGAAGGTTGACCGACCGGAGAAGTCAATGTGCCGATCTCGCCGCGCTACGCTTCCTCCGATCGAAGAGCCCGCGAGGAAGAAAGCGAGACGAAGCGAGTCCACCCAACAGCCCGTGGTGGTGGGACGCCTGAAGACACGGTGACCGGTCCTCGACGACCTCGGCCCGACGTTGGAGATCGAGGTCCATGGTCAAGATCGGCCGAGGTGCGGCTTCCGAGCTTCCTTATCCTTCCCAAAGGTATAAGTCGCTACCCTTCTCCTTGTAAGTTTGTTGTTACTTGTTGCTTATTGTTCCATATTCAGGATGCGGCCTCGATGGCGGGTGAGATGCACCGCATGGCCGGGCTTATCGTTGAGGCGCCGCAATATGAGGCCATGGAGAAAAGGCTAGCCATGCGGACGGATCGAGGGCATGGGTGAATCCGTTGGATGCTTCAGGTGGACGCCGAACTTGCTAGGCGAAAGCGGAAGGGCAAGTGGCGAAGATGGCGCCGAGTGCCCTCAAGAAGAAGGACCGGGCCTTGCGAGTGGCCCGTGCTGAAGTGGAGAGCACCCAAGAGGAGGCTGCCGAGGCCGAGAAGGCTGGCCGCGCAAACAAGCGCCTTGCTGGCGGGGCAAGGACCTATGCTGAGGGCCTTCGCCAGCAAGCTTATCGAGTCGGACAGTTTTTTTTCTTTCATCTCCGACCGGCCGCCGTGATGAGGCGGAGGTGATTTGTGGCCACCTAGAGAAGTTGGCGACGGAGACCAGATTTTGATAAGGCCCAACACGGTTGGGTTGAGGTCGACCACCGAGGTATGCAAGAATTACGCCGCATAATCGCTGGGCGACCTCCTTTCCGTGGTGGATGCCTCGCGTCTTCGCCTCGCCCCGACGGCGAGGCCGTAACTCGGTGCAAGGAAGATGAAGACGTGGAGCTTCAAGCCTTCCTTGCTGAGTTGAGGACCAAACCGGCGGCAGTCCAACTCGGACGTCCCTTCCGCAGATCGTCAACCGGAAGAGCGGCAGGAGGTCGGAGGGTGGCAATCACCTAATGAGCACGAGGTCGGTGGACCCAATGTAATAGGATGATTAGCCGGGATCGATAGGACCGGTGTTGTACAAACTTCCATTTGAATAATAATAGACATATCTTGTTAAAATGCATCGTTGTCTTATTTCTAGCGTTCTTCACCTCGATGCTTTGGATGGATCATGAGCTGCTAACAAACCGAAAGAAGTCCGAGGTGCTCGGGTGAAAAGGATGAAGAGGTGACACTGGAGGAGTCGTCTCGCGGTGACTCGGTATTGCCAAGATGGATGTCACCGGCATCGTCACCGAATGAAACAAAATTGCATGAAGGCGATCTGAGGTGGCTCGCCTCCTGCTGAAAATGAAGCGTTAAAGTTAAGGATTACACATCTCAAGTCCGGGGGTGATTTATCTGCAGATGTGATCCACGGACGATCGATGATGCGAGGCGACTGGTGACAATGCAGGTCGGCTCGGATCTCGGAAGAGCATGAAGAGTACGAAAAGGTCATCCGCGGACTGGGAACGACTATATCAAGTCGACGATCGAGTTCGAGCTTGTTGGCGGAAGGCATGGTATTGAGGGATGAGGAGGGTCCAAATAGCAAGAATTTTAGAAACTGCCTCGACTCTATCCTGAAATACATGCAGATGTACGAGATCGTCCGCAAACGACGCATGCCCCCACCCCGCCGCGCATCTACAGTGGGCAACGCTGAGCCCATAATTGAAGAGCCTGAAGAGGAGGGCGGCTACGCTGATCACGCCGAGGTGCTCCGTCAAATGGGTCCATCTGACAGCGGAGCGTATAGAGGACGGCGCTCGGCAGTTCGGAGGAGAGGACGCGCGCGGACTGCCAATCGACGTGGAAGGGCTAGAGCTCGGGGACAAGGGCATAGTCCTGGTCCGACGTCAGGTTCACGGGGTCCAGATGCGGCTTCGGGTGCAGGATTGAACTCCCTGTGTCGAATCCGCTGCGAGTCAAACTACTTCCGGAGCAGGCCGGTGGGGCTACCCCGTAGATTGGGTGGAAGGCATGAGTTTATTCCGGTATCCATCGCCGACACAGGGACTTCGCTCAAAATTATCTCGGCCGGTGAGTCTCGGCGGAGCCGGAAACCCGAATGAGCGTACATAGTGTAGGACTTTGTATGTAAGTATAAATGTATTTAGACTCGTTTCAAGTGTACGTTTTCCTCTTGAGAGGTATAAACATAGCTTAGGACTTCGCTTGGTCATAAATGTATTTATCTTGTATACTTTGCCATGATTTGATGAGATCCAATTTTGGATGTCTTATACATGTAGATTTTTCAACTTAATGAGTAATCAGATGTATGCATGTAGACTTTCAAACTAGTGAGTAGTGTATGCGTTGACCGAGACGCTCAATTCAATGAGTAATCTACTAGCACGGCGGCGCTTAGTGAGTACCCTACTTAGTGGGTTTTTATCTTCGTGAGGCGTCCCCGTGAAGGTTAAATGCGATATCCAAATAGATGTTCGCATATGAATAAACGAAGTGAAATGAAATATTCATTGGAAAATAAATATTTTATTCAACAAATATATGACATCGCACTTGACAAGGCAAGTAAGGAGACTAACATAAAGTCGATCCAAATCAAAACTATGTAAAGTACCTCCTTAAATGAGAAATATGCCGTGTTAGGGATAAGCGCACCGGATAAGTGAGATAGCTTTAAGCCCCTTACCAAGGTTCTCGTGAACACGGTATGGGCCTTCCATGTTGGATCCAACTTGTTAAGACGCCACCTCTTGGCTTCATTATTGCGTAGGACGAGGTCGCCTACTTGGAATGCGGAAGTTTTGACCCTTTGTTGTAGTATCGTGCGACACGGGCTTTATACTGGCCCGTTTATGAAGGCTAGCTCGCTTCTCTTCGAGGCGTCAAGGTTTGCTCGCAAGTCTTCCTCGTTCCGGCCGATCGAGTGAAGAGTGCGCGGGCTTGGCGCCGATCTCGGCCGGTATGATGACCTCGATACCGTGAGACCAGCTGAAAGGGTTTTTCCGTGCGACGTCCGAGGTGTGGTCTGTAGGACCAAAGGACTTGAGGAGATTTTCAGCCCGATCGCTTTAGCTCGGTCCAACCTCTTCTTTAATCCTTATACGATCGTGCGGTTGGTGACCTCGGTCGGCCATTCGCCGTGGGTGTGCGACCGAGGTGAAACGTTGATCGATCCGAAGTTCTTCGCACCACCTTGAAGTTTTGTCTACGAATTGGGTGCCGTTGTCCGAGACCGAGCGTGCGGTATGCCGGGCGGCGACTATATTTTTCCACACGAAGGTGCAATTCTCCTACTCGTGAGGCTCGATGGTGGTTGGCCCGACCCACTTTGTGAAGTAGTCTATGGCTACGACTAAGCATCGGCGACACGGTGCTCGGTCGAACGGACCAACAATGTCAATTCCCAACGCACGAAAGGCCATGGACTCGCGGGATCGCTTAGATCGATCGAGGTAGCTTTTGACCGTGGAATGAATCGGCATTTCGGGCACTTTTGACGGTGGGCGGAGTATCCCGACCTCAGCGTCTTCTTTGAGAGAGCTCGCGACCCGATGTGGCTTCCACAAGACCCTCGGTGAATTTCATTGAGCACGTAGTCGGCTTCTTCTGGCCCGAGGCACCTCAGGAGGGGTTGAAGGTAAGACTTCCGGTATAGAGCGCCCTCATGCATAAGATACTTCTGGGATTTCGCCATCATCTTTTTGGCCTCCAGTCGATCCTGAGGTAGTGTGCCCACTTCCAGATATGCTTTTAGGGGCGTCATCCAGTTCGGTTCAGCCTCTGAGATAACGCTGATATGAGGCGCTTCAATGCTTCTGGAATGAACTTCCTCTACTGGCGGATTTGCCGATGACGAAGCCAATTTACTAAGGATGTCACTCATTTGTTTTCCCTCGTGGAATTTGATTATCATCAAGTATCCGAATGAAGTCGAGATCTCTTTTCGCCTTCTCAAGGTATTGCTTCATTCGATCCTCCTAGCCTCGTATGTGCCTAAAACCCGGTTTACCACAACACAGGAATCTCAAATATCCGGACTTTGTCCACTTTCAATTCTTTTGCTAGGCGGAGTCCAGAGATCAATGCTTCATATTCCACTTCGTTGTTGGTGGTTGGGAAGGTAAACCGCAGGCGTATGTCACTTCGCTTATCTCGGGCCGAGGAGGAGGATGCTCGCTCACGCCCGCCTTACATGAGGCACCATCCACATACATCGCCAACAATCACCGGGTGATGTGGGTGATGTAAAGACAGGTTCCTCCGCCGTGGGGGTGGGAGTGACCTCGCTGGTAGAGGCGACCTCGGTGAATTTGACCTCCACCAGGAAATCTGCAAGGGCTTGTCCTTTTATGGCCGGCCTGGGGGAGTATGAGATATCGTGTTCGCCTAGCTCCAGTGCCCACTTAGCTATACGTCCAGATGACTCTGATTTTGATAAGACTTGCCTTAGAGGTAAATCCGTTAGTACCTGAACTGAATGAGCTTGAAAGTAAGGCCGGAGGCATCGTTTGGCGTTCACTAAGGCCAGAGCTACCTTCTCGAGGTTGGTGTATCTCGTCTCCGGTCCTTTGAGAGCACGGCTAATGAAGTAGATGGGAAGCTGCCGTCCCATCTCTTCTCGCACCAATACAGCACTAATTGCCTCGTCCGAGGTGGTCAGATATAACGATAGAGTTTCACCTTGCTTGGGGCGAGATAGTGTGGCGGTCGGTAAGATATTCCTTCACCGTGTGAAAGCGACTGTGTTCTTCTTGCCAGTGAAATCTGGAGCTCTCCTCGAATCTTGAAGAAGGAAGTCGCTTCTCGGCGGCCGAGATAGGAATCGGCTGAGGGCGGCCAGGCATCCAGTGAGTTTGTGTACTTCACGGATGGTTTTGGGATCTGCATGTCGAGCACCGTTTTCACCTTGGTAGGATTGGCTTTCATCCTTCTTGAGAAACCCAAGACCCGTAAATTTACCCGTCCTCACAACAAATGTGCACTTCGGGGATTGAGCTTGAGGTTGGCCGACCGAGGAGTCAAGAATAGTTTCGAGGTCGATGGCGCACTCTCGCCTTTTGCTTTGACTACTATATCATCGACATAGACCTCAACAATTTCTCCTATGTGATCTTTGAAGATCGCATCCACCATTCTTTCGTAGGTAGCTCCAGCTTTTTTAGACCGAAAGGCATCTTTCGGTGGCAAAGACATCAAGTCGAAGAATGAACTGCTGTTTTTGGGCGTCTTGGGCTCATCAAGACTTGGTGGTATCCTTTGTATAAATCCAGAAATCGAATATCTCATGCCCGACTAATGCTTCCACCTTCTTGTCAATGTCGGGAGGGTATGATCCTTTAGGCGGTGTTTATTGAGGTCGGTATAGTCGACACACACGCCATCCGCCTCCCGGCTTTCGAACTACAACGGATTAGCCATCCAAGTTGGGTATTTAACCTCGTGTGATTTTAGCCTCAGGTTGGGTTACCTCATCTCTTATGACCGCCGCCCGCGGCAAAACTTCTTTTCTTCGCGAACCGGTTTAGTGGCGGATCAATGTTAAGACGATGAGTTATGAGCTCGGGAGACCCGGTCATATCCAATGGAGACCATGCAAATACATCCCTATATTCCTTAGAAGTCGCATGACTGTTGACGAATATCGATCGAACTCGGTACCAACCTTGACAACTTTGGAAGGGTCGTCGTCATATAGTCAAGATTCTCTCGGATCATCCCGAGGTGGCAACCGGAGGTTCTCAGAATTGCTAGGCCCGTGGTAAGGCCGCATCTTGGGTTGAGACTCGTAGGCATTCTTTAGTCGCCGTTTGGTCACCCCGAATGCTTAACACTCCACGGGGTGGGTATCTTAATGGTGAGGTGGTACACGGAGCGGAGCGGCTCTGTTGCATACACCAATCTCTTCCCGTGATAATATTGTATGGAGGAGCTCGGACCGGGAAAATTGAATGGCTTTGGTGACCGACACGGGAGCGCGCCTACGGTGGACCGGAAGGGTAATGACACCTTCGGGTTGAACCGCCTCTTGAGTAAAGCTCCGAATCGAAGGTGCAGTGTGTATCAATTCCTCCGACATCAAGTTTATCCAGCAGCTACGAAATATGATGCTAACGGAGGCTCCGATGTCAATGTAGACCCGATGTACATTTTTATTACCCACCACGGCTTGTATTGTAATGGCATCCTGGTGGGGCATGATCTTGGGTACTGGGTCGTCTTTTGAGAACACAATATTTTCTCCATCTCGGAGCCGCTTGTTTTTCGGCTCTTCGGGGGTCGGCCTCCGAGCTTCATTTCTAAGCGACGACCTCGTCGTACCAACTGGCAGCCCGGTTATAGCGTAAACCTGCTCAATTGCATTGGGACCTTCGTCCTCGTCATCTTCAGGTCGGGTTGCCGTTGAGGTCGGTCCACAGTTGTTACCACCTCCATTTTTCCCTCTGCGCTTTTTATTACCCGGCCCAGGTCGGCCGGTGTACTTCTTCAGCGCTCCTTCCTTCACAAGCTCGTCAATCTGTGAGCCCAAGGACTTGCAATCTTCTGTATCGTGACCGTACCCTTGGTGGTAGTCACAATACTTTCCCGTTGACTTTTTTTTGGATCCTCCTTTCATAGGAGGAGGTTTTGGAAAGAGCTCAGTGTGAAGCTCAAATATTTCATACGGATTTAAATAAAGGCGATCGTTATTACTGAGGTTTGGTCGAGGTCCCACCCGATTCCATTGGTCCTATCTTTATTCTTCGAACGCACTTGGCGTTGAAGACCTCAACCCGATCCTCCGGCTTTCTTCTCTCATCATTGCTCATCCCGATCTCTCTTCTTCCGGTCCGACTCGTCCCCTTCGACAAAGTTGTCAACCGTGGTCCAAAGCGACTAGTCGTCTTTGGTCGTTCACGGTGATCTCTTTATTCGAGCTCCGTGTCGGATCCCGTTCTTGAATGCGTTGATGATGTAGAGATCGTTACTCTCATCTATTTTAAGAGATTCCATGATGAACTGGAGACGAATTCGACATTGTTTCGTCCGTCCTTGGCGGATTGTAAGCGGATCGGACGAAGGTTGTTGAGGCGGCATCTTCCGTAAAAACGCCATTGAATCGATCCATGAGGTCTTTGAAGCAATGGATGCTGCTCGCGGCGCGGTGAACCAACGTCGGCGTTGGAGATTAGCACCGGAAAGACCTTACACATATGGAAATCTTCCATCCTCGGTTTGCCATATTGGTGGTATAGGCAAATAGGAAGTCGGAAGGATCTCGAGGCCATCGTATGCGGCAATATTCGGAGCCCGGTATCGTGTGGCAAGGGTGTATCCGAATCTCCTTGAAAAGGTGAGATAATTCGTCCGTGTCGGTCGAATCCGGAGTTCGTTACCATCCCTCTCGGGGAGTGGGAGATCGATAACGACGTCATCATCTCTTCGTGGGGAGTTCGACTTCGTCTTTCCTCTCCTTCTTTCCGCCGATTTTCATGGGTATCATATCGAGGTGGAGAGCGACTCGCGGAGGGTATGAGGATGAATGAACCCTAGTATCGGGCGATCGTTATGTCGTGATGAATGTTGATTGTTTGGAGAGGTGGCGACCTCGATCACTGTTACCGGCACTTCGGGCACTCTTGAGGGCCCGCCCATTTGTCCTCCGGTTGAGGAAACTCGGAATTGATTGAGGTTGGCGTTGAGGAATTCGGACCACCGCCGACCGAGGACCTCGTGGGAGCGGTGAACCTCCATTCACCCAGATCGAGGTCGGTGTCTTCTCTTCGTGGGCGGCGATCACGAGGGTGTATGGAAACATTTTCCATGTGACCATCAGTGTGTGTCACCGGTGGCGTCCGCAATTCCCTTTCCCGGCGTTGTGTGACCACCGATCGTCCTCCGCACGGTTGTTACCGACATCGCCGACAAGACTAGCATTTGCACGTGTCCTCGCCATTAGATTGTAGAAAACACGCTTTTTGTTCAAGAGTTTCCCACAGACGGCGCCAATGATAAATCTAGTATGAGATTTATGAAAACGAGAAAGAACACGAGAGACTTTTACGTGGTTCGATCAAGAATAAGATCTACGTCCACGGAGGATGATCCTCAATATGTTTACTATAATTCGATTTCTGCAAGTATCTCAAAGGGCTCCAGTATTGATGAATTTGCTAACCCTTTACCTTCAATCTAACTCCTATTTATACACAAACGTAAATCATGTCCCACGAATCCACGATAGGCGGCCATAACTCTCCCATAACCGACCATGATCTCCACCATTATTACCCATGATTCTGCCGTTACCTCATTACCGTTACCCATAATTAGGGTTTAGGGATCGTCATTTAGGCGTAACCGTGTAGGGCAACAGTAGGTTAGGTCCAGCTCTGTTGGGCCTGAGAGGCTGGGCCTGAGAGGTTGGGCCATATCCTATCAGGGATATTGTAAATAATAGAGACGACTAATAGTTTGATACCAGCAGTAAAGCCCAACCAATCTACTGACAATCGACTTTATTAATATATTTATAAAAAAATGATCAGATAATAAGGGACTAATTATTAGTAACTGAATTTTAGATATAAGAAAAGAACTAATGAACAAATAAAAATTATGAAAGATATAAAGGTTAAAATTATTCATATAAATTTGACACAGTGTTAAATTCATACTTCTAAATTGAAAAGTGGAAAATCGATCGAACTGATTGACCTTTTTACTGAAAATTTTGTTATTTAAAGTGGAATTGGTCCAATCACCCATCACAACAAGATTTCCTGCTAGTGGCATGATTTTTCAAGAATTGTAAAATTTATAAGTATTACTAAATTTAATTGTGATCCATTTTGTGGAGTAACTGTTATGTGTACTATAAAAATAAAAACATGTCAAAAATAATAATATTTGAAGGCGTAATTAGTTTTTGTTACGAGAGATGGAGCGAGACTTATTTGAAAATGTAAGGTTTAAGGATTTATCCTCCTTCAGCTTCTTTTTTTTTTTTTTTAATTTAATACGAAATTTAAAGTCGCATTTGATTAATTACTCTACCACTAGGCCAATACACGCACACATCCTTCAGCTTTTTGACTTCATCCTTTAGGCATAAATATCGATTTCGACATGGAGCGGCAGCTCACCCGCTTGCCACTTAAGGAGAAAGCCCTACCACTCTTTGTTTGAATCATGATCTGTAGAAATTTGACTGATTTTCAACCTAGGTTTCAGTAGATAAAAATTTTCAAATTTCATCCTACTAATCCGACCATTTTCAATGATACCAGCAGTAGTAGTTGTTTTCTTCCCTTTTTCGAAAATAAAATTTCTTGATACGTGGCCGATAGATAGGAGCGAGGAAATAACCTTCATGCCATTGACTACTTTACCAAGAGAGAGAAGTTTAGTTTTGGTACACTCTTAAGGGTAGTAAATTAAATTTAGTTACGTTTTCGCTTTATAACAAAAATATATTGTTACATCTATGCGTAATAAAAAAATTATGATAGCTTTAAATATAACAAAGTTTATTTACATGGGTAGATGTCACAAAATTTATTTCGTTTTCTGTTGGTTTCAGAACGAGCCTAAATTATCCATACACATTTTGTTTTAACTCAAAACTTTGTTACTTACTAAATTACTCATGTTGATTTTCATAAAATATGCCATATGACAAAATATAAGTGCGATAAGTAATAAAGCAATAAAAGATACAATATTTATAATGGTACGAGAAAAATCTCTACATGAACTTTGACTCGATTAAGGTCTCTAATTCAATAGGAATGAAATCTGAGTTTACCTTCGAAATTCCCTTGTTTTATAGTAGCATGTCCCAGGCCTAAATCTTTCTTTTTCTTCGATTACTACCAAACAACCTAACATGATTGCTTATTCACACTTCTTCAATACTTATTATTTTTCTAGGGTAGTAAGGAATGATTCCATTAATTAAAGTCGAGTGAACCTTTACAAAGTCAAGTATAGGGATAAAAAGGATCTAACTCCTACTTATTTTGCACAGGCAAAATATATGATCAAAATGGAATACATGGTCCGGTGAAAACACGAACAACTCTAAGTCAAAAATACCCATGACTCCATTATTGTTTTCCACTAATCCACATTCATGCAACTATTAAAGAGGTGGATTCTTGTGAGGAATAAGATATTTTTGTACTTATAGTGTAAGAAATAATAATTCTATTTTTAAAAGTAAATGATATTTTTATTGAATAATTGATACCTTTAGGATATCCGTAGAAACTTGCAGACGGTCTGACATGAGTTTTTGTGACTATAAAATATTGTTAGACTTACTCAAAATGGCAACAAAATCTCCTACATTATATGAAATGGAGATTTTTATTTTTTTAAACAAAATTTTCGGAAAGAAAATGTTTTTATATATAGAGACTACAACAATATTTTTTGCTGAATTAAGAGAATTGGTCGCGTATTGAGTACTATCAATCAGTACGTCTTCATATTTTTCTTTGGATAATTACAATCCAATATCTCCATAAACATACAATAACTCCAAACTGCCACATAATTCGGAATAAAATAGAAGAAGCAAATTAAATGAAGCGATGTAATGACACATCTAGCTGCATGACTCACGCACAACGCCGAGCTTAGAGTTGGCGACATCGATGAGAACACGGTGGTTCTGCTGCTGGAAAGAGGCGATGACGTTAAGAACGGAGTTGACGCCGGTGTCAGGGGCAGCTGCCATGGCGAGGCAGGAGGTGGTGCCGGCGGTGCTGCGGATGAGGAAATTGTCCTGGGGGAGGCTCATGTTCAACCCGGGGAACATGAGCGTTATAGACGGCACGCTCACCGGAACGGTGTAGCAGGTGTCGAAGCCGCCCAGCGAAGATAGCGTCGCGTTGCCCATCTGCCGCCGGACCTCATCTCTCACCGCCGTGTAAGCGCCCTTCACAAGTACGCTGAACACCGTACCTGCACTTCAACAAATAATAATTGTTAATGAATTTAAAATGATATAAAATATCCTGATTAAAATTTAATTTCGTTTCCATTAAAATTTGAAATCAAGGGAAATCTTTCCAGGTGGTGAGAAATTAACCAGAATCGATGACTGTTCCAGCTCCAGTAGAGGGATCAAAAGCAAATGCAGTTGGTGGGATGTTGACAACTCTTCTTCCGACCCTAATTCACATAAGATTGACATAATAGAAAGATGATCTTCTGGGATTTTTGAGCAATGGAGTGGTCCGGATCTTTGTGGGCTGGCTGTTGGGCCCCAGTCTCAACGATCCACTGAAATTTACGGACTTGTAGCCCGGCAGGCAGTATGAGAATACGGACTGGTACAGGCCTGATGTTTGGGACAATAGCGATAGCGGGCCTCGGCCCAATCCTAGCAGCCCTTGCGACGGGAACGACGTGCCCGTCACCTTGTTAATGCACCCAAAGGTGTAGCCCACGACGGAGTCCATCACCAGGGTGATGTTGTCCTGCACCAGGGTGGCGCCGATGGTGGATCCACCGTAGGTCAAGTTGAAGCCGCATTTGGTTCCACCACAGCTTGGGTTTGGTACCTTGGATCGTCAATTTTGCAAGAGAGATTTAGTAAAAAATTATGATAGAAACGTGTGCCTGTTCATTCTAATTAGTCTCTAATTATAATTTAATTAAATTACATAATATAAAATAAGTAAATAAATAAATAAAAGGAGAAGGAGCTGGCAGCACGATGAGATCAGGTTCACCGTGCACCCAAGACCATCTCATGATATAAAGAATTGATTATAGTGCAGCTTTATGTACGATCTACTTATTGTCATGTTTTTTTGGTGTCATGATTAAGAATAGAGTTCATCATCATTATATGGTGTGTGTTATAAATAACACCAACCATACATCTGTTGGCAAGGTGTGAATGCTATAAACCATCGTTGTTTATATAAAATTCATTATTGGTTAATTGCATTGGCATAATACAGACAGATATACATCAAACCAACTCATAAAGGGGGGTCTCCTGTGCGCGCCCGCGCACAGTGAGACCACCCTAACACCCTAATTAATTAGTTATTAATCTTAATTAAGTAGTTAATTAATCTTAATTAATTAAATTAATTAATTCTAATTAAAATTAATTAATTTAATAAATTCTAATTGTAAATTAATAAATATAATTTTAAATTAATATATCTTACTTTTGAATTAATAAATTCTAATTATGAATAATAAACTCTAATTATGAATTAATAAACCCTATTTGGAATTAATAAACTCTAATTTTGAATAATAAATCATAATTTTAAATTAATAAACCCTAATTGGAAATAATAAACCTTAATTTTGAATAATAAACCCTAATTTTGAATAATAAACCCTAACTTTGAATTAATAAACCCTATTGTGAATTAATAAACCTTAATTATGAATTAATAGACCCTAACTTTGAATTAATAAACCCTATTGTGAATTAATAAACCCTATTATGAATTAATAAACCTTAATTATGAATTAATAAACCTCAATTATGAATTAATAAACCTTAATTATGAATTAATAAATTATAATTAAAAAAATCTAATTATTCTTTATTACTATATTTAATATAAGTTTTTATTATAAAACAAAAGATAAAACATTAAATAATAAAATATTAAAAATCAAAGAAAAAAAAACAATGTAGAAAAAGCGTATGCACGCTCGTGCGCGCTGCGCGTACAGAAGTTTTTCACACTCATAAATTAGTCACCTTTCATAGCATTTTATTGAAAAGTTTTGTTTCTTGAAGCAAAGTATGGGGATTTATACATATCGGCCTCCATCCTGGATCATGATAAGGATGTTTGTACTTTCTTAATTTTTTATTTCTAAATAAATGATTTATTTATTACAATATTGGATATCCAATTAGGTGATGTGACACAACTAGTGATGTGACACAACTATTGGACAAAATATGGACAAAAGAAAATTTATAAAGTAATATCTCCAAATATATTATTGTCTTTAAACTTAAAACTGAAAACTCTTATACGATCCATGAAATTCTAGCTAGAAATATTGTTTCACATCCTATTTCTATTTCTACATCGAAATTTGTCAACACCTTTTCATGTCATATTTATATTTCATTATCATTTACATATTCTACATGCTTTCAGCATCATTATATTATGCATTCAATAACATCATAAATGTAATTTGATATGAATATGTAATAATAATAAAAATGAGTGATATTAGTCGTCATATGCAACATATACTTACATAAACAATATGAGGGAGAATCCCCATTATAAATCAAATTATCATGACTTTTGGATCCTCTATTTTGAAATTATTATATAAATCTAGTTTCCTAGTTTAATTTGACCGCACATATATCCTTTAGCAATTAAGTAATAACAATGTACGTGCAATAAACTAATGAATACACATACGATTAAAAAAAGAGAACTGTAACAAAATAATTAAATTAAATTAAATTTCATCACTCCCTTCCCCTTGTACTATTGAAAATCAATCTATGATTATGATCAACAGCATTTTATTTCACGGGTCTCACACTCACACTGCACCTCCAGAAATGGACAAGCACACCACAACACATAATAATCAAATATAGACATAGCAAGCACGTGAAGAAGAAGAAAAAAGACAACTCTATCAAAATGGTTCAGATCCAGCGTTCCAACATTTTCTACATCCCATTTTTGTCTCACTAGCATATTTGTTATTTTAACATTACTAACTTAAATTAATTTTAAAAATCATAATTGACATTTATAACCAAAAAATGAAATTAAAAAAATATACCCAGCTTATAATTAATTATTAACTAATAAAACTAAAATTAAGTGCTAACAAATGATTATATATTCTAATTAGGAATGATAAACCCTAGTTAATAAGTACAAAACACAAAAAAAAATGAAGTTAAAGAAAAAAATGGAATAAAAAAATAAATTAAAAGTGCTAAACACCAAAAAAATGGGATGCTGAATCTCAAGTAGTGACTTAAACGGCCCACCTTGTCGAGGCGCATACATTTGAAAAAAATAATCACTTGCATCAAGATAAGCCGTACCTGACTGCACTGTGCGGCACCGCAGGTCACGGGTTTGAAGGAGGCGGAGGCCGCGGGGTTGAAAGTGGTGGAGGAGCAGCCGACGCAGCCGCTACATGGGACCCATGCGGCGTCGTTGCTGGTGTCGAGAGCCATGAGCAGCGTCTGCGCGGGCGTGCCGATCCTGGCGCGGAGAATGTAGGTAGGGTTCTGGGTGATGGACCTGCCGGAGGCGATGGGCACGATTCTGCGGCCGCTGCTGGCGGCGAGGAGGCTTGACAAGTACTGGAGGCGGCCGCGGTCGTTGGACTGCATTTGGAGGACGGAGTCTTGCCATGAGAGTGGCGTTTTAGGGCGAAAGGGGGAGCAGGGGCTGTTTACGTGGATGAGTTGGAGGGTTGAGCCTTGCTCGGATGCATGGCAGTTAGGGGTGTTGAGGGCTTCGGCCAGAGAGAGAAAGACGGTGCAGGCTAGTGTAAAGAAGAGAGTGGCCATTTTGTCAGGTGGTGGAGAGAGATGATTGGGTGGTGGATATATTTATAGATATATACACTAATACACATTTAGTCATACACGAGAAATTCTATAGAACATTATATAAGTCTTAAGTACACCCACTTTTCACATGATATATGGCTATACTCTTATGTATTAAAAAAAACCAGGGAAACAAGTAATGTAGTGTTATATACTTAAGCACATTATCAAGTGTTTGTTTTCTTCCCATTTTTTTTGTCAATTTAATACTGAATTTAAAGACTCGAGCGTCACCAAGCGTTAACCACTGGACTCGAACCCGAGACATTTTTTTTTTGTTTTGTTGGGAAGCACACACAATTTAAAGCGAGCAGGAGAATTGCGACTACGTCTGGGCGGCGTTATTTCACTATTTTTTTAACCACTCTACCACTGTTTCTAACCAACACACGCACACATTGTTTTTTTTTTTTTTTTCCCATTATTGTGAAAGGATGTTTAGAGTGAATATTTGTATTAGTTGAGCATAATTGACGAAGTTTGACTGTAAAAAATCTACTGTCGGAGAATTTAATGACCTATATATAATTTAAATTGATATAGACATGCTAACTTGCTAAGTACTTGATCTTACCCCATTATATATATATATATATATATATATATAGGCGCTTATAAAAGCCAGTAATTAATAAATTCTTGTCACTTTTGGCATATGCTCAAAGTTGTGATTTTTATTGCTCATTTAGATTCAGTTTGTGGATCGGTAGGTGGCTAAATCTACACATGTTAGGGGTTTGTGATGAGGATTAAATCAAATTTTCAAACTTCGTTTTTATTATAAGATATTTGGTTAATTTGTTTATTTGCAAATTGGAGGTATTCTTGAAAAGAAAAAAGTTCTAGTGCCTAATAATACAATAATATAGGAATATACAGTCTTTGCTAGTTGGATGCGATCCACTAAGAAATTCATGATGGTTTTATGTAGAGAGCTATCAATCTTAAGATCTTCGAGGCAAGAAGTTTCTAGTCAAAGAATAATAGTGTACTTTTCACTAAATAAATATTCCACCATTAAAACTATCATATTTCTTTTGGACACCGGATTAAGTATTTACGACAAATTAATGTGTAAAATAGTTAAAGTAATAAAAAGTAGTTATGACTCACACTTTTTAAAGAGTTGCTTATTTTTTATAATAGAATGAAGCATATGTCATGAAACAACATCAAAAAGAAAAATGAGATATTTTAGATAGGACGGATGGAGTACTATTTATCAAAAAATTTATAGCTAAACGAAACTTAAATACCAACTTTTCTGTTGCTAATTTAGGGGGTGTTTGGCTAAACTTATTTTAGAGAGCTTATGAGATGTTTCAAGAGCTTATAAGATATAATGTTTCAAGTGCTTATAAGTTGTTAAAGTGTTTGGATAATTGATCTTATAAGCTAGGGAAAGAATGGTGAGTTAGAGAGAGAAAATCGTGAGTTAGAGAGATAAAATTGACGAGAGGTGAAGTTGATAGTATATGTGTAGGAAATAACGAACTATAATAAGGTTATTTTGGTAAATTCATAGTTGCTTATAAGTTTATGAAAAAATAAGTTAGGGTTGACCAACTTATTTTTAAGGGAGTTTATAAGTTGGTGGAGCTTATTTTCACAGCTTATAAGCTGTTTAGAAAGTTATTTTGCCAAACATTTTGCAACAGCTTATAAGTTGTTTTAAAGAGCTTATAAGCTCAGCCAAACACCCTCTTAATAGGGTATTCACTATTCATCATTTCAGTTTAACTTGATCTTACGATTCGCGGATTCTGAAGTTTAGCCGAAAATGAAAAAAGAAAAGAAAAAGAATTCGACAGATAGAAGCTCTGTTTTGTTGGTTTTTGGGTAGCTTTCTATGAGAGTTTGGCGAGTAAAATTGGTTTTTGTTAAGTTAGGAATTTCCACCAGTTTGAATTGCAACTTCATATGGTTAATAATAAAATTGATTATATAAGAAGATAATCTAGGCAATAAGTTTCAATCGAATTATTTAGCACCATTAATCTTAGTGGTATAAACTATATATGTTCTAGCTAGCACATATTTGAATCTTATTCGAATTATAAATAGTGTTAATTCCAATAAAATCAATTTTTTTTATTTTATTGCAAATTAGACTCAATTTTTAGAACATATTAATAATGTCTTAATCTTTTCATTTGTTGTAAATTTGTCGCTCTTAATTTTTTTTATGCGAGTTTCGAGCTAAGATTTAGACATTCAGACAACATCAAAAATTAAAAGTGATTGAGGTCTTTTGAAGCTTATTGTTTGGAATGTCCTTTCGTGCTGTCAATTTTATCGTTGAAGATTCGAAATCGCAACTCGAACAACTGCAAATCCCTAACCCCATGACATCAACTCCTGACTCGGTTACTCAGATGTCGAACAACAAAGCTGACACTATGAGAGAACAATCCAAATTTTATAAGCTCTCAGTCAATTATGAGCTTCAATGTTGGATGAACGTCTAGATCTCAGCTCGGAATTTATATAAAAAAAACTGGAGTGAAATAAAGTTAGAAAATTATTTAAACGTTTTAAAATTAGGAATCTAATTTGCAATAGTCAAAAGATTAAAAATTGATTAGCAATTAGCTCTATTTTATAATTAATTCGAATAATTAAATATTCTAATATGGTCTAGAATATACTATGCACTAAGAAGGATGCTAAATATTTTCGATTGGGTCAATAATAGACATATATAACCCCTTACAATATAACGTAAGGTCGTCATCATTATGACGGTAACTATACGAAAAAAAAAAACATTATTGGGTATATATGAAACAAAAAAACCCATTAATTATAAGGTATAATTTTGTGGATTGCACATGTAATTGGTCACACAACTCAAAAACTGTCGGTATGAAGATTATTTGACACCAGAGTGTAGTCCATTTAGTTTTGTAGTATAATATGATATGATAGCACGTTTGAGTGGTTTATACATGGCAAGTGCCACTTCTGCAGAGACATAGAGGTGTGATCACTTTGTTATGCGCTGCCTTTTATTTAGTGTTGTGAACAGCTATTACTATTATTTGTCCATGTTTTGTTATCTTCCTTGTGTTAGTGTGACACAGATAATGTGGATTTGGAATTTTGGGATGTAGACATATATAATAAAGTTATTAAAAGGGCCAGCTACAAAAGGTTGTACGCTGAGTCCTACGGGAACATGCATGTATTGGATTTGCAAGAGGGGATTTATTCAATACACCCATCAGAATACACCAACAAACGTCCTAATTGGGAAACATGATGTATGAACAACAGATACTTAGATGATTGTCTCCTAGGGACAGCCCAATGGTTAAGGTGGGTTCATGTGACCGAAAGGTCACAGGTTCGAACCCCACCAAACGCCTCTATGGGTTTGAGTCTGTCACACCTGGTTTTCCAAGTGTGATTTATCTGTCCTGTGTGGTTTGCGGCTATTGCATGCGAACGTGGGGTTTACCAGTCTTGCACCTAAGGAATAATCGGAGTTCCCATGATATAAAAAAAAAACAGATACTTAGATGATACTCTAATAATTTTTTCGTATATACTTACTATATAGCATTTTCCTAAATTACAATTATAGTATCTCATCCTTACATATTTCTTCACTCATCCTTACATATTTCTTCATAGTTAATTAATGTTTAATTTTATATACTAGTAACATTATATAGAGAGAGAGAAAAAGAGAGAGTAGATCATATAATATCCAAGTTATAGATAATATGTATTATTCAATCTGATATATATATATATAGGGGAGGGTTAACGTGAGAACCATTTTTATCATGAGAATGTGAGAACCAAAAAATGATGAATTTACAATGAAAGTTGATGAATCCATGGAAAGTTCTTGAATCCAAAAATAGAATTTTCGCTCCTCATGGGATTCGAACCGGGTGAAAATTTTGAATTTTGAATTCATTAACTTTCTGATTCATCAACTTTCATAACTAATTCATTTGGTTCTTAGTTTTAGGATAAGAATGGTTCTTATTTGAACCAAACTATATATATATATATATATATATATATATATATATATATATATGTTGATTTTGTTTATTTAATTGTTGAGATTTTGTGCTTTTTTAAGCTTTAAAGAGATTTTTAGTGTTAATAAGGATATTTTAACACATAATGCTTAACACGAAACATGAGGTTAAACATATAATTAAATGCATATTATTGAATTGATTAATGCATAATGTAGATTAATAAATTATTATTTTCTGGAACATAAATTGTACGACTCTTCTCAGTTTTTTGTTCGTCAATAAAGAGTTTTGTTTTTAGAATTATTGTGATTCTTTCGTTAACTATATTATTATGCATATTTACTTGTTGTATGGTTTGTATGTTTTAGAAAATTTGGCATTCAAGATATATAGGATTCATATTATATGTGGCGTTTTTTCATTGATATATGTATTGTTTTTTTGCGGTTATGTGAAGAGTAATATTACTAAACTGTATAGTTTGCTTTTCTAACATCCTTCTTCAAGGAACATAGACTAATTCTAAATTTGAAAAAAAAAATAGAAAGACATCATCCCTATACTAAAATAATAATACATAATGAAATAATTCCATGCAGCTATATAATCAATAACAATTAATAATGATAATATCTATTAAATGATAATATAGTATATAAGTTAATGAAAAAAAAAATAGATATATATAATCACTTAATACTATGTTGTTAAGTTGAGACACACTACTATAGAAAATGCGATAACGAAATTAAGAATAATAATTAAAACTGCTGCCCATGAAGGTCCATAATTAAAACACTTTACAATCTAAATCCAACGATTGACACAATTAAATCAGACTTTTGAATTTTTGCAAAGTACTTAAATAAAAAGTGGAAATAACTCTCTATTTTATAACATGATAAAGATGAGTTTTATAATATTTCTCAACATGAGTTAGATGGAATTAAGCTGAAATAATTTTAAACTTAAAATCTAAGCTTTTCAAATGTACTCATACAAATATAGTATCTTTTTCTTAAAATAATTTGGTGCATCATTCGACCCCACGCCACCGTGCTAAGTTACCTAAAAATGTTAACGTTTTGGGATTAGCATTCATGAATATACTCAATGTGAGCATTTTTGCTGGACTTTGTCCAATTTATAAAATAGAGGCACATATGAATATTAAAGTCAACATAATTGTTGAACATTAATATGATTGGCGCAATTTGGGTGAGAACAAAGTCAATTGATATTTTTATTGAACGGTTATGCTCATCATATAATGTCAAATAAACATACAGTAACACGCACAATATTAAAGAGGACAAAACTCAAAGTCACTACATAAAATTAAACTAGTGTATAACCCGTCGAGTTTCGACGGGAAATCATTTTCGTTACAAATTATAAATTAAAAGTATAAATTTTAAAAATAAGTCTATACTTTTTTTTCGAAATGATAGTATTTCAACAACTCATCGGAAGAATTTTTTAAAATAAAATAAAATTATAATAAAAAATATGTTAAGGGGGATTTTCTTCGATTTTTTCCACTTATATGTTTAAAGGTTAATCTATATGCTCGTATTCACAACAAATCTGAAAAAAAAATTATTACTCTGTTCTCATTTTAAACTCATATAGTTTTATAAGTTGTTATAATTATTGATTATTTTTCTTAATATTTATTTTGGATATTAACTAAGCATTAATAATAAATAGTATAAATAATAAAAATTTAAAAAATAAAAAAAATTCCTCTTGCACATATTGATTAATGTTTAGACTTGTGTAGAATTTAGATACTCATATATTTCCTGAGTAGAATTGAAAATTGATTTTACTATTGGTTTTCATCTCAAACTCGTAGATTAATACCCACTAATTAGTTTAGCATATAAATGTAATTTTATTTATGTTTTCAATTCATGAAGTCTCATGAAAAATTTTGCAGAGTTCCAAATAAAAAATGAATGGGAAGTAATTATGCACAATTCCAAATATATAAATACAAATGGTAATTTGTTGAAATCATTAATAATTATGAACAATCAATCTATATATAAATAAATATATATATATATATATATATAAAATAACATATTTAATATTAACAATTAACATAAATCAATCAATCAATATATTAAATGATAAGATGTCAAATAAAGAACCTTGTGGAATTTTAGAAAAATAATAATGAAAAATCATGAAAATGCTACATAGGATTCAAGATGAATTTGGATATATATGATCGTACTCCCAGCAAACCTGATTAAAAAGTAATTTTTATTACTCGTTCTCATTTTAAACTCATATAGTTTTATAAGACGTTACAATAATTAGTTATTTGTCTCAAAAAAAACTTGAATATTAATTAAAATAGTATAAATAACAAAAGTTTAGAAAATAAAATATTTCCCTTTGACAGGTTGATTAATGGTTGACTTGTTTAAAATTTATATACTCGTATTTTTCCTAAATTGAATTACAAAGTGATTTTACTATCAGTTTTCATCTCAAACTTGTATATTAATGTAATCTAATTAGTAAAACACATAAAATGTCTATTTTAAATTTTCAATTGATAAAGTCTCATGAAAAAATGATGCATGATTCCAAAAAATTTTAAAAAAATGAATGAGAAGTAATTAAGAAAATTTCATACTCTTTAATTAAGAAAAATACTAAGATATATAAAATAAATAAACATTAGAATATAAGAATTTAGAAAGTACAAAATTAGTATCCAAAATAAATAAGAATAACAAATATTGGAGATGCCATAGAGGCGCACAAATTAAGGTGTTGCCTATGATATGCAATCGCATTATTTTAGAATGTATATACTCGTATTCGTCTCAAGTTCGATTACAAAATTATTTTACTACAAGTTCTTGTCTCAAAACCGTATATTAATTTCGCTAATTAACTGAACTCGTTCAATTTTATAAATATAAGTTATTACATTAATTGATTACTCGTCTAAGATGTAAATATTTGTACATGTCCCAAATTCAATTAGAAAGTGATTTTATTACATGTTCCCGTCCTGAACTCATAATACCCACTGATCACTCAAACATGTAAATATCATTTTATTTAGATATTCAATCTATGAAATCTAGTGGAAAAATGATGTTGGCAATTTTTTTAAAAAAAATAGTGGAAATAAATATGAAAACTTGATACTCTTAATTAAAGAATTTTTTTGGAATATTAAGTTTAATATAAAATCAGAATATATGAATTAAAAATGCAATGAATGAGTATTTAAGTTAAATCAAAATAAAGTTTAAATATTAATCTTGCAAATAGAATTCAGACTATCGAAATATGATAATTGGTTTTTAATAAACTTACAAAGTATAAATATTATTCTTGCAAACTTTATCTTAAAAAATAAATATTAAACTTAAAAATATTTTTGTGGAAGTAGAAAAATAAATAACTAATTTGATAGGACACATTAGATGATAATTAACAATACAACTATTTTAAATCAAATTAAAATTAAACATTTCCTTATAAGATTATAAATTAAAATTAAATAAAAATAATAGATTATAAATGCTAATGTACAAATAGATTATTTTTTGGAAATCATTAATAATCATCAACAATCAATCAATATATATATATATATATATATATGTGTGTGTGTGTGTGTGTGTGTGTGCGCATTTATAATAACATAAATCAATTAATCAATGTATTAAATGTTAAGTGGTCAAATAAGGAAACTTGTGAAATTTTAGAAAAATAAGAATGAAAAATCATAAAAATACCACATAGGATTCTAGATTAATATGGTGTCTCCAATATATAATAGATTTATATATTAATAGATAAGATCTCACACCTTGATTTTACTTGAAAAATGAATTGAACGACTCAAAACATGTCTAATGTCTTAGTCGTGTCGTACGTAGTTAAGTAAAATAAAATAATTTCATTAGGGCTCTAATTATATCCTTAAAGTAAATAAATTAAAACGTAAATAATTTCATAGAAATACGAAGATTATTACACTTTAGTTTAAAGTACAAATCCTAAATAAAAGTTTAAGAACTAGGAAAATTAGTTTACTTAATTAAACTAATTAACTATAGCAAAATCGGTTCAAAACATTTAAAGCTCAAATCATTTGACTGACATATATAGTAGGTAATTTAACAAAAAATAGTAGCATCAGAGTTAAAAAAATATATCCTGATAAAGTTTTTAGTACTAAATAAAGTCTTTAGTGAATTAAGAAGAATGGATTACTTGATTAAAAATACATGACTAATAAAGCTGGCACCACACTACAAAAAAATAGTCGAATAGCGACGAAAAAATTCGTCGCTATAACCTACAATTCCATCGCAAAAATCTTCTAACGATGGAATTGCTACGGAAACATTCCGAATCTAGAATCATGATCGCTAAGCAAGATTAATGACAAATTAAATTCCATTCGTTGAATTAGCGACGAATCAAAGATGGTATCAATCGTCGTAAAATGGGGTCACTTTCCGTTGTTGATTCAACAAAATAAGCAACAATTTCAAAACACAAACATAACATAAGAAAATCTACAAACGTAATCCATAACACAACAATAATTCACAAATACTTTTCATAACCAAATTCTAACATATATCTAATATCTGATGATTCTACAAGTCAAGGATAATCAACCAGATGAAGATGGTGGATGTCATGTACCTCTAGTGTAACCCGAGCCCGACATGAACCGCTAGAAAGCCTCCTGGTGTGCGGAACTGAGCTTGAAACTATTCAAGTGTTTGCTTTTGTGCCTCGTTTCGGGAACTCATATGAGCCTCCATTTTCTCCTCATATTCCTGATGTTGAGATTCCATTTTTCCTCATATTCCTGATGTTGAGATTCCATTTTTCCTCATATTCCTTACGTTACTATCTCTCTCGCGCTAGGTAATTCTACACCACGTGCTTTTGCATGTGCATTCAATCATACAAAAGAAATTTGTTTTAAGTAGAAATTAAATTAAAAATAAAATTTATTAAAATATGAGATACTTACCAGCTCAATTGCATATTCTAAAACACTTCTTGAACCACCTCTATGCATATTATTATTATTAGGTTTCTAAAATTGGGGTGTTACAACCTTACACTCTTAAAAAATTAATTTCGTCCTTGAAATTCTTATCATCCAAAATAAGATTCTATCATTGGGGTTCAATAGATATCCTTCAATGTAACATTTACTTGCATATTATTTTCTACTCTACAGAAGCACTAATTTTTCTAAAATAATTAAATATTACTATTTAGTTTAAAGTTGAACAAACAAATGAAAACTTATAAACTCAACAGGTAAATATAAATTTTTGATTCAAAAAATTAGTCTTCAACCCATGCGAATGTTTTCTAAACCTATCAATAAATCATAATAACAATTGCTTTGTCAATCTCCTACTTAGATAAGTGAAAAGTTGAAAACAATAATGAAGATCTATTTTACAAAATATGTCAATCCTTATCCTTTGGATAAGAAATAGAAACAACTCACGTCTTTTTATTAATTAACTATAACATTACATGTTAGCAATAAACATCTTAATCGGACAATAATTAACTCATAAAAGTTTCACCTTAATCAATTGCGTCAACTTTTATGATAAGTTGGCCCTCCAAAAAGGAGAGATTCCCCATCTTTTCCCTTCACAAGGCAATCTAATTGAGACAACCAACATCAACTTACATAAAGAGCAAAATGACAAAATATGAACAATGTCATTTTTCTTAGTTTTTCTATTCCTTTCATGTCCTAGCAATCTCTCTAATTCCAAATTTACTCAAATTCCTTTGCACTGCAACCATCTTCCCTGGATCTCCAGTAACCTTTATAGACAATTGAGGAGGACTCAGTTCTGGAAATTGATACATGATTGACCCCCATTGCAAACACATAAGTTTATGAGAACATCGGAAGAGCACTAGTACAATCTTGACCATACCAACAAATTTGATTGCAACCTGATATTTGGTGAAAGGCGTAAGTATCACTACCAGAATGGACGTCCTTGTGAAAATGCTATAGGTAGGATACTTGCACAAAACTCTTCTATCTAACATGGAAAACGAAGAGAAACAGGCATCACCTCAATTGTTAGTGAGTGATCAGAGATGTCCACAATTCTAACAACAGGCTGATCCTCAAAACGAAGAGAAACATGCATCCACAATTCTAACAAAAGAACTACTACTGTTAATAGACAACAAGCATATATAGAAAAAAAGAACGATAAAAGTAACTTTTGTTTGGAGATAGAATTGTTTAGGAGTGTGCATCGGTCGGTACGGACCGAAATTTTTAAAACCGAAAATCGAACCGAAAATATTTTTTGAACCGAACCGAACCGATTTATAGTTTCGGACAGACCGAAAACCGAACCGAAAAAACCGATCGGTTTCGGTCGGATTGAACCGACCGAAACATATATTATATATATATATATATATATTTTAAAATAAACATATTTTAATCATAATTATTTAATTAAAATATTAATTAATTATTATATAAAATATATAAATATATAAAAATAATATTTTCAGTTAGGTTCGGTTACCGACCGAACCCAAAATATAAAATAAAAAATCGAACCGAAAATCGATTTTAATTAAAAATTTGAACCAATCCTAAAATAGACTTTTTCAAAAACCGAACCGATTGAAACCCATCAGTTCTGTCGGTTTTTTCGGTTCGTGCACACCCCTAGAATTGTTGTCACTGGTGAGATGAGCATCTGACACAGCAATAATGGTGTCGGGTTTTTGTCGGTGTCTGAAATTTTAAATTTTTGCGTCACGGTGGACTCAATAATGGTGTCGTTTTGCTGCTTACTATCGCCACTAGCGCTTTGAGCACAAACCAAAAATCTTCTTCTCAGATTTGAAGAGAATTTGACGGAGCGAAGGCTAATTTCAGCTTTGGGAATTAGGTCGTTTGAATACGCAGAAGCGCCAAATAACACAGAGTAAGTGGCAGCCGTCGCCATTGCTGATGTAGCGGTGGTGATAGAGCTTAAATATGGCGACGGTAGAGTCGAAACACAACAGAGGTGAATTTTAGATGCGTCAGTGGCATCGATGTCATCGGAAGCGTCGCAGCAGTAGTGAGCGAAAGGGTGGGAGAGAGAGGGGGGAAGTTCGAATGATTTGGGGAAGAAAGGTATTAGATGGAGAAAATATTCACTTAAACAATAGAACTGCAACTCATACATCCATTATTAAAATTAAAAAATAAATAGAAAACTTGAAAAATTCTAATAACAGACAAATTCTGTAGCTAGTATTTTTGAAAAATAAAATAAACAAAATAAATAAAATAATTTTAATTGCGGAATTATTCTGTCGTAGACATAAACAACGACATGTTCCGTCGTTCGTCGCAAATTTATATTACGTTGTTAGTACGTCGCAAATTCTGTAGTTAAATTCAAATTGTATTGTCAGTCGCAGATCTGTCGTTATTTTCGTCTGTCTTTTTTTAGTGAAAGAATAAATTCCAATATCAACTGAAGTAATAAAATATGCCCAATTCATTAAAACAATAAACAAACGCACATATTTTTAACCAAAACCTTTACTCTATCTCTCAAACTCCGTCTGTTCACCGTCACAATTTTCCCAAATCTGTAAATCAAATTTCCAACTCTTCTTCAACCTTCACCCCTATTTGCCCAACTCGTCATAACTCGGGCATCTCCAAAATTTAAACTCATTCGAAAACAGTAAACAAGTATTTAAAATTATATATTTCCAGATTTGATATGAACGACAATGGTGTAATATTAGTACATGTAATCACGTGTGATGTGTGTGTGTTTTTTTTAAATAAAATAAAATCACGTGTGTGTGCAAAATGACTCTGAAAACTCAAATATAAAGGAACCCAAATATAGTTTAATCAAATCGAAAATACTCATGGTTGTGCGTAATGCATATTTTAGTTTATATTGGTAATCTGAAAGTATATATGTTGTCGATGAAAGAAAATAGAAATAAATTTTATTAACATATAAATATATTCTTACAAAATGTGCATTTATGTTTACTATACGTCGGTTTGACAAGGCTTACCAGTATTAGAGAGAAACTTCAAAAAAAAGAAATTGCTTCTGCTCTCCAAGATAAAAAGGAAAGTTTGCGTATTAAGAATTGAGAGAGAGATGATAAGAAATTTGGCCGTGAAATTATTATCTACTCCAACCACAACTTCAATGGTTTCCAATTATTATCAATACATTTTCAGTCTTAAATACTAGAAAGTCACCTAGATTCTAAAATCTTTAGCAGCAGTGTTAAACGATGGTTTGGAGAGTGAATTGCCCCACATCTCTTTCCTTTGTGGAGCCAAAGTTTCAAAACTTCCATCGCCGTCGCTATAATCTTCTCTACTACTTGAAAACTTTCCTTCTTTCTTACTACATCTCACTCACTCATATTTCTTGTTCTATTTTCATCTGCATTATTGTTTCATTATGAGATGCTACAAAAGATCAGAAGATACTCAAATTTTATTTTTGATGCATTTCATCGCTACAGTTCGAAGATTGTAATTGACAGACAAAAATTCTCTTCGGGATCGGATAGATCTGCAGCAAACGACGAGGGGTGTTGTGTCAACGGCGGACGAGCGATATCGGCTTAGGGCGGAGTGAGTCCGGTTGCGACTGGCTCGGTGTGAGCAGGTACCGGAGTTGTGAGGGAGAAAGAAAAAGAGGGACAAAAGAGGATTTGTTTTGTTTTGTATATATCTTGCAGGAAAGAGTTGTTTAATTTTTTTATCTTATTATTTATCTTTTAATTGGGGTTTTAAGGATAAAAGAGTAAATTTGTATATAATTTTGTAAGTAAATGGCTATCGTAAGAAAAATGGTTGATATATGTAAAATCACCTTTATATAAAACTAAGCAAGTTCAAGATTCTTATAATTCGACCCATAACAAAATTCAATTTCTTTGGCAAAAGAAAAATTAAGGGCCTACATAATTTTTCATAATTTCGTTCTTCTAAATAAACTAGGAGCGTGACTTAGACTATATCTAAGACTAATTAAATTATACTTTGCGAGTTAAGAATCAAGACGAATTCAAATTTAAAATAATTAGGCAATCAACTTCAAAATCGGGTTGTTAGACAAACAACGAGTAAAAAAAAAGTAGTTAACTCGAGATAATGAAAATGGTTTTGAAAGCAACGATTCAACGAATGATACCAAAAGAAACAATCTAGATATATGATATCATTAAAAGAGCATATAATTATACGAGGAAAACAAGAGTTGACTATAATAATAAAAAAAAATACTTTAATAAAAAAAGCAAACGAACCTAAGTTACCTAACAAATATATATATATATAGTTACACGAATCAAACAAGAAATATGAATAAAAGATAAAAATAAATTCGTTCGAGGAATGAAGACTTAAACTTAATCATCCTCAAATCTCTTTATCCAGTCAAACTATCATTAATTGTATTTCCCTTTTATATTTATTAGCCTTCAATGTATTTGGAATATTATTTTCCTTGTATTTTAATATAGAGAAGAAATTATACTTACATTTAGTAACTTAAATAAAGACTACAGTTATTTATATCCTAATTATCTCTATTATTTACGCGGAGTTCTATGATCAAATTTGGATGTTCTCACTTTTATCTCCAAACGCTAATTTCTTGTTTAAAATAATATCATCTTTTTAAAATAGGGTTGATATAATAGTATAACAAAGCTAATGTGTTTAAGTTTCCAAATGAAATCCATCAGAAGATTTTGTGCTCTTAGAAAATAAAAAAAAAATAGTCTAACTTGGAAAACCAGAGGATTGGTGGAAAAAGTTGGTGGATTCGTGAAGTAGATACAATGAATGCGGACGGGTATCTGTCTATTAGTTCAACTGATGATGACAGCGTAAATAATTTATATATAAACAAAAATAGAATGAAGAAAAAGAACAGCTGAAATAAATTTACCATAGCAATTATACTAAACAAATAATATAGCTATAACTAACAAAGAGTATACCCAAAATTATAATTACGAGACTTTCACAAAACATTTACCTTTTCGAATCTCTCTTTCAGATAATTTGAATTCATTTTGCTTAATGCATTTTCTAAGAGTATGTATTACAGTGGAGCAGATAGAGATGAAGAAGGATGACCATTATATCTTCATCTATAAATATGAGTGGTCCATGCCTCGATGGCCAAAACAAGCTTGTATATATTTGAAGGGTTTACTTTGAATTTCAAATTATATTTGTTTATCAGAAATATTTATTTAAATCATAAATAACTAATATTGTACCAGATATGTCTCACATTTATTTTTCGGACCCCATGAATCTTGACGTGGCTTGCCAGATGCTATGTAATTCGATGTATCTATGTTTTTTTTATTTGGCTAATTTAATGCATTAATATAAAGGTTGTGTCACGGTGACTCAAACACAAAACATTTGGTCTCGAACATTAATCACTGACCAACACACACATGTTATTGCTTAATTAAATAGTGAAAGTGCCACGTAATTTCATATGGCATCCAACGAGTCACGTCAAGATTTCGTTGGTCGAAAAATTGATCCTGAACATTTTGATACAATATTAATAGTTGGTGGCTTAAATAAATATTGATAAAACAAGTGTGGTTTGTGATTTAAAGTTATATATATTCTAAAAAATATTAAACATTATGATATTTTATGGTATTTTTCCTAATTTTGTTATTCTTACTTTTTTGTATAGAGGTCTTCTATTCTTACTTGTGACAATTTATTTTTGACCTCAAGCTTTGAATATATCAGTTTGATTTAGTTCAATTATAGCCCAAATATAATCCTATACATTTATTCAAATATGCAAATAAAAGCACTGAAAAAAATAAATATTAGGGTAATTGGCAAGTTTAGGCATATAATATGTGGTGTAGGCGTCGCATCCCAAAGTCTTAGTTTCCCTTTCGTACTAAGATTATAGCCATTTGAGAGGTGTTTGTTACGAAGTAGATACAGAATGAACTAAAAGTAGGAATAGAATTACAAATTTTGGTAATTCATATGCTTGATATGCACAATTAATACAAATGAAATAGAATCGTGATTAAATAATAATAATAATAATAATAATAATAATAATAACATGGAATGGAATGAAATGAAGGAATATGAAATGGAGGTAGGAAATGAATGACTAGATATACTATGTATTTGAGGAAGGAATTATTATTTTTAATATAAATGATGATTTTTTTTTAAAAATTATACCACACAAAGAAATTAAATAGAGGTAGGTATTACTATTCTATTCTCATCTCCATTCTATTATACCAAATACTTCTAATAGTTGGACGATTTTTTTTTCCAAATACTCTATTTAATAATCTTAAAAAAATAATTATATTTATACTTTTATAAAGATCCCAAACCTTTAACCGGTGCTATGTCAAGAGAGGTATAGAATTCCAAGTAGACAAAAACTTGTGTGCGCGCGCTTACGCGACGCGCACAAGTTTTGTTATTTATTTTATTATTTTATATTTTATTTATTAATTCATAATTATGGTTTATTAATTCATAATTAGGGTTTATTAATTCAAAATTAAGGTTTATTAATTCAAAATTATGGTTTATTATTTCCAATTAGGGTTTATTAATTTAAAATTAGGGTTTATTAATTCATAATTAGGGTTTATTAATTCACAATTAGGGTTTATTAATTCAAAGTTAGGGTTTATTAATTCAAAATTAGGGTTTATTAATTACAAATAGGGTTTATTAATTCAAATTAGGGTTTATTAATTCAAAATTAGGGTCTATTAATTTATAATTAGGCTTTATTATTCAAAATTAGAATTTATTAATTCAAAATTAAGATATATTAATTTAAAATTATATTTATTAATTTATAATTAAAATTTATTAAATTAATTAATTTTAATTAGATTTAATTTAATTAATTAATTAAGATTAATTAACTACTTAATTAAGACCACCTCATTCAAGTATTCCTTCTCCCAATTTAAAATAATTATAATAATGATACTTTTTCTAGGTGAATAATTATAAATAAGGGTATTTTGAACATTTGTGCACCAATTAGACAGCACGGATGGTGCAAGAATCAAGACAAAACATATGGATAAATTTTACAAAGCCGAAAATATTAATCACAATAGGCAATAATCTCACTTTTTTATAACTTTGTCTTGCAAGTTCCAATCATAGATCTAAAGTATGTCCCATTCTAAATTAATTATTTTGAAGGGGCCCGATCTGAATAATTATCTCATGGTGCACTACAGCACTAGCTTTTTTTACTTTCCCTCGTTAATGGCGCAGCCCCAGTAACTAGGGATGCAATGTATCGAATCTATATCAGAAATAGATCTAGATTCGAAATTTTTTGCTTGAGTTTTGATCCGATCTAGATTTATTAAGTTTAAAAAATTAGATTTAGACCCGGATTCATAAGATCCGCATGATTCAAGATCTAAACCTAGATTCATATATTTTCTTTTCTAAAATAAATCATAAATCAATTATAATTCATAATAAAACCATAATAATAATAATAATCTAAATATATATAATAACATTATAATAATTATTTAGAATTTCTACAATCAGTGTGTGTGTGTTGGCCTAGTGGTAGAGTGGTTAATGTCTGAGGTCAAAAGGTCTCGGGTTCGAGTCCACTGTGACGCAGCCTTTAAAATTTATGTATTAATTGACAAAAAAAAGAATTTCTACAATCATCATTATACAATAAGATAGTTAATTTTTTTTATGACAGCAAATAATATTGCGATAGGAATAGAAGTAACACACATATCTTAGCAAATAGACCACTCATATCTAATTAATATATAATTTTTTTTCAAATTCAAGATATAATTTTCTAATGTTATTGACCTACCATCCAATTTCATAACCTAGTTCATTCAATTTCGACTATAAAGAAAAATAATACAATATACTTATATATATATATATATATATATATATATATATATATATATATATATAACATTATAATAATTGTTTAGAATTTTACAATCACCACTATATATGAAAATGTTAGTTACAAATTTACTTTTATTTTTATGATAGCAAATAATATTGCAATAGGAATAGAAGTAACACATATATCTTAGGTAATAGACCACTCATATTTAATTAATATATAATTTTTTTGAAATTTAAGGTATAATTTTATAATGTTATTGACATACCATCCAATTCCATAACCTAATTCATTCAATTTTGATTAGAAAGAAAAATAATACAATATACTTATAAATAAAAAATAATATAAATATATATATCTAATTTTGCCATCTTTATTAACTTTAGTCTTATCTTTTGGTAGGATGTTATTTTTAGAAAATGACATTTTATCTGTAAATATTGACTAATAAATTGTAATAGTTGTCTTAGTTGCCTATAAAAGACATATGTTATTCATTGTAAAAAATCACCCCGAGAAAGAACAAGAAGAAATAATATTTTGAGCTTTCTAAAATCTACATGTGTTGTTAAGGTTTTCAGCTTATTTCTTCTTTCGCCTAGATTTAAACCAGTGTCACTATAATATTTTCTCTTCTTTTAAAAAAAAAACATTCAATTCCGTTGAACATATTTTCTGGAAATGAAGGTTCCGTCCCTGTACCATATCTTCAAAAGAATTTATGTGTGAAATTTTTAGGTATGAATTATTTTTCATTCTCGTCCTGCTTTACCGTAAATATTTATGTGAATTTTTATAGTTTAATGTGTAACCCTAAAAAATACACACTATCCCTATATATATATATATATATATATATATATATATATATATATATGGAAAATGCTAAGCATTATATAATATGTACGTACATAATTAGACATTTTGTCATTTTACACATTTTCGTGAATTAATAGATTAGTTATATTTTAATTGAATTTGTAATTTACCTAATTATTCATAATTATAATTAAGGAAAGGATTTCCTTAATGACTAAGATTAAATTACAAAAATGACTAAAGATGGTGAATCTTATATTTTGCAGTCAATCCTATGCAATTAGTGATCGATGGTGCCCAAGACGAGTCCAATAATTAGCGTCGATCAATTAGTGTTATATATATATATATATATATATATTTGACGATAAAATTATTAAACTAAAGGTTGAACAGTGTGAAGGTAAAAATTATTATACCCTTGAATAATATTTATAGTGCATCACCTAGCATGATCTGGTATCATGAATTCATGTGACTTCGGTTGTTGTTGATAATTTGAAACCTAACGATTTGTTTTTTATAATGTCAACATGTCATTATTCCTACAGTGATTCATTATTTAACATTATTCTTGTCTAATAAAGACATACTGTGAAATATTTGTTAAGACTAATATATACAACAAATAATTGATTTAACGTAAAAACTCATGTGTGGTGGTTGAAAATTAATTATGAGATAATAGGATTTTACTTAGGATTTAGTCATTTCAATGACTTTTATTTTATTTTCAATTGACTTTAATTAATCTCTAATTTGAGTTTGTTTATTAATATCAATTATACATACTTTATTAATCTCTACATTGTCAGATGACGATTAATACTAGTGTATGTTAACACTAGGGATAATGAGTTCATTTTAGAATAAAAGTAATTCCAATCAAGGAAGGGATAATTATTTTATTTATTGATTAAATAATATATTTCACTTCATATTCTTTTCTTCACACATTCACATCATCCACAAATTTATGGAATTTGATTTCATTGTGTTCTTCGTCACTTGATACACAATTAGTATTATAACTAGTAAAATACATAAACTTGATATTATTTATCTTACACTATAAATTAAATTCGAAATATATTAAAAATGACCAATGAAAATAAAAATTATGATATAAATCTACATTGGAATAATATCTTAAATTCAAAATTAAGATATTATAATATACATAAAAATATAAATGTTTCAATTTAAAATACGTTAAAATTAATAAGTATCCATATATGTATAAAAATCTATATAATGGTATAATTGATATATATTTATATTTCCATAGTGGTGATTTCTTAAGATACAAATTAATCATTTTGTTTCCAAAATTATTTGAGTAAAAAAGGAAAATAAAAACATCTCAATTTCATGATATAACTATCAAAAATGGATTAGGGGTAATTTGGGAGGGATCTTTATGCTATAATTATCAAGGGTATTATATATGTATATATTATGTACATTTAGCACTACCCTATATATATATCATAATCTCAGAAATCAAGATTTAGATCTAAATTTTAAAGAAATGGTTCAGATTCGATTTAGATATATCGAATCCTATTTGATTTAGATATATGGAATCCTATTTTTTGAAAATTTAAATCTAAAAAATGGATTTTGATTTATGGATGTGGACCGAGTACGGCGGCCATCTATACCACCAACTCTTGTTTCTTTTTTATGTACTCATTTCCTGGTCGACTAATTGGCTCACCAAGAAAACCATCAATGGCGGCTGCAGCTACACCTTTGTCAACTATCAAAGTCGCTGCTCTCTGTGGTTCCCTCCGCAAAGGTTCCTACAATCGCGGCCTCCTAAATGCTGGTATTCGCCGTTTACTTCTTATCTCAAATCAGCTAAGCTCGTGGGGTGTTTACTTCTCTCCCTACGTTTTATGTTCTTCTTCTCTCATCATTGTACCAGTTTTTGTTACAAAGTAACTCCATGTGCTTTTTCCCCTAATTTCACGTGATAACCGATTTGTTAATGTTATTCTGCTGCGCTACATTTTTGTCCTAGTAATATCAATGACAGAAGATTGATTTTGGGGTTGTGTTTTGCGATTATCTTTGCTGTTGAAGTAATTGAAGATTATATTAGGATTTTGTAGGGATAATGTTTTATTAAAAAGAATTCTTTTGGATTGATGATTAGCGATCGATGTATCGAAGACATTTAAAGGTTTGGAGGTAGAGTATGTGGATATATCAGCGCTACCGTTCTTGAATACGGATCTTGAGGTGAATGGAACCTATCCGCCTGTTGTAGAGGCTTTCAGGCAGAAGATCGCTGCTGCTGATAGTATACTCTTTGCTTCACCTGAGTACAACTACTCTGTCACTGGTATTCTTCGTCTCAGGTTATCTATTTAAGTTATCAGAATTATGGGTTACTTTGTGATATATTTTTCATTCGGAGTTGTATGCTTGTGTGTTATATTCTTTGAGTCTTGAGTTTGCTATGAGCTAATGTAGCATTTCAGTTAAGCTCGTGATGTTATATTATCCACATTTCTTTCCCAACGATGCGAGGTTCTTGTAGCTCGGCATGATTTCCTTTTTTTCTTCTTCAAAATAATTAATGCAAGGTCTTAATGAGTTCTGATTCATGTCTTTATTGGGGAGAAATTAATTCTGAAGTTGGCGAGGAATGAAATCTTATATGTTGAAGAATGCATCCAGTGAATTTTTGTTCATGTCAGAGACTCGTCTGAGTGGTCTGTAGAACAATGTGAAAAACTTGAATACCAGGAACAAAAGGAAAGGGACAGTGGAAAAGGATATTATTCTGTTTTACGGCAGAGAATGGCATCTGTTTTTGCTGTGGTCTGTCCTCTAAGCTAATTCGGTTTTGCTAGTCTTTATGAGTTTATTGTAGATTTTGGTCCCTGACACTTCCTCCTCGCTACTGTTCTAATTCATGATAATAGAATTAGTTCATAAAAATCAAGCAACTGCACACCAATCATAGCAACAAACCACTGGTTCTGTCTGTGAATTCATTACAATATCTACTTTCACGGAATTGGGTTTAGCTTAAACTTTTCTTTTATAATTTATAGTTTGATCAAATTGGTAAAAGATTCTTAAATGGTCTAGCTAGCAGTCTGGAACTTGGATCATGGTAATCCTCTGTCTCTTCCTGCTAATTGCATTCTAGGATATAAACACTAGTAAAATTAGAGATACAAAATGTAACGTACGGTGGCTACAGTTCTAACTTGAAAATTTATGAGGTTTTCTTAAGATTATGGAGAAATTGTTGGCGTTATGGTCCCATGAGGAAGAATGCCTAATAATGTCTTTATATGGTGAAATGATCTCTGAATAATCATGTTCACTTGCTTAAGTGAATATCTTTGTAGTTGCATTGCATGTCTAGAATCCATGCTTATATAACTCGTCTCGTGATTTTGTGAGGAGGGCATTTGTATTTGTGTTTTTTACTTTTATTTTGTACTGCTTATTCGATACATCAGGGTAAACAACAGTATTGGAAATCATAAGATGCTTCCCTTACCTGCATTTTGATTTTGATTGACCTCTAGGACCTCTGAAAAATGCAATCGACTGGGCATCTCGGCCCCCAAATGTGTGGGCTGATAAAGCCGCTGCAATCGTGAGCGCTGGAGGAGGTTTTGGTGGAGGGCGATCTCAGTATCATCTCCGTCAGATAGGCGTCTACGTTGATCTGCATTTCATCAACAAACCGGAGTTTTTCCTCAATGCGTTTGCGCCTCCTGCTAAATTCGATAGCGATGGCAACTTGCACGATGATTCAACCAAGGAAAAGTTGAAAGAGATTCTCTTATCCTTGTATGCATTCACGCTCCGTCTCCAAGGTAAGTCTGCATAGCTTCTTCTGCTAGCACCTTACCTTCCTGTATTTGATGTTAACGCATCTCAAAAAGACCACAATGAACATCAATTTATGTTGCTTTCATTTTCCTTTAATATGTCATTCAGATATAGTCTGCCCTACCAAGTGTTATTCCTCAATGGCTACATTGATTGTACAACGTTGTCGTGTATCATGTCTGTGAGACTTTATGAAATTGTATATTCATTAATTATTGTGATATGGAAAGAGTGTGTAGTATCAATTTCAGATTGTTTGACAGTTGACTCCAAATTTGTTTCATCGTAGTACTGATATATATAAAAGAGGATGTGTTGATCAATTTCATTTTTGGCATGTAACTAAAGTTAGTATGAAAATGTTTGGTACATTTAAACATGATCGGACTCGTTAATCGTTATAGTTATCCATTTACAGCTGTACCATCATTTGCTTGTAGTTTTATATTTGCTATAAAATCTAAGCAACTAGTACTTTTAAACTAATGGATATACTTGGTCAATTACACTGGTAAGAAGTTATATATAATTACAAATGCTACTCCAAGTTTTATATTTGCTATAAAATCCAATTTGTATTCATCAATTTCCAATTAAAGTTCATTAATTCACAACTTGAATTTATTAATCTTCAGTTGTAAGTTAATAAGAATGGATGCACAGAGTGCCTTATTGTATAATGGAATTGTTTTTTTGTTTTTTTTTTTAAATCAGGGAAAAGCCCTCTGCTAAACCTACCTTTATTCGTATTAGATTTTATAGCATGCACGTTATTACTTTATTTAAACCATAAATGTCAATCCTACCATGCCTTATATCTGAAATATATGATTTAAATGATTAATACTGATCGATCAGATGAGGTTGGTCATATTGTGATAACTATTACATTACAGAAAGTGTATAAATATAACTATTACGGATTGACCCCCTCCATCGATAACAGAAAACACATAAATAATTATATTTCTCTATCATGTTTTTATATTTTGAAGTTGGAGGAGGGGACTGTACCGTTTAGATATATTCAAAGAGACGTATTCATCAACCATTTGAAGGCTGCATTCTGTGCTAAAGGAAAAGTGTAAATGGAAAAAACCAATTTCGTCATCATTGTGAATATAATAAGCTACGACGTATTAATGTTAATATTTTGATTATGTTTCGATATGAAAATTATAAAGATCTATGAAGGAATTCCGATTTACGAGTAATTCTGCAACTACTAACTTTATGATTTTCTATTAATTAAAAATTAGGATAATTGCAATATCTAAGATTAGTAACTCTATTAAAACTAACCCTTACCTTTATTTTACACAAAACGAAAAAAAGAAAAGAAAAAAATGTTACCCTTAGGTGGTGTTTACTTTGCATGATTAACATTTTGAATTATTGACTATTTGATGGATTAAATGTGTGATAAGATAATTTTTATCTATCAATCCTTTGTTTACTACAAAGGATTAGTGAAGGATTAAGATTGAGATAAATAATTCTCCCTTTATTTGGAGGATTATTTCAACCCTATATTGGTTGGATTATTTAATGAAGAATAAAAACGATTAAAATAAAGGTTTTGGATATTCTCAAATATTAAAAAGTAAACACTTGATTAGGTTGATTAATTTTATCTATCCTTGCAAAATAGTTATAGGCGTACAATCACTAACCATATTGTACAATCAATATCCAACCATCACTTGACACGAAACAACAACAACAATCATCATGATCATCATCATCATCATCATCATCATCGATGTAATTGATCTTAAGGTCTTCAGCTTCTAGAATTTCTTTCCTAAAAAAAAAAGAAAAATCTAGAATTTCTTTCCCATTAAGTCTAAATTCATTTTTTAAAATTATCCCATTATACGGAACACCTGGCAACTCCTCTTCTTGCATATAATTGCCTTATCTTGTCCTAGGTTATTTTTCTACTTTAATTATGCTTCAGATGGCAAAAGTCTTATAGGTCATCATAGCAAATATGATAACTATTTAACATTATCCTACATAATATTTAATTAAGCGATTCGAGTATGTTGACATCATTCTAAGTCCATGAAATTGACCATGATATCAGACATATATAACAGTAGTACTATTTATTTTGTGAACATAATAAGCATTTGCTCAAATTTACATCCAAACTAAAATTCAAATCGATTCTTTATGTGTTACTCTCTTCGTCCACCAAATACGTTGATTTAATTCCATTTTGGTCCGTCCATAAAAAAATTCAATTTTATTTTTGGAAATATCAATTTCATATTTTTACTATAAATTTATCAATTTATTTACAAAAAAAAACACTCATGACCCACCTTTTTTACACACACTATCCATTAATATATTCATTTATTATTCATGACCTACCTTTTTATATTCATTTACTTTACACTCATTACAATTCATTAAAATATGTGCTACCAAAATCAAGGAATAATTTTAGTGGACGGAGTATTTCTTTTCCGGCCAATGTCATTTGGAAAGAATGCAGAAGACAAAGTGCAACTTTGAGTCGGTAGTACTACAGATCATAAACCAGTTCTCAATTTGCTGAAAGAATATATATAATCATCTTTCCAACTAATCAAACAAATCGAATTTAAAGAAAATTTTCTTCACCTTCTTTGTGCGTTCTCAATTTGATTACATTTTACCGCTTCTCTTAATCCTCAAAAGGTTCCAAATTTGTTGATATGTACATCCACGATAGGGCTTGCAAATCGTACGTGTCATATTGTGATTGTCTCGACACAATACGATTTCTACTAATATAGACACGATGGGAAAATGAAAGTGACACGATTTCATTTCTGTTGATATATATAATAACATAGATGCGACATGATAAATTTAAAATCCTAACTAGAAAAAAATATTATCAACAAAAAAGTATACAAATATTATCAAGTTATATAAAAGCGACACGAAAAATATCATGTCCTTATCCGATAACATGACAAGGCTACGAATAAAATAAGAATTTAATAGAGTATAATAAAAAAATGTTAGAGCTAATCCTAACCACCCAATGATTATATCCTACAACTATATAAACCAAACACTAAAGAACAGCCATTAATTTTAAGGTCTAATCCATAATAAACGATCAGATTTCTTTTCATATAGAAAGAAGATCCACATAGTTTGCGTGTGTTGGGCTGCTTTCCAACCACACGCAGCCCCACCACCTTGCTTTCGGTAATATGGAGAGAAAGATACACAACCAATGACAGAATTTTTTTGATGCTTGGTATAAATAACTAGAAATTAGATATCATTCATGTCTGAATACAAGAACACCTAATCCCGACCATACAAATACATACTAATTAAGCCCTACAAGGTTGTATAAACATATGATACAAAGATAGGAAAAAATAGAAATGAAGTTTACTGACAACACCAAAAAATTTCACATCAATTCATCAAAGCTTCCAAGAACATCAAGCTGCGAAGGGTCGTAAAATGAATTGGACGAAAAAATCCCTGAAAATTGCTCTCTCATTTGAGAAGTGAACACATTCATGTCCATAGGCCCCTCCTGGGAACTAGTAGGGGTATCGTCGGTAGATACCGAGGAATTATAAGTCTGGTATTGGTCGCTCGTCTCCTTGGCTAACGATTGCTCGTCACAATCGATCTCGTGATAGAAGTCTTTGGCTCCACAGTCCGAATTGTCGTCCATGTATTGTGACACGTCGGAGTTTTTACCGGTGAGTTCTTGCACGAGTGACCTAAATCTTGAGGCACTAGTCTTCACCTTCATGGGGGTAGAAATGTACACTACTTTCAGCTGCTCGCTCTTCTTGTTCTTCCCTTTCTTCACCAATCTTGGTATGCTTCCACCACCGCCGTTCATTTTTTTCTTGAGGAAAATTTTTGGGACTTTTGATGAAGATGGAACAAAGATTTTGTTAAGATTTATGTGGGATTAGTAGATGTTATATATAGGTACCTAAGTGTGTGTGGACGTAATCTACCATAGGGTGTTTCTTGGAAGGTGATGAAGATTGAAGGAAATGAAGAAAATGAAAAAATATTCGGATTGATTGGGAGATGGGAAGATTGGAGGAAAAAGGGAATAAATAGAAGTTTCTGTAAAGGTACTTGGATGACCCGCAAGCTCATAGTTTTCCATGCTACAATGTATGATATTTATTTATTATTTGATTTTTTTTTAATATTTGGAATATGATTGCTTTTGACATTGTATTAAAGGGTAAAATTGACTCACGTACATTACTTGGAGAGATTGATGCTAAAGATAATTCTCACGTGCGCAGCCTTAGGTGACTAGGGAAATTTACACGTACGGTGGTATCATTGGTAGATGATCGAGAAGCCTTTGGAATATGTATAAGTACATGGTATTTGGAAAAAATGATGAGTGTATTTAGAGATGACAATGGATTACATTCGACTGGAAATCATTTTCGGGAGATAAAAGTGGACCGATGGCCGATCCTACTCATATTTGGATTGATGGATTTAATTTTGACGGATGTTGGATCGGGGTAGATCCTTATATATATATATAATATTATTTTATTATAATTAAATACATCAACTTAAAACTCTTCAATTTTCTTGCAAATTTTCCAAAACAAATATGATTTCATTTCAAATACTCAATTATGTATAATCGGCATTCACGAAGATCGTCCAATACATCACCCGATCGAGTTGTTTGTTACTTCATATTTTATAGTAAATTTGTAACTAACGTCTTCCAATATAGTGATAATTGCGAAATCCTAAATAATTATTATAGTATTATTTTGCATTTAAATTATATAAAGAATTATAATTGACTTAGAATTTCTTTTAGAAGCGAAAAATATGGATGAGTAGGATCTGCGGATCTTATGGATCCGGATAATAATTTTTTGACCCGATAGACGGATCGAATACGGACCAAAGTAAAAAATCGGATGAAATGAGATCCGGTCCAGATCCGACCCATTGTCATCCCTAAATGTATTCCCTTTTACATTAAGTTGGTCATGTAGAAGTTGCCGTTTTGTTATTGTGGACAATTTTGACGGCTGTTGGAGGGGTTCTTTCGACCAAAATAAGAAGTTAGTTTCATGGTTCTTGCTTTAAAATATGAGATTGTACACATAATAAGATAATATAAAGTAAAACTCGATAATATTAACAATATTTAGCATCTAGCAGTTTTGTGTGTTTTTAATTCAGTACTATTATAATTAATTACTTATTAATTAGAATTAATTAAGTTAAAAGTATTTGATCCTTGGAAAATGTCCGGATATATTAATACTCTAACCAAAAAATTTATTAGTATAAATTTGAAGGCTATAAGTTGGTAATTTCACCAAGTTTGATCTAATACGGATGCTAATTTCTTCCGAAATCGACGGGCTCAAAGCAATCAAGAATTCAAGATCATCTATACCAATTTTTTTGTCTCCTACTTGTTTCACTAACAAATTCAATGTAATAATGATTTTAATAAAATAACAATTAATATAATACAATCGACCTCAGTTTACTACTATGAATTGAAACTTACAAATAATATAAGAATTAATTATAAAGTAATCGATCGTAATTAACACTTGTTAAAATTAAACTAAATATATGTCATTGGAATTGAAAATAAAATGTGGTATAGCCTCATATCAAGTGTCAAATATATAATTTTATTAGTAATTGATTGTATTCGAGACACACTCTGCTACAGCTGAATGCACAGTACATTCATCTTATATGTGATTGCTAAGGGGTTAAAACGTGTTTATTAAAGAAAAAGTGAATTTATTAAATCAAAATCTTCATGGCAAATATTAATCATAAATGATGTGAAAATACTTAAAATTTTCATTTTTAGTCGATAATTATTTCCTGTGGATAAACAAATAATAATTTATCTACAACCGTACAACATTCTCTTTTACTTGTAATTAAATAGTGAAGAGTCCATTGGTTAAAATCAAAAAGAAAAGTATGGAGTCAATTCTTTGGTAAATAATGAGGTCAGGCCTGACGTAGTTTTAATCTGGTGACATCTATGCTTTCCCATGGCTTCTAGATAAAGAACCTTCCCCAACAAAATACTAAAATATTGTAGAACACATCGACGAAATCGAATAGTAGAATCAAATTAATTAAATATATTATGACAATTTTAAAAGATATTAGTATTGTACCTATACGATGCACAATTTTAATAATTGTAAAAATATTATAGACACAACGTTAATTCATCGACTAATTACTAATACAATGAATAATATCGAGAGTTAAATTATAATAAATTGTACTAAATACTATTTTAAAGAGTATTACATCATAAATTGACTAATCAAAAATAATTTAATCGATCTAGGCATTGGTTGATAGTATTTCTTCTTTTATAAAGGTGGGTAACCAAGTTCCCAATCTCAATCCCCTCATCCCCTAAATAAAAAGAAATGATTTGATCAAGTTCATATGGATAAACAATTGTGTAGTTTAATTCAGTCATATTATTCAACAGTCAACCAACATGAATATTATATTTCACTAATCATAACCACTCTAAATAAAAGTGGATAATATAATTGATATAAATACTATATACAAAGTTAATTATGAACTATGGTCCCTCAACAATTTTATTACTTATTTTAGTAGTAATAAAAAAACTTACAAAATTATTGTGTCCAGAGTAGACCTACATAGTAGGAAAAATAAAGCATGTAATTTGTATAGTAATTTATAGATTACACATATATTAATGTTTTTTAGTGTACAAAATATCATTTTACTAAACGCGCCCATTTGAAGTCTCTTGTGTGGATAAATATCCACATAAATATACATATGGCCTAAAAAAACTTGTTTCTAATTCTATTTTGAGAAAAAAAATTGTTGTTTGATAAAAAAATAAAACCCTTCAATATAATGGATATAAAGCAAAAGTAAATTAAATTAACCATAAAACATCTTCGATGTGGTGCAAGAAATCATGACGAATTAAGATATTTTATGGTTTCTGATACTATTCTTATTGTTATAGTAATATTTTATCAAATTTTAAGATAGTTCAGAATGAGTAATAAAAATATTTTTGATCCTATTTGGGACAAGTACAAGTATATAAATTGTAAATTGGTCCAACCATGCATTAATAGTCTTAAGTGGAATTTTTACCATATTTTTAATATGTGATTTATACTATTTATTACTTCCTCTGTCCTCAAAATTTATTCATAGTTTTCATTGTTGATACATTCATCAAATTTATTCCATTTTCATTTATGAAAATTCCATAAAATACTCACTACTTATTAACCCAATAACACAATTTATTTACACTTTTATCATTCATGGTCCATCACTATCCATACTTATTACCCTCAACTACACTACTTATTTACACATTTTATTACTAATGTTCCGTCACTAATTAATTTGAATACTACATTAATGTTGGATCTTTACTCACTCACAAAATACTCAACAATTTTTATTAGGATTCATACCAAATATTTCCAAGAACATAATATGGGGACGAGAAAGTATTAATATTGAATAGGTTCACCACAATCAACGACTCAAAGTGACTAATATTATGCAAATATTAAGATAATTTTAAACTTTCACTTATAAATTATAACATAAAATTATTTTTCATCAAAACTTGTCGAACTAGACATTGGTTAGCCCTTTTAATTTATTTTCATTAGTCATTTGAGCGGGCCGGGCCTACCTATAATTAAGGAATGTTAGTAGTAAATTTCTCAAATGGGCTCAACAGGGTTAGCTCCCGACTCCGAACCTATTTAATCCTCAGAAACACGAACCGAAACTTTGAATTTAGGGTTTAACAAATCTTGAACCTTGAAAATTTTTTGCCACTCTGCTGAGTTTATGTCAATGGCGACGCACCAGGCAGAAGGAAATGGTAAGCAAAATGACGAGCTACTGAACTTAAAACGGCATTACACCGATTCCGAAGATGAGGAGGAAGTGTTGGAGGATGAGACTTGGGACGATTGGCATGACGAAGACGATGCTGCAGAGGATTGCTCAAACCCTCAGATGCTCTGTCTCTTCTGTGACTCACAATACAGTTCGTGCAGTTCGCTCTTCGAGCACTGCGCATTGGCGCACTTGTTTGATTTCTACGAAATCAAGAAATCTTATAGCTTGGATTTCTACAAGTGTCTTAAGCTCATCAATTACGTTAGGTCTCAGGTAGACACATACTTATTCTGAGTCACTGTGTGCTTCACTGTATGCTTTTAGTTCATCGAAATTATGAGTTATCTGATATGGACTTTAATTTGTGAGTGATTGTTTGGAGGTGCTTATGTTAGATTAGGCAATGGGTTTATCTTGTCGGAAAACGTTTTTACCTGTTTAGAGTGCTTCATGCATGGAAGTATTAGCTATAAATTTCCGCTTTAGATTTCAAGCGAATGCAAAACAGAATACTGTTGAAAGGTATCAGTTTCATACATACACCATTTTTAGGTCCTATGCGTTTGCCTACTCTAAAAGGGGATGAAAATGAGAGTTAACTCATGTGGCGCAGCCTTTATTATTTTGACAAATATTCTTATGAACATGAGCTACTATTTAGATTGCTATATATGTATTTTTGGTTAAGATGCATGTTTAAATAAGTTGGTTTCTTTTCTTCTTCTTATCAGGTAGCAGTTAACAAATGTTGGAGTTGGGAGACGGCAGTTAATTTTGATGGGAACAGGTTTCCATGGGATGATGATAAGTATCTCAGCCCCTTTCTACAAGATGATCCCCTGTTATACAGTTTTGATGAAGATGATGTAGATGAGGAGTGTGATAACATGTTTGCTGACAAAAATGAAATAGATTCCTATTTATCTCAATTTGGGCAAATTGATATTCGTGAGGAGGGTTCTTCCGATAGAGGAGCATCTGAGCTCATAGTTCCATGTGATAATGGGGGAAAAGATGTTGAATCATCTTCTCATAAAGATATGACAAATGTAAAGCCTTTTGAAAGCCTGTTGGTTGATGATACAAACAATGCAGCTGGTGGTGGTTTGTCCAACGGAAATGGGAAAAACAAGACATACACTCCTCCCTCTTCAAAGATTGTAGCAAGAGAGATCACGGATATAAATAGAAATTATTTTGGCTCATACAGTTCATTCGGCATTCATAAGGAAATGATCAGTGACAAGGTAGCTCCAAATCTGAAGTTTGTTTAGTGAATTCTGGATATGATTTCGTTCAGCAATAAGCATATTCATTTATTTAAGTCTTGATAATTTTGTTGAAATTTAAAGGATTTGTGCAGGTAAGAACTGATGCTTATAGACAAGCTCTTGTGGAAAATCCTTCTCTTCTTAAAAAAGCAGTTGTTATGGATGTTGGCTGTGGGACAGGCATTTTGAGGTTGGAATGTTATGCGTAATCTTATATCTATTTTATCTAAATTCTTTGATTATATGATTGTATGTTGTAAACCTGGACTTCTTCAGATTGATTGTTTTCTTACTCCTTTTGGTATTCCAGTGTTAATAATATAATGAAAATGCTGGATAAACTCTATGGACAGTTGGATGAGATGCACATATCTAAAAACATATTATGCGGGCTTCTGATATAGGTACTCGAAATGTGTGACTCAAAGCTACTCCAGTCAGATAAAATAATATGGAAGAAAAAGAAAATCTAAACTAAGTATGCTCAACCGACTTTTCCCCACACTACTGTTGAGAGGGGTCAAGGATCATCTCTATAACAGCCAATGTTGAAGTTCATTTTCTTCTTCATATTAGAATTTTTTTGGCTTGTGATTGTGAGAATGAGAAAGAGTATTATTTCAATCTTTTGGAAGCAACTTAAGCCAACTCCAATTTCCATGACTGCATGACTCACAATCTTTAGTTTTGGTGTTCCATCACTTGATATATTTTTTATCATGAAATCAATTATGTTCATTGTTCGTGCTTCACAAGGCACCTGTCATTTCTTAGAGTTCCTATTCTGCACAAATTATCTGCTGTTTATAGTTTTTGTATCTGAGTTTTGCACTTTTGCTTCCTCCATTTGTAACCTACTAATTATTTCTCTCTTTGCAGCCTCTTTGCGGCCCAAGCTGGAGCTTCGAGGGTTATTGCAGTTGAAGCTAGTGAGAAGATGGCTGCAGTGGCTTCCAAGGTTAACTTTTCTGTGATCTATCATGAACTTCCTTTAAGACTGTTCAAATAGTTTACATCTGGTATTGTATTAATTCCAGATTCCTTATATATTAATTTCGTGCAGATTGCAGGAGATAATATTCTTCTGTCAAATGATAGATCTGGTGAAGGCAGTCAACAAAATGGAGTTATTGAAGTGGTTCAAGGCATGGTTGAAGAGCTCGACAGTGCTAAGCACATCCCACCTCAAAGCGTTGATGTGTTAGTGAGTGAATGGATGGGCTATTGCCTGCTTTATGAGTCAATGCTCGCCTCCGTACTCTTTGCAAGGGATAAGTGGTTAAAGCCTGGTGGTGCTATCCTTCCTGACACAGCAACTATGGTGGGTTAGCTGTGCCCACTTCTCTACTTAGCCTCATCTTAAATTTGGCTACTTCTACACTTAGATGTTGTCCTTTCACTCTAGAGCTAATAGTGGTTTTTCCCACCTTTACCCATGCAGTTTTTAGCTGGATTTGGAAGAGAAGCTACCAGTCTCCCGTTTTGGGAAAATGTATATGGATTCAATATGTCTCATATTGGCCGGGAGGTTGTTGAGCATGCTGCCCAGTTTCCCATTGTTGATGTCATCGACAGTTCTCATATTGTGACGGACACAAAAGTTCTTCAGGTTTGTTCAATGCTTCTTTTATGTAGCAGAGAAAACAATCATTTTTTCCTCTTACAGGATTAAGTTGTGAAGCTATAATCCTTACAAAGTGCCACAATGTTCATCTTTTACTCACGGCAAAATATGTGTTATAGATTTACATCAAATGATGCTGCTCTGATGATTAGATGAAGGAGTAGTTTACATAACCTCTCTATGCATCGATTGGACTGCAGATTCATTTATTTTAGCCAGATACTGACATTGAACGTCTAAAGATCCAAACATAACCTGGTTCTTTCATTTCTATCTCCTACGAGTTTGAAGGTGTTAGAGAATATTATATAGGCCAAGTATTAGTTAGGCCCATTCTATTGTATCCTCCCATTGCCTTCAATCCCATGAAATTTGAAGTGAAAATGGCAACCCGACAGTGAAACAAGTGCAAGAACTTGTTTATCTTTGTACCCGTTTCATATATTGCATTATACATGAGAAAACCACAGTGAATATTAAAATGGTCAACTCTTAACATAATATAGTAATGAGCCCTAGTTGCCCTGTTTAAGTCATTTTCTACTAGGCTTACTATTTTTTGTTTGATCTTTATTATGTCTTGACTTTCAGACGTTTGACCTGGTGACAATGCAACCAAAGCACATGGACTTTACAGCCATTGTTGAACTGGAGCCAAAGTTGTTGTCTCAATCGAACAACCCTAAACCTGATTCTAAATCAGAAATCACTTGGTGTTATGGACTTGTATTGTGGTTTGACACCGGATTTTCTGAGAGGTTTTGTCGTGATAAGCCTGTCAACTTGTCGACATCACCCTATGGTCCAAGCACCCATTGGTCACAGACTATCCTCACATTTCGAGATCCAATAGCAATGGCCTCAAACTTTGTTGGTGAGAAACTGGCATCAGTTGGAACAGATGACTGTCCTGCTGGAAGAATACAAGCTCGTGTAAGTGTTGTTCGATCTGTTAAACATCGCAGCATTGACATTTCAATGGAACTTACTGGAATTGACCCTGATGGTAGGAAACGTAACTGGCCTGCGCAAATCTTCCATATAAACTAATTGTATGCACGTTCACTTATGATGATTGATTTCGTCTAAATGAGAATTGATTGTTTCAATTAAAGCTTCAATTTCTTAATATAAAATCAAGCAGTTTTCCGGCAAAGCATTTTCATTGCAGTTATTTTTGTGAATTGGCTCTCATCATAATTTGTTACAACGTAGAGACAACTTAGACAAGGGATTAGTTGCTAAGTGATCCGTATTTGCAAATTGCAATCATTGTAGTCACTTAGGGGGTGTTTGGCTAAGCTTATTTTAGAGAGCTTATAAGTTCCAAGAGCTTATAAGATGTTTCAAGAGCTTATAAGAGGTAATATCTCAAGTACTTATAAATTGTTAAAGTGTTTGGATAATTGATCTTATAAGTTAGAGAAAGAATCGTGAGTTAGAAAGAGAAAATCATAGTTAGAGAGATAAAATTGACGAGATGCAAAGTTGATAGTGTATGTACGAAGGATAATAAGGTTACTATAATAAGGTTATTTTGGTAAATATAAGTTTATGAAAAAATAAGTTATGGTTGACAAACTTATTTTTATGTGAGCTTATAAGCTATTGGAGTTTATTTTCACAGCTTATAAGCTATTTAGGAGCTTATTTTGCCAAACACTTTGCAAAAGCTTATAAGCTCAGCCAAACACCCTCTTAATTGGATTCTGAATAAATCAAAGATTTAGCTATATTTACTATAATATCTTTTGCACTTCAAAGCCTTTGAATAATATCATAACCTCTGATATGCAGTTCTATAATCGGAGCAAACTTCTTGAAGTTTCATGTATAATTTGATCCAAAACATGAGAAAATTGTGGGAAATAATCACACCAGCTCACGTAAAACGCCGTTGCATGAACATTTGGTAGTTTTTGTACAGGTTTTTGAGAAGATTAACAGAAGTACGTGTCCTCTGCCATTGCCCTCAATCTCATATGTAATTTGAAGTGAAAATGCCAACTCAAAAGATAGTGTAGCAAGTGTGTTTGTATCTATATTTGACATTTTTAGCTTTATTATTAGCCTATGGATAAATTGTTCAATGCAAGTCGGAATCAATTTGTATCAAATTGGGGAAGAAAAACTTCCATTCACAAAGGAGCACCTATTGCAAAGGGATGACATATTCATTATTGTCATCTTTTTGCAAACATGTACTCTCTTCATTCCATTTGTTTCTTTTCGATACGATTATTTAGAAAAAAAATATAAATGATTAAAATAATAAAAAATAAGTAGCATCAATATATATTGAAGAAATAGCTATTTTCTAAAAAAGAAACCAATTATCTTATATGTGACAACCTGAAAAGGAATATAGTTGGAGGAAGTACTTGATTATTTTTGTTGCAGACTATCAAATGTAGACGTAGGTCTAGGTGGTTCAATGTGCTTTCCTCATAATTTACTCTAATGTGGCATTTATTTGAAGTTACATGGGTTTTTCATTGATGGAAGAATTGTGCATTAGGTATGAAATGACTGAGAGCATCCAGTGGGTTTCTTAAACTTAGGTTCTTAGGTGCCACATAAACTATCTGTAGGTTTCACTATCAAATACTTTTCAATTTATTTAATATAATATATTATTTAACAATTCTTTATTATATATATACATATATACATATATATTATTTAATATGCATATCTTATTTAACGTTATATATTAATCAAATAAAATTAATAAATTATAGATGTTATAAACTAAAAAATATAATCATAAAAAGAAACTAAATAAAACATAATATACTAAAAATATTAAAAAAAATATGCAAATTAAGTGAAACAATGAAACGACAAAAAATAAAGCAAAAGAAATAAAAAATGATTTTTTTAAATTACTGTTGAACTTATTATAATAAATCCAAAAAAAATTCAGTTACTATTAAACATATCACAATTGATATAAATTAACATAATATATTAAAAATAAAAAGCTGGCGGGACTCGCGATGAAAACAATAAATATCTTCAATATTTGCAGTTGCAGTACAACAGAAGGACGTTTCCATGTTTTACAACCTCAACTTGTTACCTTGGATTTGGTTGTACAAAAAGATTCTCAACCAAACCTATTAAACTCCTTGTTCTAATGTATACACTTCTCTTATTATAGAGTGCATATATTTACATTATGTGAGGTCTTTGTTTTCCCTCTTCCCTTTTCTTCTCTTTAATAAAAGAATCAATTACAATAACAATGACTTTCTTTTTGGGTAAATTTCAATTCATGTTCTAACATTTCACAACTTTTTAATTAATGTTTCAACTTATATATATTTTATTTTGGTCCTACCGTTTTAAAAAACTTCTATGAATATCCTGCAGACTGATTTCGACGAACAAACATTTACATGGCTATCGGAGTGCCATGTTGGATGCCGCTTACCAAAACGACAAAAAAATAAATCTCGAGAAGAGGTTTTTTGGTTTTTCTATTGTTTTTGTGAGTTTTACATGTTTTTTTCTTAATTCACGTGACACCCAACATGATATTAATAGATTTTTTTTAAAACGTTAATAACCAAGATAACAATATGCATACGTTGAGGCATTAAAAGTTGGAAAACGTTGAACATAAATTGACATTTATCCACTTTTTTTATGCTTCGGAGTATTTTATTTCATATTAGTTAAATAGCTAAAATTTTATAACATCTTATTAATGTGTAAATTAAGCAAGTTTTATTCGAGTCGTAAGTTAATTTATTTAAAAGAAATTTTTATTTTAAATATAAAAATTCATGTACATCCATCCGTACTGTACGGATAAATAAAATTATCATTGTTATTAAGAAAAATATCATTTATAATATAGAAAAATATCAAAGTCCGTATATTCGAATGAATATATAAGAGACTTCATTTATTTTAAATACGTGTTTTGGCTAATTAGTACGATCAGTATTTCACTTAATTACACAGCACTATTTTTCTTTGAAGGTACGAAACGTAGCACTACATAATTACTTCTGAAAGGTACAGACATATATCTTTACTAAATTTATTATTTCAAAATAGTCACATCTAAAAAAAAAATTCAAAGGTCATTTAGACACATGTTTTTTAATGTAACTTTTCTTCAAATAAGTTTTTGAAACGTTTTTTAACCGAGACTTAATTAACGTTTCATTTATTCTATTTACAATGTCTTATTTCTTTTACATATAATTATTAAAAAAATATAAAATAGTTAAAGAAGATAAAAAGTGGATATAACCTACAAATTTTGAAGAAATAATTTTTTAAATAAAATAAAATATTTATAATGAGACAATCTTGAAAAAGAAGTATAATATTTTAAATAGAACGAAATGGAGTATAATGATAGATGATACACATAAGTATTACTGAAATACAAAAGAAAAGAAAATCTACAAAGAAAGGTATAGTGAATAATTGAAGTAGTATACTTGCTGTGAACTTATTTCTGAAAATGATGAAAAATATCCACAAAAAAGAAAGGTATATCCAGAAGCTTTAGGAAAAGGTGAAAATTCAGTTCAGTCAAATAAAAGAAAATTCCAAAAACTGGAAAAAAAAACAAACGAAAAAAAAACAAACCAATCATCTCAGATTTGGGGCTCAGTCTCACTTTCTCTCAGAATTGAGGTATGGAAATTGATTGCTTTGCCGTCGTAAGCAAAATACATAGTCATACAGTTTCTAAATCAAGATGGTTAGCGTCCGTTGCGCTGTTGATTTGCCTCAAAAATTTCTTATGAGCTTTCCCTTCAACTTTCACGTTCTTTTTGTTTGTTTGTTTGTTTGTGTAACATTTGGTACTGACATACTGTTCTAATATAACCCTGGAACCTTTTTTTTTTAGTTTGTTTTCTCAATTTTTTGTGCTCCTTTATAATAGTTATAATTTCGTTGACTGCTCTATGAAATTAGTTCATAAACTGGTACGGTACCGAATTTGTTATGCTGATAGAATCTCTCTCGGCTAATTATTTATGTAAACTGTGGTTCTTTTGCTTACATGATGTTTCAATGCGTTTATCGCTGTTCATTTATTGATTAGGTTGTGATGGTGATGTTGATGGACTGATCGCTCATATTGCTTAATCTTCTTAGAAAAGTGCTGAATTTGGATATTGAGTGATAGATTTGATTGGATATTGTCCTTAGCAATGGCCTGGTTTAGACTGGGGTCTAGCGTAGCAAAGCAAGCCATTCAGAGAACTTTAGCTCAGAGTTATTCGTATGCAACGCGGACAAGGACCCTGTCTGCTGGAAACAGATATTTTCATTCTACAGTTTTTAGGTCAAAGGCGCAATCTGCACCTGTTCCTCGTCCAGTTCCACTCTCCAGGTTGACTGACAGCTTCTTGGATGGGACGAGCAGCGTCTATCTGGAAGAGCTCCAGAGGGCTTGGGAGCAGGACCCTAATAGTGTTGATGAATCGTGGGACAATTTCTTCAGGAACTTTGTTGGGCAGGCTGCCACCTCACCAGGGATTTCAGGGCAAACCATTCAAGAGAGTATGCGGTTGTTGTTGCTTGTGAGAGCTTACCAGGTTTATGGTCACACAAAAGCCAAGTTGGATCCATTAGATTTGGAAGAGAGGTCTGTTACCGACGACCTCGATCCAGCCCTTTATGGTTTTTCTGAAGCGGATCTTGATAGAGAGTTCTTCATTGGTGTGTGGAGAATGGCTGGATTCTTGTCTGAGAACCGCCCGGTGCAAACCTTGAGGGCGATATTGAAAAGACTTGAACAGGCTTATTGTGGTAACATAGGCTACGAGTACATGCACATTGCTGATAGAGAAAAATGTAACTGGCTGAGAGACAAGATTGAGACTCCGACACCAACTCAGTATAGTCACCAGCGGCGTGAAGTGATCCTTGACCGGCTTATTTGGAGTTCCCAATTTGAGAACTTCTTAGCTGCCAAGTGGACTGCAGCCAAGAGGTTCGGACTTGAAGGCTGTGAGACGTTGATTCCTGGCATGAAGGAGATGTTTGATAGGTCGGCAGATCTTGGAGTGGAGAGCATAGTCATTGGGATGTCACACAGAGGAAGATTGAATGTTCTGGGTAATGTTGTGCGGAAACCTCTTCGACAGATCTTCAGTGAATTTAGTGGTGGTACGAAACCTGTGGATGAGGTTGGCCTTTACACTGGAACTGGTGATGTTAAATATCATTTGGGAACTTCTTATGATCGGCCAACAAGGGGAGGCAAGAGAATTCACTTGTCACTGGTCGCAAATCCTAGCCACTTGGAAGCTGTGGATCCCGTTGTGGTTGGAAAAACTAGAGCCAAACAGTATTACTCTAATGATGTTGACAGAACAAAAAACATGGGAATTTTGATACACGGTGATGGTAGTTTCGCTGGACAGGGTGTTGTCTATGAAACTTTGCATCTTAGTGCTCTTCCAAACTACACTACTGGTGGTACCATTCACATTGTCGTGAACAATCAAGTGGCATTCACTACTGACCCAAGATCAGGAAGATCTTCTCAGTATTGTACAGATGTTGCGAAAGCTTTGAGTGCTCCAATTTTCCATGTCAACGGTGATGATGTAGAAGCAGTTGTCCATGTCTGTGAACTTGCAGCAGAGTGGCGTCAAACATTCCATACAGATGTTGTTGTTGACATTGTGTGCTATCGTCGATTTGGCCACAATGAAATTGATGAACCATCATTCACTCAACCGAAGATGTATAAGGTCCATGCTGTCAATTTTCTTATTCCACTTTTCTATGAAATCAAGATCTGCTTCTTTCACTGTTTCTTTTCAATATGCTCAAAGCTTTGTTATCTTTCCTTCTTGATACTCAGTATGCATGTATAAGGTCCATGCTGGTAATTTTCTTTTTCTACTTGTCTGTGATATCAAGATCTGCTTCTTTCAGTGTTTCTTTTTCTACTTTCTCTGAAGCTTTGTTGTCTTTCCTTCTTTGAATACCCAGAATTCACTTTTTCCATTCATTCATAGTAGAAGCTTCTAAATATTGTACTTATCTGATTTTTATAGATCATCCGGAATCATCCTTCCGCACTTCAGATTTACCAAAACAAACTTCTAGAATTGGGTCAGGCTACAAAAGAGGACATTGATAAAATAAACACCAAAGTCCTTTCAATTCTCAATGAAGAATTTCTGGCCAGCAAAGAGTATGTGCCTCAGAAAAGGGACTGGCTTTCAGCTTACTGGGGTGGTTTCAAGTCTCCAGAACAGCTCTCTCGCATTCGTAATACTGGGTAATTTTTTGCCAAATAGATCCACTGATCACATTTTTTGTTGCTTGTTTCAATTTGGGTTTCTAAAACATTTTTATTTGTAGGGTAAAACCTGAGATTTTGAAAAATGTTGGCAAGGCCGTCACAACTCTGCCAGAAACTTTTAAACCTCACAGAGCAGTGAAGAGGATTTTTGAAGAACGTGCAAAGATGATTGAAACAGGTGAGGGCATTGACTGGGCAATGGGAGAAGCACTTGCTTTTGCAACCTTGTTGGTCGAGGGAAATCATGTCAGGTTGAGTGGGCAGGATGTGGAGCGAGGTACTTTCAGCCATAGGCATTCTGTTTTACACGATCAAGAAACAGGGGAAAAATACTGCCCCTTAGATCATGTTATGATAAACCAAAATGAAGAGATGTTTACTGTTAGCAACAGGTATTTTATGTTCCTATTTCTGCTGCACACACACATAACAAGATACTTTCCTTGCATGCTCTGGTTGACCTTTTTTGTTTCAAGTGAACGATATTTGTGCATAAGCATTTAACACCCACAGCTTTCTAACAGATTGTTTGGTTAGGTTTTTTCATAAGAATAAATTTCTGATGTTGAAGATGGAATCTATGTTAGCTCACTTAGCTGAACTATGAAGATTTAATGGGATATTTATTTTTCCATGGAGGTGACTGGGATCAAACAACTTATTTGTTAGAAACTTTTTTATTTGAGGATGTGCCTGTTGGAATTTCTCTCTACACTGTAATTATGTATCGGCCTAACTCATGTCAAAATGTCTTGTTTTATATTATATTCTATTTGAAAACTTTTCTCTAAAATTTACATGCAAAGGAAGAGAGTGCCCATACGTATTTCTTGTGCCTTCTGTCAACTTTCGTGTTTTTAAATATTCAGAAAGCCAAAAGAAACCATATGTTCTGTGCTTTTTATTTGATACATAAAATAGGTTGATCCTTCTAGCGCTTTCAAATTCTTAGGAAATATTTTATTTGAATGAGAAAATTCTGATATTTACTCTTCATCCTTGCCCATTCCCAGCTCTCTTTCTGAGTTTGGAGTTTTAGGTTTCGAACTAGGTTATTCCATGGAAAATCCCAATTCACTGGTACTCTGGGAAGCCCAATTTGGTGACTTTGCCAATGGGGCTCAGGTGATATTTGACCAATTTATTAGCAGTGGGGAGGCAAAATGGCTGCGCCAAACTGGATTAGTTGTCCTACTACCTCATGGATATGATGGTCAAGGTCCTGAACACTCAAGTGCTCGTTTGGAGCGTTTACTTCAGGTATCTCTTTATGATCCTCTCTCTCTCTCTCTCTCTCTCTCTCTCTCTCTCTCTCTCTTTCCTTGTGTTACTTGTCTTGGTAAAATCTTCTACTTTTCTTGTTGGCTGTCGGGCTGGTTGAATGACGTTTGTTAAGACATCCTAAAAGTACATTGAGAAAGACTGATAAAAATAGCTTAGGACAGAAGTGTATTCCACTGCACCAAAGTCAATGACTGACTGTTTTTCTGGGAAAAACTCAGAACCTATTATTTTTCTAGTCACTCAAAAGAGTGCAGTATTTTAGAGGTATCTTCTTGGGCTTCCAGAATTAGGACCTTTTCCCATGCTCAGTTGTGGCTTTCTGTTTTTGATGGGAAGTGTTCATTAAATGATGGTAGTTGTTCGATTGCTTAAATTTGTCTCATAAAATATCATTCACGGTTTACATCTATCTCTGATTTTTTGTTTTGCTTTGCATTTTTATATTCTGGCGCTCACTGGGGCTGTATTTGCCTTAATTGAACTGTATAAATTTATTTTTCTACCACAGTTAAGCAAAAAATTGAAGTTCATATTGGTTTGTAATTACCAACAAAATCTGTCCTTACCTAACTTCTAATGCTTGCCCGCTCCTACAATTTTCAACATGAAATTTAATCGCTTGATTTAAAAAGTATTAATGATGAAAGAATGGAGAAGAAATTTCCTTCTCCAGAAAATTTCCATGCCTTTGATAGTGCTGAAGATACATTGGTTGAAATTAGTACTTCTTGCAATTTTATTCGTATGTGGTTTTACTGCAACACTTAGATGGTGTCTGGCTAAGGTTTTCTAGAGAGCTTATAAACTTCCATTATGTATAACATGTTTTTAGAACTTATAAATGTTAGATCTTATTTTTGATGGATTGTTTTGATAATTGAACTTATAAGATGTTTGTAATGACAGAGTTGTAAATTACAATGACAAATAAGGGTTTTCAAAGGAGATCTTTCGTCCTATAAAAGTTGAGATCCTTGCCTTTTCCGGAAGAGTTTATAAGCTTCTGACATCTTAATTTAAGAGCTAATAAAATCCATTGTAAAGTATAGCTTATAAGCTCTAAACCATCTCATATGCTCTTTTGAAGAGCTTATAAGCTTAGTCAAGCACTCTTAGCCCCCTCTTCTGAGACTACCCAGTTGCTTCAGAACATTGTATCGGTCATTCCTTCTTTATTCAATATTTGTTTTGCTTAGAAGTTTATATATATGGTTGTTTTGTTCATGAACTAAAAAGCTGACATTTCTGCTACTGTACAGATGAGTGACGAACATCCTTATGTTATCCCTGAGATGGACCCAACCCTTAGGAAACAGATTCAGGAGTGCAATTGGCAGGTGGTTAATGTTACTACTCCTGCAAATTATTTCCATGTCTTGCGTCGCCAAGTAAGTGTTTTTAACTCACTAAATCTCTAAGAATCTGCAGCTCTATCTAGTTTCTCAGGTGTTGCATATCTGTCTCAGATTCATAGAGAATTCCGTAAACCTCTCATTGTCATGTCCCCAAAGAATTTACTTCGTCACAAGGACTGCAAATCAAATTTGTCTGAGTTTGATGATGTTCAAGGACACCCAGGTTTTGACAAGCAAGGAACAAGATTTAAACGTCTCATAAAGGATCAAAATGATCACTCAGATCTTGAAGAGGGTATTAGACGTTTGGTTCTTTGCTCTGGAAAGGTATGACATATTCTTCTTTCCTAACCCCCCTCCCCCTCAAAAAATAAAATAAAATAAAAAATGGAATAAGTATGTTGTGTTCGTACTTTGGATAGACCACACTGTGTCATTGCTACGGTTCATATTTGCAGATTTATTATGAGCTTGACGAAGAGAGGAAAAAAGTGAAGGGAAAAGATGTTGCAATTTGTAGGGTTGAGCAGCTTTGCCCCTTCCCATATGATCTTATCCAGCGTGAACTGAAGAGATACCCAAGTACGTCATCAAAACTTGCAAATAGACAATAAATACTGTACAATAGAGTATTGCCTCTCCATTTTGACAGAAGACTAACCAGCTACTTGAGCCCTATTTAAGAATATTCGAAATGGCTTGTTAATCAATGTTGAGGTGACAGATAATCTGAATCATCATCATGTAGAGTGACTCGGTTTGTGATTGTTTCAGATGCGGAAGTTGTGTGGTGTCAGGAAGAGCCCATGAACATGGGAGCATACAGCCACATCCTGCCACGTCTTGGAACTGCGATGAAAGCTCTCAATAGAGGTTCGGTGGAAGATGTGAAGTACGCTGGTCGTGGTCCATCTGCGGCTACAGCTACCGGCTTTTACCAAGTTCACATTAAGGAGCAGACTGAACTTGTGCAGAAAGCCTTGCAGCCTCATCCAATTACTTAGTACAAATCAACCTTTTCTTGATCGAACCAATCCGTGCTTTCAGCCATTTTTTTCCTTCTTCACGAAACTGTGGAACAGTCATGATTTAGGCTGTTTCTATATTTGTGAATAAAATTTGTCGCTGAACTCATTGAAGCGTCTAAATCTTACATTGTTGGGGTGTTGCCCAAATGGAATTGTGGACAGTTTGGTTATAATTGCATTTTAATCCATGACATTCTCAATCGTCTCAAGTTCTTTTTCTTTTTTGTTCTTACATTTTTTTGTTTTTATCTTCTTTTTTTGTTCTTACATTTTTTTTGTTTTGTTTTTGGGAGATCGTTCTTACAACTTCACTTTTGTGTATTAACAACATTCAACGTTTAACTATGTCAAATTTGTTTACGTACAACAAAGATCAATTCGTTTGTTTCTGTAATGTATTGGTTTACTTTTTGTACTATTGTATTAGTGATGCGATAAACGGAAATACATCTTAGTTTATAAAATTAAATAAATTCAAAATATAGTATATAAAATGAACTTAAACGGACATCTTCGTTCAAAAAATTAAATAAATTCAAATTATAGTACTCCTAGTCCTTTCGTCTTTGATGTGTTATGTGAATGAAAAATGTGGATTTCAATAAATGTAATTCATTTAAAGTGAATGGAGAATGATACTCACATAATAAAATATATTATGTGAATGAAAAGATGAATCATTGATGATTTTTTCGTAAATAAGTGGGTTAAGTGTGGATAATAGTGTTGATTTTGGATGAGATCTATATCTATAAAAGGAAAGTGAATGAATTTTATGGATATATCAAAATGGAATTAAATGAATAAATATACTGGACGGAGGGAGTATATAATATGTACTCAATATATACGCAAATAATTTTAGATATATTTTTATCATGTATAATATTGAATAAATTATGATAACCATATTTGCTCGTTTTGAGAATAATGAATGTAAAAGTGATAATGTGCGTAAATTATTCTGAGATAAATTAAATAAAACAATTTTACTACCTAGATTTCAAAGTTTTAGATTGTAAAGTTTTAGATTGTAAAGTATCAGAGATCCTCTAACTAGATCAGTCCATAAACATAACGAAAATAAAACAAACTAAATTCATAAATAGAAGTAGTATAAAAAATAGAAAGATAAAGAACAAATCTATACTGGCCATAGCTCCACTTACAAGAGCCAATTCAAATTCCAATTGGACCGACTACAAGAGCATGATCCAAGAGATTCAAAAAAGTACTCAATGAGCTAATTAAAAAGGTTTGGGTTCGTGAGGATTCAAGAAGGCTAATCGGAGATAGTGACTTGTAATAATCACATGAACCGTCAATATTTCTTTATTATTTATTAAATTAATTAAATATATTATATAATAACAAAAGAAAAAAAAAATCAAAATACATGGTTTTTTCAGTTTTAGATCGAATCAACAAAAAATAAAAAGTTTGTGGGTCATTATAAGACTAAAAAATCATGTATTTTTATTTTGTGTTAATTATTTTGATATTATTTTTATTGAAATTTCTCAAATAGCTATTAAATTTAATAAAAATATTAAAATTTGAAGAAAATAAATTACATGTTTCTTTTTTTTTTCATTCTTTAATCAAATCAACCATATTCTAAATTTATATTTTTACTTTTCAAATTCCTATCAACCAACTTAGTTATAAGTCGTTACATCTCCAACCTTCTAATCAATAGATTGGAGGTTCGAACCATCTAATATGCATGAATATGAGCCGTGTGAGCTTATAATTCTATAACAATCTTTGAGATTCTATATTAACAGCTTACCTATATTTTGGTCTCTAAATTGACGGACTCCAAAAAATGGTTAAGAATTTTGAATTTTAAATTGATTATTATTGAAATCATGGATATATTTTATTAATTTATATTTAAGTTGATTAATATTGATACCCACTCTTCCTCCAAACCCCCGCCGCCTAACCTTATATATATAATATAGATTATAGATATATCTAAACATGTATATGTGTGTGTGTGTAACAAAAGAGAATCGTGAAACTGTATTAGAATAATATAAGAATATAACATGTAAATGCCAATACATAATACGTATAAGATATATGATATATCCTTTTATTGCCTCAAAACCTGCAGCAAACGCTCTCGTCGCAAATCGCAGCTCTAACAAGGTTGGTACCTGTCCACCCCCCCCCCCCCCATGTATATATATCTACATATATCATCGTATTGCAGTGATCTATGTATCATGTATACTCTGTATTTATGTCGAATTTTGTTTTTTGTAGTGCAATTACAGAACTGAGATTTGATGTGCTTTCCTCCGGATCTTCGTAGCTTTCGTATGCATGATGATTTCGTTGGATAATGATAAAGGTATCCTCTCTCTCTCTCTCTCTCTCTCTCTCTCTCATATTTCTGTTTGCGTTACTGGGGATCGCTTGCCAAATATGAATTGGTTCGTGCGATTCCTTATTCTTCCTAATTTTCTTTTGGTGATTTTGTAATGGGAATTTACAAAAAACTTCAACTGTCCAGGAAATTTAGCGACCCTTGATTTGGTTCGTTTTGTAGATTTTGTGGGAGTGGAATTCTGTATCGTTCTTGAGTTTTTTTCTAGAGGGCTTGATATTTTTACGATGCATGTTTCCTCAAGTAGTATATGTATAACAATGCATGTTATGAGAAGATTAGATCATGTTTTACTTGGTAATGACAAATATTATGTAGAAATCGCAGTCGCAGGTCATCAGCTACGTTATTATATAGTAATATTAATGTAAGAAAGTGTTTGTTTGTTTGTATGTTGGTTGGTGTATGGTATGCTTATGTTTTCTTCTAGCATGTTATTCTAATCCAATTAGCTTTTTACATCTGTGGTGTAGTATAGCTATATTGGAGCTTTGTCTTCTCCAGAATGTAGATAGCGAACATGGATCGCTAATATAGATACAAATAATATAGGATAATCACCACATATTCTAATGGATTGAACACTTTTGAGCTTGTTTGGTCATGCAATCCTTCAAATACTCAATCATATATAAAATTCAATCTAATCTATTGCTCAAAGTAAACGCCCCTTGAAAGATTGGACATAAATTCCTTAGGAGAAGGCTTAGCAAGAAATAGAAAGTTTGGAGGATGCGAATGCAAAGAATTAGGAGGAAAGTAATTGGAAGCGAATTGTTCAAAAAATGTATCCTCCGATGTGCTTTTGTTTGTGAATTGTGCACTTAAAGATTGCAGATTGTTAGTTTGATATCGTGCTTGTTCTCATTGGCAAGTGAAGGTGATATAATCCGAGTAAATAGGGAGAACTGTCACAGCATTTACAAAGACATGGAAGTTTCTTTTTGATATAGCATTATGTATCCCTCGGCTCTTCTATTTTTTATTATCTTCTAGACAGGCTTGTATGTAGTTGGACTATGTGAAATGTATGAAGTTCCATAGAGCAAAGTAGAGCACCTTACTGTTGCATTTATCTCTAGCATGTGTGTAAATTAGAATCTTGTAACGGTAAGGAGGAACTTTGTCTAGAACTATTTGATTAACTGTTTGTTTCAGATTACTTATTTCTTTTCCTTTTGTGATGTCAAATGACTTGGAGAATTATCTTGTGCAGCTAAGTGCTAGCTTGTAGATTTTGGACCCATTATGCATGCTATAGTGTTGAACTAATGCCGTCATCGGGTCAATTCCCTGAAATGCAGATACTATGCAGAGTAACCGTGAGACTTCAATAGAAAAAATTCAAAACACAGGTTACTTTTGCTCACCGCCACATAAAACTGCCTACTTTGAAGGTTTCTCAGAGGTGCAAGATGATGCTCCCGCTCAATCAGGTACAGGTGCCGTAGGTCAAGATTGCCCCTTAACCAGCGAGCCTGTAGAACCTTCGGATGAATCTACAAAGAGGCCCTTATGTTATCACGACTTTGGCAAATGGTCTAGGAATCCTGGCTGTAACAATGCTCTTATGTGCCAACTGAATGTCTTTCACGCCCATTTTCACCCTTTTGCAATGAATTACAGATTTCAGCGTGTCCCAGTACACATGATGGCTCACAGTTATTCACACGATAAACAATTCCAAGATTTTCAGTATTTTGTGGTCATCGACTTTGAGGCCACATGTGACAAAGAAAGAGTTCCTTATCCACAAGAGATAATTGAGTTTCCGTCTGTAATAGTCAGCAGTATTACCGGACAGCTCGAAGACAGCTTTCAGACATATGTTCGCCCAACTTGCAACCAACACCTAACTGATTTCTGCAAAGATCTGACTGGCATACAGCAAATCCAGGTTTATAAGCATATTCAGCCTTCTTCAATGCAAGTATTTGTGTCTTTTCTTTTTTTCCTTTAAATAAATATGTGAACTATCCTCAGTACATTGTCAGGGTTTACATGGAGCGATGTGTTATTTTCTCTCCATGATGTAGAAAAAACTTCTAGGGTGCATTTAGTTTGAGTGATAGGATGAATAGATAAAAATAAACCAGGATTGATTGATTAATTTTGAACTTGTATGACCTCTTATCCTTCAAATACTCGATCATATGTTTTATCAATCTATCCTATCACTCAAAGTAAACTCCCACCTATTGTTTAGATGGATAAGCTGCTAGTGGTATAATCTATCTCCGTTAACTGGATATCCTCAAAATTAAACCTCCCATCTTGCTTTTGTGGAATCGGTTTGAGTAGCTGCACAAATTTTGAACCATAGTTTAGGAAAGGACTTTCTAATGCCCTGTTGAAGCCCATGCAATATGCTAACAAGCATGCCACCCTGAGAAGAAATTTGTCATTGATAATAAGGATAAAAGTTATACTTTGTGAAAGTAGTTGCAATACTCTACGGTGAATTGTTGAATGAATCTGCAAGTATCTTGTACTTGCTTTTTGGTTCATTTAGTTAAGGTTTCTATTTATTGTATTTAGTTCCTGATATGTATATATCTTGCGGCTATCTTAGGTGGATCGGGGAGTTTCGCTAAGTGAAGCTCTTCTTAGCCATGACAAATGGCTTGAAACCAAAGGAATAAAGAACACCAACTTTGCTATAGTAACGTGGTCCGATTGGGATTGCCAGGTGATGTTGGAATCAGAATGCCGCTTCAAACGAATTAGAAAGCCTCCATATTTCAACAGGTCTGCACTATAGCAATAGCATTATTTAATTGTACCCTATAATTACAGATCACTTGAGATGAAAAGCTTATATTGTACATTGACATGATTCTCAACTGTCTTTGGCTAGATGGATCAATTTGAGAGTCCCGTTCCGCGAGGTGTTCGGTGGGGGAAGGTGCAACCTGAAAGAGGCAGTCGAGAAGGCTGGTCTGTCGTGGCAAGGCCGTGCTCACTGTGGTCTGGACGACGCCAGAAACACTGCCTGCCTTCTGGCTTTGCTTATGCACAGGGGCTTTAAGTTCTCCATTACCAACTCACTCACTTGTGACGAATCCTTGGCGTCGAACATGACACCGGAGAAGCCGGTGTTCGTTGCGCCACGTGCGCAAAGGCAGCACCAGCATCCTCGTTGTTATTGTGGGGTGAAAAGCAGCAAAGGGATAGTGAGGAAACCAGGTCCTAAGCAGGGGAGCATCTTCTTCGGATGTGGGAACTGGACGGCTGCAAGAGGCGCCCTTTGCCAATACTTCCAATGGGCTTCTTTGTGATAAATCTATCAATTTCTATGATATATTATTTGAGGAATAATACGATTATTATCTTTTAATAATTTTCATGTTTTTCTTTTTTGTATGATTAGCTTGATTTTGAGAAGCACTTCATAATTTTAGTCAGTTAATAATTAAAATTGAGAAGCGTTATGGGATTAATCTTTATATGAATCTAGGTCGTGAGCTTGAATAATCGGAATTGCGAGAATATTTAGAATTGTAGATAGAGAGGTAAAAAAAGATAAACCATATAGATTCCATTCAAGTGTTTTAAGTTATTTTGGTGATAAAACTTAAGAGAATGTCTATTATACGAATGAAGGATAGAGTATTTATATAGGGATATGTATGGAGGACATATTTGTCCTCTTACTCCTGACGGTATTTTGGACAAATTTGTGTATCAACATTGGTAGGGCGAAATGTAACAGACATTTTCTACAAGTTTGTTAAGATATTTAGATAGGAGGAAATGATAGATTGACACGTGTAGTAATCCTTACAAGTTTGTTAAGATTTAGATATGAGGAAATGATAGAAGGACACGTGTAGTAATCCTTACCAAAGCTTTTCTCTATATGATGAGATGGATGGGTATGTGTGTTCATGAGTTCTAATTAGGTGAAGTCATGTAACTAATATCGTTCTGAAAGAAGGTACTGCCAAATTAAGTCAAACATGCAGTAGAAAACACTTAAATTAATAAACTAGCTCAAACGTACCAAACTCTAATAAATAACAAAAGAAGTAAACCTTAACAAGAGGTCGTGCTTCGCATTACTTGATATCTTGGTTTACACTTGCACCACAAATGCATTCCATTGCCCATCCTTCATCATATATTAGCCCAACAATTTATTTCCTATCTCCATCTTCACCAAAATGCCAACACACAAACACAAGCCCCCTACACCAAAGCGTCCGCCTCCGCCCCCAGCCACCAACGCGGTGGCGCCGGACCAATCCCCGATGAGGTCCCAAGTCTCCCTCCAACAGCCCTCCCACAAGAAGACCGGCCCATCAAAATCCACCAAGCTCTTCCGGCGGGTGAAGTCCGTCTTCCGGTCGTTCCCGGTGATCAATCCGCCGTGCAAGATGCCGGTCCCCGCCCACACGAGCCGCATGCACGACGGCCACATGCACGGCGGGAAGCAGATGAGCGGAACCCTATTCGGGCAGCGCAAATCCCGCGTGAACCTGGCCATCCAAGAGAACCCTCGGTGCCTGCCCATGCTGGTGCTGGAGCTCTCCATCCAGACGGGGAAGCTGCTCCAGGACATGGGGCTGGGGCTCGTGAGGATCGCCCTCGAGAGCGAGAAGAACCCGTCGGAGAAGATTAAGCTCATTGACGAGCCCATATGGACAATGTACTGCAATGGGAGGAAAGTGGGGTATGCCGTGAAGAGAGACCCCACCGACGACGACTTGAAGGTCATGCAATTGTTGCATGCGGTGTCGATGGGGGCTGGCGTGCTGCCGGTTAAGAGCGCGGCGGAGGAGGAGCTCACTTACATGCGGTCGCACTTTGAGAGGGTTGTCGGATCAAGAGACTCCGAGACATATTATATGATGAATCCCGATGGGAATAGTGGGCCTGACCTCAGCATCTTCTTTGTTAGAGTTTGAAACTATACATTACATCCAACTCAACTAGATTATTTTATTTTATTTAAAATCTTCTATCCCATTTTTTAGTTTCTCATCATCTGTCTTCTATATCAATTTTTGTTTTTCATGAATTATATTATAAATTCAAGAACTTATCATCAATTAGCACGCCCTTCGGCATCTGGTGTTAATGGACTTCTAGTTATTGCATTAAACATTATAATCTCTGTACGAGGTGTAACTGAGTCATAATTATGAGAATAAAGATTTGTAGGGCTGTTTTACTGTTGGGATGTGCATTGGCTTGTTTCTTGGTTTACATTGTATTTTGTGTATATTAGATGTCACGCATAAAGAACTCTGTTTTTTACATGGACTACAAGTAAGCTTCTGATTCAGATGTTCTTTATACGATTTGTTATGAAATATAGAACACAATAAATACGAAAGCAAGAAAAATACATACGAGAATAATTGATTATCCAGTTCGCGTCCACGAGACTACATGTGGGGATGCTGTTAAACTAAGATCTCTACTAGAGATATTCTAATAAATGAGGAGGCTATTTATAAAATAGGAAAAACCCTATCTGGTTAATTGATTGACTTAGTTCCATCAACAACCTCTTATTGTTCAAACCAAAATTGAGTTTCTTTACATAGAATCTTTGGGGTGCTGGAAGAGACTACTGCTTTCTCATTTTGATTTTTGAGATATAACTCCAAGTTCCCAGTGAAGAGTTGGCATGAACGCCTCAACCAGAGTTGCCTCTCTAGGGCTGTGTATTCGCTTCTGAAACAATTATAGTCTGTACATCTTGTACTTGTATGAACTTTTCCCAAGAGTCCTTAACATTTTTTCTTTTTTGGATTATGGGAACCATCAACCTCTACTTTAGGTTTCATTGAGTAAATCTCATGTTCTTGTGCAATAGCATGCAAACCATTCATGATGGATATACTATACTTGAAAAACCATGTGTGATAAGCTCTGGTCGATAAAGGCACTTGTGAGGTTCGAACATGTGATCTTTTGGCCACATGAATCTACTTTACCACTGAACCATCCCAAAGAAACAACGCCTAGCATTTGTACATACCAACTAGGTGAACTTTTAAAATTCAAACAAGAACCAGTTGCCTCATAATATACTGCAATAACTTCAAAAAAACTAGTAATAGCTAATACAGTGTGGATTATGATTTAGCTTGTTCTTTTTTTTTTGGTCATTAAATACAGAAATTTTAAAGGCCGCGTCACGATGAACTCGAACCCGAGACCTTTGGCCTCAGGCATTAACCACTCTACCACTAGGCCAACACACGCACACAATTTATTTAGCTTGTTCTTGAATGCTCTATATCCTCCAGCCATTATGCAGGCAATTATGAAGCTTGACAGCATTTAAGATAGCTATATTGATAATTGATTATGACGTGCAACTATTATCTGAAAGGCTCAAGGTGAAGATTACTATTTTGGACTAAATGACGCTTGTTGTCGTTATAGTAATTAGTAAAGTGTTTGGGTCTCTTACTTACATTTACAACCCTACTAGGAAACGTAACTTTTTTTATTAAATTCTTATTATCAATCGATTCTATTAGCTCCTTAACTGTGCTGAGAGTAAAACTTAGACTTTATCCAAACAAGATCTCCCAGCCCGATCTAAATCAAAAGCCCTACACCAAAAATAAACCATTGGCCCAGAAAAAGACAGAGAAAAATATCAAGCCCAATATCACATTATTTAGCCCAAAATCAAAATTCAATTTCTTATGAGATGGAACTACACATATCCCATTTTATTCGTGATAGCTCCCTATTTAAAAAGTTAATAATGTACTATTTCACCCTTGTAAGGCCCAAATTAAATTCCTAAAATCTATAACTTTATCACTATAATCTTAAATTTTTGACGAAAGCAAAACACGAATTGGAAATGGAATAATGGGCCGTGATGAAACCAGGTAGGGAAAGTTGGGTAATATTAGAGAGTCACACGCGGTGCACGTGTTGAGCACCCACTTGTGCACTCAAACTGACCAACACAATCAGGGAGAGACGAACAAACTACACAACATTCAATACTAAATAACTAAAAAATAATAAAACTAGGGTTTTCCATAAGCTAACTTTTTGTTTTTCTCAAAAATTTCTGATTGTTCTTTTTTTTTTTTATATTCAAAGGAAAATAATTTTCGGGGCGTTCAAACTCTGCGAGTTGTGTACTTGAAAAATATTCGAAGTATAGAAGTAATTCGAGTTGGCCACTTGGAGACCTCATATCTCCATACCTACAACTCTTTGGGACCCGATTCTTTCTTAAAACTTGTAGTACATGTTTAAAGGTTTCCATTATGTGTTCTTGTGCACAAAAATGTATTCTCTCTTACGTGTTTTGAGTCGAAAGTTAAGAAGTCCCAAAGTAGCGGTGCTGACCAACGAAACCTAACTTGTGCACAAAAATGTATTCTCTCTTACGTGTTACTACATAATTACTTGACTGCATATCATAGCATGACATGCATTAAAATAAAAATACGGGTTCCAAGACCCGACGAGTTTTACAACTTCAAATCTTAAGCCAATAATAGATAAGCTTAAAGCTTAAGATATGGTATCTAAGGAACTGGTGTTAAGAAAATCGTACTTAAGGAATAGACTTATCTTGTAGGACTAATTAAAGTATATCCAATAGCAACTAGTGAAATTACACGAGTAAGATAATCTGATCGATACCACTCCAATGACATGTAGGATCTAATTTCTGTAATATATTTCTAGTTATTAAGACCAAATTGTTTATTTAAAATTAAGAATTACATATTGTTTTTATGCTCATTGCTTAGTGCTAACCTTGGAACGATTAATCCGCTACGACTTCAGTCGGGAGTTAGTTAACGATCGTGCCTCGGGTTGAGATCTGACTGAGGTAGTACACACGGAAGTCCAGGTTGGGTGAATTAGGTCGACTTACTTAGTTTAGGCGATGTTGGCCATTAGTGGAACATTATTTCCCCTTATGGTCCAGTAGGTAGCACAGATACAGTGAGCTATGATAATAATTGTGCACTACGAGCTCTGCTCGAAAAACTATGTTTTGCATATATATGGATAACTTATTGCATGCACTTTCTCAAGTGCTTATGAACTATTCTTTCTTAAAATGGGGTACTCGATCCCACTGAGTACGCTAGTACTTATCCCAAAATCTTTTCAAATATTTTTAGGCTGAGGAGCTGGTATGGCAGAGTGAGACAGCGACAACAGTGCTTAGACGCATCGACTAGTCAAGCGTTTATATACCTAGCAATCTAACTTCCATTGTATTCTTAAGACTATGGACCCGGGCGTTGACTGTTTCATGTGTCTGTTTTTTCACTTCTAAGTTGTTTACCCAAAAACGCATAGGCCTTCTCCTCTGAGATGCAATTACATCAACCTATTCTTGTGTCAAGATTTTAAATTATTAGCTATTTAATTGATCTTATTTTTCCCTTGAAACTTGTTTGCTCGCTAGAGCCTCATCATAGGAGTGCTATTTGTGTTTGACTTATGTTATGATAAATATAAAATTATGTATGATTATTCATCTTCTTTACTTTATCCTCTCTTTCTTTTCATTTTAACCCGTGATATCCATCTGCCTCGACCGACTGGTCGATGGGATATTACAGCCACCGCTGCTGTCGTGATAGCAGCGCCACCGTGTCTTCACCGTCGTCTTTCTCCAATGACAACAAAAACATTCATCGTCGTTGTCGTGATAACAACGCCATCGTGTCTTCACCGTCGTCTTATATCTCTCTCGTTTCTCTCAAATTCGGGCTGACAATAGCAATTGGGGCTGAATTCTTCCACCTCTTTTGTTGTCGGTGTGTTTGAATTGGAGTTTAATTCTCGACAATTTGAAGATGTTGGTTTGTTTGTTTAAATTTGGGTTGAATTGTTATTGGTTTGTTTGTTTGAGAGAGAGACAGAGATGAGAGAAAGGGAGAGGAATGAGAGAGAGATAGAGATAAGAGAAAAGAGAAAAGAGAAAATGTGCGAGGAAGGTGAGAGAGATGGATAGAGAGGAGAGAAAATAGTGACATGATTTTTTTTATGTTTTTTATTTTAAGAATTCAAAACGACGTCGTTTTGATAGTTATTCTTGTACATGTTATGCCTAATGTCCAGTTCAACTTCGATTTCTCTAGAATGAGAAAAATCAGAAAAATAAAAAGTTTGTGTATTATCTTTCAAATTTTAAAGTTCATGTAATAAACTAGAATTGTATCAAAGTTTATAAATTTATGGACAATTAACCCTTGATATAAATAATGATTATGATGTAAAAGAAGATGATTGTAGGAATTAATTGAGTGTAATTCTTCTTTGTTATATAATTTTTTTCTTGTGAATAAATATGATGAATAATACTATTTAATTTTGGTTGATATAATGTATAGAAAATTTAGAAAATGATATAAATTTCCGTGTTAATAGTTTATTTTAAATATTAATATGTTTTTATGTAAACAGATCATTCATATAAAAATCAAATATTTAGTGGTCATTCGGTTTTTTCAAAACAATTCGACCGATCAAACTAGTGACCCAATCAACTGAATCAACCGATCGTACTATATCCGAATCCGATTTTAAAAACATTGAGTTTAGTGCAATTTTTCGATTTTCGTTTCTATTTTTGCACCTTAAATATATTCTTATCATAACTAGGGATGGCAATGGACCGGATCTGGATCGGATCTGGCTAGGTCCATATCCAGATCCGTAATTTTTTGCTTGGGTTCGGATCCGGTCCAGATCCATTGGGTTCAAAAAAATTAGATCCGCACCCGGATCCACGAGGTCCAAAAATTAGATCCGCACCGGATCCACAGGATCCAGACCTAGATCCATATATTTTCTCTTCTAAAATAAATTCTAAATCAAATATAATTCACAGTAACACCATAATAATAATAATAATAATAATAATAATAATCTAAATACATATAACGTTATAATAATTATTTCAAAATTCTACAATCATCACTACACAAGAAGATGTTAGTTATAAATTTACTTTTGCTTTCATGACAGCAAATAATATTGCAATATTGATAGAAGAAGTAGCACACATATTTTAGCAAATAGACCACTCATATACAAAATTTTCTCAATTACAAGGTACAAATTTCTAATATTATTAACATACTATCCAATTTCGTAACATAGTTTATCCAACTTCGACTACAAAGAAAAATAATATAATACACTTATAAATATAAATAAAAATTATATATACATATATATTATATGGATCCATGGACCGGATCTGGATCTCAAAAGATCGAGATCCAGATCCGGATTTTAAAAGAATGGTCCGGATTCGGTCCAGATCCGTCGGATCCTATTTTTTGAAGATCCAAATCCGAAAAAATGGATCTGGATCTGCGGATCTGGACCGGGTCCGAGATCCACTGTCATCCCTAATCATAACTTACTCTCAATGTCCACTATCTATCTATATATATGAATATTTGATATATCTATCCGTTTATGAGAAATTACATATAATACGAATTATACTCCATGAATTGAAATACCATACCTACCACGAGACTCATCAACCCCAGGCTAAGCTTTGGAAGTTCAAAAAACAATAAGATATGATTGTCTTCTTAGCCTTTTCAACATCGTCGTAGATGTAGAAGTAGCAAAATGAAGAGCTGAATGACGAAAAACCCCTTTACCAACTCCAACCTCCAGTGACATCGCTCCAATGATTCTTTCCCACCCTCTTCACCAACTCCACCCAACCGCTATAAGTAATCTAAACTTCCCTCCAAAGACTACCCCTCCAATGGCAGCTCTCCTCCTTCTCCTCCTCCCCCTCCCCGCCATCTTCCTCCTCCACCACCTCTACTACCGCCTCCGCTTCCGCCTCCCTCCAGGCCCACGCCCCTTGCCGATCGTCGGCAACCTCTACGACGTCAAGCCCGTCCGTTTCCGGTGCTTCGCCGAGTGGGCCCAGACGTACGGGCCCATCATTTCCGTGTGGTTCGGCTCCACCCTAAACGTCGTCGTTTGCAACACCGAGTTGGCCAAACAAGTCCTCAAAGAGAAGGATCAGCAGCTGGCCGACCGTCACCGCAGCCGCTCCGCCGCCAAGTTCAGCCGCGACGGACAGGATCTGATCTGGGCAGATTACGGGCCGCACTACGTCAAGGTCAGAAAAGTGTGTACGTTAGAGCTGTTTTCCCCCAAGCGCCTCGAAGCTCTGAGGCCCATTCGGGAGGATGAAGTCTCCGCCATGGTTGAGTCCATTTACAACGATTGCACTGCCCCCGGTAAGCTTATCGACTTCTTTCATTCAATTTTTTTTCTCAATAGTTTATCTGTTTGATGGTGGATTTGTCAATTAGGTTCTTCATTATAGCCTATGAACTCGACATTACATGGATTGTTAATTTTGTCGCTACAATATGTGTTGATGCTTAGAGTTAGGGTGGTTCCGTACAATGAATTTGGAGGGCTTTTGAGTTGGAGAAATCACATGTTCTCCACTTTAATGGCGGTAGTTTGTGTAACAAATAATCGTTCATGTTCAAGTGTTGCGTAGAGATTCAGGTGTGATTTTCACAAGTCATTATCCCGATTTCGTAGCACTGATGTTCTTGTGTTAGGATCTGTATGCGTTTCTATAGATTATTCTCATTTGAATTGGGAAAGCAGTGTTTTCTGAATTAAACATTTAGAGAGAGAGAGTTCTTACGTTATTAGTCATTCATTTTGTCAATTTGCAATATAAAATGTGAGATTCAATTAGTTTAGCTTTCTCTTGGTCAAGCTGAAACAGTCCGGGAGGTTGGTGGGGAAAGCAAATGACTGCAAGAAAAAATTGTTTATCTTACAGTATGTCAATGAAGCATAGCGGATTTGCAAATTACCTAATCTCTTGGATTGAAAGTCCTTACTTCTTTTGCTGGTCACCTAATTGAATTTGTGAATTATATATTTAATAATTGATTATTACCAGTTGTCGAGTGTCTCTAATCCATTCATATTACGATTAAAGAATATTCAATTTTTTATTCATGGATCCTGTTATAAGAGGAGTTGTCAAAATTAGATATTCGTGATAAACTATCTCAGGCCTGGAGTGCCATGCTTACTGAAGATTCGTTTAGCATCCTGGAAGATTTGAATGTCAACTTTCTGAATTAGTAAATCGTGGTTTAACAAGAATTCTTTGAAATTGTACAGATTACTCAGGGAAGAGCTTGTTAGTTAAGAAGTATCTTGGAGCAGTGGCATTCAACAACATTACGAGACTTGCGTTTGGGAAACGATTTGTGAATTCTGAAGGGGTAATAGACAAACAAGGCCAGGAGTTCAAGGCCATTGTTTCAAATGGATTAAAGCTTGGTGCATCCCTGGCTATGGCTGAGCATATCCAATGGCTCCGTTGGATGTTCCCACTGGACGAAGATGCATTTGCAAAACATGGAGAACGTAGGGACAAACTTACTCGTGAGATTATGGAAGAGCACACACTTGCTCGCGAAAAAGGTGGAGGAGCCAAACAGCACTTTTTGATGCTTTGCTGACACTAAAAGACAAATATGATCTGAGTGAGGATACCATTATTGGGCTTCTCTGGGTGAGTCAGCGTCTTATACATACAATCATATGCACTTTGTCATTCTTATGGGAATTTCTCAGTAAAGCTTGTCTTGTACTTGTATGTTATGTTTATGAAGTATCAAAACGAGAGGAGGGTCTTCTCTTAATTGGCATGAAGGAATTGTGCTAAATCTGATAGGAAAATTTGCAGGACATGATCACTGCAGGGATGGACACAACTGCAATATCTGTTGAGTGGGCCATGGCCGAGCTGATCAAGAATCCAAGGGTCCAACAAAAGGCTCAGGAGGAGCTAGACAGTGTAATTGGCTATGATCGAGTGATCACTGAACTGGACTTCTCAAACCTACCCTATCTGCAATCTGTAGCCAAGGAAGCACTGAGGTTGCACCCTCCAACCCCTCTCATGCTTCCTCACCGTGCCAACACCAACGTGAAGGTTGGTGGGTACGACATCCCCAAGGGATCAAATGTGCATGTCAATGTATGGGCAGTAGCGCGTGATCCTGCTGTGTGGAAGAACCCCTCGGAATTTAGGCCAGAGAGGTTCCTTGAGGAGGATGTTGATATGAAGGGACATGATTTTCGTCTGCTTCCTTTTGGTGCCGGAAGAAGAGTATGTCCAGGTGCCCAACTGGGTATCAATTTGGTCACATCTATGATAGGCCACCTCTTGCACCATTTCAACTGGGCTCCTCCCAATGGAATCAGCCCAGAAGAGATCGACATGGGAGAGAATCCCGGTCTTGTAACATACATGCGGACTCCGTTGGAGGCTGTACCTACTCCTAGATTACCCGCCACTCTGTACAACCGTATTGCTGTGGACATGTAAAATTTCTGGTTTTGCCTAAATACTTTATCACTTGAGATCTCGGATTGAATCAAACTTTTGTCCTAGAATATATCCCTCAGTTTCTTGGACGGACTTCTGATACATTTGTTGCTTTGTATTGGAAGAAAAAGAGAAGCTTATTACACTTATGTTCAATTGGTACTATACTGTGATCAGATTTTATCCGAGAAAATGAAGAGATCGTAATGGTAGCTTTGTTTTTTTTTGTTTCAGAATTGTTCAATCCTTTAACGTAAGGGTTTAGTTATAAGAGAGAAACCATGAGTATCTACGCCTACAAGAGGATTAGAGCAAAAAGTGAACAACATCTAGGCTCAGAATGACAATTTTCAAAGGTGTTTTGACCCGTATTCTTAAACATACAATCTTAGATGGAGGTCCAACTAAAATGTATCAGAAGTCCGTATGGATGTGCCCTAGGAATTTGCCAAAATGTCTTTAATGTTTTGAAAAAGAATATGGTTACATCTCCACTTATCCAACAAACAGATTGAGGAATATCATTTAAAATAGGAGTAATTGCATCGTAAATCATAAATTTATGTTCATTTTACAATTTCAATTTTACTTTCAAACTTTTGCAAATAAATATTATTATTTTTACATTTTTTTGCAATTGGGGCTTCCCCAATTTTCCAGCAATCAAAAAAACGACATGGACATCAACATAGACTAAAATTGATATAAAAAGTGAAATGAATACTAGCATGTACAAACAATTGCGTAAAAATTATGAACTTATATCCATTTTGCAATTTTTAACTCACTTGCAAAGCTTTGCTGTTTCCTTTTCCTACTCGGCATTTCAAAAATTGCACATGAAACTAAAGTTGTAAATTTACCCCCAAAAAACATCATTATCACTCTACACTTCAAAAGTGGTAAATTTACCCCCAAAAAACATCATTATCACTCTACACTTCAAAAGTGGAGCATGCAATCGATCGATTCTACTTTCTTCATGTTGTAACGGATTATGATTATTGAGTAATTAAGAAACAAAAAACGTAAAGAAAACACAGATTTATGTGGTTCACCAACAATGAGTTGGCTAAGTCCACGGGCAAAAAAGGAGAATATATTTTATTAGGCGGCTAGGGTTTTCGATTACAATTACAACTCTAAAAAACCATATATATAGTACTAAGAGAATACATCAATCGGACTCAGCACCAATATGAGTATTAAGGCTCAATACGAGTTTTAAAGCCCAATCAAGCATATCAACACTTCCACTAGTGAGTAGGAGGATAGTCGATGAGGTCAGATCCAAATGACAAAGTTGATTCATTAAATGTCCGAGTCTCTAATAAAAAGTTTTTAGTTCAAGTCTCATTAATGTATATATTATATTTCCATTTTATATCTATATGATCTAACTAATTTATACTAACTTGGTTGTTAATTTGTATTTTATATAGATAAGGTCTAATTAATACCATTACTAGCTTGGTTGCTTATTTGGTTATGGTTTAATTTGTGCTATTTTAATTAATTCTTTGTAATATATGTTTGATTTATTTATATGAAATATACCTTGTATTTTTAAAAACTAAAAATGGAAGGATAGAGTCCCCACTGTTACAACGTGACACCCAATAAATCATTTAGGATTAGTTTATGAAATATACATTATATTATTCTTGTTTTACAACCGAACTCATTAATGACACACCATGTTTGCAGGAGAGTAGTGAGAAAATGATCAAACCCACCACTCTCGATTCGTGAGGAAGTTTCGAAAGTTGGAAACAACAATAAGATACTAGATTTTTGTCCTTCCCGAAATCTCATCGTGCCAACTTCAGAGCAGAAATTAAATGAATCATGCTAGCTATAAGTCAACTAACCTGAACCCTGCACTTCTCACGTAGCTCCAACAACTTCCAGCCATGGCTGCTCTCCTCCTCCTCCTCCTCTTCCTCCTCCCCGCCATCTACCACCTCTACTACCGCCTCCGCTTCCGCCTCCCGCCGGGCCCACGTCCGTTGCCAGTGGTGGGCAATCTGTATGACGTGAAGGGACTGGTCCGTTTCCGGCGCTTCGCGGAGTGGGCGGAGTCGTACGGGCCCATAATCTCGGTGTGGATGGGGTCCACCCTGAATGTGATCGTCTCCAACAGCGAGCTTGCCAAACAAGTCCTGAAAGACAAGGATCAGCAGCTGGCGAACCGGTACCGCGACCGGTCCACCGCCCTCTTCAGCCGGGACGGCCAGGATCTCATTTGGGCTGACTACGGGCCCCACTACGTCAAGGTCAGAAAAGTGTGCATGTTGGAGCTCTTCTCCTCCAAGCGCCTCGAAGCTTTGAGGCCCATTCGTGAGGATGAAGTCACTGCCATGGTCGAGTCCATTTACAACGACTGCACTGCTCCCGGTATATATTATAACCTGTTTCTGAATATATAACTTGATCAATATGGTGAACTCTGAAATACATGTTTCCGCGTGCAACTGTTTGATTGATTTAAAGTTGACATTTATGGTGAATACTGAATATATCTAACTGCATCTCAATATAAGCAATGGACCACAAAGTTGTATGCGCTCTTGTTTCAAAAATTTATAAATTGTTTAAGATTTTATTTTACCTAACACTTTTTAAAGTTTATAAACGCCTAAACCTTTTATAAAGTTGTTTTAAGGAAGTAAGACTGTTATCCAAGGTAATGATGAATGAATATTCTTGTCTCCTTGCAATGCGGATGTATAACTGATTGTTGTCTGTGAAATGAAAATTATGAATTGTTGTAAAACGTGGATTAATGAAAATGTTCAGGTAGCACAGGGAAGAGCTTGCTAGTGAGGAAGTATCTTGGAAGCGTGGCGTTCAACAATATTACTCGACTTGCATATGGGAAGCGCTTCGTGAATTCGCAAGGACAAATCGACAAACAAGGCGAGGAGCTCAAGTCCATCTTCTCCGACGGATTAAAGATCGTCGCCCCCCTCGACACGCTCGAGCACATCCCCTGGCTCCGTTGGATGTTCCCGCTCAACGAGAAAGCATTTGCCAAAAACGAAGCACGCAGGGACAGGCTCACGCACGAGATCATGGAAGAGCACGCCCTTGCCCGCCAGAAGAGCGGAGGCACCTCCAAGCCGCACTTTTGTGATACTTTGATGGCTCTCAAGGATCAATATGATCTCAGTGACGACACCATTGTTGTCCTATTATGGGACATGATCACCGCAGGGAAGGACGCGATAGCAATATCTGTCGAGTGGGCCATGGCCGAGCTGATCAGGAACCCGAGGGTCCTGGAGAAGGCTCAGGAGGAGGTGGACCGCGTGGTTGGTGGTGAGCGCGTGATGAGTGAGGCGGACTTGTCGAGCCTCCCCTACCTGCAATGTGTGGCCAAGGAAGCAATGAGGCTGCACCCTCCTACGCCCCTGATGCTCCCTCACCATGCGGGTGCCGGTGTGAAGATAGGCGGCTACGACGTCCCCAAGGGAACAGTTGTCCACGTCAATGTCTGGGCTGTGGCACGTGATCCTGAGGTGTGGGAGAACCCGCTGGAGTTTAGGCCGGAGAGGTTCCTGGAGGAAGATGTTGATATGAAGGGACACGACTTTCGACTGCTGCCGTTTGGTGCGGGGAGGAGAGTGTGCCCGGGGGCACAGCTGGGGATCTATTTGGTGACGTCCATGATAGGACAGCTGGTGCGCCACTTCGACTGGGTGAGTAGGGAAGAGATCGACATGAGAGAGAATCCGGGCATTGTCACCTACATGCGCTCTCCGTTGGAGGCTGTTGCTACTCCTAGATTGCCCGCCAATCTCTACAAACGTATTCCTGCGCCAATCTGATTCATTTCTACATTGCCATTCGTTTTGTTATCTACTTCCTGTTACTCTTTTATTCAACTGGATATTAACTCTGATTTTATTGGTTTCTTGCTGTGCTATGTTATGATCACATTTTATCCAACAAAATGAAGAGGTGATAATGGTTTGTTCAGTTATAAAAGTGCCACCCTTAGAAGACGAGGATACCATCTTCTCTAGAGGGAGTAAACGAATCTTACAAAAGTAATATATTCTGATTCTATAAAATGTATAATTCACTTTAATGAATTGATGATTATTTGAGAATTGATCAAGTTAAAAAACCTACATCTGCTCGGCTCAATTGTAGGTGCACTATTCCTTTTCTACTTGGTAGATGATATGACAGCTGAGAATAGCCATGAAAGAATAGGAATAGGTATGATACAGCAGGGACAATTGCGTCGAAATACACAGCCATATGATCTGTAAACTCGTGGGGTTTACAGCAAGTAATGAAACTAGTGAAACAGAGAAGAAACTAGTTAAGAGAAACCAAATCAAATATATCCTACATGCGCCTCATCTTCATCTAGGTGTACAATCAACTATCCTAAACCCAAGAAGATTAACACTTCATTTTCTATCTACTCTAACCTTCTTCATCATAATCTTCCTCTTCTTCGTCCAGCTTGGAACTAAATTGTGTGAGGTGAACGGGGTCAATCGCCATCCTGTCCACTTCAGAAAGCCTGGGATACTCTTCACCTTTGGCATCAGATGGACCTGTTGATGATGCAGAGGCTACCACTGCAGCGGCTATAGAAGCCGTTTTATCTGAACCTTCATCTACTCCAGCATTCAGATCGATATTCCTGGAGTCAAAACCACCTTCAACAACTTTGACGTCTTCTTTCAAAGGTTCACTCAATTTGGAGACACCATCCATTGGCCTCCCTGGGCTTGATATTTGTTTAATGCTTTGCTGAGAGATAGGCTCAATCTCATGTTGAGGGGTTTCTCTCTCTGCAGCTTTGCTGGCACGTCCACGTCCTCTTCCTCTACCTCTTCCTCTTCCCCTGCCACCACTACTTGCATGGGTAGCTTCTTGCTGCTGTCAATCATCAAGTTTCAGCGCAAAAAATTATTCAGAAATCCAGCATCCATACAAACATGATGTATGTATTAAAATTGTCACTGGAAAAATGGAACCAGCCCCCTAAACTACATTGCAAACTTTTCCCTTAGTCGCTCATGGGTGGAGTTACTGTTCTGATGGGTACAGAAAGAGACAAACAGCAATTACAAGTACAGCAACTTTACAAAGCTTCTACACCTAAAATCATTAAGCAAACATATGCACTTATGCAGTATGCTTTGTTAAACTCCCAATGTCTAATTGACCGTCTACTATGGGTATCTCTTGCTAGAGACAGCAGCCACATAAACATTAGCGAAGTTAATAGTTTGCACAGCAACAACAAGGAAATAACTTCCATGCAGCTTGCAGCTGGTATTCAATTAAATAGTTCTCGGTAACACCTCCAAATTAGAGATCGTAATTATGTCAGGCACACAAAGGTGTCCTCAGTTATCAGTATTAGAACAAGAAGACAACCCAGGGGAATTAAGCCCAACCACCTGTTTTGATTATAGGGTAATTTACTAGGGAATGTGTTTTGATGGGAAACAGGTTGCATAAATCAGAACTAGAAACACCTCAAGGAAGACATCATACCATAATGTTCCTTTTAGACTCTTCATCACTCTCATTCAATTCATTTGCAGCAACTTTTCTGGCAAAAAGGAAACAAATTTCATAAATATTTGTTGACTAAAATAGGATACTACCAAGAACCAGGAAGCCTCATACCTTCTTTTTGATGCATCCGCAGCAGCAGCATCAGAACTACCATAGTCGGGAACCTTGCTGACAACTTCCCTCAGGAAATCGAACACATTATAACTGTGTACACAGTGCTTTCTGCATATGTAGAGACAAATTCAGAATATGCAGTTGACTGTAGGTTTCTGAAACATGACAAGTTTATAGATCTGATTCAAAAGTAAAATGGAAAACATTCTGCGAAATAGTAAGTTTCCCGCAACTATGCGCAAAGCTGACTCACAACTAGACTATGCCCATGCTTTCTTCTTTAATGCTTTTCCATCTAAGACCAAGTTCAAACTTAAAAGATGTCAATAAACTCCTCCATGCAATTTTGTTTCAAGAAACACAATAAAAGATGTGGTGAGACTAATACAGTACATATCCGACACATCAAGTATCTTTGAAATTTTGCAGATGGTGTAATTTGTAAATACATGCTTCTTTGCTTAGAACTTCGACACCCAAGAAAAAGAAAGAAAGAAAAATTGTATAGAAAATATGACTTGGATAAATAAGCTTTGAACAACTTTCATGAGGTCCATTTCTAATCGACAACTGAGAAAGCATTCCCCATTAAAACATTAACAACATAAAACAAGATATCATGTGATGGAAAACAAAGAAAATGTTTTTGAGTCCTCTTAAGTTAATAGTGTAGCATCAGCTCTATCAAGATAAATGTAAGTGATGTAGGAGGACATAGCCACAAGTATTACCAACTATAATTAAAGGTGATAATCAGCATAAGCAAAATTGCTTTAGACTCTATCAGCTACTGATGTAAATCTTTCAAACTGTGGAATCAAACAACCTTCTTGCACAATGAAATACATTCCAAATCCACTTAGTAATTTTTCATGCCAGCAAACTGCTTTAGTAGTGTCAGAAGTGGAATGAAGTAGGGGTCAAAACAATGTTTTGTAGAAACACGTAACATGGCCAGAGAACAACATAAAACAATCACATGCAACAAAAATGGAGCATAAAATGATAATTACTTGCAGTAACCCAAGTTACACCAAAGAAGTACACCAAAGAACAATTCCAAGTAGAAACTTGTCCCATACAACAGTTAAAAAGCACGTACTCATTTCTCTGAATTGCACATAAAACAGCTGTTAGAACTCACTGCATTTCCTAGAACTATAACAGCATTGAAACTAGGTATAGAGTGAGCAATCGAGCAATGAAGTTAGATAGGTAATATTGATAAATAATCGGAACTTCACTCACAAATGCAATGAACTAACAGTCTTTGCCCCTCTCTGCACAGTTATGTCATATGTACGGTCACAAAGATCTTGCAGAAATAACTCCAAAGCTTTGGCTGCAATAATATGGCACAGGAACACATATGTTAGGGTTCAGTATCATCTTGTGCAAGGTCATAGTTCAAGTTGTTCAACAATAAATCAGTACGTACAGACTAAAACAGGCACTGCCATTGCAATTTTCCCAACATCCTCATCAGCTTGCATGATCTTTTTAATACGAGCCTGACAAACACAATTGTATATAATAAAAGGACAACCTTGGAGATGTAAAATTTGTAATATATGTGTCATGAAATTACTAACTCCAAATCAAGCAACTTTTGAGAAATTATAAAGACCAGAAAGCACAACGCCGAGCAAATAGGTCATCGTCAACCAGATAACATGTAAAATTCATTGCTAGATGGTATGATTGAATCTATTTCATGCTGGCATGTTACTGTGATGGGTTAATTGCTTTAAAATACACGAACTCTCCCCCATTTTTGGTTTTACACATGAACTTTAAATTTTGTCCTCAAATACATGGACTTTCATTTGTTTGGTATTTATCGGGAACAAAACTTCCCCAAATTAAAGTGACGTGGCACTAACATGGCAAATTAAAAATGATGTGGCATTGACGCGTCAAATTTAAAGTGACAAACTAAAAAAATTGAACTTTTTTTCTTTGTCCACACCATCTCTCTCTTCACTAATCCTTAATCAGAGAACCCGCCTCCCCCATTTCTTCTGGCTATTGCATGTGGAACCAACATTTAAATTAATTAATTTGTCTTTCATCATCACCTATGATCTGCTCTGGAACCATTCAAACGCTTAGCAATCTTGGCACTAGAGACACACTCACGGACAGACATGCAAATGCTTTTCATTAGATTAGGAAATTGCTCAAGTTCCCTGTTCAACTTTTGCAACCCCTTGACTGACATGATAATCAGGAAAAATGAAGTGGGCTCCACTACAGAAAAACTCATACCTAGGATTATGTTACAAGAACAAAGCAAACTCTAAAAAGATGGTTTTCAAAGGCGGTGCAGCGAGGAGAGGTGGTGTGGATGAGGCAGTTGATGGTGGAAAAAACTGGGTGGTGGTGGTGTTGTTTGCAGACGAGTTCGGAGGCTCTGCAGGCTACACCTTCGTGCGATGACTGTCCGGTCAGCGAAGCAAGGCGGCTCGCTGCTGTGAGTCAGACAGAATCTCTTGCCGGATTAGGAAGAGAGAGAGGGCATCATAGTGGTGGCAGCATTGAACATACGGAAGGTTCACCAGAGTGGAAAGGATGAGAGGAGTTTGAAAATTTTCTGTGTATAATGATTATGGGTTTGTGAATTTGGGGGGAGTTCTGTGGATGGGAATGGACAAAAAATAGGGGGAGATGGTTTTCTGACTGTGAAGGGCAGAGATGAGTGAAGAGGGAGATGATGATGTGGACAATTTTTATTTTTATTTTAATTTGTAATAACCAAAACGACGTAGTTTAAATTATTAATTCGCCACATCAGTTTTAATTTTGGGGATTTTTTTTTCCGTGATCATTTCCAAAACAAATTGAAAGTTCACGTATTTGATGACAAAATTTAAAGTTCATGTGCGATACAAAAAACAGATCAAAGTTCATGTATTTTGAAGCAATAAACCCTACTGTAATTGAGATCATTTTCTAAGACAATACCAATGAAAAATATTGTGTAATATCAATTATGAGAGCCGATAGAATAATGGAAGTAACACAAATTTGACATGCATGTGCTAATCACAATGAATAAGCTGAAAAACCAAAAGTTTATTTTTCAAGATACAGCTCCTAGCAAGTCTTTTCCAGTTTCACACAACTCTGAGCATGAATATTACATCCTAGAAAATTCAAGATTTGAACTTAATAACGGCCAAGCCACCTAGTTGGCAATCTTCCAAAGCCAACCAGACATGACAGCGAGAAGATCTTAGAATCTAATTTATACGTCTCAGCCTTTTCTTACACCTCCAAAAGAATAATAGTATATTAAAAAGCCGGATACAAGCCCATTCATCAACTACTTAAGAAATATATTATTTACAGTGTACACCTGGTTCTAGCTAACTCTATTGTATAGACTGGAGAAATGGGGTGGATTAAAAATAAATACCATATTCCATTAAGAGATGCGACAACAAAAGATAAATTGATGTACATGAAATTCAAACAAGTAAAATAGCTGCATGTAATAACATCGCGATGCAAAATTTTGCTCCTCATATTGATCATTGCACTTAAACTACTCCAAACGATAGGGAAAAATTCAATTCATTATCATATGTACACCTAAAATACATAGGTCCTAAAATACACACAGTGTATTTAGTGCAGAAGTGGCTAAGTAGATGAAGAAATTCCCTGACAGAGAGTGAAACTTTGAAATATAACAAGAAATAAGAGATTGCACGAATCACAATCATGCAAACAGTTTACTAAGTTACACTTCAAAATTCTCAATCAAGAACTAGTGCAACCCCTAAAAGAAACAAGCAAATAAAGATAGAAACTGTAAAGTTGAAGAAATTAATTGAATAGAGAGGAACTTACAGCGGGGAAACGAGTATCGAGCTTCTTCCTCATGGCGCACTCAGATTTCTTCAGCCATAAACAAAACAATAAAAATAAAAATAAATGTAACTCAAACTACGACAACACTACACAAAAATACACCATAAATCCGTAACCTAATCGAACCAATTCAGTATAATGGGATCCGAAAAACTTCAGACACCGAAATTAATAGGCCAAAAGAAGAAGAAAAATATAAAACAATGATAAATCCAATGATTGGACGGTTCAGATCCGGAGATCAGATACTACACTCCAATTCCTCGAGAATGCGTACTAACAGTAGTTCGACAAGACAATTAATAGAAGGCATGTTGAAAGAAAAAACCTTTCGACGAGGGGATGCACAACTGATAAAGCACTGCGTACTAAGAAATTACTCTCTTTATACCATCTAAAGTGTCCCATTTCTTTTAGACACATGTATTTAAAAAAAAGATATAAAATAGTTATAATATTAAAAAATGGATAGGGCTTATATTTTTTGAATGGATAATTATTTCCTAAAATAGAATGTGACATTTGTAATAAGACAACCCAAAAAAAAAAATGAGATATTTTAAATGGGACAGAAGGAATAATAGTTGACTTTTGTTTAAAGGGAAGTTCTTGACTTTTGGTTGAGATATTTATTAATTTCATAATATAAATCAAATCAAATGAAAAATAAATGTGAAATTAGAAGAATACGCATGTGGAAAATAGTTTGATTTTTCATTTGATTCAGAGTTATATTAACCATTGTAATCACAATTGTGAAATAGAAGAATATCAGTTGTGATTTCAATTGTGTTACTTTCAAAAACACATTTGATATCACAATAGGAGCTCTCTTGCATAGCTTTCTAAAGGATATATAAATGAAAATATTATATAGAAAATAAATTTTCATGCGCTTTTCAAAACATTGTTTATATAGTTATATTCTCAAAATTATAAAGATTTTGGTCCTTACCATCATCCAGTTCGTTAAGCTCTTGGGTTTGTGATGCTACTACCAAAAAGACGAAACTATTTGGGAGCGCAACTTAAATGCCCAATTATGAATAAAAGTGTACCATCAATATCCATTTGAAAATTTTGCTACCAAATATACCCATTTCATTTATTTATTGTAATTTTTCTGCAAAAGGACGTTGGTTGATGTGAGGGATGGTCTTTTTCATTCATTAGAATCTGTGCACATTCAAACAAAATAGTGCAGTCTTTTGACTTGAAAATTTGGTTGGTATTTAATAGTTTTTCACGGTTTCTTTCATAAAACAAAAATTTGTGCGTAAAAAAATTTCACTTTCCTTCTGTAAAAAATTTCGAAATTTTTAGAAGTTTGGCTTAGCCTGAAAAACCCATTCCCGTTCCCGTGAAGTGAAGAACCCATTCCGTTCGGTGGTGAAGCGAAGCGTGAAGTGTTACCACCTGAATCATTTCGGAGGTAATTCTCTAATTTTCCTTACGAAAATAACGAATTGTTTCAATATATACGTACTAATCGTTGTTTCCGATCGAATGCACCTTCTTTCCGGTCGACGAAGCCTTCTCTCCGGTCGACCGGAGACAAGCCTTTCTCGACCGGAGACAACGGTTTGTCGACCGGAGAGAGGACAGGGCTTTTGTTTTCCAGTTTATATACATGTAAATTTTATGTTTTGTTTAAATTTTCTAATAATTATGTATTAACTGAATTTTTTAATAATTAGGGCCAAACCATATTTTGCTTATTCGAAGGAAGGAGCGAGAGTATTTGTTACTTACGGTATATTTTCGGGCATATTATTTTGAATAAATATAATATGTGGAATGTTTAAATAAAATAAAAAGTTGCACGTATATGTGGAATGTTTCAATTTCAATTTCAGGACAAATGTTTATTGGTTTTTATTGTTGTTTTACGCAAAAATTGAAGTTTCCGGTCGGAGATTTGTTGTTTCCGGTCGAAATTTGTTGTTTCCGATCGACCGGAAACGTATATGTGGAATGTTTCAATTTCAATTTCAGGATAAATGTTTATTGTTGTTTATTTTATTGTTGTTTTACGCAAAAATTGAAGTTTCCGGTCGGAGATTTGTTGTTTCCGATCGAAATTTGTTGTTTCCGATCGACCGGAAGTTTCCGGTCGATCGAAACAACAAATTTCTAACCGAAACAACAATCTCGATCGAACAACAAATTAATTCAATTTCTTGAATTAATTTGTTGTTTCGTCGACAATTGAAGTTTCCTATCGAGGAAGCTTTCTCCCACGATCGAAACATTGATTTTTCTAATTTACGCATATCAATTTAATTTTAATTTAATTTTCTAATAATTAGTTATTAATTGAATTTTGTAATAATGCAGAACCATATTTTACAATTATTTTCAAGGAACGAGTGACAATATGTCGGACTTACCGGTATGTTTTCGTGTATATTATTTTGAAACATAGTTATGCGATTTTTAATATGTTTACCGTATGTATATTTTGTAATTGAGATATTTTTCCAGCTTATAGTATGTATATTTTGGATAAATGATGTATATTTTGGATAAATGTTGCTAAATGTGATTGAATATGAGTAGTTAATATTTTGAACGATTGAATATGACTAGTTAATACCGATATGGCTTGAATAATGTGATTGAATAAATAGTGTTTATGGCTTGTATGTTTTCGATTGAATGAGATATTTGTTTTGGCTTGAATAATATTTCGAACGATTGAATATGAGTAGTTAATACCGATATGGCTTGAATAATGTGATTGAATAAATAGTGTTTATGGCTCAGATGTTTTCGATTGAATGAGATATTTGTTTTGGCTTGAATAATGTGATTGAATATGTAAAATCATTCAAATTTCAACTTTGGATTAACATCAATTGTTGTATGTTGTGTAATATATGGTATTGATATAATTGTAAGTTCTGTTTTCTTGAGGCCTACCACGATAAATGTGGTGGCGGATGTAAAGACTTATTATAGACTGATTATTTTAAGTATATTAAGAATGTCTTGCTAGATAAGGCGGCGAAGAGTTGGTAGATATGTTTAGGGGGTTGCTTTGGTCATCCGATTGATTGGACTCACGGCCTAAGTCTAGTTTATCTGCACCATTTAGTCTCCGCCGATAGAACCTACGATCCAGGAGATGTATTTTTCATCAATGGAAGATATATATGTTTTCCATTAGAGATTATGCTTTAGTCACCGCCCGCAATTTGGGTCATCATCATTTGATCCCACACTAGACTACGACTTGAGCGACGCTGAGGTCTATAGCCTTTTTATGGGCACACAGATTACATTACGTAATCTAGTAGATAGATTTTGTAGTAGTGATTTTAGTGATGATGTAGATCTTCGTCACTATTTACGTGTGCCCACGTTATTACCCTCTATGGGTTCGTATTTGGGTACGATACGGAAGATAATAGCCGATTGGGTTTGGGCATTGGTCGACGATCCGAGGCGTTTTGCCGATTTCGTGGGCCTACAGCTACGAGATATTGAGATATTATACGACGCAGTGTCAACCTAATGCTCAATACCATTTTACGGACCACTGGGCACTATATGCTTGGTCACCGAGATCATACCAGCTTGGGAAGTATAGCCGGACGACATCAATCCCACAACAGATCCGAGAGTGTTGAGGTGCAAGTTCAAGAGTAGCTCTCGGCGGCATTTTACGATCTCTTTTGAGCAAGAGGTCTTGAATTTTATTATAATTTTAAATCATGTATGAGGTATTGTATTTATTAGAATATTAAATAACATCTTTCAATTTATTGTAGATCGATTATCATCTCACATCCATCGAGCCCCGACTCATTCGAGGTTAGCACCGCCATCGGGTGTCTGCCTCACACCCTCTCCACTCGGTGTGAATTTTGTTATACCGTCAAATCCTTTGGGGAGGGACGACAGTTCCCTTCGTCGTGGTGTGTCTCATCCGGTAGATGAGCCTCGACGAGACGCCGAGTTAGGAGGCTCCACGCTTGTTGAGGATCCCGATCTTCGTGGTCTCCATCGAGCGAGCCTCAGAGCCTTCACCCGATATCCAGCCGAGGACATCGTCGGTTGGGTTCGTTGAGGTTCCGGTTGTTGATGAGCCGCACGCCATATGTGGATAGCCGTCCATCCGCTGAGACGGATACGGAAGACATACCAGGAGGTAGCTTCATCGAGCGGTGGTGGTGAGCACCTAGGCGCCTTAGTTCCGCCGATCGTCGTTGGATCCAGAATCTATCCGGAATCTGTCCGGAGGAGGAGAGAGCAAAGGCGACGATCGAGAGGTCTATCGAATACAAATTTATTCCAAAGATAAAGAAGTGGTTTGAAAACCTCTTAGAGAAGACTCGATGTGGTTGCACACATAGGGACGATACGGCTACACATGCACTCATGTCCCACGCCATCGACGACGACGACGACGAGAGGTGAAGATCAGAGACCACATCACCGCCACCCGATGTCCCTCGAGGCGGTGGACATATTGAGCCACCGAGGCAAAGACCGATCGCCCAGTGATACCACTCCCCGCTACTCTCACCGATCCATGGTACCGCCCCGAACTACATCTCATCATTCCATGACGGACTGGACCTATTTAGTGATCCGACGCCCAGACGCCGCGAGGCGACTTTCGAACCCCGCAGCAGCAGCAGCTGGAGCAAAGGTAACTATTAAGTCTCATATTCGCGCTTTATAATATTTCATTATATTTGTTATGTTTTCATTTTCTAAATTAAATGTTTGTAGTTCGGGATCCGGAGAGGTGAACGGGCACGAGACCTTGGTGTAATGAAGTCACCATACGTGAATAGCCCGATGCCACGTCCATTATCCGGTGATATAGTGATAAATTACCGCTTTTGAACACAAATAAGGCAATGGTAGTTGTTCGAGTCATCGAACGACAAGTCCAGTTGCATTTTTCGTGAATATCGAAATGCCGAGAGGCGCTTTGATGTTCGGCACGTTTTATACAATATGCTTCGCTTTTTTAAGTACATCTATTTATATCGATATGTATCCTAAAATAATTTTGCAGTCGTCGATCTATTCATGGTGTATTTGAGGATGAGACTCGATGCCGGATCGACGTATTGGATGGGGTGGATTATCAAACACAATCATCCTCGACATCGGTTTTTTCGTAAGTCTTTAATACAATCAATATATAGTATATATGTGTAGTATCTCTAATTACTTAATTTTCAATGTTGAATAGATGTTTCGCAAAATTCATGGTCCGAGGTACACGCAATGCTTTCGTCCCACATTCAAGACCGCGTGAGGCACCATTGATCATGACCCCGAGAGCATTGCTTCTACATGGCAGCCACCAAATAATGGATAGCGATTGTCCTCGGCATGACGGGTTATACATCATGGTTACGTGCCACGCAGTAACCTTATTTAATACAATAAATATTAATTTATCTAAATGGTTACGTGTCCTTGTTTATTTTATCTAAATATTAATTTTATAGATCATTATCCTTGCGCCATCGAGCGGCGTTTCGCGATAGTACGCGTGGATATGCACTCGTCATTGCGGTCGTTTGACTCGCGTATTTGGAGGATGGACCAAGATCAAGTGGATGCGAGGATGATGGACTTCGTGTGCCCGACTAGATTATTGCGGCCGCTTTTTCTCTTCACTAGATGGTTCGAGGCTAACTCCCACCGATACCACCATGGAATAATGATGCGATTATTACACGAGCTGCCTCTTCGAGGTATTTGACCAGAAGACGATTTGATGATGGTCCATTTGCATGCATGATCGTGGAACGCCTTATTTCGGTTCACCGAGCATCGAATGGGTACGCCTAATGTTGTAACATATAGACATAAAGTAGGTGAAATATATATGAGATATGTGATCCATATAAGCGAGAGGAGAGAGGAAGAGGAAGAGGTAGAAATTAGCATGTACTATGTAATGATTTTATTTATTTTATCTCATGTAATAGATTCTTAGTTACATTATCTTATCGACAATGGATTAATTTTAATATGATCTTCAACTTCAATTTCAATTTCAATTCAATTCCAATTCCAATTCCAATTCCAATTCCAATTCCAATTCCAATTCCAATTCCAATTTCAATTCAATTCAATTCAATTCAATTCAATTCAATTCACTCACAAAAATGGATGTTCATATTGGTATGTATTGGTATATTGGTATGTATTGGTATATTGGATGCAAATGGATGTTCATATTATTTATCGAATATCCGATTATACGATAGTTATTAATCCTCGTGACAACAACTTAGTATTTAACTCAAGCTAAGATCGTTGAATGAATTTGTGTGCTATTTTGAAGAATCATAGCTCAATGAAATAAGTATTACATAACTCAAAAATGAAATGACGTTATTCGAGTTAAATTTATTTTTACTAGAATAAACTACAATGAGATTTGGTATATTGATCGTCCATCGACTTGAAATGTCTCCTTCAACGGAAATGTTCTTCTTCTTCGCCCTCTCCCCATCTACATCTCATCGATCAAGAACAAGATATCGAAAACGTAAATCTCAAACTAAACATAAATCTTAGGACTCCAGTTTAAGTCAATGTTAGGTGAATACGTTAAACATACACTTTAACCTATAAAGCAAACGAGCGCAATCTGATAAGATAATCTATCAGAGAAATGAACAAAATTGGTCTCCAAAACAGGGGGCACGAAGGGAAACAGAATCAGCACTAACATGCATCCGTCGATGTAGATAAAATAAGCAACGGAAACCACATACTAGCACTCCATTAGTACTAAAAACTCGTGAAGATCAAAGTTTTCACCGCTATTCAAACAAACAAACGTACTCAAAAAGAAAATGGAACCGAAAAAAAAAATAGGGTAGAGAAGGAACCTTTTACCTCGGATTTCAGGCTGATGGAAACGATCAGAAATTGTATGAGAAACACAACCACAAAATAGAGAAAGAAGCAATGTAAGAGCGACAACAATCACAATCATCCTGAAATTGGACTTAATCGCTCAAGCTTCTTCTTTTTTTTTTTTTTAATAAAAGATTAATGTTTTAGTTAGTGAGATATATATGTGTTACGACGGATTGTTGATGTTTAGCGACGGATTTTTCCGTCGCTGTTCGCATGTTTTTTTGTAGTGTCAATTCAATTCAATTCAATTTGATTAAGTTAAAATAATAATAATGTTAATAATATCTTTACATGAATGTTTTCTTTCATTACAATGTCACTCGCCTCGGATAAGTAAGGACACTTCGACGCTGTATGAGATTCATTACCACACAAGCTACATGTCCGTAGTGCACGACTTCTACTACTCGATCCCACTTCGTTGGATGACGATATCGACCCACTTCGGCGCCACCGACGGACTCTATTAGGAGGCATAACCGTAATTCCAAAGAACATCCGGAGGAACAATCCAACTAGACGTGGTGAACAGATTGATCCGATACGAGTATGCTTCGCTAGCTTTGCGAATGGTAGTATTCCCCACATAGTTAGATATATGGTGACCTTTATGACTAAAAAATTTATATAATCAATTATATGTAAGTGAAATCAATTTGATCAAAAAATTAACATAATTAAACTTAAATTGCACTCATATAGTCGCAACAACATGAGAACACGGTATCATATCCATGTCCCACTCCAAACACGCACACGATTGCGTATTGAGATCGACTCGAATGTTTTGCTTCCGTGCTCGACTTTGAAAGTGGAGTCCGATGAGGGCACTACATCGTATCTGCGTGATAGTTCCATTGATACCATCATCTTACGCGTTGCTTCAGGTCAATTCACCGCTGCACTCTTTGCCGCTTCATGTCTCTCATCGAACCATTTTTACGTAATGTGACGGATTGCCTCAATCATTGAGCAAATTGGCAATCGCTCAGCCCACAATATTCGAGAATTGAATGATTCGCAATGTTCGATGTCATAAACCGTAGCGCCTAACGGGCATCGTGATCTAGCCCACTGCACTCCAACCTCCACCAACTTGGTATATGCGCCACTACCATCGGCCTTCACGAGACTTTAACATAGCCATCGCTTTTCAAAGTGTGCATCTTGGTATGCATAAGCGCTTTTCAAATAACTTTGCGGATGGTTGCCCAAACGGGTGATTTTTTCAGCAGATGGTAGTAGCATAATCCGTGTGTTGCATCGTGGTAGACACACTGACCGCGCTCATTATATCGACATGGGTATCTCAAACAATCAACATCTCGGATTTGATCCATAAGCGACTTGTAGTCGAGATGAAACCAAGTCCATGAGACATCATTCTCGATCGGACCAATTCCATAAGCTAATGGAAAACTTGCTCGTTGTCGCCCTTTGTCACGGCAACGAATAATACGCCTTTATTGCGGCCCTTCGCGCGCATCGTCGACTACAATCACGGTCGGAGGCACAATGTGTACGCTAACTGCATGAACCGAGCGCGACAAAGAGGTGACGGAACCGACCATCCGATCCAATATCCAAGTCACCATCGAACCGGATTGCTCATCCGTAACATATGCAGATAACTAGGTAGTAGTCGAAATGATTCTTCATGTCCACCGATATCATCTCGATCGCCTATTACGGGCTCGCATTGCTACATCAGATGTAACGTGTACACCGTATTCTCGCCGCAAATCGCCCATAATGGACCTCGGCTTTAGCACTTCACCGTCTTCGCGTATTTTTCGTGATATGTATGCTGCAATTACACGGCATTAACCTTCCTTACTCCGATATTTACTAGGTTCGTGCGCAAGTATGTATAGCATCAAACTTGCGGACAAACCAAAATCCACCTTGTCGCGATGCACGTAGTAGAAAAGGACACCGATTATGATATCGACATTTGAATGTAATCCTCGAATTATCGGATCGAGGAATAACAAATTCTACCGACGCTCCAAATGCCATAGCCCCACGGATATCTTCGCTCACCCTTGCTATCGAAGATGGAACCTTCGCTCACTCATCGGGGTCGGAATCGAGTCCAGAGGACGAGCAAAGAGATTAATCAAGCATCATGAGGAATAACAGGACTACGCCGCTTGCTCATCTCCTCAACTTCTTCTCGCTCTAGCCTCCTACGTGCTCTTGCGTGTTACTCGCATAATCGTAGATAGAAGCTTCCGAATCCACCCTCTCGACGGATCCATGCTTCAAACTCTACAAATGAGCCATAGCTCACCAAAGCGCACTCGCGATCTTCTTCCTCTTCATCCGACTGCTTCATCTTCAACGTAGTCGCCGTCATCTCCGCCCTCAACAAGTGTATCACCGTTGTGGTTGCAGATATGTTGGGAAATGTAATTCTAGATGGATCCATGTGTTGCGGCATATATTGAGATGTATCGCATCAAACCAATCGATGATGTAAATTGTTGTGTCAACGACGCATCGAACGATATGTGTGGGAAGTGTAGTCATATGTTGACGAGGATGGTATCTCAAACGAAGGTCTATATAGTTCTTGCTCCGATTGGGATGTGTCGGCATCGTGAGTCACATAGACCTCCGTTGGGCATCATGAGCCAATCTAAAAGTTGATCATCATTACTCAAAACTAATTTGATAATTCTACCACCCGAGATCTCGATAGATAATGCGGTTGGTAGGTTGTACTCAACGAATTTCCCAACAAAATTTGATCAATCATCTCTATGAACTCCGAGATAATTACATTGTCCATTCGAACAAAGGCATTTGATCGATACCGCCAATGTAACATAAAGAAGGATCCCACCGCCTCCATATCTAACAATAATGTTCTTCCATCCCGACATCTATAACAAATACAAGATTACATTAATGTAAATATACGCCTTAATATGATTTTTCTAATGTACAAAACAAATATACATTCTAATCAAATATACAAATAAGAAAAAATAGCAATCTAATCAAAATCTAATTAAATAATTAAAGTCTCTTACAATAAATTAATTAAAAGGGACTTATCTAATAAACGAATTATATCGGCACTTATCTAAACGAATTATCCAATAATTATATCCAATTATAAATTATGCAATAATTATAAATAGCGAAACAATCGAATTATCTAAACAAATAAGCAAAACAAATGTAAACAAAATTAACAATAATTAATGTAAACAAAATTAACAATAATTAATCTAAACAAATTTAACAATAATAAATCTAAATAAAACTAACAATAAGAAATCTAATATCATAAACAACAATAATTCGAAGATTATCCTAATTGATTTCATTTAAAATTAATTTCAGGGATTATCCTAATTGATTTCATTTAAAATTAAAACAACAACAATAATTCGAAGATTATCCTAATAAATCTAAAATTATCCTAATTGATTTCATAAACAACAATAATTCGAAGATTAATTCCTTTAATTCATCGACAATTCAAGATTCTCTCATATAATTCCTTTAATTCATCGAATCAAGGAATTGGGAGAGAGGATTCCTTTAATTCATTTATTTTTAAAACCCATAAAATCATTTATATTTTTCATATAATTCTTTAAAACCCATAAATATCTAATTTCATCTAAACTAATTATATCCAATTATATATTATATATAGGTAATTATACAATAATTATCTAAACGAATTATATCGAATTATATATACTAATTATGCAATAAATTCAAAATACTAAACAAATTATCCAATTAATTTAATTATCTAAATTATATATACGAATTATGCAATAAATTAAAACACTAAATTAATTATCCAATTAATTTACTTATCTAAACGCAATAATTTATCCATACCAATAAACAATAATAAATCTAAACAAAATTAACAATAATAAATCTAAACACAAATTAATATCGTAAACAACAATAAATTCAAAACACATCGAAAATAAATAAATATTCGAATAACTTACTTGTTGAGACATAGCTATCAAGCTTCGGATTGAAGAAATAAATTTGAAAATTTTGAATATAAAATCGAAATGAAGGAACGAAAATTGGAGGAGCAAGAGCAAGAGCAATTTGTTGGATTTGTATTTGATACAATCGATTGTATAAATAGGAGAGAATTGGTTCAATTATTGGATTACTTTTCTCGCATTTATTTGTCTTCTTCAATTTTTCGCAATTTTTCGCATTTATTTGTCTTCTTCAATTTTTCTCGCAATTTTAATGTAAGGTTTTACTTTTCAGTAGTATTATTTTGTACAAGATTAATTAATATCAGTAAATATAAAGGATAATTTCAATATTAAATATTTCAAAATTAATAAGTTGTGTTATAATTTCAAGATTTCAATATTTTGCAAAATTTCCAACATAGATTATCTGTAAATATTAATTTAAATATCATACATTCAATTTAAATTAATTAGTATTAAATTAATTTGTTATATCCTTGTTTTCGATCGAAAATCACGATTCAGTCGACCCTTTGATGTTTCCGGTCGATCGGAGACATGAATTAATAATTAGTATTAATTTCATTTCATATATACTTGTTTTCGGTCGATAATTCCTCTCTCCATTACGATTAATTTGATGTTTCCTATCGATCGGAGATATGAATTAATTAAAATTGTATTAAAATCCTCTCTCCCACGACCAATTAGTATTCAAAATTTGAATTTTTATTAAATTCGGTCGCTCATCCTCTCTCCGGTCGATGATTCCTTGATTCCGGTCGACCGGAAACAAGGAATTGTCGACCGGAATTTTGGATTTTTATTTGTTAATTAATTTTATTTTTTTAAATGAATCAGTGATTTAATTAATTTTTTCTCACACTTTTAACATGATTCAGTGATATATGAAATAAATAAACATGATTCAGTGATATATAAAGTAATTTAACATAATAATATCGAATACAGAAAATAATTTCGCAATCATTTATTCATTCACATGTTTGTTATGTTTCGGAGTCAGTGTTATGTCAATTTCACACCGAAGACCGTGCAAGACTCACTAGATATATATTAAAAAAGGCAATTGGGTATACACGGTATCAAATTTGAAATATGATTATAGGTTGTACATATTTTTGTAAAAGTGTGTATTTGTATATATTTCGCCAAACTATTTTATATTTAGAAATGATACGTTAGACCTCGAGCACTATCAGATGCATGTTTTATCTTGTGAAAATGTATTCCTTGACTCGGCTTATCAAATTGCATCCTGTATCACAAAGGACAAATTTAATTTCGTTGCTCCCATAATTGTTGGCATATTTAGTTTCGTTGCTCTCATAATTTTCACAACATCTCGAATGACTTTTAGGACAACACTAATTAGTGTCCAGATTATGCACTAACAAGTATCCTCCTCGTTTCAGCCCTATGGCTGTTAAACGATTCGATTTCGGTTAATTGAATCGAATTTCTTCAAAAAAGTGGAACCGAAACCGAACCGTTTTAAATTTTCGGTTAACCGAAAATCGATCGGTTCCGACGATTCGATTTTCGGTTAACCAAAAAACCGAATTTAAATTAATTAATAGTAAAAATAAATGAAATTATAATTTAAAAACTGAAACTTATTATAAATAAATAATTTTTTTAATAAATAATTAAAATAACCAATAAAGTAATAATTAAAAATTGATTTCAGTATTTTTAATTAATTAAATAATAATAAAATAATAATTAAAAACAAAAAATGGTTTTCGGTTCCGAACTGTTCGGTTATCGATTAACCAATAACCGAATTTTTTTTAACTCTGGAACCGATAACCGAATTTATCAGTTTTCGGTTAACCGAATTTATCGGTTTCGGTTCGGTTCCGGTTCTAACCGAAAATCGAAAACCATTTAGACACCCCTAATTATCAGAATAGGAATCTTGGGAATGATCAAAGCTTCCTATTTCCTCCTTGTTGACAGCGAAGATGGTGGTTGCGCGAACGACGGTGATGAAAATGGTGACAATAGCAACCGCGGCATAAGCTCTACAGTCAAGGAAGATTGATGTGAGAGTGGCTTCTCTCTCTTTTGGCTGTAAAAATTATTTTAGTAAATAATAATTTTAAAACTGAGGGTATTATTATAAGACTGACTAAATTTTATATATTATGAAGTGCATTTGACTAATAGAAATAGTTATTTCTAAATTTATTTTTGGTATCATGATTGGAAAGCAAAAGAAAAAAGATCAACATTAATGATCGAGCATGTAGATAACCAATTGATCTTGTATATATTCTAAATCTAATGACGTGGAAATCAAGTGCCAAATCGAATCTAATTTAGTTGGAAAAAAGAAATCATGTATTCTGTTTTTTTTGGGGGGAGCAATAGTACAATAAAATACACAACAAGCAATTACTGATTTTTTGTTTCTCATATTCTTTTGTAAAAGCAAGAAATTTCACAGAAGTAATTGAGGAAGGAGAAACATAAATTATGAAATGCAATTCAATTAGTAAAACGTTTCAATTAATAATGAGACCCCCTAATTAATTTTGTAATTAATTAACTATCATTAAATTAATTCTAATTAAAATTAATTAATTTAATAAACTTTAATTATAAATTAATATATCATAATTAAGAATTAATAAATGATAACTTTGAATTAATAAATCTTAATTTTGAATTAATAAACTCTAATTAAAAATTAATAAACCCTAATCATGAATTAATAAACTTTAATTATGAATTAATAAATTCTAATTTTAGATTAATAAATTGTAATTAAAATTAATAAATTTAATTATAAATTAATAAATTTAATTATCTTTATTTATCATAATTAATATATAATTATTTTAATAAAAAACAAGGATGAGCTGAACTCATCAAAATTTTTATAAATTATGAAATGCAATTCAATTAGTAAAACGTTCAATTTCATATCGAGATTTCGAGTCATTACAAAATTAATGTGTGTGAGTGCATTAAATGTGTAAATATAAAACAAAAAGGAAGGAGAAACATAAAACATAATGAATCGTGAACGACATGGTAAGTTAAAATTAATCAAATAAATAAAAAAATAATTCAAATTGATGCCTGTAGGAGAAAGCAAAAATCGAACCGAAATTAGTGGTTTGGTTCGGTTTGTACAGTAAAACGGTTCGATTCGGTTTCAAAATTTTGAAATCGAAAATAATTATGTTCGGTTTCAGTTTGAGGAAAAAAATTCGATTTTCAAACCGAATCGTCCAATTTTTTATATATATATATATATATATATGTTATTTATATTATTAATATTTAAATTGATTAATATTATATATATATATAATTATATACATATGTATTATATTATAAATATTATAATATTTATATTAATTATAATTTAAATTCGGTTAAAATCGAATCGAATCGAATCAAACCAAATATTTTGGTTCGGTTTGGATATATAAAATGGTTCGGTTAGGTTTGAATTTTTAAAAAATTCGTTTTTTCGGATTCGGTTCGATTTTGAACCGAACCGTCCGAATGCTCACCCTAGCTACCTGCACAGATATTTTCTATAATATGATATAAAAACAGAAAAATATATCTTCTATAATACTCGTTTCGTCCGTTTAAAGTGTCTCATTTTTTTGGGCACGAGTATTTAGAAGAAATGTATAAAATAGTTAAAGTGTTAAAAAGTGGATAGATATATTTTTTTAATGAATAATTATTTTTTAAAATGAAATAAAATATTTATAAAGGGATAACTTAAAAAGAAAATGATATATTTTAAATGGGAATGAGGGAGTAATAATAATTTGTTCGATCGACAGAGATACGGAGCAGATTAAGATGTGAAAGAACAGCTGAACGAAAAATTATAGAAGAAGAAGAAGAGCTCACGGTCTTCAACCATGGCGGACAGAAGTCGTCAACCCTACAAACCTAGAAGAAACAACTCTTCTTCATCCTATTCGTCATACTCCAATTCCACCCAATCCAATATTCCAAAACCTTCTAATCAAATTTCCAACAGCTCCCGGATCAGCTACTCCAAGAAAACCACTACAGACAGTTTGAAAACTGACTATTTAAGCAGCAGGGTTGACAATTATTATAATGACGATGGCGATCAGGATCCTCCAGACCTAATTGGGACTTGCCCTTTCATGTGTCCAGGCATTCCCATTACCCCCTTCTTCATTTTCTTTCAGTTGGGGTTTTATTTTTTTCTACCAATTGAATTCATGAACTTCATGTTCGTTGCAGTGGAGGAGAGAGAAAGACGCGAGAGGCTGCGGGATTTATCTGTGTTTGAAAGGCTCCATGGCAATCCTTCTAAAACTTCACCTACTCTTGCTGTGAAAAAGGTGCAAGAAATGATTAATTATGTACTTTAATAATAAAGCAAAAACTTATGGTTGTGTATCTGTTGGAATGGAATGGTTTCATATGTAAAGATTGAATTTTGTCTTGATTAAGATTGTGATCATCACATTGCTAAATGAAGTTTAGGTGAATTAGTGGTTGTGAGAGATCGAAGGAAGGATATTGCTTTAGCAAATCAAGTAACCTCCTTGAGATTGGCATATATTTTGCTAACAGGACCAACACTAAATCTTCTTACTCAATCAATCACTAATTCTTTTATGTTGATGGATAAAAATATAAAATGAAGCCCGCATGGTTTAGTATGACAAAAACTTTTAGCTTTCTTCTATGGTTAGTTCTGCAGAACTATAAGCTCAAAAGACATGAAAGCTTCTGATGTGCGGCCTGTCCTGGTGTTGGAGGACACTCTAAATTATCTTCTCAACTTGCTGCATTCTAGTGATCGTCCTTTCGATGTGGTCCATGACTTCATTTTTGATAGGACAAGGTCCATCAGGCAAGATCTTAGCATGCAGAACATTGTCAGTGACCAAGTGATATGCATGTACGAGAGAATGGTATGCCTATTAATTAAATGTATGTGATAATTGTTACTGTTTATCTTACACAACAATCTAATATTTGGTATAATTTTTAATAATATACATTTTTAACTATGGTGCATATTTGCTTTATGCTTTGTTTAACTCACACAAATTATGGATATGATCATATGATACCATCAGTTCTTTATTATGATGTTATAGTCTCTATTCATAGAAAAGTACTCACTCAATACATGGAAGAAAGATTGGAAGTCTTGAGATTTACATTTTGTTAAAGGATTCTTTGATGGACTCTTTATTTGATGATTTATTGTACTAGATTCTTCTCAATAGCTTCTGTCCATGTTTTGAGTTCTTTTTGTGGGTGCTTATGCTAGAGATCTTTTCATAAATTAGCTTTCCGATTCTTCAAAAATAATTTTGGTTTGTGAGATACCGAACTGCCATTTTATGTTAGCTCCAATATTTTTTTTGTCTTTTTCGTTTAAGTGCTTGTTTTATTAATTAAAAGTGATAGTTTTATGCTTTATTTCCTCCCAATTATGTTTTCTTTGTGGTCTTTCAGTCTTGAGTTATCTATCATTTAAATTGTCCTGTCCGGTTTCTGGATCATTATGCGGGATTTGGATCAAATGTTTCAGTCATGATTTCTCTTTTGGAAGACTTCACCTAACAGACTGGGATGAGTTTCACCAACAGAAACAATATAAGAAAAAAAATGTGATCTTAAGTGTCACTGGCTTTCAATGAATTTGAAATTCAACTCATATTTCCAAAGCTGCAAAGGGCTTCTTTCTTGGTGATATTTCCTTTAGTTTTATTGCAAGGTCATGATTTGAACGGTACCATGTCATTTGAGAAAATGGGTGTTATGTTTCTTATGTGCAGGTCAAGTTTCACATTATATCATATCACCATCTTCACAGATCATCTCGGACTCCAAATAATGCTTCTATGTCACACCTCAACCTGGAGCAGCTTATGAAAGCTCTGACAACTTTATTTAGCTTGTACGAAGTAAATCGAGCTTCACATTCCATGTCTCAAAATGAAGCTGAATTTTTTTCATTGTATCTTCTTCTCCATCTGGGTCCTGACAACCAAGTAATGCTGTCTTTCTAGTTACTCTAAGGTTCGTCTTTTAACTTGTAGGCCTTTTCTGGCTCATGAATTTTAAAGTTGCTTGCTCCTCTATTTTCAGGTCGAACCTTTATCCCTGTGGTTTCGCCGCATTCCTTCGCCAGTAATGGAGTCAAGAGCGATGCGTTTTGCCCGGAGAATATTAAGGTAGTTAGAAGCTTGTGGTTCTTTATCAATTCTAAATTTCATAGAAGTTGCCAGTGAGTCCTGTATCCCGTATTTTCTTTTTAGGCTTTTTTTTTTCTTAATTCATTAAGTACTTCTTGCAGCTATTACCGACTAGGGAATTACAAGCGATTCATTTGTACTACAGAAGAGGAAGCATCCTATCTACAATATTGCATTATCGAACCTTACATCAGTGAGGTTGTCTCATCTATTCTCATTTTTCCCTAGAACAGTGCACCTCTAGAATTATCTCTGTAGCTACTTTTTTCTGATGTAATAGATCTGGTGGTTTATATTAATTATTTACACCAACTGCTGGATATCTTTTTTGGTATCTGGACCTAAATTATCTTAGGTTGATGGGTGAGAGGAAGTATTATCTGGTCTGACGATGTACTTGCTATTGTGTGGGAAAATACACACGTCAGAGACTGTTTATTGAAATTTTGATGCCACTTTGAAGGAAAAGAAGAAATGATAGGGAAATCCAAGACAAAGAAGTAAAAGAAGAAAGAGTACTGAATATATGTAAAAAGAAAAAAATCTAAAAAATTAAAGGATTTTTCAAGAATCGCCCTTCTTGTGTATAAAGAAATGCTAAATTTGTTAAGAGGGACTTTCTGATAAGTTAGTGCTGAAGTATTGGGCATTACATTCTTCAGAAAAATATTCCATCAAATATGTTTAGCCTGTTCTATGTGGTGTGCTTATTTAATGGATTCGATATCCATGTTTCTTTTTTGATAGTATCCCATATTTTTATCACAGCTGATTCTGTGTTTTGACTAAACAAAGGTACGGATGTTGGCATTATCCTGTATCAGTTATGGAGGATACAAGCTGCAACCATACCCGCTGCAACAATTATCAAAGCTTCTGATGATGACGGTAGATCTTTGCACTTCCATTTTAGTTCGAAAAATATGAGACTTCATTTTGAAGCACTTTTCAGCTGATAGTTATAAGAAAGTATAGCATGTTTTCAGTTATCTTACAGGAGCTAGTGTTTTCAGGAATCAGATGTTGAAGCCCTTTCTGTTGATTGTGCCCTTGAAACATCTAATGATGGAACTGGAAAAGGACTTGTATCCTCCAAGCAAGCAGTCATAAATAAAACCTCAAAAGAGTACCAGAAGTACTATGAATTAAATTCATCAAGAATAGAAAGGTAACTTTTCCAGGCTATTTTCCCAGAAAATACTTGTATAAAACTGAATGCAGGTTCTGGAAAATGATTAAACTAGCTGAGAAGGTAAAGACTACAGTTAATGGAATAAAATTTATAGTGATATTCATAATCTAATTAAAAAGCTTTAATTTGCTAAAATAAAATTATATAAAAAAAACTTTTATTTATTTATTTATTTTTCATACTATAAAGTTTGCTATTTATTTGATGTCATTGTAAAACAATTTCAATATATGAAATTATGTTCAGTAAATCTAATTCAATTTTATTTTACTTCAGCGAATATATATATACATCCCCGATATAGGGGATGGTTCACGTGAGAATGCAAATATTGGTGAGAAATAAGAATGCAGCATTTAACGTATAAAGTTGTTACACTAAATGTATAAATTTGTTGCACCAAATTTTGTGCAACAACTTTATATTAAGTGCTACTCTTTATATGTTAAATTTGATGCAACAAATTTATATATTTAGTGCAACAACTTTATACGTTAAATGCTGCATTCTTATTTCTCACCAATATTTGCATTCTCACGTGATCCATCCCCTATATATATATATATATATATATATATATATATATAAAGTCTTTGATTTTTGAAAATATATTAGACAATTTAGAGACATTTAAGCGTAGTTTTACTATCATCTTGATTAAAATCAGCAGCGCCGTCTGGCAGCACGCAGCAGCAGTCCCTCACTTCTTCTATTTGTATCAAGTTTGGTCCATAAGTTTTCTATTTCCTAAGTTATATGCCTACTTGTTCTTTTACTATTGTCTATTGCAATTTATTCTATTCAATTTATTCTATGTAGCTTGTAATGATGTAGCAGGAAAATAGTTATGCTTTTGAAACTTAATTAGGATCTTATGTTTTTTATGTGTTTTCATACGTTTGTTATGTTTTATGTATTTTTATTATATTAGTTATAATTTTTGTGTGTATTTATGATTTACGCCTCGGAACGCCTCGAGGAGGCTATTGGAAAACGCCTTAAAACATATATTTAAACATTGCTAATTCCATTCCTTTATACTAATCACCTCCTAACTAGATAATTATTTAGATTAGGGTTTCTTATATGGAGAATTATTCTAGGAAAAAGAACAGCTCTGTGGTAGACTTCTGTCTGAACCTCATTTTTGAGGAGTTTATTTCAATTTTAGTTCATTTGTTAATCGTTTTCCAGCAGGTGGAACCAATTGATAGAGTCAACGTGAACACAATTAACAAATGAACAAAATAAAATAATTTTCTAAGTCTTCCTCCAGGTGCCTTCTTGTGCTGCTATCATCCTGACTCGGTAGGATTAGAGTTCACAAATGTCATTGTTCTTTACTTTCTGTAAATTGTCTTGGTTTTATGATTTTGCCCCATCAAAAAAGGAGAAAGTGGGAAGGTTCTTCTAGAATTCAGTTTAAATTCTATATCATTCAGTTGTTCTGTTGCCAATATCCTTATTCACTCCCAATTTTGCAATTTGTGACACGATAAAAGGCTTAAGTACTGTGGTTATCGACTTTGTTTCAAGTTGTGTTGGTCAATGAACTGGGTTTCTGGTGACTATATAAAGGCCAATACGTACTGAATATTATTATTTGAGATTATATGAAGCAATCTAATTCTATAAGCCATGATAACTGTAAAACTAATGGTGCCTATACAATAAGATTATAAAAGGAAATTATACAGTCAATCATCCGGTCATTTCTTCTATTTGTAATCAAGTCCTGTTCTGTTCATAGGCTATGTGCAGAAATGCAGGCGCTGTAATAATTGCAAGTATGATTGTCTTCCTCATTTGGATTCTTTGGAAGAAGGGCGCTGAATCATTAGCAACGCACTTATATTTTCATTTGGCTGGAGAAGAATGGAGCTCTTCGGTCTTCTCAGGTTTGAAAAGGAACAATAACTCATTCAGATTGCAGCTCAAAGTTGGATAAAAACCTCGATTGACATCTCAGGTTACGTACAAAACAGAGTTGCAAACTAATCCTTTTGTGTAGTCTGATATGAAGATTTGGATTTCTGGCTGGGAGGTTGGCTGTCTTTCTAGAATCTGAATCTGTAACAATAGCAATTTCCTGGAGAATGCTTTCTGCAGTCTTGATCGTGTATTGTGTGTATTGTCTTAAATCAAAGTTTAGGTATTAGCTTAGAAGTTATAGGATGTAGGTGAAGCAAGTTGAGGTGCACATAAAGTTAATTTTTCTTAATTATGGTTGTTGCTGTGTACGCTTATTCAATTTTCAGCAAGTTGAGGTGCACATAAAGTTAATTTTTCTTAATTATGGTTGTTGCTGTGTACGCTTATTCAATTTTCAGATTATTTTGCAACACATTCCATTCCCCATAAAGGCCATTTTATTTTAGTTTTTGAGCTCCCAAGTTGGATAGTGACTGACAGTCAGCCCATGGTTCTTCTTCCTATGTTCAGCACTGGACTCACAAACCAGTTGGTGAAATGCAATTCATAAAAATGAAAATCAGGTGGTGCAAAAATACATGTTTTAAGGTAGCATGAGAATTTGGTTATGACCAATGAAATTTTACATACAAGGAAGTTATTGTGATAATTGTCTTGGTTCATACAAATGGCAACAAACAATGTTATAAATTGGAGAAGATTTGGTAGTTCATGGAATATCGGAGATTTGGCAGACCGGTGGCATGTTATTCCAGGAGCAAGAAGTAAAGCCCCCGGTTGAAGCAGACGCAGAAGTGTCGCCCAGAAGAGCCGCAATAGAATCAGTTGTGGAGCCCTTTTGCTTCGAAGCTGGATCACTCTGCTCGACCCAGCATGATCCTAGTACAGCATCCGGTCTCGAATAGTCCACTTTCCGTTTGTCATCCAGGATCCAACTTGGATCGAACACTTCTGATTTCACATGGTGCACTACACAAATAATAATTAAACAATGTCAAGATGCCTTTCCAGTTAAAAAGAATAATGCAGGACTGTACCCAACATAATCATACTCGACAGTGTCAATTTAAGTAATCAATCTTTAAGCCCCAGAGCCAGCAATTTGATGAATTACAAGTTAATCCTCAATTGGTCAGAAGCTGGATATAGGTCAGAGCATAAATTTGTATTTTCTATGGCTAATATCCACTAGTTTGACTGTTAACAAATTTAAACGGCTAATCTATCTGAGTTTTCCAGAAATCATCAATAGCTACAAGCTAGTTACTTAATGGAGAAATAGTGGCAACTTACTAGTCACGTCGTCTTCCAATGATCTTCCAGTGGTAGGAGTGTACCTGTTGAAAAGGGACTCCATTGAGTTACCTGATGGAGAATTGGGATCCATATAGCCTTTGAACTCTGTGGAGCATGTTCTAAAGGCAGAACCATCTGTTACTTCTCCATGGCCGACATTAGATGAAGTGGCCCAAGCAGAAGACTGATTCTCTGACTTTCCCAGAGCCTTAGCCTCATAAATTAAATCTTCTAAAAGGCCACTGCTCCCTGGCGAAGGACAATGTGATGGAAGCGTGCCTGATAGAGGAGACTGGACCGATGAATCGAATGATTCAGGTGGAGGGAACCAGACACCTAGACCAGTCTCTTGATATTGGAGTGAAGGGAGCTCCAACTTCTGAGCATCTGTAAAGTGCTCCGAAGCAGAGAAAATGACATCTGACACAAAAGGAGTGTCCTGATTGACACCAGAAAACAGTTCCTTGTTGTGGTCAGGGTCATAAGAGAAGCATAGACCAAAGGACTGAAATGATTTGTTGACACAACTATCAGTTCGATTTCTATCAAACGTAGGTGCCTCATTAAAACCACCACTTCCATAGTCTGACATAGGCTCATCCAGTTCTCGAGCCCGTTCAGGCACTCCTATAGTTTGAGGGACAAAACCATAAGAGTGAGGAGAAGCAAAACCATTACCCATCGATATGCTGCCAGGAATACCTGGAACTTCTGGTGCGAATGTTAATATGTTAAAACTATCAAACATGATATCAGGTGCCCGGTAACCATTACTTTGCAAGATATCATGACATGCTTTATCTCCACCACATATCCTGGGCGAACTAAGTTGCTGTTGATTCTCTGGAAGCGAGCGTAGGCATAAATCAGGAGGATAAAGGGGTAAACCAGCACGTTGACGCCTTTTTATTCGAGTGTTCCAATAGTTCTTTATTTCATTGTCGGTCCTCCCTGGCAACTGAAATTATAGGGGGAAAAAGTAAAGATGCCAGGTAAGAATAAATAATGGTAGAATTTGAAAATTATTGGAACCTCAAATTACATTACATTATATCTGAATGTGCAAAGGCCCAATATATAAAAATAAAAATCAGAAGGTAATATCGCAATTCCTGAAGAAGATTTTCTTGAGCTACCAAGTACTGAGATTCTTTCTCTTTCCGTTTTCTCTTTACTTCTTTCAACCTTAAAACTATCTGCATGCAGCACTTTTATGGCAGCGACACATAGCTACGTTATTTACTTAATTCCATTATCAGAATGCCCTAGCGGTTAACATCTTGATGTCTGGTTTCATCGAGGGCAATAATTTATTTCATGATACTTGGAAAATTTCATCAGGCGATAATTACTATCAACGAGAGGTATGCAAATAAATATTTTGTGACTTCACCTTTATCATGTTTGTATCATTCTTATCTTTCCAGAGTAGAGATGTCAACTGAAAAGCGTGTATTAGATATGGTGACATGAGAAGTACCGATACACTTCTCTTAAAAGAAGGGCAATATAAACACCAAGTGCAAGCCCAAAAATCCGAGCTAATGGGGACTAGCCTACCAGAGTCACATAGCATAGCTCCTGATGTTTTAGTTCTTACTCTTGAAAAGGCTTACAGAAAATTCGATCTCACAATGTATGTATGCGTTTACATGCTAGGAGTTTCAAAACAGAGTATATATCATCTGTTTGATGCAACCATCAAATAAGAACAACCAACTACAATTGTCCAATCTTCATTAAAACACCATGAGAGTCTTTCCAATAGGTTTTACCATCCAATTACTTTAAGTTCTAGATAATGGCAAAAATATCCACAAACTATTTAAATTGGATCTTGAAGCTTACGTGTGCTGCCATTCGTGCCCATTTGTTTCCCATCTTGGCATGAAGTTCAATTATAAGCCGCTCTTCTTCTGACGTAAATGCTCCTTTTTTCAGGTTTGGCCTCAAGTGATTAGCCCAACGCAACCGGCAGCTTTTCCCACACCGTGCAAGCCCGGTATGCTTCTGAACTGCATTCCAATTGCCTTCTCCATGCTTTTTCACGTACTCAACTAAAATTGCATCCTCGGCTGATGTCCACGGACCTTTCTTCAGAACAACGCCCCCATTAGAACTTCCACCAAAATTATCGCCATCATTACTTAGAGGTGAATCAGCAGAGAGCACGCCATCTTCACTCTCAGCAGTACTGCTGCGGTCCATTTGCTCAATCACATCTAACGAATCTTAGAACCCAAAAACAGCTGCAAAATCAAAGAAAAGACCAAATCAAATATTGATACATTATGCAAAAATGGCTCAGTTATACTTCCATGGCTACAGAAGCATGTGTGATTCGCATTCATAAAACATGGAAAGGAAAAGTGATAACACAATATCAGTATGGCAGATTCTAATCGCCGGCCAAAAACTCAACACCTAACATAAAACCAAATGAATCAACTAAGTTAACAAATTTGGAACTTTAACTGCTATAACCCCAGAACTATATTACCAAAAATAATCCACCTAATAAAAAGAAAAAATTAATGCGAGATCAACACTCAATTAATAAACATACAGACTGCTAATCAAATAATCACAAATTCCAAAAAAAAAAAAAGAATAAACTCATAACTTATAGCTGTATTTCATCACCAATTACTACCGACGCAACAGTATTTACCAAATATGGAAAAAACAACGATGATCCGCAGTTCATTTATTGAAGCTTATAAATGCATGCAAAAATTTACATATAAAAGATATACTCCGCATTCCGCAATAAATGTAGGGTTGACCAAATAATTGGAAACATTTCAATTTCACATGTCCTACTAATTTTCAGCTTCAGATTCTTGATTCTAGTGAATGATAAAATTGAATCACGCAGATTAAGGTATAAAATTCAGCAAAAAATTACTTGACTGGGGGAGAATTGGATGAAATTGACGAAGTAGAGCTGAGAAAGGAAAGAAAAGGGGGAAAAATGGGATTGAGAGAAGTGCAAAGGGAAATGGAAATGGAGGAAAAAGTGGAAATGGTATGCGGAAGCTCGAGCTATATAAAGAGGTGTATGTATAGGTGTATGTATATGCGTACGCATAGTATGTGTGTATGTGTGAGAAAAAAAATACTTGCCGAATTATCTGAAAATGGTAGCAGAGCTCGCAATCTTCTTTTTCCGGGAGTCGTACTTTTCCCTCCAATGCCCAAATTAGGAAAATGGTCAATTTCACTTTACCTATTACTTTTCACGAAAATAATATGGTTATTTTTCTATTTTTTATGTCATTCCTATAAATAATTGACATAAAATATCTTTCAGATGAGATGGTCTACTGTAAAAATGAAATATAACATTTTGCAAATGTTACGTGAGATGAAATTTACTTAATATATGCATATACAAACGAAATGTATTGTTTGATTCCGTACACATTGTCGGGGTGAATTTGGAATGTGTGTGTTTTGGGATCAGATATCTATTAATTTTATAAGTTGATACGCGACATGCACATTTCGTTAAATCAATATATATTTATTCATGACTACTCCTTAATATTAAAAAAAAAAGTCTTAAATCGTTAAATGAAGTGATGACACTGGTGTGAGTAATAGGGAGGAAATGTAGAAGCTGTGTGAAATGGATTGCTTGAACTAGAAATGCCAGTGTATGACTGATCGACACCTTCACTGTCCACGGAATGAATCTGCGATCATTTATAATAACTGTCACTTTTCGAGCCAGATCAAAATTTAGACTAGTCTGTTTTTTGTCATTGATCGAGATAACTCGATCACTATTTTTTCTCATTTCTAATGGCAAGCTTAGACTTATAGAAACATTGGTGGTTTTTGAATAATATCTTGACTTCAATAACACTCACTTCACCAACAAGTCATCTTAAAGAAAAAATGATGATACTTTTAATTATTTTTTAATATCAAAAAGATATTTAGTTCGATTGAATCCGTAGATTTTTTTTCTTTGATGGTTTGATTGTGATTCTAGACTCTTCAGCGAGTGCGGTAGATATTTTGAGGATGATTGTAATTTGAGGCTATGGCTCTGAACTTTTTATTCCTATTATTGAATAATGGATCTTGGTTATGGTTAATCAATAATATCGTTATGTTATCTAAATCGTTGTTCTTTTCTTCTACGTCTAATATTAGGCTTGCATTGGGTTTATACTTAATGTTACTGAATTAGTTTTAGTGTTATGTATCGTATCGGGTATAATACTACTTATTTCCTAAAAATAAATCTACGGATTCAATGCTATTAAGTCACTATACAATAACGAAAGTACAAGTGAGGGAAAATTTATTTATAAATAAAAAATATTATTTACAGCGAAAGAAAGTTATCATGTAAATCAATTAAGACTATATCATCTACTACTAAAGGAAGTATCATTTAGTATATATATATATATATATATATATATATATATATATATAAAACATCATTTAAATAAATGAAAAGTACTTCATTTAATATAACAAAATTATTATTTAATGATTAAAAAAGTTCATTTAAAATTAAAAAGAATTACATGTAGTGTATAGTAAATATTATATATATAGAAGAAATGTATAACTTACCATTCAAATAGTATATCAAAGTATCACTTAAAAGAGAGAATCATTTCAACATTCAAAGAAGCAAAGTATCATTCACTATATAAAAAGTATTAGTTACAATTAGAAACGATTACTCTCCGGCCCGTCTCATTCAAGATTACTCATATTATTTAGGAAAATAGTATAAAGTAGTTAAATTGATAAAAGATAAATATGATTTTATACCTTTTGAAGAGATAATTATTTCCTAAAAAGGAAATTAAACAGACCAATTTGAGTGGAATAGCTAGGAAAATAATATATGTCATTAGGGGTGAGCATTCGGGCGGTTCGGTCCAAAACCGAACCGAACCCGAAAAACCGAAAAATCGAATTTTTAAAAACCCAAACCGAACCGAACCGAATTATGATAAAACCGAATCAAACCGAACCGAAATATTCGGTTTGGTTCGATTCGATTCGGTTTTAACCAATTAAAATTAAAATTAATATAAATATTATAATATATATAATATAATATATAAATATAATTATATATATATAAATATATATAATATTAACCAATTTAAATATTAATAATATAAATAATATATATATATATATATATATATATATATATAAAAATAAAATAAAATATAATAATAATTAATTAAGGCGGTTCGGTTTAAAACCGAATTTTTTAACTAAATCAACCCGAACCGAATTAATTCGGTTTTGAAAATTTGAAACCGAACCGAACCGAATTATTGTTAAAATCGAACCAAACCGCCCATTTCGGTTCGGTTCGGTTCGGTTTTTCGGTTTGGTTCGGTTTTTGCTCACCCCTATATGTCATATTGGGTGAGACGGATGGAGTATTATTTATAACAACAATATTACTCTTAATAGTGAATGAAAATATTATTTACTATGTACTATTATCATAAATTGTACATTTTAGCACTAAAATTGATATTTTTCTCGATCCGAATAATTATAAAAATAGGACAACTTTTTGTGTGAAAAAATACTAATAATTTTAATATTAGACATGATATTTTTACCAATCCAAATAAATACAAAACGTCACCATTTGTTTTTGTATTAAAAAAGAATACTATTTCTATTTGTCTACAAAAAGCTTGCATTTTCGATCTATTCACCAAAAAATTGTATTATTTCATTTTTGGAGACATTAACTCCATAATTTATACCCTTAATCTACTCATTTATTAAAAAAACACACACATACATGATCTTTTTACTCACACAATTCATTAATATATTCATTTAATATCTCAATGATCCTGCTTTTTTATCTCATTACCCATTACTTATATCTATTTATTTTATATTCATTACACTTTAAAATCTGTGCCACCAAAAGCAATGCAAGCTTTTGCTGGAAGAATGCAATAACACTGTTCAATGTTGTACGAGAACGTGGATTTATCCAATGTGCACCAAATATAGCGGCCACAGATTTCCTATGAATTTTTTTTAAAAAAAATATTTTTTATTTAAATAATAACAAAAATGTCATTGCCCCTTTTTATTTTGGATCCTGCTATAGAGGATCAATACGACGAATCTTAGTTTTTCGTATAATTTGACACACATTTTTGTGTTTTTAACTTTGTATAAACCTAATTCTATTATATACGTACCCAACCATCGTTTACAGAGGCCTATTGAACTAATGGTTTTCAAAATGCAAGAAAGTGGCCTTTTCAAAATGAAAATAAAGTATTGGTTGCTTAGCACAAGATTCTCCTTTTTGTTATTTAAAGTTATTATTCAAACAAATGCACAACATATGTACTTTAACATGTATATCTTACAAAATACAAAATTAATTTACGATGAAAATGATCTAAACTGCGGAATAATTATGGAAGAAGATGAGAAATATTATAAGTATATATAAACAAGGAGAGAGAAGATACATTAATAAGCCGAGGAAATGGAGGAGATTAGGCAATAAATTAGGCAAGTCGTTAAAGGTAATAACCTAAAAGAGAAAAAATAACAAAAATACAAGAACACTTGTGACGAAAAATTGATGGGACTTCGAAAAATGTATTTTATTGCTCAATAGTAGAACACGTATTATATATTGTCTATATCGTATTTTTCAGGTTAGGAAATTACTGTGTCCTTCGAAATATACACGTCGTTTTTCACTTTTTAGTCTTATATATATATATAGAAAATGAGGTTCAATAAGAATCATTTTTAATTTGAGAACTAAGAACCACGAAAATTCGTTATAAACAAAATGAATTTGCTATAAAAATTAATAAATCTACTGGAAAAATTATTGATCCAAAAAATTTCGAATTTTCATCCAGAGATCGAATCTCATAGGGGGCGAAAATCTGTTTTTTGGATTCATGAACTTTGCTTGCGGATTGATCATTTTTTACACCGAATTCATAATTTTTTAGTTCTTACATTCTCACGATAAAAATGGTTTTGATATTAATCATTTCCTATCATGTTCATTAGATTTGAAAAATTTAATATATATATATATATATATAGAGTGAGGTTAAAATAAGAACCAATTTTAACGTGAGAACTAAGAACTATGAAAACAAAATGAATATATGCGAAAGTTAATGAATTGTTGAACAACTTATGTATGCCTGGAATCGCAAAAGATGTATGATTGATTCGAATTTTCACCGGGTTCGAATCCCATGAGAGATTTAAAATTCTATTTTTTATTCATTAACTTTAACTGCAAGTATTCATTTACTTTCATAAGATATTCATTTCTCATGTTGTTCACAATAAAATTGCCCCACGTTAACCTTCCAAAGATGAGTTCTCACCGATCCAACCCATATGTATATATATATATATATATATATATATATATATATATATATTACATTATCTTGAGAAATAATATAGGAAGATGATTTTTGGGCTGGGCCCAAATGTCTACATGACAGAAAGTATGGCAAAGCTCATGATAGGGCCCAATAAAGTCTATTAGGCCCTAAATAGGTGTTTTGCCAGCTAAACCAAAAGATCTGGCATAAGTCAGGTGCCAAGGGAAGAGTTCCATGAACATAATTCCAAGGAACAAGTATGACCTTGAGCTTCCTTGAGTCATAACTCAGGAGCAGCTGAGGCATATATGTTAAACAACTCTCATGAGTCAGAACTCATAAGTGCACGCACACTTGTTCCACGAGAAACAACTTAGTAAGAACCATGATACGTGTCTCTATATATCCCAGTGGTTAATATATATTCTATCAAATTTGCAGGAAATATCAAATTGACATTACGGCGTACTAACGTTAAAGATAGAATGTGTGTGTTTTCCTAGTGGTAGAGTGGTTAATGTCTGAGGTCAAAGATCTCGGGTTCGAGTCCACCGTGACGCGACCTTTAAATTTCTGTATTAAAGAAGTGAAAAAAAAGAGAGAGTTAAAGATAGAAGTATGTCTACAACAAGCATCCTAAAGGATTGCTTAGATCTTCAACTGAATGTAACAATTGATGCCAGTGGAAAATAGGAGATAAGGCATCCATGTCTTCCCTCGGTTTAGCCAAGATATACCCAAGTCATTATGGAGATGGGATTCATATTTGTTGGAGCTTTGAATGCGTTTTAGCCCTTCCCATAAGTTATTTTATCGACCAATACCGATAAGGATAAAATTAAACAAAAAGATTTGCAATAAATTTGGGAATAAAATCTTCCAAGGCAAAGGAAGAAGAAAATAGACAACAATGATCTATTAGGACGTTAGAAAAAAAAAATATAAAACATTATACGAAGAAATCTTATATCTCACCTTCTCTAGATCCACGTAGTTTTTGGGTTTAAGCCATTAAATCTTAAATATAGCATGAATATAATTGTTTGTTGAGTATTATCTCTCAAATAATTGCAGGCATGTGAATGAATCTGCCGCTCTTTGATAAACTTTGTTCTTACGAAGTATAGACATGAAGCCCAGATGGTGGCTTAACTATGATTTTGAATGAAAACGAAAATCTGACATGGCTTGATGACTCTTTTAGCATAACTCTGCTATGAAATTATCGGAGTATTTAAAGTCTATGAGATAAATCAATATTCATATGTAAATACTGTTAAATGCTTTTGAGATTATAAATATCCGATTGAGTAAGAGTTTGATTTAGTGAATCTTTTTTCTTGAATTTGAGTCTTCAAAATTTAATTTGGTTTCCTTGTTTGTAATTTTTCATTGTATGCTTTTGATTTCAGAGAAAAACAATTTAAAAGTTGAATTGTTAGAACTTTAGTTTTTAGAGGTAATGAATGAGTGCAAATAACAATGTGATTTTCAGTTTTTACTTCTGATGAAATGGTAAAGGTATTGTGGTAATATCTTAAGTTGTGTCACATGCATCATTTATATACATATTTATTACGAATATTATCACACTGTTCCTTGACATTATAGAACTAAAACATGAGTAGAAAATTGACTAGTTAAAATCAAAATACATATGATGAACTATTTTAGGAGGAGTTCTTGCAAACAAAATCGCAGTTAAAAAAAGTAATTTATAGTGCTTTTAAAACCTGACTAAACGCTCCCCTCTTTTATTTTCAAATCAAAAGCATGCAAGATTTTCAATATTTGCTGTTTGCTCATTCAATTTATTTTCTTTGAAACTTATGAATCCATATACGACCATATTATTAAAATTTTAATATATGAATTATAAAATTTCAATTAGTCTTTATAAATTTAAAATTGGAATCAATTTTAAATTAATATATAATTGTGAATTGTGAGTTTTGATTGATTTTTCTTTTAAGTTTTGTTTGTGCATAATATAGAGACTATTCAACAAAAGTTAATATAATGGCCCGACTTTCGGATTGACGAGTGACTCTACAGACCCACACGAGTCTTTTTTCAGTGTGCTTTGTCCTCATTCACACACTTTTCTCAGGAGGACATCCATCTCACAATTGTTCTAAGCTAAGCACCCTTAACTTTAGAATTTTTATAAGATGGACTTTCGAAAAAAAGATGTATCTTGTTGGTATAAGTACCGCATATCAAATCCTTTAAGCTCTCTTCGAATATACAGTCTCATACCTGCATATTCTCGAAATCTCTCTCAGAATTCTCATGTATTTCCGTTCATTTACGTACTTCTATCTCGGGCTTTACAATTACTTTCTTCCCCCGACAAAATGTTTGTACTCCCTGATGTATTTATATGATTCAAAAGTTTATTTACTTTAAAATATGCATTATTAAGAGGGTGTTTAGCTGAGCTTATAAGCTTTTTAAAACATATTATAAATTGTTTAGGAATTTATAACCTGTTGCAAAGTGTTTGGCAAAATAAGCTCCTAAACAGTTTATAAATTGTGAAAATAAGCTCCAACAAATTTATAGCTCCCTAAAATAAGTTGGTCAACCCTAACTTATTTTTCATAAACTTATAAGCAACCATGAATTTACCAAAATAATCTTATTATAGTTCGTTCCTACACATATACTATCAATTTCACATTTCGTTTTTATCTCTCTAAATATGATTTTCTCTCTTTAACTCACGATTCTTTCTCTAGCTTATAATATCAATTATTCAAACAATTTAACAACTTATAAGCACTTCTTTTTATAAACTTTTGAAACATCTTATAAGCTCTTGGAGCTTATAAGCTCTCTAGAATAAGCTTAGCCAAACTCCCCCTAAGTATGAATTGATATAAAAAACCATATAAAATGCCAATAGGTTGGCTTAAAACTGTACGCATGCGCCAAACAACTACAAGAAGAAACAAAAATGCATAGACCAAAACAGGTTTAAGTTTTAATTGGAAAGATAGGGTTGAGACTCGTAGCATTCTTTAGCTGCCGCTTGTCACCACTGAATGCTTAAACTCCCGCGGGTGGGTATCTTAATGGTGAGGTGGTACGGAGCAGACGGCCTGATTGATCTGTACCGATCTCTTCCCGGATAATGTTGTATGGAGGAGCTGGAAAAATTGAATGGCCTCGTAAGGCACGGGAGCACGTCCTACTGGTAAGGAAGGGTAATGACGCGTCTTGGGTTGAACCGCCTCTTGAGTAAAGCTCCAATTGGGAAGGTGCGGATGTACCGAATTCCTCAACATCAAGTTTATCGGTAGCTACGGAATATGATGCTAACGGAGGTCAATGTCGATGTGACCCGATGTACATTCTTGTTGCCTACCACGGCTTGTATAGTAATGGCGTCTGGTGGGGCATGATCTTGGAGTCTTGGTCGTCTTTGGAGAACACGATGTTCTCTCCGTCCCGAGTCGCTTGTTTTCGGCTCCTCGGGGTGGCCTCGAGCCTCATTTCGAAGAACGAAAACAAAGTATTCTTCACCAACCAAAGGTCAAATTCCAAAACAGGAAAAAGGGTCAGGAAGAGGTGAAGTTGCCAGAGAACCAAAGGGTAAAAACGGAAACTCAAATCAAAAGGCACATCGCAGAGTGCAGACTGCCCGCCACCACACTGCAGAATTTGCAGCAAGAGATTATGTATGAGAATGCGAATATTCAACATATTTAATTATTAGACTATCTTTATCAACAATTCAATTCAACTTTTTAATATTTTTTTATTTTCCTCTCTTCCATATATACAATCTATAATCCAATCTAATTCACTAATTTTATACTTTATCAATGATTCAATCCAATCTAAAATATATTTTTCTTTACCATTACATTTTTACATGTCTTATATAATCATTTTTATATATTTAAATAGTGTAAAAAGTATATAAAAATTATTTATAATATTTTACATTGGCAATTAATAATAATAAAATACTTCAAAATTTTTGGATTGTTTGGATCCATATTTCAAATGATCGAGAATAGGTGAAAACAATATAAGAGATTGTGCTTCAAATATTAAAATACGTGAGAAAAGAAAGAATTTTATGTTATGCTGCAAATGATATTAATATTAATCTCTAATAATAGAGAATTAAAAACCATGAATTTTAACATAATTTTTATTTTGAATAATTATCTACAATATTGTTTATTTAATTTTTAGATTAAAAATCATATATCCAATAAAATATTAACAACTGTGATTGGCCCATTCGATGAAAAAATTAGTTTGCTAAGTTGGGTGACCAATTTTTACAACAATCGTTTGGTTCCTTTTCACATTTTATATTATTTTTTGTTCCAATTTTGCTGTCTTATGTTATGATTGGTGAATATTGGATGTGAATAAAGATAGTCTTAGGACTTCTTCAAAAGTATTTTGATAATTAGTATATAGCAATTATATTAGTATTTCTTTATACTTAAGCGGCACGCTCCTGTCACATCGCCTGGCAAGTCTCTTAACTCGTAAGTCAATCTGAAATAAGCACTATATTAGAAAAGGGTGATTTGATACTTTTGGAATTATTTGGATCAAAATGAAATCAATTTTAGTATGGAAAAATGCAGTGACATTTTTTACAATTATTTCAATATGAAAAGGCATCAATTTCAAGGAAATGTGTCATTCACAATATTTAAAAATAAAAGTTTAAAATTGCTCTGCTTTAAAACATTTTTTTGTATAAAAATGCACATTTATATGTAAACCAAATATAAGAAGTATTATCGTAAGAGTAAAGAAGCATAATAATAATTTACTTGTGGATTATGCATTTTGTATTTTTGGACGGTTTTACTTCTTTAATTCACCGATGTGTTTTCCTTTGGGAGGGATTGTGCGTAGTGCGGTTTTACATTTTTACCCTTATTCAATATTCAATTATAAATATTTGAGTCAGCAATTTGTATCTAATCTATTTAAATCAACCTTGTGCGTCAATTACTTATGTATCCACAGTTTACAAAGTCTTTTACATACTACACACGTACCTATGATTTCTACATAAATCACCCTTAAATCACCCCTATTAATTATAGCACTATATATAAAAGTATCGACAAGAAGTATCTATCATATGCAAAACTTGATAAGAAAGAAAGATGGAGAATGGTAGAAAGGACTAAGCAGGTCCTAATATATATATAAAGTTTTTAGTTTATTTTTCCCACCTTTTTTGGTAATTTGTTATTACATATATATTTCAGTATATTATTTCATTCGTCCACGATAAGTGTATCATATTGTCTTATTAGGCGTTCACGAAAAGTGTATTACTTTTCTTTTTAGGATATTATTCCTTATTATTTGATCTTACGACCACTCTTTATTTATCAAAAAAATCATTCATACCACATGATTGGATCATCTCTCCACTCAAACAAAATTCACCAATAATTTTATTAAAATTCATGATGTCCATAAGTAATAGACTCATTGTAGATGGAGGGAGTATAAGTTTGAGATAATAAGTTCTTTATTTAAAAAATAAATAAATAATCTCAATATGGTCAATTAGAAATAAGCCTTGGTTTTGCCCAATTATCATTTATCGATCTGGAAAAATTATTATCTTATGCGTCTTTTTTGCTATTTCATGCAAACGATACTAGTCAGCTGTCTAATATGATACCTATCAATTGTGAAAGATGGGAAAAAAGCCCGTTATTATTATCACGATTCTTTTTATACGTAAATTAAAAAAAATTATATTTTATGTATAAATTATATTTAACATGAAATTCGAAATACTTTTGAGTATAAAATAATTTCATTTTTTGAAACGAATCAATAATAACAATAACATGATTCTTTTATACGTAGATTAAAAAAATTATGTTTTGTGTATAAAGTTATATTTAACATGAAATTCGAAACGCTTTTGAGTATAAAATAATTTCTCTTTTTTGAAACGTGCAATAATAATGGGATAATCTATAAATTAAAACGAATCAATAATAATGTGATGGATGGAGTAAGAATTAGTTTTTGACGTGGATGCTTGAGCCTCAAGTTAGTGCGAATTTTTAAATAAGAAAAGTTTAACTTTAATTTAGTGCGAATTTTTAAATAAGAAAAGTTTAACTTTAATTTCACGGCGTGATGTGGATGTATTCCATCCTAAAACAAATCATTATATGTTAATATTCCAACAAAAGATAGAGGCGAGTTAAATAAACCGTCAGAGTTAAAGGACAAATACGCCCCTACCGTACCGCTCGATTAGGCAAAATAGGGGCAGCCATGTATAAGATCTGCCAGGAAAAGATTCATGAAAGAGAAAAGCAAACGATACTGAGACAGAAGAGAGAGAATATAGGTAGGAGTATCAACCGGCGCTCGCAAATAGATAAAAGGTAGACGATCATCATATATAAACTCTTACTCTCAATAACAAACACGCACAATACACTAACAGAGCAGTATTTATCGCTTCCTCCTGCTTTCTGGGGCACTGCTTCCAGCTTCGTCTACGTCCATATTCTCACGTACGAATTCAGCTCTACTTTTTTTTTCATGCGATTTTATCATAGTTTTTACATGCTTTTTTTTTTCATGTATATTCTTTCCATGGGTTTTCTAGTTTTAGTTTCTTCTTTAGTATGCTGTGTTTATCATTTTCGCCGTTTGTTGTTGCAATGAACATGAGAATAATATTTGCACTGGAATAGTTTTTTATGGTTACATATGATGCGTCTCGGGGTTCCACCTCTTTTATTGGGTTAGATAATATCCTTGATATTTGCGTTCATCAGTAACAGCTTCTAGTTTAATGTTTGAGAAAATGGCTTTTAGCATTCCGACCCAAAAAACTGTTCCATGCCTCATTTGTTTATTTATTGTATTAGTGTATTTGAACCATTCGCTTTAGAGCGTTCTTACCTATGAAAGGTTGAGAGTTTAACGAGCTACTTTAGTTTGGCTCTCTAATCAAATCAGTTTCCCTATTATGTGTATTTGTACCTCTGTGTTGTTTGCTTGGTTTCAGATTAGCTCTGATATGCTTTCGTCGATATAATTTACAACTAATAACTGTCTTTTTTTATCTTACGTCTTTGATCAGCAAATAAAATGGACGAAGGTAAACCAGAAATGCTACCACCACCTCCCCCTGTGGTACCACCGAATGTTGTACCACAGAAAGCAGCTATCGGCAAACGGCTTCTAATGGCTAGGCCTGGAGTTGCCACTAGAGGGAATAGTATCCTACTTTTGGTTAACCATTTCAAAGTTACTGTTTCGAAGACTGAAGGCTTCTTTTACCACTACAGTGTACGTGCATTGATAACTCAATATTCCCTTTGTCATTATTATTGGATGAGTTTGTATAATTCCTTAATCCTTATTGCAGGTTTCAATCAAATATGAAGATGGTAGCCCAGTTGATGCAAAAGGCATTGGGAGAAGGATACTAGAAAAAGTACATGAAACCTATGCTGTTGAGCTGCATGGTAAGAAGTTTGCATACGATGGTGAGAAGAGCTTGTTCACTATTGGTCCCTTGCCTCAAAACAAGCTAGAGTTTACTGTGATTTTGGATGAAGCTTCCTCAAATAGGTAGGTATATTCTGCTAATGTGATTTCTTTGAGCTACTGAAGTTTTTAGGCTAAAGTCGATCTTCTGTCAATTACAGGAACCCCGGGAGTGGGAGTCTTGGAGCTGATGGCAGCCCTGATGACCTTGTTAGGAAACGTCTGCGAAGACAGCCTCGTTCAAAGACTTACAATGTGGCAATAAGCTATGCTGCAAAAATTCCAATGCAAGCCATCGCCAATGCACTTCGTGGGCAAGATTCTGAGCACTTTCAAGAAGCTGTGAGAGTACTAGATATCATTCTGAGACACAATGCTGCTCAACAGTGGGTATCTTGGTTTTGTTTTCTTGTTCTGTTTTTTGTGATTCAATTTACTATCACTTGTTTACATATTGTGCAGGGGGTGCCTTCTAGTGCGTCAGTCTTTCTTCCATAACGATAGTAGAAACTATGTGGACTTGGGAGGTGGCGTCTTTGGCTGTCGGGGTTTTCATTCAAGTTTTAGAGCAACGCAGGAAGGTCTCTCATTGAATATGGGTAAGTCTTTGGAATTTCTTTTTCTTTCTCCTGGTATGAGACTTTCCATTTCTTACGATCTCAAGGCATTGTTCCATTGCAGATGTATCAACCACCATGATTGTTAGGCCTGGACCAGTGATAGACTTTCTTCTGTTTAATCAAAAAATTGATCATCCCTCACTAATTGATTGGGTTAAGGTAGAAACTGTTTTTCACATTTGCCGACTGCTTATGCTATTGCTTTGTTCATTCTTTTAAACTTCTCACCTATTGAAAACAGGCCAAAAAGACATTGAAGAATCTGAGGGTCCAGGCAACTAATTCCAACAGAGAATACAAGATTAGCGGGTTGAGTGACTTCATATGCAAGGAGCAAAAGTGAGATTGTTTATCTTACTACATGCTTTGATGTCTAAGAAGTAATGTGGCAATCATCCTATAAATTTTCTTGTTTAGGTTCTCATTCAAACAGAGAAGTGGAGCCAGTGAAGCACAAGTACAGATTACTGTCTATGATTATTTTGTTAATCACCGCAATATCCAGTTGAAGTATTCAGGAGAAATGCCATGTCTGAATGTCGGGAAACCCAAGCGTCCAACTTACATTCCTGTTGAGGTTTGTAGTTCGTGCAGACTATGTTCTGAATTTATATATTTTTGGTGTCAAAGTAATGATTCAAATTTCCTTCTCTTTCTATAGCTATGCTCCTTGATACCCCTGCAACGTTATACTAAAGCTTTGTCCAATTTTCAAAGAGCTGCACTTGTAGAAAAGTCTCGGCAAAAGCCTCCCGAGAGGATGAATGCCTTGAAAAATGTGAGATTTTCAACAAATTTCTCTTAGTGATGTTGTCCCTCTTATTTTGTGTTTAGCATTGTAACAATTGTTAGCTGCATTCTTTAGGGACTGACTAGAAGCAACTATGCTGCTGAACCTCTTCTTCAATTTGCTGGAGTTACAATCAGCACTGAGTTCACTCGCGTTGAGGGCCGTGTCTTGGCACCACCTAAGGTATTTAATGCAACAACTAAGATTGCATTTTCCTGCTTCACGCAAGCATATTATTTGGAAGCTACAGCATTTGTTAATCTAATCCTTTTGTTCAATCAGAGTTGAGAGTTTACAATGAAGATGTCACTTTCTTTTCTATATGCCTTGTGAAGCACTATTAACTAGGCATGATGGTTGTTAATCTAGTCTATTTTTTCTATCACAGCTGAGAGTTGGCAATGGAGAGGATTTTGCTCCACGTAATGGAAGGTGGAACTTTAACCAGAAGGTATTATTGTATGAATCTTTTTAAAATGTCATACAAAATTGTGATGGAGGTAGCTCTGACTCTCAAGTTTTGTTTGGCAGAGATTGGTTGAGCCTGTGCGGATTGATAAATGGGCTGTTGTTAACTTCTCTGCTCGTTGCAGCATGCCAAATTTGTGTAAAGACTTGATTAGATGTGGCAATATGAAAGGAATAGTGAGTATTGTGTTGGTAAATAATGGAAGCTTAACAAATTTCTTTCCCACTGACATTACTTTTCATGTTGTAGATCATAAAAGAACCTTATGCAATGATCGACGAGATGCCACAGTCAAGGCGCAGTCCTGCTCCTATCAGGGTAGATGAGATGATTCGCATGGTCAAGTCAAAACTTCCAGGACCCCCTCAATTTCTCCTCTGCATTCTGCCAGAGAGGAAAAACTCTGATCTCTATGGTTGAGATTTGAAATATTCTTATTCTGTTAAGTATATTTTATTTTGTTTCATGATAAAATTCTTGTTCCTTCAATCTTGTTGAAGGCCCATGGAAGAAAAGGAATCTGTCTGAACTTGATGTGGTGACTCAATGCATTGCGCCTGGGCGCATCAATGACCAGTACTTGACAAATGTGCTGCTGAAGATCAATGCCAAGGAAAGTGTTGTTTTACTTCCATATGTACTCCTGAGACCAGTTTGTTGTCTACAGTTTAACTCACTTTCAACTTGTCCTTCAACAGCTTGGTGGCCTGAATTCAGTCTTAACTACGGAATGTGTTCCTCCAAGGCCACTACCCTTGGTTTATAGTAAACCCACCCTTATAATAGGAATGGATGTGTCCCATGGTTCACCTGGTCGAGATGTCCCCTCTGTTGCTGCGGTAATTTTCCTTCAATATGAATATCTCAACTCATCATTGTTGATAAGAACAATACTTGGTTATGTATCTGGTACTTATTTCCTTGCCTACTGGACAAACTAGGTCGTTAGTTCAATGAAGTGGCCTTGCATCTCAAAATACCGAGCTGCAGTCCGTACTCAACCAGCAAGATCTGAAATGATAGAGAGTCTGTTCAAGCCAGTTTCTGAAACTGAGGATGCAGGCATTTTCAGGTAGTTGCAACTCTTATCTCTATCACCCATTTATGCAAAATCTCGGTGACTTATAATTACAATGTAATGCTACTTTCCTTTCATGATATGGTAATTGTTAATTCAAAATGTGGAGAAGGCGGAATTATCCCAAATTACTTATTCGCTTTACCATTTATTTTCCAGGGAGCTACTCAATGACTTCTACGATAGCTGTGGCCGTAGACCTGAACAAATAATCATTTTCAGGTAATATCAACTACTGATCACCTGCAATATCTATATATCTCTGTTTACCATTATGGGAATGCATTTATTGATGTATATCGTTGACATACTTGAATTAATCTTCATCTTGGCATTTGAATTATGCTATGGCAGGGACGGAGTGAGCGAGTCCCAGTTCAACCAAGTTCTAAATGTTGAGCTAGAGCAGATTATCCAGGTCTCTCTTTTACCTTTCAAACACTTGGAAACTGGTACTGCTACAAACTCACTTCTCTTTACTTTGGATAATCTAGAAAAATGATTACTGTTAATTGTTATTTAGGCTTGCAAGTTTCGAGATGAGAAATGGGATCCCAAGTTTATGCTGATTGTGGCACAAAAGAACCACCATACCAAGATTTTCCAAGCCAACTCTCCTGACAATGTCCCTCCAGGTCTATTATCTCTTAACATTTCAATTTTGTCTATAACCACTGAAATAAAACTTGTTTATTTACTTCATATCTCTCTGTGCTCATCAGGAACTGTGATTGACAATGGAATCTGTCATCCTAGAAACAATGACTTCTATCTGTGTGCCCACGCTGGCATGATTGTGAGTTCCTTTATTCAATTAATATGATGACAATAGATTATTTACTAAGAAACAGCACATTATTTAACTTTTTTGATTACTGATGTATAGGGAACAACACGACCTACGCACTATCATGTTCTATACGATGAGCTCGGCTACTCTCCTGATGATTTTCAGGAGTTTGTGCTCTCCTTGTCCTATGTGTAAGAACATATTTCAAGTCCATCGAAAACCCATGTTTCTGCTTTTCTTTTTAGAATTTGTCAATATACAATTAGTAAACATGAAAGAACATTCGAATTTCCACAGGTACCAGAGAAGCACTACTGCCATCTCTATAGGTAATAAACTTATTCTATCCCAATATTTTAAGGGAATCTTGTTTTGCTTTGCCTCAATGTTCTTTCATTTGGTGCAGTTGCTCCTATATGTTATGCACATCTTGCTGCGGCTCAGATGTCTCAGTTCCTCAAGTTCGATGACTTCTCAGACAAATCATCGAGCCACAGTGGTGGAGGGGCACCGCCTGTACCTGAACTTCCAGTCCTGTGTAAGAGAATCCGCAGCTCGATGTTCTTTTGCTGAGGCCACATGCACTTGCACTAGATATGAAAATCGGTTTCGCATCTCTGCCAACTTAAATACTCGATCTTGGCACTGATTCGACTTTGCTTCTCCTAAAACTACTTTCACATTACTTCTGTTCAAGTTATTCTGTTTTAACATAATATATGCTGCATGATTTGGTGAAGTCTAATATTTTTAGGTTTCTTTTTTGTAATAATTATGTAGTTTGGATTTATTGGTTGGATTATTTCCCCTTGATATTTTGTTGGCCGCAAGAGTTTTGTTAGAAAAACTATGTTTCTTGAGGTAATATCATTCTATAGTGGCAATCTACATGTCAACTCATTCTGGAAATTTCGACACCATAAAAGGCCAGAAACCAACCAACACCGTCCTTCATCATCGTTCCAAACAGATGACAACTTCCTCTAACAGGAAGCTGAATCTGAGTAATATCTCTTGGAACAATTACAGTATTTGTGTATGATCAGAGCAAATCTTACTATTCCACATATATCTGCTAAGAATGCAGGGGACCAGAGATTTGGTTCCCCACTCAATTGATTCATTAATGTAAAATTTTGGAAGATGTCTCCAATTCTAGATAAAGCTGTAAATAGTTTGCCCACTCGATTAAGTTACCTTCGATTAAGTTTATCCTTAAAGAAAATGTAGAAAAAATAAAGCCAATTGATTCTATGTTCCAAATGGAAGAAATTGTGAGGTATAAGACGTTAATCCCAATATTTTAGTAAATAAATGGGTCCTTCAAACCCCAAGATTAGCAGACAGAATCTCAACTTGCGATGAAGAATATTTCTTATTTGACATAGTCTTTTGTCCCTTTATCCTCAGTTATTTTCTACTTTGTACGTTTTCCTTGTAGACATTTGCATAGCACTCGACAGAAAAAAACAAATGCATATTATTACTCTAAAAACTGCTTCTTCATAGCTGATGCAAATCCGTGTCTAACCACCTCATCTTGTCATTATTAAAATCATTCTTCCCTTAATTCATTGTTGACTTGTGAGCCAATTAATTGAATTATAAAATACCTTCAAGATTATTATTCTTTCTTCTAGCTAAACTACTTCTCTTCCTCAATCATCACTGGTTGACTTCTGAAAATTGCATCAAATTTATCCATTCAAAATTCTTTTTCTTTCGTCTAGCTAGCTCTGAGAGAGAGAGAGATTCATGGGACAGGAAACAAGAAAATCTGTGTCTGATGAATACGAGATCAGTGATGTTTTGGGGAGGGGGGGATTCTCAGTTGTGAGAAGAGGTATAGAGAAGTGTACAAGTGGTGGAGAAAAGAAGCAGGTAGCAGTGAAGACGCTGAGAAGATTCGGGCCTCTCACCCCTTCAAACTCAGTGGCCAAGATGACAAAACAGTCCCTTATATCCGATGCATTGCTCACAAACGAGCTCCTCGTGATGAGGAAGATCGTGGAGGACGTGTCGCCTCATCCCAACGTCATCCATCTCTACGACGTGTGTGAGGACAGCGGTGGTATTCACCTGATCCTCGAGCTCTGCTCGGGTGGGGAGCTCTTCGACAGGATTGTGGCGCAGGAGAGGTACAACGAAGCCGAGGCTGCTGCTGTGGTGAGGCAGATTGCAGCAGGGCTAGCTGCGTTGCACCGTGCCAATATTGTGCATCGAGACTTGAAGCCGGAGAACTGCCTCTTCTTGAGCAAAGAGGAGAATTCTCCTTTGAAGATCATGGACTTTGGGCTGAGCTCTGTGGAGGATTTCACTGATCCTGTGGTCGGGTTGTTCGGCTCCATTGATTATGTCTCACCTGAGGCGCTGTCTGCTGGCACGATCACTCACAAGAGCGATATCTGGTCACTCGGTGTGATTCTCTACATTCTCCTCTCAGGGTATCCTCCTTTTATTGCGCAAACCAACAGGCAGAAGCAGCAGATGATTCTAAGTGTAACCATCTTCTTTTATCAAATGCTCTCCGAATTCGATTTCTCTTTGTTTAGTTTCTAGCTATGTTGTGTGTTTCAGGGACAGTTGAGCTTCTACGAGAAAACGTGGAAGAACATATCATCATCGGTGAAACAACTGATCACCAGTCTCCTGAACGTCGATCCCAATTTGAGGCCGAGTGCTCAAGAGGTGTCTCAAACAAGCTCAGACATTATACATGTCATTGCAAGAAAAGCAACAAGACTAACATTGTGAAATATTTCATGTAGATTCTTGAGCATCCTTGGGTGACCGGTGATCTGGCTAAGCAGGATCAGATGGATGCTGAGATCGTCTCCCGGTTGCAGAGTTTCAACGCGAGGCGTAAGTTTCGTGCAGCTGCAATGGCCAGCATTCTGAGCAGCAGCTTCTCCTTGAGAACAAAAAAGCTCAAGAATCTGGTGGGTTCTTATGACCTTAAGCCACAGGAACTCGAAAATCTCAGAGAAAATTTCAACAAAGTGTGAGTAACAGCACACAAACACAGTCATCCTCCTCCTCCTCCTCATCATCTAATGCTGACATTCAATATTCTATGATGTGCAGATGCAAGAGTGATAATGCGACATTGGGTGAGTTCGAAGAGGTGTTGAAAGCAATGGAGATGTTAACGCTCGTCCCTCTAGCTCCGCGTATCTTTGATCTGTTTGATAACAACAGGGATGGTAGTGTTGACATGAGAGAGATCATTGCGGGATTCTCAACTCTCAAATATTCACAAGGCGACGATGCACTTCGGCTATGTTTTCAGATGTATGATACAGATCGTTCCGGTTGCATCAGCAAGGAAGAGCTAGCGTCTCTGCTCAGGGTGACTAAACTTATCGATCCATTGTCTTGCTGCTGTGCTATCTATCTATCTATCTATCTATCTATCTATCTATCTATCTATCTATAACCTCTCTCTCTCCGTGCAGGCATTGCCCGACGACTACCTTCCAGTTGATATCACAGAGCCTGGGAAGCTAGATGAAATATTCGATCTAATGGACGCCAACAGCGACGGAAAGGTTACGTTTCAAGAGTTTAAGGCTGCAATGCACAGAGACAGTGCTCTTCAAGATGTACTTCTCTCATCTCTACGACCCACTTAGTATGCATTGTAACATGAAGCTTTATGTTTGTTCGAAAACAAATTCATATTTTCTTCACTGATCAGAGTAATATTTTCCTAGAAAATGCATCCATAAATCTACTGAAGGTTTATTTGAGGATTATCATCTCGCACACCTAGTGAATACCCACACACAGTCTCTTCTCGACATTAAAAGAACTCAAACAACACATATCGACCATGAAGAAAAATGAAAGGAAACTAGCATTGACGTGCATAATGTAATATTTATCACAGAGAACTACCCACAACGGATCCATCACAGTGTAGCACCAGCATTCATGATTTTTATTTTACTTTTAGCATTAGAAGCGAAGAATACTTATCAAAAGCTCAAAGCAACCAGTACAACATAAAATCAGTTGCAAGTTGCAACAAATGAAATACTAAACATTATGAAATTAAGTTATAGTGTGTCTGTTCACTATATTCATTTTACAATTGGCGTTGGCGTGTCAAGCTTAAGAATAGTGATTGTGTGATCTCACTCATATCTACAAACAAAACGATGCTGCCAGAAGCTGCATAGCTTATACAAGAATGAGTCATGTGTTCCACAAGCTGCATGTAAAGCTATTTCTAAGACACTGCTTATGAGGAGAAGCAAATGATCTACAGATTGTGTTAGAAAAGAGACATAAATAAGTAGTATAGGTAACAAGAGTAAATAGCTGTCATCTAACAACAATGTTTGGAAAAGTTCATCAAGACAAATGAACAAACCTTTGTTGGCTGCTACATGTACAATTATATGCTGTAACTTAGACAAGGTCTTGCCAAATACCATTATGATCACTGCATGCTGTACAATACAAAATTGTTCAATCAAATTATGACAAAAAGTAGTTCTTCACAAAATGTGTCCAAACTAAATTGAAGGTTCAACATCAAATAAGATTCAGGAAACAAGTATAAGAGTAAAGAAGTAGCAGCCCATATACTACAAAGGAAGTATACAGTTGAGACTAAACTATCTTTGTTTGAAGTTATAAACAAATTCTTTGTCAAATAAATGACCACAAGTTATTATGTATAATTTGTTCGCTTAAGTACTGAAGATAAAACTGCCTTTGTTTGTTCTTTTCATTGGTGATGTTCCTTTAGCATCACAAAGATTCAATATTGAGAAAATAGTAAAAACATAAATCTAGATTTTGTGTTGCCCGTTACTGCCCGTTACGGATGCATGAGTACTAATTAACTTTTTTTCAGTAGCTAGCCAAAAGGTATGTCGGTTGCAGGTGCAAAGTTTGACCTTATATATTATATTCAAAATATTTCAAAGGTCAAAATTTACACCAGCAACCCACATACCAATTTTTCATTACAATACAACTTTTAGAACGCAACACCAATTTTTAAACTTTTACAAGTTTTCCGGTGAATCTTGTCCGAGTGTACTGCTAAAGCAACATTGTTATGCTGAAAAAACTGGGGATGTTGTAATTAAAAAAAAATTAAAAATGGTGCTGCAATGATTTAAAAAGTTATGCTATAATTGCAAATTTTAATAAGTTTGTGATGTTCAAGGCAGTTAACCCTATATTTGCATGTCATGTAATGTTCAAGAAAGGATTAAATGAATGCCCATAGGAGTGTGCATGGTCCAATAACTGATCAGACCAAATAGAAACCAGAATTCAGATAAGACATAAAAGAAATGCAGTAAAATGAAGTTGAGAAACCACCTATCCCCACCTTTAGGGTTTAGTGTATTTGACGAGGACTAGTACAGCAATAGTTTTATTTATCATTACATAAGAGGAATAGTTCAACTTTATTTCAACATGCTTTAAAGCAAGGTGCACAGAAAGTGACGGGGCGTGTGACCTGTTTGGACGTACTGTCCATGTGCCCATATGTGCATGAGAGAGGGAGAGGGAGAGGGAGGGAGAGAGGGAATGGGAGAGAGAGAGGAAGACGCTTACTTATCATAGTTGCTCTCTGATATAAGCCATTGATCTTAACATTGAACCCAGAGTATCTTTTGAAACTTGAAATTTGACCTCTGTTTCTCCGGTTGTGGAGGCATCATGAAGCTGGAAGGAAAAAATAGGATCTAGTTAGGATCAAAATATTAACACAGCTGCAGTAACACTAACAATCATAATGTATTCCTTTTTATTTAATTTGGGGTGGGGGGAGGAGGAAGTGATTCCCATTCTTGCGTAAGGGGAGGATGAAGAGATAAATTCCAATTTATAGTGGAAGTGGAGAAAATATAACACTCCTCTTTGTGGTATCACAAAGAATACGAAAGGTGGGGATGTAGTAATAAAGTGAAGGCAGTTCAAGAACAGAAAATTATTGAACTAATGTAGAAGAAAAACACCTCAACCGAGGTTCACAGGAAACCCCTGCCACAGCTCCAATTCTAAGATCAATTTCTGATGATAAACCTTAACTCTCAAAGTGTGGACTAAGGTCAATAAGGGAAGATCACTGCCAAAACGTCATCTGGTAGAGTAGGAACCGCTGCAGCATTGCCGATGATCGGTTTCAAGAGACATGTGAAAAACCCAGTGTCGTGGCAGGCACTTAACAGAAAAATGATGCCAAAAGGCCCCTAAACGGTGATTAGCTCTCTTAAGAGAATACAAAGATACTGTCAATTTTCAATTAGAACTGGATTGATTAGTATTTAGTGCATCAATGAGCATTAAATTTTCAAAAAAATCTAAGTGCAGTTATAAATTATTGATAAAGATCTGCATCATCAAAGTTTCCCCACCATCTACCAAAAGCGCATAAGTCAAATGACTCTTCACTTCCATATGTGGATGTCAATTCATGGTAAAGTAGACTTTTATGTTAAATTGTTAATGATTAAAAGATCAGCTATAAGTTATTGATAAAGATTTAATGTGCCTTCATGCAAACTGAGCTTATGAATCGATACCAATCATAATCGCAGTCAACGAACAAGCAGCAACCACATTATTATGAATAGCTTCCAGAAGTAAAGCTCAGTTGTTAAATAAAATGGTATGTGACAGATCAATGAGATTGGGCAAAAGTTCAGAAAAATGAAACCTTTTGGTTTATATAATACTTTTGGCAGATAGAAGTGGAATCTCATAGACAGAAGAAAACACCTTTAGATTGATGACAGCAACCTTGTTAGCTGGTGCTGAGAGCTGCTGACTTATGTAAGCCATGGATTTCAACATTGGCTCCAGCGTGGTTCTTGTAAGTCTAAACTGCACCTCAGTTTCTCCTGAGGGAGCCTTGCCATAATCTTGGAGCTGCCTTGGGCAAACAAAACGGTAAATATAAGAGAAATGCACTTTGCAAAGTTGTTACAAGGTATTATGAGATGAAAACACAGAAATGGAGCTAGCTGAAAGCTCATGATTAGACATGAAGAATTTTCATTTGTAACACCACAGTCATGAAAACAAAGAAACTGTGGAATATAAAAATATATTTAACAAAGCAAAGCACACCTTCAAATTGATAAGAGCCACTTTACTTGCTGTGCTCTTATTCTCAATAACCCATGTCATGGACTTAAAACAAGTTAGAACAACCTACACAGCAGAAATAATAAGAAGAAAAATGCATAATATACCCCCAGATAAAAATGAAAAATGTACAAATCAAATCATGTTTCGTACAGTATTATCAGCAAGCACACCATCACGGTTTATAGCCAAAGGGGCCAAAGTTGGCTGGCTCAAATCAGCAATAGGGGCCTCAGCATCATTAAGATTAAAGCGATTAGGGAAAGCATCTTGCCAGGGCCATAATGATGGGATCATATCAGGAGTGGTTATGGAAGCTTTCTTGCCACCAGTGTCCTGGAAGTTTCCACTGCTCTGACATGTAGCAGGCTTGTTTTTTGCTACAAATGTTTTCACTAGGGCAATCTTCCTCACACCTTCTCGTAAAGCATCAACAGCTGCAGTGTAAGTCTCTGCAGCAATGGCTCCTTCTTCTGCAAATTTTAGCGCTTCTCGACAAAGATTGTTGAAGCGAACTGTGGGAGATTCCACACAGACACCTGTACCTTGCTCATCAAACAAGCCAGCTCTTGCATCCCTTGTCCACCTCTTTAATATGTACTGAGATGGAACCTTGAGAACATTTGTGACAGTAAAGACAGTTAATATGTGTCTACATAGAACCCCTAAATACTCAAACATCTGACAACTGCAACTTGCATTCATTTCTGAAACATCTAATATGACGCTGTAAGCCTTGTGATCGTGCTCATACTTAGCCACCCTAAATTTACTTATTGCACCATCACCATCGATCTTATTGGCAGTGTGTACAAAAGTTTCAACCAGTTCTTCTTGAAACTTTTCAAAAACCTTTTTTGTATATAAATTAGCTGCCTGTTGTTCCATTGGAGATGGTGTCTTCAGTACAGGAGTTGTACTAATTGTGTAATAATCTGCTTCTATTTCCCTTTCTAAAAAATTATCCAAAGCACGTTCGTACTGCTTGAAGAACATGGGTATTGTTGTCTGCTGGTTCACATAACCATCAAAGAAGGAGCTTACTCCATGGTTTGATGAAAGTGCAGCAAAAAAGGTGTCACGAAAATAAACAGGAGCCCACTGCTTCCTAGCTTTATATACAGCTTGAAGCCACTCATTTTTCTGGATGTCATACTTGTCAAGTATAGAACTCCATGATGATTCGAAATCCTCAATTGTCTCAGAAAAGTTGATGCAGCTATAAAGCTCTCCATAAAAAGAAGGATGAGCAAGGTATATGTGAGCCAATCTTTCTTGGCCTTCTCTTAAGATGTGCCACTTGCAAATGCAGTGACGAGCTTCTGGGAACACTTGATTAACTGCTACCTTTATGGCCCTATCTTGGTCAGTTGTTATGGAAACAGGAGGCCGGTTATTCATAGCAGACAGCCAAGTCTTGAACACCCAAGCAAAGGAAGCCTCTGATTCATCTAAAAGAAGAGCACAGCCAAATAGAACCATTTGTCCATGATTGTTTACTCCAGTGAAGGGAGCAAACGGAACCTGAAACTGATTTGGTCTATACATCGTGTCAAAAGTAACTGCATCACCAAAGTGACTATAAGCTGACCTTGACCTCGTATCAGCCCAGAAAACATTGCTCAAGCGATTGTCCTCATCAAGCTGTATAGCATAATAAAATCCAGGATTTTCAGCCTGCATTTTCCTGAAATAAGTGAGAAGGTCATGAGCATCTCTGCCCAGTGTCCTTCTTCTACTAGAAGGTTGAATATACTGCAATGGCACCACTGGAACAGAACTCATAGTGGCTCGATTTGTATCCACGCAGGATGCAGTCCGACCAACAGAGATTGTTTCGGCAGGAGACATATTCTTTGCAAAAGGATTTGCCTCTACGGGTGATGTGTTCCTCATGACAAGATTGGAATCATAAAATACATGGTTTTCATCCACAGAGACCATAATGTCATTTTGGTTATCAGCTGTCTCAGGTAGGGCATTCTTTGTTGCTCCAGCAAAATGCCTGCGCGGTCTAAGGAAATGCACCTTGCTGGGGCTCAAAGTAGAATGATTATGATCCTCAACAAACTTTGTCACAACCCAAGTGTCGGGATCTTTACTCTCTATTTGAAGCATGGCATTGCAGCTCTCAACATTCTTTCGCTTGAAAACCTCTCTGGAGCAGAAAAATTCCCAAGAAACAATCGGACCATCAGGCTTATTACGGGTATACTGACCAACATGAGTGCTAAAACCCACTCGCCTGGCATATGAATCATAGAATTCCCTTGCAGCTTCTTGAGATTCAAACTCCATATTAACATATGGTTTCTTATTCCCAGCATCAGCTTGACTGGTAGAAATCCCACTAAAATTTTCAGCCTCATTATCTCCATGTTGGATTGGAACTTCCCTACTTTTTTGCCTTTTCTCCATATCTACCTCCACAACTTCATTATCCATATCATCAAACAAATTATTCCAGCAAAAAGTTCTACAGTTTGTTGGTATATCTGTAAGCTGACCCGTGGTGGGAGCAGATGGGGGTGATCAGCACTAGCTTCAATAAAAGGAGTTTGTAAATAGCGTGAAGGCCCATGGTAAAACAACTTCAACCATAAGAATTGTTATTCCTTCCTCTGCATGTGAAGCACTACATCCATGTAAATGAAAAGGTACAGAAGAAACTACTGTCGAATTGCAAGCAAACTGGACGCTAAAGATGATGACAAGTTTATGACCACTATCACCTTCTCGAAGAATGCTAGTGACCTCAAAAGTATGCACATTATCTTAAACTTCAATTCACTTTTTAATCACAAACGGTAGAATGAGAGACAAATTCACCCATCAGTTCCGAATAGCCATGCTCAACAAAGTTTCCACATATAAAATTGATTAAATAAGTATTGGTCTTTCGATTAATTGCCTGAATACTCAAGAGAATTAGGTACAAAATATTTCAAAACAATACTGCCAGCAGAGAAGCCTTTTCTTTGCAGATCAGTGAACCCCCAAACACCCATGATGTGCTTTAATTTCTCTTTATTTCGAATAGGAAACGCAAATTTATACAGGATAGATTAAAGACAAAAAAACGTTTTCTTTGAGCATTCAATCAACATGTGGTGGACTACAAAAACTCTTGATAAAATTTCTCACCTGGATTTTCCACTCTGAGAATTGCAACACCTCAATCATTCATCACCGAGTCAATTTGCTCTCTCTCTCTCTCTCTCTCTCTCTCGCGAGCGCGCGCACACCCACTCCGTTGAGTGTCTGGGAATGGGCTGGTATCCGTAATCTGGCAGAGGATTTCTTCAATTGCTTGACAGTAATTCTATGGAGTCGGGAGACTGCCCACATACAAACACACGCACTCACAAAATTATTAAACAATATTTTTTTTATAAATTATAAGAATAACATAAATTGTAATTAAGTACCAAAAATATAGGATTTAGGTATTGTAAAGAATTTCACCCATGGTGTAAGTTTTTTATTAAAAAACTCTAAATAAATTACTAACATTATCTGATTTATCTGAGGTATTGTTTTACTTGTTATACTCTATATTTTCGAATTATAATTCATTTTTATTTTTATTAAAATATAAAAAATAAAATTTGAAATCAGATTACTTTCTTAAAACAAAAAGAATCTTCACCAACAAGAAATGTCAAAGGGGCTGGGCCATCCCAGCCCCACTTGGCCCAGGTCAGGCCTCCTACTTGAAATAGAACCACTTGAGTCCCGGCCCAGGCCCACTTGAGGGACACCTTAGGTCAGATTGAATAATTATATTGATTTATTATTTTTCAATGTATATTATTATGTTAATCGTGTTTCATGTTTTATAATAGAAACGTGTAATTTATAAATTTAAAAAATAATATAATTTTACAATAAAATATATATTTTATTTTAAAATGTTAAAGTTCATAATTTTTAATTCATGTTTAAATAGTGTTTGCTTAGTAACTATAATTAATTAATTAGGACGACATATATAAATATATGATTTTATGTGTTCAAATGCTATAACATATGATATGAACTCTATAGAATTCAGTTGTCTTCATTTAATGAGTACAAAATACATTTAAAAGTACGAAAAAAATAAAGTTAATTTTAAAAAATATCATATCCGACCCGATTCAATCATGGACACAAGTTGAGATGGACCTAAATTGTGGTAGGCTCACTCAGGGCCCAGCCGGGTGGGCCCATCCCAATTGACAACTCTACTACCAACCAAAGGGGCCCTAGAAAGTGTCGCATCTTTCCATCAAAACAGAGTAACAATTTTCTACGTTTTAAGAAAGTCGCAGTTGCAGGGAAAATGGAAATATGTCATCTCGCAATGGGATAAACCTTCTGTTTTGTGCCTTAAACCCCACTCACATTCCCAAGAGCGAAGAAGAGACCCACAATGTCTTCATTCGCCATTCCTCTCTGTAAGACTTGTTCTTTTATCTCTCATCTTTCAAATTCATCTCCTTCCCCTGTTGCTGGCTCTCTCTCCACCGCCCGCCACCGTCAACTGCACCTCCGGAAGCCTTCTACTGCTCCGTTGTTCGCTACCAATTTCCCCACAGATACCACTCAAGAGATTGAGCTTCATGGAGAAGAAGCGTCATCTGAGGAGGAGGAGGATTTCGACGCTCAACAACTTGAGCTCGATGCTAGACAGGTCGTGAAGGAGTTCTCTGATTCCCTGTCTCGACAACTTAAAATTGGTTCGTTTATCCAACTCGTGAACTATTTCTTGTAAATTCTCCATCTTTATAATGTGGATCGTCATGAACTTTGAATGCATAAACTGCGTCCATAGACCGTTAGAGAAGAATAATGTTAAATATTGACTGGTGGGATCATATTTCTTAGGAGTTAATGTCAGAGGGTTGAGGACTACGTCTGAGATTCTGTCTGACTTTTTTGAAGGACTTGCTGTGTTTACCAAACTCGAGTTTCCATAAGAAATAAACCTTGGACAATTATTTGAAATAGTGCTGTTTGGAGTTTCTTTTGTGCATATGGAAATGTTGACATCCCGTACTTGGATGTTTTCAGAGGGTGAAGTTTCCAATCAAAAGGGAACTCGAGGAAAGCAGAAGAAGCATACAAATTCCACTAGCAATGTCAGTGAAACTCATGTGTCTTTGGATACCTAATTACCTATTGTTCTTTTGGTTGATTACCATGGAGTTTTCTTTACAATGCTTATGCATTAAAAAAATGCCAAGTCACAGTAACTATTGCTTTTTATTTAAATTTGTAAATCCATTACATTCGATCTAATCACTACTCTGTATCAGAAACTTCTCATGAGCTCTTGAACCAAAAATTATTTTTCTTCCAGCATAAAACCTGTTTCCTCCACCTTGTACTTGATTCAGCTAAACTATTTTATCTTGGCTGGTGTATCACATGATTATTGCCAAAAAGAAGTGAGGTGTGATCTTACCATATAGATATTACAGTAAGAAACTGTTTCTCTACCTCTGGACGTCTTAAATGCTGCTTCCAATTTTCATCCTGATACTGTCCTATTTGATCCAAAAAACCAACCTGGAAACTATATCTACCCTAGAAAACCCTCTATCTCCAAGCCATTACCTTTATATTTGAAGCAAAATAGATTCTACTTTGTGTTGATTTGCCAAATAATTTTTTCTGCAGATTCCTGATCATCTTCTTCCTAAGGTTGCAATAGTTGGAAGGCCAAATGTTGGCAAATCGGCATTATTTAATCGTTTGGTTGGGGTATGCACACTTATCCTGGTTGAAATTGCATTTGCCAATTTCATGTACAAATATACTGTGTCCCGAACTGGTCAACTTTTTAAATTAACTTGGTATTTTCGATTGATTTCTAATTTGGCAGCGAAGCTTTATTTGTCAGATGTGCCTCTTTGCAGGGAAACAGAGCAATTGTGGTTGATGAACCTGGTGTTACCAGGGACCGTCTGTATGGTAGATCTTATTGGGGTGATTATGAATTTATGGTAGTTGACACTGGAGGTGTACTTACGATTTCAAAGCAGCAGGAAGAACTAGCTATTTCGACAACAATTGGAATGGAGGGGATTCCTCTCGTCTCGAGGGAAGCTGCTGTTGCTAGGATGCCATCTATGGTTGAGAGACAAGCTACTGTTGCTGTGGAAGAGTCTTCTGTCATCATATTTGTTGTTGATGGTCAGGTATGTTTTTTCACCGCATTACTAGTTCTGTAAGAAGCTTATTGTTGTGTGCAATTTCTAGGTTTTGTTCTCTTTCTTTATCCAATTTAGAAGAAACTGAAACTACATTGTTTTTTTAATCCTGTGAAGTTTGGTATGTTACATCTCAAATCTTATTCCTTGGGCAATCTATAATGAACAATTAACAGGCAGGTCTGACTGCAGCTGATGTTGAAATAGGGGATTGGCTGCGCAAGAACTATTCACACAAGTATATTGTTCTTGCTGTCAATAAATGTGAATCTCCTCGCAAAGGTACCTTACAAGCATCAGATTTCTGGGGTTTAGGGTAAGTGCTCTTTTCCTCTGTTAAGTCAATTGTTTCATGGATGCTGCAATTAATCTATAGAAATCAATTAGTTAATTACATTGTACATATTACATGTTGGCACTTGGACTGGTATCTTTTGTTTGACAACTTTAATTTTTTTTTTTAGGGGAAATTACTGATTTCTATAATTTACTAGGTTTTCTCCCCTTCCAATATCTGCTTTATCTGGTAGCGGAACTGGGGAACTTCTTGATTCTGTCTGTTCTCAATTGAAAAAGATTGAGGTTAGTTTCTTGCACCAGGCGGTGAGATGCTTCATCTTTTATGAGTTTAAATCATCGAGGATTTGATCATTGGTATATTATTGTGGATAAAGTCTACTCACGGTGGTCAAAGGTGCATGACTAGTCGTGCCGGAGATTGTTTGGTTATTTTCTTCAAGTTGGTTATTTTAGTTAGTGGGCTACGGGCTCCTTTCGCAGGCTTCATAGATCTCATTAGAATAGGAGTCCTTCTCTTTATAGCACTCATCAGAATAGAAGGGGTTCCTCTCCTTATGCGAGGACTCATCTAGGATTTTCTTAGTTAATACGGAGGTTATTTAGGAAGGAGAGAGGGTTCCTCTTCTGCACTTGTTATCTTCCTTGATTGTTAATATAATTCCTCTTCATTTCCAGTTACTTAGTGTTAGTTCTCTATTATATTAACATATTTCTCATGCATATAGCTAGATGAATAATGTGCTTTTAACAACCTTTTACCTAACTTAAAGTTATGAAGTAGCATCTTTGGGAAGTTATATATGCTAGCCTTGTTGCTTGTTAATTTGAATACTATACCAGAGGAAATTGTTCTTTAATTATTTTACTGAGGGTCCAAGCTGACCTGAACGTTAAAGATTGCACTATGAGGTTGTAAAAGGTGCTAAGCCATATTATCTATTCTTTGGGGACAATTTATCATCAATTCTTGTTCACATAGGAAGGCCTGACTGTAACTTCCCTCCACCCTTCTACTCCGGAGCTGTCCTTTTGAATCTAGTCACCTTACTGTTTCTTACACTCTTTGATGCTCATGCGTACATTTTATTTTTTAAAAAAATTAAGAGATGCTCGTGATGGACCATTTGGATATCACATGGTGATTGTTCTAGCCCTTAAAAATTTAAGCCGTGTATGGGCTTTTTTTTTGCTTCTGCAATCCTTTCTGATGAAAATATACCTAGCGAAGCTCAATTCAGCTTTCTCTTCACTGTTCTGAGTCTTCTAGTCTGCTTAGCTGGTTTACGTTACACCTTACTGTAAAATATATTGCAACAAAACATTTACCTTGAAAATATATGCTTTGTTTTATTCACCTTGTGATATTAACAATTTTTTATCTTATCTGTTGAAATAAAAATTGTTACTGTAAATAAATTTGAAACAAAAATTGATTATTTTGATCCTTGCAGGATATAGAGGACCCTGATACAGAAGAATATATTCCTTCCATTGCTATAGTTGGCCGTCCAAATGTAGGTAAAAGTAGTATCTTGAATGCTTTGGTTGGGGAGAATAGAACGATTGTCAGTCCAATCAGTGGAACCACCCGAGATGCAATAGATACTGAATTTACTGGGTCGGATGGCCAGGTTGGTTAATGGAGCTTAGCAATATCATTTCCTGTATTCCTTTCGTTATTAACCTGATCATGATTTTCTGTACAGACAACTCAGTCACGTTTCCTCAACAAAAATGTTTCACTTTATGTTTGACTTTTGAATGTTCCTAAATTCGCTTTTCAGCTAATTTAGCATGCCTAAAATGCTCTTTCTAAATCAACATTACATGTAAATGTCTAAATGATGTTATTCAACTAGTGGTTTGGAACAGGTTAACTGAATGTTGCAGTGAAACTTTAAATCATTGAATTTAGTTTATTTTTTTATGGCTGCCAAATCATTGTAAAACCTCGTCATTTGAAATTCTGTACACAAATACGCTCTAAATCCAAACAATGGATTTCAATTTCTAGGGACTTTAAATCCATTCATTGAAAATCCTTAGAATGTCAAATCCTTTCATCCAAACACGTACATTAAAGATTCTCAATGAAACCATCTAGATGTAAGTAATGATTTCCTGTGACATTAAGCAGTTGATATTGCCTTTCTCCAGTGTTTCTATTTTTTCTTTGACCTAACAAGGCTGTTTTGAAGATGTTCATTTGATCGAACATGACTATTAGAAAGAAACATAACAAGAAGCATTCAATTCTAAATTCAGTAAATGAAAAGCAGCTGGAAACTGTACATTTCATGTTTTTGCAGAAATGGCATCTTATAGATACAGCTGGTATCAGAAAGAAAGCATCTGTAGCTTCATCAGGCAGCACCACTGAGGCTCTATCTGTGAATCGAGCATTTCGTGCCATTCGTCGTTCTGATGTCGTTGCCCTGGTAATTGAAGCTATGGCCTGCATCACAGAACAGGTAACTCGTGCATATTTTTCATGTTGGAAAAATAGGTTTTGCCTTGAAATTCCTTAATGGTTGGCTGATGCAAGAGTTGAATGTTATTTCCCATTTCTTTGTACCACGTGTTATTTTGAGGCTGTACTTTTTAGTAACTTAACAATCATGGCTTTGGGTTTCAAGGATTTCAAGATTGCTGAACAGATAGAGAGAGAAGGGAAAGGTTGCCTAATTGTTGTGAACAAATGGGACACAATACCCAATAAAAACCAGCAAACCGCTATGTTCTATGAGGAAGATGTGAGAGGAAAGCTCCGTATTCTTGGTTGGGCACCCATTGTGTACTCGACAGCAATACATGGGCAGAGTGTTGACAAGTATGTTTATAGTTAGAGCTCAAGATGCAAATCCCACGATCATTAAGTTCATCCACATGTCTTTGAATTGGATTCTTCTCTGAAAACTTCAAAACCATGTTCTGCTACGTGTTTTCAGTACTTTTACCTGGCAAGTAAAAGTATTGTCTTAGAAATACTTGTTTCCTTTGATATGTTGAATCCTTGTAACAGATATTACTTAGAGGCGAAGCGTGTGCTTTTCCTGAATACATGCTTTCTTTAATTTCATAGGATCACTGTGGCTGCTGGTTTGGTAGCAAAAGAGAGATCAAGGAGATTATCAACAGCAACATTAAATCAAGTGGTGAGTGAAGCTGTTGCATTTAAACCACCTCCAAGAACTAGAGGAGGAAAGAGAGGTCGTATTTATTATTGCACCCAGGTACTTATTGGGTTCTTTTTTTATGTCTTCATTGAACGGATGATTTTTCTATATGTGATATGCTAACAGTCATGTGTTGATGTCACTCTCAAATCTGACCTGCTATTGTGTAGCAATTTGGTTGCATAAATAAATATATATCAAATGCTACGTAACATGGAAATTTTAGACGCATCTGATTAAGAAAATGTTTTGCAGGCAGCTATTAGGCCACCTACCTTTGTGTTCTTTGTAAATGATTCTAAGCTTTTTCCTGAAACATACCAAAGATATATGGAGAAGCAACTGAGGTCAAGTGCAGGGTTCCCAGGCACCCCAATTCGGCTTCTATGGCGTAGTAGAAGAAAGTCGGAGAAAAATGGTTAGTAGAAAGAAAACTGCTCCATATGTTGGGCAACGGTTTGTAACAACTAATCATTACATAAGTTTTTGCACTTGTTTTTTCCTCCTACGCTTCCATGAATTCTTAAAACTTGGATTGCAAGTCTTCATCTGAAGCTAACTTTGGGAATCACCTAATTATGTTTCAGGAAAAGAAGCTTCTGTAAGGACACAAGTGAACTGAAGAAGGTTGGCAGCAGCAACATGAGCTAGTGTAAGATTTGGCATTTTATTTGTTTAATACATCGACACGTGTTCCATATGGTATTTACTTAGGCCCACTTCAGCAACTAATCATGGTTAACCATGGCAGAGCGAAGTTAGCTACATGGACAGAATTAGATGGTGTTTGGCTAAGCTTATTTTAGAAAGCTTATAAGCTCCAACAACTTATTAGTTGTTTTAAGAGCTTATAAGATATGGTGTATTAAGAGCTTATAAGATGCTAAAGTGTTTGGATAATAAGGGTAAACATGAAATAAGAAAATATATCAGGATTATTTTTGTAGTTTTGTTGTAACTTATAAGATCATTAAAAATAAAGTGTTGTAGTTTGGAGCTTTTTTTAAATAAAGCTTATAAGCTCTTAGAGCTTATTTTGAAAACTTATAAGCTCTCTAAAAACTTAATTTGTCAAACACATTGATTGAGCTTATAAGCTCTTAAACAACTTATAAGCTGTTTAAGAGCTTATAAGCTCAGCCAAACACCCCTTAAAATGATTTGTTTTCTGACTCTTGCCTTACCTGTATATATTCGCAGAACATTTGCTGAAGAAGCCATTAGCTTGAGCGGACTGTCGGTTTGGCTGATTTAACTAGGAACCGATCTGATTTCATATAAGTATTGAATTTCAATTTAACCACCTTGAACCGAAAAAACCCGGCTGAAACTGGTGAAAATTGTTAAACTGGCAAATCGATCAAATCATAATTATATATAATGTAAATAAGTTTTGAGTAAAATGACGTCACAAAGATTTGAACCTGGTCGTAGTTTAAATGCTGACTCAACCACACTACTGTAAAACATGTGATTTTTATGCTTTGATTATAAACCGAACTGATTTTTGATAATTGAATTTAACGTATTCTTGAAATATTGAACATAAATATTAAATACTTATCATTATTTCATTTGCTAATAACATTTTTATAATTATTATTGCTAAAACAGCTTTTTGAAAATTTGACATTTTGTGAAAATGGTGATTATGATATAAAAAATGATGCAGTAATTAACCAAGATTTGCGTTTGTTGTGTTTTTGTGTAAATATATATTTATTTGTTTACGGTGTTGAACAAATATTGTTGAATACTTCTATTTACTTTTATTTGACAGTGTATAAATTTTATAAAATTTGATTTAAAATTTTCTATGCAAGTATATATATGTTTTAATGTATCCACATCATGTATATGATATGATTAAACAAAATATATATGAACATCTAATTTTTTTTCGAAACAATTCAATCCATCGAACCAGCATTCCATGATCCAGTTGAGTGACAGGTTCCATGTTCAGTACACATTTAAAAACATTAGACTAGACTATTAAAATGGCAGTCTTCGAATTACAATCTCATGATGCAACAATACAAGTTGATACTATCTCATGATGCAAAAATACAAAAAAAAAAAAAACAAGTTGATATTGTGACATCCTATTGGGGAGACAAATTATCAAAAAATACTAGATATTACTGATTATGGCAGGCTCCTTAATTTATTTTAACCGTAATTTATGAATTAAATCATGAACATAAGACAACACAAATATTAGAGTTTTTGAGAGGGAGATGAGGAAATCTTGCGTTCGTTAGAAAAAAAAAACAACAACAATACAACATGCGAACAATATTTATCAAACAAAACTTTGGAGGCATGACACATGCTTATGCACGTCAATTTTGATTTGGTAGTAATTCAAATATGGGAAATTTTCGAAATACACCAAAAATTATATTTTTATCTACCAACTTCATAAATCCAGAAATAGCCTAAATTAGACCAGTTAACCTTTGTAATAAATATTGAGCCACTTTATCCTATATCCTTTCTTTTATGATATTTATCCTCGGTCCTCAAAGAAAGAAAATATAACTTTTAGCAATAGTGCACAAGTGAGTAGCCAAAGTGAGATGCGTATATATATATATATATATATAGGGGTTATTGTAAAAACAATTGTTATCTTTCGTCCAACAAAATGATGTAATTCGAACCAACGATGAAAATAGTATTATAATATATAAGATTTTATTTTAACCAATATAAATGATATATTATATATATATAAAAAATAAAACTATGTATATGAAAAATCAAAAATTAAAAGTATTCGCGAACAACAGGAGTGGGAAAACATTGATGCAAACCATATATATATATATATATATATATATATATATATATATATATATATATAATATGGTTGAGTTATAATAAAAATATTTTTTCGTAAAACCAAAACCAATGTATTTTATATAAAGTCAATGCACTTTTAAGCTAACATTATCACTTTAAATAAGATTTTTATTTTAACCTATTCATATATTTATATAATAAAAAATAAAACTATGTATATGAAAAATAGAAAAATTAAAAGTATTCGCGAAAAACAAGAGTGGGAAAACATTGATGCAAACCCAAATATATATATATATATAAAGGTAAGAAACCAAAAAAGTTAGGAAATATTATAAAATGAGGCCCAGTCACAAATTTTGTGGGATGTATTAAATGAGAAGCAAAGATAGGAAAGAAAAGAGAGAAGCTACATTAATAAATAAAGTTATATTGTCTTATTTGATGAATAGTGCATTTGTCTTCGCCTAACTGCCAAACACAATAAGTGGCAATACGGGTAGCGAAAACCGAGCATATATATTAATTCAAGAAAATTTAGAGTGATAAAGAGATCGACAGAAGGGGGAAGGGGAAATTCAAGAGAGAGAAACTCAAAAAGTCTCTGCGAAAGAGCTTTTTGACTCTCTCTCTTCCTCTATCCCCATGGCGAGCTCCTTCATGTGTCAATCCTTTCACATTTCTTATTTGTAGTTTTCTTGGTTGAGCAGGCTTGCTTTTTACCACATTTCTAAGCATCATATTCATATGCAGAGACTCACTAGTATCAAAATTATTCAAGGCGCGCCTCTTTTCTTCCTATTGTTTTTTGCACTTTCTCCATTTTTTGATCTTTCATGGTTTCTCGCTTTAATAATAAATTCTTATCAATAAATGCTCTCTCTCTCTCGATCAAATAATTAAAAGTATATGATCTTTTTCTTTTTTGAAATATTAGCTTTGATTTTTACGATTTTCTGAAGTTTAAGAGAGAATGTATTATGAAGGTTTGATGTGAATCGGTTTTCCATTTTCCCTGAATTTTGGTTTACTATATAGACTTTTTGAGAGCCTTCGTCTGATTTGGCTTGTTTTCTTGTGCAGTTTTGTCAGGGTGGTGTTAAGGAAGGAAATCTTCCTCTGCATCATGGGAAATTGCTGTGTGACCCTTCGAAACCCTCTGAAAAGAAGAAGAAGAAACAGAAGAATAAGACGAATCCATTTTCCGTAGATTATGGTGTAAGTCATGGATCTAGGGGAACAAACAAGCTCGTCGTGTTGAAGGATCCCGGAGGCCATAACATCAAGGAGAGATATGATCTCGGGCGTGAGCTTGGTCGAGGTGAATTTGGGATTACCTATTTGTGTACCGATGTGGAGACCGGGGAGAAATTCGCATGCAAGTCAATATCAAAGAAGAAGCTGAAAACTGCAGTCGATATTGAGGACGTGAGGAGGGAGGTTGAGATCATGAAGCATATGCCCAAGCACCCGAATATTGTGAGCTTGAAGGATACTTATGAAGATGATAGCGCCGTACATATTGTGATGGAACTGTGTGAAGGTGGCGAACTGTTTGACAGGATTGTGGCTAGGGGACATTATACAGAGAGAGCAGCGGCGGTTGTCATGAAGACCATCTTGGAAGTTGTTCAGGTTAATTTGCAACCTAATGATCTTGTATCGAATATTGATTGCTCAAGACTGGAGTTACTTATTTGTTTATCATTTTCATCTGTGAAATTCGTTTCTTCTGCTTTGGGTTTTGAACTAGGATATGCATTTATGCAATAATGCGAGCATACTGATTAGATAAGCCAGATTTACGTTCTATCATGTTAAAAATGGGATTTAGTTGTCAAAAGTTACGGTGTACGTTTGCAATGCGACCCATTTTTCTGTAATTTTGCCTGCTTCTATTTGAAAAAAGTATCATAATCTTGTTTGTGGTTAAGTACCTCCTATCATGTCATCAATGGGGAATTTCCGGAAGGATCTGCATTGCAACCTTGTCTGTACACTGTTCAGTCTCAAAGCCTTCTTCTCTTCTTGTACACATGCATTAATTGAGTTTGCTTAAGTTTTATATTTTCTCCAGCCCCTGGTGTTGCTGTCTCTGGAGCATCAATTTATTTTACTTTCACTGTGTTACATAGATTTCAGTTATATGCTTCAGCATGCTTCATGTGTCTGACACTTTAAGTGATTTTCTATTGCTTCTATGCTGTGTTTAGGTGTGCCACCAACATGGAGTCATGCATCGTGATCTCAAACCGGAAAATTTCCTTTTTGCAAATAAGAAAGAAACGTCTCCTGTTAAAACAATTGACTTTGGGCTGTCAGTTTTCTTCAGACCTGGTATACACTCATTTTAAGTGTTTTCCTATGCCAAGTTAATGGATTCCATTTAAATATATTGTCTTTATGTCATTGTCAGGTGAACGTTTCAACGAAATTGTTGGGAGCCCATACTACATGGCTCCTGAGGTTCTAAAACGCAACTATGGACCAGAAATTGATGTTTGGAGTGCTGGAGTCATCCTTTATATTCTGCTATGTGGTGTTCCTCCTTTTTGGGCTGGTTGGTTATATCTGCTCTAGTCTGATCTTTTTTTTTTCTACTAGCAATAAGTGAGAAAATGCAACTTGGACCTAGCTGGGAATGGTTTATTAGTTTTTTATAAGGGTGCCTTCAGGATCCTAATATTATACTATACCACAGGGTATGCAAGTTTAGTTTAATACAATCTCATGAACTTTCAATCTCACTCTAATGGTGTGAACATGGTTGCTTCTGAAATCTGGAGTTTGTCCTGTATGAACATAGGTGTGCTTGTCTTAGTGACACTGTTGACAAAATTTGAATCAAGTTCATATCAATTCCCTCTTGAAAGTCTTCCTTTGAGGAAAGAATGTAGTAGAATTTAAAGTATGAGCAGGAAAAACGTTAACGTTCCGTAGTGGGGTGGAACTAAATTAAACTCTCAATCTATTTGAGGACCTGAGCTATATAGAATTTCTAGCCTATTTGGATATCGGTCAAACTTCATAGCAAAATCATGAAGTTGGTCCTAGACTGGAATAAAGGTGTATGCAGTCTTGATTATGGATACAGAAGTGTGATTTAATTGATATAATTATTATAATCTATATTCACAGTTGAAGTTGTAACATTTGCATAAATGTTAAGCCCATCTACAATTGCCTTGCTGCATTTAGTTTCAGTTGGTCATGGCTTTGTTCAAGATCATGAATTTGTACATATAGGAGTCGTTTGAAGTGGTTGTTTTTACGTCCTTAGCTTCTACATAGCTTCCGTATAAACAATATAGGTTAACTGAGTTACTCTGCTGGTTTAGCCAAATTCATATTCTACTCACGAGTAATGATATGGCTCTATTTCCTATCACTTGAGGGAATTCTTTGTCTTAGCCTTGAAATTGTGCCATTGCATAAATGGATGTTTTAAACATTTATTAGCTCCACCTGTTAGGATAAATCTATAGATTTTTATTTCTAGATGAGGAATTGAGGAATTGTTTACATTTGAATCTGGTGTGAAGCAGCTAAAGTTGGCTGTTTTTTGCTTGATTATCTCTTTTATGGTCATGTTATCTTGTGTCACACATACACATATCTGCCATCTTTCTTTCCTTCTACTTAAGCTTCTCATACACTATGTGCAGAGACCGAGCAAGGCGTGGCTCAAGCAATTATTCGATCTGTTGTTGAGTTTAAGCGAGATCCTTGGCCTCGAGTTTCCGATAGTGCCAAAGATCTTGTAAAGAAAATGCTTGATCCTGATCCTAGTCAACGTCTTACAGCTCAACAAGTCCTTGGTATTGCGATCTTCAAGCGCATACATTTTATCTCACTTGTTAATTTGTTCCTACTCAAAATGTGATGGGAATCATGCAGTATAGTGTTTTAAAGTATATACCTTTAACGCAGAGCATCCTTGGTTGCAAAATGCAAAGAAGGCACCAAATGTCTCCCTAGGCAAGACTGTGAAAGCAAGGCTGAAACAGTTCTCTGTGATGAATAAGCTCAAGAAAAGGGCTCTAAGGGTACTTTAATTTTTCCTAGCTTAATACTCCTCATCCCCAAACAAACACTGTTGAAGAAAAGAAAAGAAAATTAGATGGAAAAGGATTCGAAGTTGGGGAAACTTGTGGGTTGGGATAGAAGATTTGATTAAGAATTGAAAGTAAATGAAACACATCCTAGCACATTCCTGATGTCCTGGCCTTGTTGCATATTTAGGTCGTGGCTGAGCACTTGTCTCTGGAGGAGGTTGCTGGAATTAAGGAAGCATTCGATATGATGGACTCGGGGAAAAGGGGCAAAATTAATCTTGAAGAATTCAGAATTGTTCTGCACAATCTTGGCCATCAGATCCCTGATGCTGATGTTCAGATACTAATGGAAGCTGTAAGGATTATATGATATGGAGTCTCTCTCTCTCTCTACGATGTTTATATCTCTTTCCATCATTTCCCAAATTTTTTCATCATTAATCAATTTGAAAATCCCAATGCCAACCTTCTATCTTTGACCTTTGTTAAACCTTTTGCCTACATGGTCCTGCCATTGCACAGTAGATGTGCAAGCAACTGCAGAAAGACGGACTGAAATGAGGATTTTCTAGAGCAGTCTGCCTTGCATGATATATGAATATTTTGTGGATCTAATCCGATTATCTGCTTGGGATAAATGCTGATGTTCAATATTTATTTTCTAGGTGAATGTTGATGGAGATGCAACATTGAATTATAGTGAGTTTGTTGATATTAGTGTGCATCTCAGAAAGATGGCCAACGATGAGCACCTTCACAAAGCTTTTGCCTATTTTGATCGTAATGAGAGTGGATATATAGAGATTGAAGAGCTCCGAGAAGCTCTGTGTGATGAAGATGATGCCAACAACGAGGAAGTTGCAATTGCTATCATGCACGATGTGGATACAGATAAGGTCAGCAATATCTGCATGCCATTACATCTATACTTTTTGAAAATTTGTGGTTCTATATTTGTATGTTTTGTGCTGCTGAAAAGAGGTATATTTGGTTGAACTAATACTTAATGCTAAGCTGGCAATGAAGAAGAAAGAAGTTTGAGATTCTGTTTATTATTGTTTTTGTTTAAAAAATGTTCTTCTGTGTAAAGGACTTTAATCTGTTGAACATTGTTGATACATAGGATGGGCGAATAAGTTACGAAGAATTTGCTACGATGATGAAGGCTGGTACAGATTGGAGAAAGGCATCCAGACAATATTCTCGTGAGAGGTTCAATAGTCTTAGCTTGAAGCTGATGAGGGAAGGCTCTCTAAAGTTAGCTAACGAGGGTAGATAAATTACTAAAGGCTTTGTAAGTGTAAAAGGTGCTCAAAAGAGACATCCCCCCAACCCCAACCCCAAGTTTTTTTGGCCGAGAGCTTCATTTCTTCACAATTTTGCATATTTCTTTCTCATTGTTACTGTAATACGCTAGGGGTTCATTAGCATCAGGATGAGGCACGCAATGTTTCCTTTACGCTTGTGTTGTGTAGACTGATTTTTCTGTAAATAAGCTCTCGTGGTTTTGGTGTTTTTACCACTGAAATGCTTTTTCTTCATTCTTTTCGCTGGTTTTACATTTTTTTGTTGGGGAACCTACCCGATGAATTACTATGACACATTTCACAATTCAATATTACTTAATAAAGTTGACAATTGGATACATAATTTATAAAAAAATTGGCAGTTAGAACTCAGTCTATTTATGGCTGCAACGAACTTTGAGGTTATGGGTTTTGTAGTTATTTGGCTTCTTGTGGACAATACCTTGAAGAAAAGATTGATCTTACATTAGGGAAATTGTTTGATAGCCAAATCAAAGATTGAAAACAACTAATGAATCTTATTTATTTGTTTTGGAAATTGTTTGATAGCCAAATCAAAGATTGAAAACAACTAATGAATGAAATTTTTGATATTCAAGTTGAGTCCAACATATAATTATGTTTTGGGGTATTTTTTGGTCAATTTAATACGAAATTTTAAAGGTCATGATGGATGAATTTTTAGATTAACCACTCTACCACTAGGTTTTTGTATTTTTGCCAAAATGTAATGCAATTTATGTAACTAATTTATGGTTTTGATGTTTCTGTGAAGATGAACATTTAATGTATAGTTCTTCAATTTTGGCTGATTATTGATTGAGAACTCCACTGTAAAGTAACAAGAAAAGTGTCGTGCAAAGCATAGCAGCAACGCTGACTTTTTATGAGATTCCGGCCCTCTAGGATGTTAAGACGGTGATGGGAGACCTTCCGATGGAAAGGATTTTAAGCATAGAACATTTTAGGTTCAATTTTTAGTGGTGATTGGTTACTAAATAAGACTGTATCTGGATGAGAACGATGAGTGCTACAGTGCGTTGTTCTCTTTTTTTTAGGCCCTGATTAAGTTGGCTTCCTGAAACTGAGAGAAGTAGACTTGAGCGTTGAGGTGGTATTGACCTTGATCGGAATAGAAATACACCTGAATTGAATAATTCCTTCCCTCATCTCAAAGTCGAAATAATTACTATGTTTTTCTTGAGGGAACTAACGACAATGTAGGAGCAACTTCAAAAACACGAAGGACTTGGCTGACTGTTCATCCCATTAATCAGATTCTTGGCAATCCAACTGAAGTAGAAGTGCCACGTCAGCAACTGCAGCTGAAGCAACTTCAATTGAAACAAAAGAAACAGCTCGTTTCATCATCCTAAATGACTGTATGCTTTGCTTGGAATGCCGAAAACACGTTGATATAAGAATGACATTCCGTTGATTCAGTAGGAATATTGGAAGAATACAGAAGAAAAACACACCCTAATTTTCATTTATCAAAATCCAACTCCTATTTTTAAGTCTAATAACAAAAAGGCCTAAGCCCATAAAAATACAAAATACTTGAAAAAAGCGTAAATAAAATAACTAAAGCAAAGTAATTAAAATAAACTAGTAAATAATAACACGTTATATCATTATCCATCATCAACGCAGTCCAAGATAAGGTATTGTGAATGTTAACACATGGTGATCACACTCAAGATTAAATATTGCTTGCTTGGATTTTAAGACATGACTTGGGCACTCGTGTGATATGTTCTTGCAAATGGTATACAAGTGCTTACCTAGCCAAGTTTCTTGTCATCCCTGTTTATTTACAAGCATACCCCATGTTGCCGTGGAAAACAGTGTTTCAGCTGGAATTACATTGTGTTGTAGCTCACCAAAAGTGCCAGAAATGAATCAAATTCCAGAATAACAAGAAGTGCTAGGGAAGCACAGTTAGTCTTCAGGTATATTTCAGGTGTGCATAGTATAGTCCAAAGAATGATAAAAGTAGAAACTGCAATTTCCTGTTCAAAGAACATTAAATAGACAATGTCACTCCAATTCGACTCGACTATATTTACCAAAAATCCTTGCATGAATCATGATGGTGATCAAACAAAACTCAAAATCTCATCAATAGAGCTGCACAAGTTAAATTGACCCCGAGCCGCGACATAGGAGTACCATGTTCTCATAGACCGTCAAGGAAGGAAGTAGCATACTTAATACACTCATGTTGAAGCATCCCCAAATGTCATTAGCTGCCTAAGAGCCGTTCTGGTTTGAAGCTGCAACAGGAAAAGAAGTAAATAACTTAGCTAACACAAGAATTTAAATATTACTTCACCAGGATAGTTTATTACTGACCTTAACATCCAGACAAGGGTCATTCACCATATTCTTTAGTTGAGGTACTATTCCAGCATTCCAAAATTCCGTAACCCTGCCACATGTACCTGGACTGCTTGGAAGAGTAAGATTTACAATAGCCCAAACAGCAGCTGTACGTAACTGGCTGTTACTACTCTGCAAAAATCTGACCAATATTGACTCTGTATTATCGCCTGCCTGACCAAAAAGTTCACTCATTACTGCTTCCTTGTGGTGCTCATTCCCAGAAGCCACATTGCTGAGGACGTACATACCCTAGATGGGAAAATAACTGTTCATGGTTTATATAGCACAAAAGACAGAGCTAACACAGAAATCAACATATGACTCAGTCAAGTGAAATATCAAACATGCAGCCATTTGGCAGCAGAATGAGTTTCAAGTGCAGACTCAATAGAGCAGTAATTCACAAACGTAACCCTACTTTTTATGGATGCATAAAGAATCTTGACATTCACATAGAGGAAAAGTTCTTGGGAGAAACTTTTTGCACAGGACATATCAAGTGATCAACTGACTGATTCATTTGCAAATATGTTGAGTGACTACGAGGTTATGGCCATATCTAACATGCTTGTACAGCGATTTGATACTCTGTAACTTAAAAGGAATGTCAACACTAATAGTGAAATTGTGGTCTCCAGGATGCTAAATAATTTCTGAACTTTATGGTACACATGCATTCTCACTTCTCAGTCATCCCCTCTAATTGGAATATTATGTGAGTCTATCCTGTCTTAGTGAAGAGGATAATCAAATTCTGGTAAGATGATATAAAAAGTACAATATACCAGATGACAAAAGAACAGTTGCTTAAAGTTGGTCTATGCCCGAAGCAAAACAAGTACACATATCCAATAGACATAGAACAAACGACAAATCATCAACCACATGCACAGTTCTAAGGGATTTTTCCCAGTATATAGACCAGATTTTTCGAGTGATTCACCATCCACCATGCACAAACTTCATGCAGTTATTTATTTTTGTTTTGTATTTGTTAACAAATACCTAATAACTATTTTCCCATAATTAAACTTAATAAAAATTATACTGTAACATAATTATTAACAGAGATATATTATGAAAAAATTTAATACAAGTTGTAAAATAATAATGAGTATCTCATAAAATACTAGGAATTCAGAATATGTACATTGTCCTTCCTGGAATACCATAGAGAACTTTTGACGCCAAAGGTCATGTAAACAGTGTTCTAACTCCTAATACAAGGTGGCTACTGGCTATAATAATATTATTTCTTCAGATTGCTTTAACATTTCCTCCTGCTAAAGTACCCACTACAAAAGTTAATGTAAATGACTTTCATTAGTAACCTAACCTTAACCAAGTTTGAAACTTTTTTATTCATAAATATTTATTAAAACCTAACCCGATCCCACATTTATATTTCTACTCTTTAATGTTATTAGTATTTTAATACTAATTAACTTAACATATTGGTAAATATGTATTTACAAAAAACTACAACAACATATTTGAAGAAATAAATTGATAAAGTAATTCTCTAGGATACCTTTTAGTGTAAAACATAGCGCGAACCATTAGAGGCCATTTTGGTTCCAAATGATCGAACATGCTCTTACATTACTCTTTGATTACATTATCCATATAATTTATAAATTATAACTAGGCAGCTAAAAGGTTCATGAGGTTCTGGAATTCAGGTAAACAGGGGAGGACATCCTTACTTGAACCAGAACTTCAGCTTTCACGTTGTTCCGCAATTGCCTTCCTATAGAATGCAGGAGAAGAGCATCTTCCCCAAACACATAATCAATTGAGTTCACAGTGCCATCTATGAGATTGCAAACAAGCGCCAAAACTTGCTCTTGGACAGAAGCCTCAGGGTCTTCAATTAGCAAAAATAATGGATCGTCAAATAGCATATCAAACACAATATAGGTTCATATTATGTAATTTTGAGTGACAATTTACCACTAATGAGGCTTGTTAATGTGGATGCTGATAGTTCCAGCAAAATCTCTTCTTTACATTGGTTGTTTCCAAGGAACGTGAGATTCTTTAAGGCCCATATAGCATTCACTCTAATAGTGGATTCAACAGACTTTGAAAGCAGAACCAGTTGTCTCACACCTCCACATTGCATGAACACTGATTTATCTCCGTTGAAATCAACCACCACATTGCTTATAGCCCCCAGGGAAGCAACCTTAAAAATACTCAGAATCAAGGAATATATATCTTTTCCAGTTTATAAATTGGTTTAAGAACACACAAAAAACATGAAGAGCTTGTATAAATCAAGTTGTGTGCATCACATAAATCAAAAGAACTTTTAAATTTTTAATACTAACAGAGCAGGTAATTAGTAATAACGGAAATACTGATCTCATCACATGTACATTCTCCAGAAAAGTGATTGTATATTCGACCTGAAGATATCAGGTGAGATATGAAAACATGGTATAAAATATGTCAGGTCCATAAGTTGGTTGACAAGCGGCATAATGTTTTAGTGTTGTTGCTTCACTTCTTTCCCTCAATAATCAATAAAATAAATCTAATTAACATATTTATGACCAACCAGCGCTATAACATACCTCAGGAAAACAATATACTGATACTAGAATATAATCTAATAAATGGTACATAAAAGAAAAATAAAAAAGAAAGCATTTCTAGCTTATCTAGATATCATTTGTAGCAACAAGAAGGAAAGAAAAGAACCATCTGCCTTTGACTCTGGAATAGAATCTAGACATCTCTTTCACGCCATATTTAATATTCTCAATTACATAAAAATATAATCATTGAAGTTCCATGGAGATACTGGACATCTGTCACTGTCTGGTACGCTTTGATCAGGTGAGTCAACTTATCTTGCAAAATATTTTCGTATTCTTTTCTGTTTATTAAGTGATGTAGAATTGAATCTTATTCGCAAACTAGCTATGTGCTTCTTTTTCCTCATCCTCATGAAACTTGCATATGCACCATAAGTTTACAACCAGACAATACTTAATGTTACTCATGCAAAACTAGTTAATTTAACAGGCCAAATGAAAAATATACCATGCCATGCATCTAATTTTACCAATAAAGAACCAGAACCAAACTACAAACTGCAGTTTTTTCCACAATCTGAATATAGGCCATGAAGTGTACTTTTAAGTACCATAGTAGCCTATAGTAAGTTTAGGGAAGATAATTATTTCTATTGCAACACAAGTCCGGCCTTGCAATGATAAAGATACCTGAGCACACTTGCTGTAAACATCTTCCTACGAGAAACCCCCATACCAACTTATTCAAACTATGTTCACAAGATTAGTTCTCTCTAGATTTTAAAGTTGGCATTTATGAGGAAAGAGATTTTCAAGATAGCTCTTAAGGAGCTTAGGCTCATCAAGGAGCCACGTGGCACACCCCGCCTAGGAATTATGCCGCAACCAGAGCTTAATCAATGACTTATTCCAATACATTGTAGATCTTTAAAAAAAATCCCATCTTCTTAAAGGAAGTAATTACAATGCATACAAGGAATCTGAACTCATAGAAGAACAAAATATACCTGCTCAGTAGTAAAGGAGCTACCCAATAGTTGAACTAAAGGAACCACAATCCCTTCATTCATAAAGGCACCTGCACTCAAACTCTGAATAGTGATTTGTTAGCAAATTCCAACACGAAGGAGACTCTGGAAAAACAATTAATCTTTTTCACATGGCAAACCTTGACAGAACGAGAAACATTCTTCAAGAAAATGCAAGCTGCAGCACGCACTTCAGCACTATCATGAACCAATGCTTCCGTAACAGAAGCTAAGACCTGCACCAAAGAGTAGCCATATATTAATTATTAAAATTTCGAACCACAATTGTCAAGAATTGAGCATCAACAGAATTGAGCTTTGCAAGAACCCCTACATTTCCAAAGCTTGCCACCTCCCTCTTCTACAAGCTTTGGAACTTGATGAAAAGAGAAAAGTGCAGGCTTGATCATGCATGGTTCAGCAAACCACATAACGACAGCAGCAAAAGGAGTCAAAAAGTATTCGATGTAAGAAAAGAGAAGACTTATGAAGAGCTCATAAAGAAGTGAAAAAGTACAAAAACTAGGACCAAATAACAAAATGTATTAGAATTAACAAATATTAGCAATAAAACAAAGGGAGCCGATCAGAATTTATAGCTGATGGATTGACACATAATGGGCAGAGAAACAAATTTCCTCCCCTTGGTTTGGTTAAGTGCAATTCTCAGCTCAAATCCTCAACCTTCTAAAGGAAATTCTGTTTGGCCACAAAAGGTTATAAAAGGTCCTTGGAGTAAGATCAGTTCGGAAGGTCTAAAGCATTTCTGTTCTCTTTAAAGATTACCTGAGCACTTGATTTCTGTTACAGTTTTGGTCTGTGCTGTGCTTTCTCATTTCCATTATTATTGAATGCCTTCCTATACCAAGAACGGTGGTGCAGAATTATATCACGTAAGTATGCATCTTCATCATTAACAGAACAATTGAACCACAAAATTAACTTAGTTAAGGATGAATCACTATAAATAATAATCATGTCAACAAACAGTAACTAAATGATCAGCCCAAAATATTACTCAACTTCTTAATCAACCCAATAAAATGACTGCAGGTTTCTTGGACTCATGCATGGTAAATTCAGATGAACACGTCTGCTAAAGAAGAGACAAGAATAGGAATATACAGCATCAAAATGTCAACAGATAGCAGGAACTATCTAGAAGAGTAAAACGATGGTTCCAATGGACCACTAACCTTTAATTTAAGGACCCTTTCTCTGCAGCATTCTAACTTTGAGCAAAGATCAGATAGTGCTAAAAATATTCCTTCAACACGTTTGGACCTGAATGAACCTTCATTTAAGTTTTCACATAGCTTCTCAACTACATTTGCATTAAATGCTAGTTGATGCAGATCTTCTTTTTCAGAAATCAAATTGGACATCACAAAGGGAGCTTCATCACCAACTTGACCAGGATCATCAAAAAGCTCGAGTAATATCATAACCAATTTATTTTTAATTCCTGGGTCTTGAAGACTACACACTGAAGCATTTCTTATATTGATCAAGCACATACAGGCTAATAACCTTGTCCGAGGGCACTTATCCTTCATCAGCTCAATCACAATACTTAATTCCCTTCCATTTTCAGGCACTATGAACCTTGAAGCAACTTCTGGATTATTCTTGATGACAGCAGCCAGAGATTCCAAGCTAGCATCCCGCTGAATTAGAGAACCTCCTAGAAGACCAACAAGCCTTTTTATAACTCCAGCTTCACTCAATACCTGCTGGTCGACAGTGGTCTGGCATGAGTGTGTGATGATGCTTGCACCAAGACCAGTCACATTCTCATTCTCCCTGTTCAGTAGTGACAGAAGGAATTCCATACTTTTCTCTTGAAGAAAATCATAATTTGGAGCCACTTTTGACTGATAAATCATTTTTAGAGCACGGGCACTAGCATCAACAACCTGCAGCAGAGGCTCCAAGTTTATTGTATTCAGTAAAGATGGCATGTGGTTGAAGATACATTAGAATTTTTGAAAACTCTTGATTGGAAAGAAGTATATACTGCATTCAGTATCATACTGGAAGAACCAATGTGGTAGCTACAGAAACCTTTTCTCGGTTCACATAAAATTTAAATGCATAACCGCATCAACCAACAGTTCCTAAAAATTCAACAGTCAACAGTAATCACCAAAAGCATATGCATGCTAACTCCAGCTACACATCATCTAATCAAGCTGGCTTCCGTAATGATAAATGATAAAACTTTAAGAGCATACACATAATATGCTAGAGGCTAATTTATGAAATCGAGTTGACATTAGGGCTAGCAAAGTCTAAGTCAATAAACTTGTACACCTCTTCACTAACTACTAATACCTAGAACAAGACTAGATGTATGATGTGGCAAACTTAACTCATATCTTATGCACGTAATTTCTTATTCACTACACATGATTATCACTTTAGTGAAAAAGAAGAACAAACTTCCATTCGAGCATTTCAGCAAAGTTGGTGTAGATATCGTAGCAAAACTTTTTTATTGCAAGAAAAGGTCACAAACACCGTTGAGCAGTCTTTGCTTCCTATTCTTACAAAGATGAAAAAGAAGAAAGTAAATAATCTAAAGGAACAGATAGCTCAACTTTTCATTTCCTAAAGCTTTGCTTCGTCACTTAAACCACCCACTGGAAAAGCATACCTTAGCTCCTAATTGAGAAATTAATTAAACTTCAGCATCTATCATACACCGTTCTCAGATCGATTAACCCAATAATTAACTGAATTTCAAAATTTACGCCATATGTTTATTCTTTACTCTCTAGACACATTGAGAAACAAAACTTGTAGCACAGAACTACAAGTTCATTAATTCCAGAAGAATCAAGTAAAGAAGTATACTTTCTGATTTGGATGGGAAATAAGACTGAACAAAATGGGAAAAGCCCCGGCATCCAGCACAGCATTAACTCCAGCATCCAATCCGCATGCAAAGCTCCCGATAGCCGCTGCGGACTGGATCAAAAACGACTCATGGAAGTCACGGCCGTCCCCTCCGCTGGGCGAGGCGGCGGCAGAGGAGGCGAGAATAGAGACAACCGAAGGCACGGCGCCGAGCTTCAAGAAGGCCAGCTTTTTTGTTCGATTTCCTATTATCTGGTTCTTCAAGTCCCTCAGCGCTTTCAGCTTAGTCTCGTATGGTGCCTGTGCTGAGCTCAGCCGTCCGATCAAGTCCTCCGGGCGGCTGGAATGACTCGGAGCCACGGAGGCTGGCATCGCCGCGGATGGAAATTCGCAGAGGGGATGGAAGTTTGAAATCTAACGCCGCCGGAGGAATGCGACCTAGTCGGAGCGGCGGCAGCTGCAACGGTGGCGGAGAAGGTGCGGTGATTGTGGTGTTTGTGCTTGGGCAGAGATGATTGATTGTTTTCATTTGTTTCTTTGGTTCGTTTTTATACAGTGCGTGTTTTTTCTAAAGGTAAATTGTAAGTTTAAAATAATTTAGTACATTTTTTAAAAAGATGCCACATTGACACGATAGAAATAGATTGTACTTTTTCAAATTAAATTAAACTGTGAAGAGTAACCATACAATGCACTTGGAAGATGATTGATAAAATTAATAGAATTAGGTATGAATAAATTTTTTGATAAGTAATATTAACAAAATAATATGTTTATAGATTAAATACTGATTAAATTTCTTATTTTTTTGTATGATTAAATTTCTTATAATCAAATAAAGTTCTGTGACCAATATTATTGGTTTCAAATAAGATTTTCGTTACACATCTATACTAATTTTTTATTAAATTATCTATTCAATTCCAAAAGAATAATAGATTTAAGTAATATTTATAAAAAATTATTCAAGTAATACAATAATGAATTGGACCTACTAAACACATTTAATATAAAAAAAGCTACAACTGAAGATTTCATAACAAGAAAAAAAGAAAAGAAAAAAAGGTATAAATAACATTCGTAGTTTTATTTTAGTAAATATAGTTTTTATGTGATTACTCTCGTTTATCCTTTTTCTTCAATTTATGAAATTTTGAACCTTTTTTAGATTTTATATATATATCATGATTCATCATATTAAAAAATTATTTACAGTTGAAGACTTTCATGAAAAGAAAAATAAAGTATAAATAACATGGTTACACGGTTATCCTTTTTCCCGATTTATGATTTTTTAAACCTTTTAGATGAAAAAAAATACAAAGATTTCACCCCGAAAAAATGTTTTAATTCCACTAAAAGAGACCTTTATAAATAAATTTTCCTATAGCATTGGCCTAATAAATATTCTTGAAAAGATGGTCTAGTGGTTGAATAAGCACTTATGACGTCAAAAAACTCAATTTTAAATTTGGTTATTTCCATATGTCCTGGTTCTCCGACAACATGGTTCTCCAAGAACACTTGAATTTGCGTTTCTCGAAAGCAGTTTATGTTATCGATTCAGTTTTAAAAACAAATTATAAATTTGTTTTGAGTTTTAAACCAATCAGCCAAACACCCTCTTAATTTTCTAAATGTGCTTTACACTAACACTTCTATGGATTTGAGTCTTTGAGATTAATATTCCCGACAATAAATTATATCAACTTAAGACTGGAAATGTATCAACGATTCAACTTATGACTGAAAAAGGACCAAAAAATTAATTTCATCTTAACTTTCATTCCTGCACACTGCATACCTCCATTCAGTCCTGCATACCAGCATACATGAAAAAAATTAAGAAGGAAAGATGTTATATTAGAAAGGAGAACAGTTGAATGCGTATGTAACTTCAAAATACCATAAGCCCTCAATGTTTCAACAATAAACAGCTTCATTTGTGTACCAGGTGACCATGCCTTCTCCCCCCACCAAAAATTCTAAAATCCTGATTCTGTTTTAAGAGGTTCGAAATCTGAAAAATTCATGGGCCGGCCACAGTTATGTGAAAATGATGAGAAAAATAGACTGGAAATTTGCAAGTGCTGCACCGCATCAACAGGTGAGGTCTACCACAAGCCGATGGCCTTCCACCAGAGCGCTCCAACTCCAAGCCAAATTACAAGATTGACGATTGAGATTAAGAAGCCGTAGCCCCACCATTTTGCGAGTGGAACGTAACCAGCACCGTAAAACACAGGTGCTGATCCTATCCCATAATGAGTAATGCCTCCCATAAGATTGGAAAGGAAAGCAAGCACAACAGCACCAAGATAGGGAGGAGTACCCAGAGCGCTGGCTACAGATAAGAATGCTGTAAACATGGCACCAATATGAGCAGCCCCGCTGGCAAAGAAATAGTGTGAATAGAAGTATAGTAGAACAAGAATGCCAAAAGATAGCTGCCACGAAAGACCCAATCCACCAACAAACTGCATAGAGAAGAAAATAGAATTAGTCAGTGATTTGATGGAAGTAAAATCACTCTTTGAATGAAAAGGAACAAAAGACCAAATACACACACAAATAGAGAAGAGATTTTAAATTCTGAAAGGCAGAAACAAATGGTTACCAATGAATTCTTAGGTATTGAAGCATTCTAAAGATTTGAGAAAATGAATAGACCATAATCCTTGTTGGGGCAATGTCATATGAATACCATTCCATTAGAGAGATGAAGTACCAATGTTACTGTTATAAGGGCTTCCAATATAACTATTGCACATCACAAATGGTACAAGAAATTATGGTAAAGTAACTCTGACTAGCCAAAGAAGGACAACGCCGAACTCTTTTCTTCCCTAACTATTTTACTTTTAACCAACAATAACAGCGATTGATGAACAAATAAGGAGCCATGACCAGCAAAGACAATACAAAGTGAACTTCACTAGGCTCCATTTATGTAAAAGTCAACAGAATAAGTTGCATCCATACTACAAGATGACCATCATGCTTCTCTGGTCTGCCATATCGATGGCCAACAACTAAGGTTCTATTATTCCTGCATGGTTTAGGTTGAATTTTCTCTAGCCTCATAGTTATAGTTACAGCTAGGTTCCACTAATCATCTCTTGTTGTACTTAACCAAACCAATAGAAATGCCAGATGTACTCATTTTCAATCAATAAGCCTGGAAGACGAACCTTTACAACAGTTTGGCTGAACCAGGAAATCAGACCGTATTTGTTTAGGTACCCAGCCATTGCAATAAGTGCGGCAAACCATGTAAGTGTATCCCAAGCAACTGATTCAGCTAGGCATTCCTTCCAGGTGACGACCCCAGTTATAAGGAGGACAGATAAACCAAGAATTGCAGCTGTAACTGCATCCACATTCAGGACACTACCGAAAATCCAGAGGCCCACCTGATATTTACAGTTTAAAAAAATATCAGCACATATTACTTTGCATGGGAGATCAATGAACAAGCAACAAATTTGTTAATCAGAACGAGACCTATGGCTACAATGCAGAGGATAATCAATCCTAACAGAGTTGGTCAAAAGATCAGCTAGATATTGGTTTATCCGAAAAATCTCTCTTTAACTGTGTAAAAAAGAAACTTTTCCACCAAATATAAGTTGCAATTTTTTGCACAAGTCTTCGACCTTCTGTGATCGACCAAAGTTCCAGAGAATTAAATGTTTTCTAGCATCAAAACACTGTCTCGGCATCCAAAGTGTAGTGATAGATCAACAGCGCTAACGAATAGTAACTGAAAACCTCTCAATGTGCAAGCAGTTAAACATACTTGACAAGACGTCCAAGAATCCAATTACTACATTATGAGTGTTTTCAAGTGCTAGGAAAACATCCATTCACATCAGAAAGGTACAGGATATTGAATCAAGTAAAGATATGCAAGCTGAAATGTTCAAGAATGCAAGAAGGAAAGATCCAGTTAATCTATACCGTGAGAAGGAGAGTTCCAGCCATGATGATCTCGTTCTTGGACATAGGCCCCATCTTCTTCAAGTTCTCCCTTGCAAGTTTAGGAGCATCGGGACTACTCTTCACCGTAGGTGGATAGAGTAAATACAGCAGAAATGGAACAACGATCAACGAGACCAATCCTGGCACAATTGCAGCCTTAGCCCAATCCATCCACCCAATCTGCATATTTATAGTACTTGCAGTAAGGTTAGCAGCCAAGGGATTAGCAGCCATCGCAGTCAAAAACATAGACGAAGAAATGACAGATGTCTGGAAGCATGTCAGCATCAACCAAGAACCCAATTTGTTCTCCGTTCCATCGCCTACATTACTACCACACGCCACACAAAGCGACTTCACCAACGGCAAGAAAATGCCGCCAGCTCTCGCGGAGACCGACGGAATTGCCGGCGCCAACAGCGCTTCGCTGAACACCAAACTGTACCCCAATCCCAGCGAGGAGCTCCCAAATAGAGAAACAAACTGATAGGCGATCCTGTTCCCCAGTCCAGTTTTGATGAACCCTCGAGCGAAAAAGAAGGCTAGCGCGATCAGCCACGGGATAGGATCGCCGAAAGCCGAGAATGCTGCGGCGAACGTCAGCGTCTTTGTTAAAACACATGCTCCGAGGCCCATCAATGCAACGGCCCCCAACGGCAGCGGTTGAGAGATGATTCCAACAATGGTGGCCAGGAAGATGGAGAGCAATTGCCACGCGATGCGGGAGACCCCGCTGGGCGGGTACGAACCATAGAATAACCCCTGTTGCGATGGAGGCGATGAGCGGCTTCATGGCAGCCCCCTGCCATGGCTGTGGGGCGGGAGGAGCGGCGGCCGCTGAAGCAAAGGCGACTGTTAGCGGTGGGCGTTTCGGAGCAGGAAGCAAGAGGGGTGATTTATGGTTGAATGGTTGGATTTGATCCTGACCAACAGGATTGCTGGAATTGTGGGTACTACTGCTTTTGACGGGAGATCTAAGTCTTGGGTTTACGCGAAGAGATTTGGGGGAGGCGGGGGGGCGAGAACAGGGGTTGGATAGCCGGCGGAGGCGGAGGTTTAAGGAGGAGGTGAGTGCTAGGGACGCCATCTTTACGGTGGCGTTCCGAGATCGGAGCTTTACAGAGAGAGAGAGATTTGGAAATAGCTGGGAGCGAGGTAAGTTTGTATGTTTAAATGGCGTCAGATATGAATCTGACGGCGGGGGAGGGGGTGGAATCTACGAGGGCTTTTTGGGTTTTTAAGCTTGGGAAACTCCGTCTTCAATTTTGCAAACTCCGCCAGCCAAGAAACATGGGGACTTTTTCAGAGCTTGATGAAATTTTTCACACCAAAGAATTGCGCCCCACCATAATTTTCGATGGGATAACAGTACAATTTTCGAACTCTAGCAATATAATACGAATCATTTTGGCGGGTCAGCCTATAAATTCAAAATTCAGACTAGTTCAATTATGAACCATATAACTTGTCACTATAATTTAAGTGGATCTCCATAGAAAACTAGAACCCTCTCATGTTAAATTAGGGACCCCAAAAAGGTCAAAATGAATGTAGGAGTTTATCTCCAAACCACTATAATTATTACGATATTACTTACTGTTAGGTATTCTGTCATTGCATATATTTGGTAAAACATGTTTGAATATTTTAGTTAAATTTGAAACAATTAGGTGGACTTTGTATTAAACATAGCACGAGCATGTTAAGGCAATTTCTTATATAGTTTAAAAGTCAACAAGTGTTTTCAATGAAATAACTTGTAATGAATATAAATAATTTGAGCTGACACATTCTTCATTGGATATAGTTTGTTATACAACCTGATAAACATATTCACATAAGATCACAATTTAGCACTTGGACTATTCCTCTTTTTTTGATATCCAAGCACTCTGTAAAAATTGTTAAGATCAGGAATGTGCTCAAACCCATAAGGCGTTTGGTAGGGTTCAACTCGTGATCTCACCATGTTAACCCACCTTAACCATCGGATCGTCTGGGACTAACTTGACTATTCCTCACATTGATAGTCAGTGGAGTAACATTGAACCTGAAATTGTTAAGTCAGGAATCCCTCTAGTTTGGTAAGACTGTCATTTGATTCGGATTGAAGGTTTGCAATTAGGTGTATTCTACCTTGCCCCATACTCATGTAAAGACTCCATTTTGGAACCAACACCAACCTATTCGATTTAGGCTAATTATATTTGAGTCAATCGGGCTAAAAAATTGGGCTCTAATTCTAAACCTTCAATTTTCGGGCTAGCTAGCTAGACTATAAACTTACGAAAAAAAAAAGTTAACATGTTTAATTTTTTCTTAATAATCCAATTCTCAAGACAAAAAATGATCATACTTTTTCAGTCAAAACTCTTGATCTCATATTAGATAAAATAAAATAAAATAAGTGTAACTTCAATATCAATTTATATAATAACTAATAAATAATTTTATAAAAGATAATGATCGAACACACGTTTAATCTAAATGATTATTTCAAAGAAAACATTAAGCATTGCACAGAGCCAAAACACAAACAACAAACATTTAAAATATCATTATCAGCATTGAAAGCAAAATAATGAATAACCAAGTATTAAGGAAAAGTTAAGTCAATCAAGTCAACCCATATAATTTTCATGTTAGTTTTATTAGAATCAAGCTATTTTTGGTTTGGGCCAATTAGCTTAAATTTTATTTGGGCTTTAAATTAGCATCCATAATTTATTTATTTTGTTTCCTCTAGTTATTCAAGGTCAATATGTGGATATCGAGGTAAATTTACACTTATAGTACCTGCATTTATGTTTATCTAGTTTGTTGTATGTTATATTATGAGATAGTGTTTCTCTAATTGAAATCACCCCACAATAAATTTAGAGAGTGTTTGGATGAGGTTGTTATAAATTTCCTAAAATACTTTATAAGTTATTTAGCAAATAAGTTCCAAGTAACTCCTCAAAAAAATAAGCTTCTCAATTCTAATTTATATTTTTTATAATCTTATAATAATCAATAATTAATTTATAAATATAACATTACTATAATTTGTTTTTCCAACATATGTTCTTCAATTTCATATATTTTCAATTTTTTATCTAACTAGGATTTTCTCTCTCTATCTCACAATTATCTCTTTAATTTATAAGTTTAATTATACAAGTACTTTGATAATTTATAAGCCCATAAAATATTACACATCCTATAAACTATTTAAACATCTTATAAACTCTCAAACATAAATTTAATCAAAAACTCTATTACTCAAATATGCTTAATGAGGTTCCAGTTTTCAGATTAAGATTTCCTTACTATTTACTTTGTGTTTCTTTTTTGTTGTTGTTGTGTTCTTTTCATTCTTAGAGGGTATTTGGCTAAGCTTATTTTAGAAAGCTTATAAGCTCCAACAATAAGTTGTTTTAAGAACGTATACGATATGATTTATTAAGAGCTTATAAGATGCTAAAGTGTTTGAATAACAAGGGTAAACATGGAAATAAGAAAATATATCAAGGTTATTTTTATAGTTTTATTGTAACTTATAAGATCATTAAAAATAAATTGAGTTTTTGAGCTTTTTTTAATAGAGCTTATAAGCTTTTAAATCTTATTTTGAAAACTTATAAGCTCTCTAACAATTTAATTTATTAAATATATTAATTAAAATTATAAACTCTTAAATAACTTATAAGATGTTTTAAAGAGCTTATAAGCTCAGCCAAACCCCCTTGATACAAGATCTCATTTGTTCTCGAAGAGGGGGAGTGGGGAAGGCGCATTAGAAGAAAGAAACGTTTGCGGATTCAAGCACGCTAAAGTTCAATAGCTTCGCAACGACGGCGTTTTCTCCTGAAAGGGCTGCCCCATTTCCCTGTCCGCGTCTACTTGCACACAACACACACGTGAGGTCACCAGATTTTGTTCAGCAAAATCCACGCATCGATTTTTCTTCAGTGAGTGGAAACGATGTTTTACAGAGGGTAAGGAGCAGAGAAAAACTATCTTAATTCTCGTAATTAATGTTCTGAATCAGGGTTAACTTTGAACTCAATTTTAACAATTTAGGTTTGATTCCGTTGGATTTTCTCGGTATGATATTATGCAATTTTTTCCTTTTCTTATTTTTCCGTGTTCCATTTTTTTTTTGCCAATCTGGTTAGGTATTTGAGTTCTTTGTAAAGGTTTTGTTTTTTTGGTTAAATTATTCATAAGGCGATCTTGTTTATTTGTTTCTCCCTTTAGTTCTTTTAGTGGCATCGTAGTACTTACTTTGTTTTTTGGATTGCAATGAGATGTAGTAGTAATAGTGTCTTACCAGACACTCCATTTCTTCTGCAGAAAGATGCCACCAGTATTGCCTAATAATGGTTTCTTATTGTTCTTTTGCGAGTTTGTTATCCTTCCATAGTCTCTTGTAGTTTAATTTTGTTTAAATCGATTAGTATCACTGTCAAATGCATACTCAAGAGTCAAGATTCAGATATTAGTTAGAAATATGGTGCTTTGAACCAGTATTTAATAATTCACTCACGTAAAATAACATCTTTTCAGAACTACAATTTCCTCTGTCATCTTCGTTAATGGTTAATGAATCTGACTGACCTGGTGAATGTTTTTATTGTTTTGGATATGAAGTAAATACGTCGATAGTGGTGATGCAAGGGAAATGGGTTTCAAACGGCAGCGTTTGATGGATCAAGGTTCTTCATATTATGGTGCTCCTGGTCCAAGTTATATGTATGATGCTCCACCTCCACCTCCTCCTGCATATTCTTATATCCCACCACCATTTCCCGTTGTCCGACTTCGAGGCCTTCCATTCGATTGCGCGGAGGCTGAGATTGTTGACTTCTTCCATGGTCTAGATGTTATTGATGTTCTGTTTGTTCACAAGGGTGGCAAATTTACAGGAGAAGCTTATTGTGTTTTGGGATATCCACTTCAAATTGATTTTGCGTTACAGAGGAATAGGCAAAATATTGGTAGGAGATATGTTGAGGTTTTCCGAAGCAGGAAAGAGGAATACTATAAGGCTATTGCAAATGAAGTTTTTGATGCTCCTGGTAGTTCACCTCGTCGTGGTGCCCCAAGGGCAAGATCTGCTGATGAGAGAGACTTGTCAGAATTTAAAGGGGTGTTGCGGTTGAGAGGATTGCCATTTTCTGCTACCAAGGAGGATATTTTAAACTTCTTTAAGGATTTTTCGTTGTCGGAAGACAAAGTTCATTTAATAGCTAATTCCGAGGGGAGGCCAGCTGGAGAATCTTTTGTGGAGTTTGGAAGTCCTGAAGATTCAAAAGCTGCAATGTCCAAGGATAGGATGACCCTGGGGTACCGCTACATAGAGCTTTTCCCTGCATCACGTGAGGAGTTGGATGAAGCTGCTTCAAGGGGGCGGTAACTGCCCTAACCCTTTGCTTTTCGCATTCTATATTTGTAGCTGTTGATCCTATTCTGATTGATATTTGGCTACATGATATGTTTCTTCTTGGATGTTTAGGTGTTAAATATATTTGTTAGTAATAATTAACTAGTATAATAGAACAACAACAGAAAAATTATTAACTAGTACAAATGGTGTCTTACAGTGGTTGTGCATGTCAAATATGCAGCTCTTGAGAAAATCAGTTCCTGAAACCTCACTTTCCAGTCAGACAGCCCCCACCACAGTGACACACATACACAAACTTCTTAAATTGCATCTGATTCTGGAATGCATGCTATATCCACTAGGCGATATGCTATATCCACCAGCCCTTTAAATAAATCCGGATTCTAGATAGTTCTCTCATTATGCGAATATTTTGTATAATATCGTTATCTTGGCTCAACTGTTGTAGTGATCATCGCCTGCTTTATTTGGTCTGTAGATTCTGATAACATTTAGCCCTTTAAATAAATCCGTTATTACAAATACAATTATCTAGATTCTAGACTAACACTTCTCTCATTATCTTAAGAAATCATGACTGTCGAATATTTTGTATAATATGCGTTATCTTGCTCACTTTTAATGCTTGAAAGAAAATTAAACCAGCCTGTTGTTTGCCTGTTATTTTTGTCTTTTAAGTATTCCCTTGACATATTCCTAAAGGTGGTGCTTTTGAAACTTTCCAAATATATAAAATGCACATTCATCTGGCATAACAGTATAGCGCTGGTGAAACTACTAGTATTATTTTTTTGCTGCACCTTTCTACAAGTTTTTGGGAGGGTCTTGAAGCTTTTGATAATTTGTTATTTTCTGGTACTTCTCTGATGACTTTGAGATCTATTTTAGTGTAACTCTCACTCTCTCAGAACATATATTTCGGAGCTAATAAATTCAGTATTTTAGGTTTGTAAAAGCAAATTATACAATTATAGAGAATCACAGGTCACAGTTGGAAAATTCCTATTAAAGCCGAATTTTAAGTGTTCTTTAGTTAAATTACGTTCATTTCTGAAATTCAGCTACAAATTTACAAATAGAAGCTTAATGTACTAGTATTATTTGTTAGGTGCAGTGGTGCACCTTTCTGTATTTTTTTTGGGGGGGAAGGGCTTGAAGCTTTTAATATTTGTTCTTTTGAGGTCATTCTTTGATGACTTTGAGATTTATTTTCTTGCAGTGCTACTAAATTCAGTATTTTAGGTTAGTAGAAGCAAATTATAAAACTATGAAAAGAATCACAGCCACAGTTGGAAGATTCTAATTAAGCTGATTATAGTTTAAATGTTTTAGTTAAATTACATTCATTTCTTTAAATCTTCTGCAAGTTACAAATAGATATTTAATATATGAAATTCAACCAAGGGCAATGTCTCCAACTTTAAAGAATTTGGAGCATTACAAGGTGTTATCATGGATATCATAGGTAATGACATGCTCTATGATGAGTTGGCATATTAGGTATGTTTATCGGAATGAAAGATATAGAGAAATGCTGCTTCATGTACTAGCTGCTTTATTTTGACTTTTTATATATTTGATGAATAGATTGGTTCAATTTATAGTTATATCTGAATTTATAATTATAATTAGTCAACCTGAAGGTTGGAAGTCTTAGATGAAATTCTTAAATTTTATGAGAATTATTTAAAAATGTTTGCTGGCTGGTTCAACTATTAGGTGCTGCTAGGATTTAGTACTGCGACTATTGCAGCTAGGACCTTGGTGTCATGTCTACTATTGCAGCTGCATGGACTTAGGTGTGACTATTCCACTAAGACCTTGGTATCAGAACGTATGATGCATATCATTGTATGATCTTTGGATCTTCACTACATCAATGTTTCTGCATACTGTCTTGAACTACAGAACACTAGAGCTACTTCTTCTTCACTCATATCTTTAGTAAGATGTTGAATTTACCATATATGATTTAACATCTATTAGGATTTGATAAGAGAATTTGAATTGTACTGCAGCTCTCAATGATATGAGACGTAGATTTGAAGTTCCATAGTTTTTAATGTTCACGTTTAAATTGTAAATGAATTGAGAAACGGGTTACGGTAACGAATAGTGTGATGCTAGATAATGTGGGAGACTCTCCATTGATCATTCGTGATTATTTGCTTTATTGTTGGTTCATACTAGCTGATTTATGATTTAACTTTTCTGAACCATTTTTCTGCCATTGGCCCATTGCTTTATACTTATGATTCGTGTATCATTAAGTTGTGTGACTTTTGTCTACTTGTGCCACTACTATTAAGTACCATGAAGTGGAGTTGCTGACATTTTCTAATCAGGTTGATGTCAAAATCATATGAGGCGAAAGATACTAGTGAACCTACAGCTGTGCTGCGGATGAGGGGACTGCCATTTTCAGCTGGCAAAGATGATATAATTGATTTCTTCAAGAACTTTAATTTGTCAGAAGACTCGATCCATATCACCTTCAATTTTGAGGGGAGGCCCACAGGAGAAGCTTTCGTGGAGTTCGCGACTGCAGAAGATGCTAAAGCTGCATTGGCTAAGGACAGGATGACGCTCGGGAGTCGTTATATAGAGCTGTTCCAATCATCACCAGAGGAACTGAATGAAGCAGTTCCAAGAGCACGATAACATTTTTGGCAGAGTTTTCTTGTTAGTAACATATTATCTCCCTAGTAGTATCAGAAAATGTAGGAAAGAACCTGTGCTCGTTCCTTTTTATTTTGAGTTGAAAACTTGTGCTCGTTGGTAAGCTTAAGTTTTCGGAATGAAACTCATTTTTGTTGTTTGAAATGAAAAACCGATGGATTGAGTCGATGCCACTAATTGAAGCCCTTTTATAGCTCACGTCGAAGGTCAGATTGTCCCTCGTTGAAGTGGGTGTAAGATTTAATAACATGCATCAGCACTGAAATTAATAGTCGGTATGAATTACGAATTTTAAATCTGATTTATTGCTAACTCAGCTAAATTCAACCATAAGATGAGAAATAAAAAAATTTAAAAATGGTTGCAAGAAACAATATATTTTATTTTTTCTAGTGGAGTATATTTGAAATTTAGAATTTCTAAATTCTACCATTGTAATAAAAAGAATACGAAAAACAAACAGTCCGAATAAAATGACTATGTCAAGTATAGAGTAATACTAGGGCTGGCACTGGCAAATCCAACTTATTCTTCATGATTCTGAAGAGAGAATTTAATGAAAACAAGTATAAATCTTATTCTTTTTTTAGAGAAAAATTTGAGTAATTTGTCTGTCAATATATACTAAGTTAATATATACCATTGATTTTTTTGAAACGAATATATACCATTGATGAAACACAAATAATGAGATATACTGCTTATGAAATATACCATAGGTTGTAACAAGCTAGCAGGTTAAAGTTAAAGATAACAAATTCCTCGAGCCAAGGAAAGACAAAAAAACACAATTTTATTAATATTTTTCGTCAAATTACATACTACATACACACACAGTGCTCACTTAAGGTAGCGGCTGCGGGTTCCCCGTGATACAAAAAAAAAATCGATGTATAAAAACTTTAAATGGATCTAAACCTTTTATTGTCTTGCTGGGCATCGATCTGGCTGTAAATGGGAGAAACATTGGTGGTACTGTTGTTTGCTGGAACCGAATCCGAAGGAAGAAAACCTTCATTACTACTCCAAGAGGAAGAATTTGGCAGCTGATGTGCCAATGGATTACTACACCAAGGAGAAGAAGGAGCATTTGGCTGCTGAAATGGCAATAGATTACTCCGCCAAGAAGAAGAAGGAGCATTTGGCTGAAATGGCAATGGATTACTACTCCAAGAAGAAGAGGATCATTTGGCTGCAGCTGCTGAAATGGCAATTGATAACCACTCCAAGAAGAAGAAGAAGGATCATTTGGCTGCTGCTGCTGAAATGGCAATTGATTACTACAAGAAGTAGAAGGATCATTTGGCTGCTGAAATCCCAATGGGTCTTCATTTAGATACGGGTCCCAGAAAGCATTCACTTGCTCAACTGGGTTTACGATTCCGTCCAAATTATACGACGGAAAATAGCCGTTTCTGTCCGACTCTTGCTGTAAATATTCGTCAAGAGAACAGCCTCCAAAATCACTAATGATGTTGTCGATCATGTTTGTCTCAGGAAAATAATTATAAGGGTCGTTTTCTGGGATTAACAGTGGAAGATTTTCGAGCTCGTTTACCACCTTTACGCCTTCTTGATGAGGATTAGTAACAGCAGCACCATTACTCCCTTGCAAATGACTCTCATCGACATGATCGCACTGCTCCTTTGCTTTTTTATTCTTCCCGTTGTTTCTCAGCCTCGAAGTATTTTCATAAATACGGCACATTACCCAATCATCCAACTGCAAAAGTTAAAAATAAAATAAAAAAGTTGAATAAGAAAAAATCCACTAATTATTAAGTGTAGATGGAGGGAAAATCAAAACCCTACTCTCATGTCATCTGCAGTCCTTTTCTTGCGTGCAGCTCCATTAACCCTGAATTCGTGCATTATCCAGTTAGTCTTCTGACCTTTCTGATGCTTTCCTTCATAAAACACCAATGCCTTTCTGAACCCAATAATTACATCTCCAACCATCACGGGTTTATCAGCGCCGGTAGCCTTCCAGTAGCCCGAGTTCGAGCCTCTATCCGGCCGTTTTCCGTTTGGATACTTCCGATCTCTCGGCGTGAAGAAATACCATTCGTTATCTCCCAGTTTTGGATATTTCGCTGTATACATATACATTATATGAATATCAAAGAAATTGACACAAGTTTCTTTCACGAGTGACAATATATACAATTTCATGTATGCTGCATTAAATATTCGAACAATTTCAGAAAACCCTAACAATGCGAATTCAAGAAAGGAAAACAAATAAAGAAATTAGTCTAACCAGTTAATTCCTGGGGTTGACTTCTTTGATAAAAATATCGTGGATTTCAGCAATGGGGATAGGCTCATTGGCGATTTTCTTCTGCAAGTAGTCCAGAATGAGTTCACTATCCTTCGGCATAAAACGATACCCCGACGGGTATCTGTTATTTGCCGGAACAGCCGGTGGAGTTGCCGGAACAGCTGGTGGAGTTGCAGGAATTTGTTCATCTTCGGAATGACGCTGTGCTTCTTGATGATCCATGGTGGAAGTCTTCGTAGGGTGTGAATTAATCGTGAGATACAAGCGTCTGAGCGAAGGTATCCAACTTCGATCAGCTGCATGCGTTAATATATAGTGGTTAATTCTTATCTGAGTAATGTTGACGAATTGTATTTCTGATAGATTTCAAGTTTTTTTCATCTTCATCCACATATTTTTTTTATATGATTATTACTATTACGAAATTATAATTAGAGTTTTGTTGTCAGATTATATTTCTGATAGATTTCAATTTTGGTTCATCTTCATATAGAGATTATTATTATTATATGGAGAAATATAGCTGGAATTTTTTTTTAATATATTCTTGATTATTTTCTGTTTTCCAACAAAATGATATACTGATTAATTATATATGTTTTTCCTTTTTTTTGAGTGGTGAGTAAACACGTGATCATCATTAATTTGGGGCATTTTTATACCACAAACCAGTATATGCTATATTAAAAAATTAATTTATTCAAAAACTTGGCTTTGTTTGTTTTGTTTTGTTTTATTTTTCTGAAATGGGAATGGACCGATGAAGTAAAAAAATTAATATAATAATTGAATTATATTCTCATAGCCTCTAACTTTAAATTTTAATAAAATAATATCAATTAAACCCAAAAAAATATAACTATTGGTGTAGCACTCATAAATCTCATCGGATGGAAATAACGATCTCGTTCTATTTCATCAACTCATTTCAAATGCCAAAACTCCTTAACTTGTAGGGACTTTCCTTTAGAATTTGCCTTAACCGATATTATGAAACCAGATGCGGATTATTCAAGATTTTATAAATTATGTACAAAAAATAATAAGCTAATACCATTTGTCCCTTGGTTTATTTCAACTTATGTAGAACAATATATTTCTGTTTTAGAAAGAAATTATAGACTTAATAATAGAAAAATTTTAAATCAAGTTTATCCTCCACAACAATCATTTCAAATTGAAAAGAATGAAAAAATTCATAATTTTTTAGCCTTTGCAAAATTATTAGAAGATAATACTCTACATGTAACATGTCAAAAAATAAATACAATATTAGAACAAAATAATTATACAAATTTATACCTAAATATTTTGGGAGAACAAATTACAACATTATATGATAGAGTAGAACAAATAATAAAGATTATAAATGATATTAAGATAGTAAAAAATGAAATTGTTGAAGAAAAAAATGTAGAAATTGCTACTCCAACTATTCAGCCTCCACCTGAAATAAATTTTTTAAAAAAAATTAATGAAATAATTAGAAGTATTTCTTGAAGAAAAATTTAAGGGGTCAAGAATTAGTACCGTGGATAAAAAGATAAGGGAAGAATTAATAGAGAATTATGACTATAAAAAAGTCTATGATAATCAAATTAATAAATTATCAAAATGGGGTGATAAACCTACTACAGGAAAATATTATTATCAAAGACCAACACCTGTAGATGTTCTTATAGAAGAATCAAATGATATATCATCAAAATAGTTATAGTGGACATCATATTTATGCATGGAATATAGATGGGTTTGTACATCAACAAATACATAATACAATGCATAGAATATTAATGTATTCTACTATATGTAAAAATAATGGAAATAAAGATAGAGAAATTGCTAAAATGATAATAGCAGGATTTACAGGACAGTTAAAAGGATGGTGGGATCATTATCTCTCACAAAATGAAAGGGTGATATTTTAAATACTGTTAAACAGGAAGGAAAATGAAATAAAAGAAATTAAAATGCAATTTAGACACTGATAGTGAACATTGTAGAACATTTTACAGGAAGATATACAGATAATAGTGAAAATATTAGAACTTTGTTACAAAATCTTAGGTGTAAAACACTTACAGATTTTAGGTGGTACAAAGATACTTTCTTAAGCAGGGTCTTAGAGTTACCTGAATGTAATAGTTCTCATTGGAAGTCAAAATTTATAGATGGTCTCCCTAGCTTATTTGCTGAAAGAATAAGAAGAATTTTAAGAAAAGATTTAAATGAAATTCCTTACCAAAATTATACTTATGGAAAATTAATAGGAATTTGTATCCAAGAAGGGATTAGCCCTGTGTAATGAAATAAAATTAAATCAACAAATGAAACGCCAAAATTTGGTAGAAAAGAAGCAATTAGGATAATTTTGTGATCAATTTGCTATGAATAAAATTCCTATGGCAACTAGAACATTATCTAGTAAAAATAAAATGAAGAATTATAAAGAATATCCTAAGAAAAAAATTGAATAAAGAAAATTAAGAAAAGATGAAAGAAATAATAAAAGATGGGAAAAGAATTGGAACAAAAGAAAATCTGTAATATGCAGAAAATGTGGAAAATATGGTCATTATGCAAATAATTGTTGGACTAAGAAAAAGATTAATAATCTTGATATAGATAAAGATATGAAAGAAACTCTTTCAAAAATATTATTAAATTACGATGATGAGTTCGGATTTCAAGAATATTCTTACTCTAGCTATACATAATCGATCAAGAAATTGATAATATAGAAAATGATTCTTTAATAACGAATCGAATCGAATGTGAATGTGAACCTTGTATTCTTGGACAATCTTGCCCAAAGAAAATATCGAAGAAGATGAAGGAAATGAATTTTATAAAATTCTTTCACAATTCCAAGATTTAGAATTAAATGTTTTAACAAAAAAAAATTTAGAATTACTACAATTAATAAAAGATCCGAACTAAGGTCTAAAATAATAGATCAAATAGAAAATATTCCTAGTACTTCCAATAATAATAATAATAATAGGAATAACAATAATATTAATAATAATAAAACTAATAATACTAAAGAACCTTACATGATGTACGAGGTTTATAAATTATTAAAACAAAGAAAAATAGAAGAGAATCCTACTTCTCTTAAAGATATTATAAATGAAATTAAAAATCTTAATGAAGAAATTAATAATTTAAAACAAGAAAATTTAAGTCTTGATTATAGAATTTCTAGAATAGAAAATAATGAAGAAACAAAAACTCAAATAGAACATAATTATGAAATTGATAAACAAAAATTTCCTAAAGATGAATTTTTTTTATCCACTTTAGAAATGATTATATCAAAAAAATGGTATATAAAAATAACACTCTTAATTGATAATTATTATTCAAAAGAATATACAGCTTTAGTAGATAGTGGAGCTGATTTAAATGTTATACAAGAAAGATTAATATCTGCTATGTATTTTCATAAAACTACTCATACTTTATCGCATGCTGCAGGAAATAAATTATAAATTAATTATAAATTACCTAAGACATATGTCTGTGTAAAAAAAATTGTATACAAACAAGTTTTTTACTTGCTAAAGATATTACTAACCAAGTTATACCTGGAACACATTTTTTAACAAAAAATTATCCTTTAATAAAAGTTGATAAAGAAAGGATAATATGAACTTTTAAAGGAAATAATATAATTTTAAAATTTATTACTGAACCCATTACAAAAGTTTTGCATGAAGTATATGATAATATCAGTTCAAAAGAAAAACAATTAAGTTTTTTAAAACAATAATTGAATATAATTACAATAGAAGAAAACCTTAAAAATCCTAAATTACATGCTAAGATAAAATTATTAATAAATCAATTTTCTATTGAAATTTGTAATGATCACCTTAATGCATTTTGGGGTAGAAAGAAACATATTGTTTCTCTTCCTTATGAAGAAGATTTTGATGAAAAGAAAATCCCGACAAAGGCTAGACCTTATAAAATGAATTCTGAATATTTAGAATTATGTAAAAAAAAAATTGAATCATTAATTCAAAAAGGATCAATAAGTCATTCACAGTCTCCTTGGTCATGCACTGCTTTTTATGTTAATAACCATAGTGACAAGAAAGAGGAGTGCCAAGATTGGTAATTAATTATAAACCACTTAATAGAGTATTAAAATGGATTAGACATTCTATTCCAAATAAAAAATATTTATTGGATAGATAATATGATTCTATTATATTTTCTAAGTTTGATTTAAAATCGGGATATTGGCAAATACAAATAAATAAATCGATAGATATAAAATTGATTTTAATGTTCTATATGACATTATGAATGGAATGTCATGCCTTTTGGTCTTAAAATGCACCTTCGAATTTTAGAAAATAATGAATGATATATTTACTCCTTATAGTGAGTTTATTATTGTTTATATAGATGATATCTTAGTTTATTCTAAAGATATAGAAATGCATTTTAAATATTTAAGAATATTTAAAGATATTGTTATAAAAATGGTTTAGTTATATCTAAATCTAAAATGTCTTTACTTCAAACTAATATAAGATTTTAGGACATAATATTGAAAAGGAAATATAATTCCTATTAATAGAAGTATTGAATTTGGAAATAAGTTTCATAATGAAATAATTGATAAAACTCAATTACAAAGATTTCTTGGAAGTTTAAATTATATTTCTCCATATTATAAAGATCTTGCTATAGACACAACTATTTTATATGATAGACTTAAAAATTACCAATCCATGGACGAACAACATACAAATGTTGTTAAAAAATAAAAGAAAAATCAAAACTTTTTTAACAAGCCTTGTTAAAAGAGTTTTATTATTTCTTTTATCTTTCTTAATTTTCTTTGTTCGATAGAAAATCTTTTCTTTTTCTTAGGATATTCTTTATAATTCTTCATTTTATTTTTGGGTAAATATCAATTTAATTCCTAAACTATACATGTTTTATCAAAAATATCTTGAACTTTCAAAAATATCAATTTAAACCCCAAACTATCATATTTGTATCAATTTAAACCTCAAACTATCTTGAATACGTGGTATTTTTGATACAAATATGATAGTTTGAGATTTAAATTGATATTTTTGAAAGTTCAGGATATTTTTGATAAAACATGTATAGTTTAGGGTTTAAATTGATATTTACCCTTTATTTTACTAGATAATGTTCTAGTTGCCATAGGAATTTTATTCATAGCAAATTGATCACAAATTGTCCTAATTGCTTCTTTTCTACCAAATTTTTGCGTTTCATTTGTTGATTTAATTTTATTTCATTACACAAGGCTAATCCTTCTTGGATAAAAATTCTTATTAATTTTCCATAAGTATAATTTTGGTAAGGAATTTCATTTTAATCTTTTCTTAAAATTCTTCTTATTCTTTCAACAAATAAGCTAGGGAGACCATCTATAAAATTTGACTTCTAATGAGAACTATTACATTCAGGTAACTCTAAGACACTGCTTAAGAAAGTATCTGTATACCATCTAAAATCTGTAAGTGTTTTACACCTAAGATTTTGTAACAAGGTTCTAATATTTTCACTATTATCTTTATATCTTCCGGTAAAATGTTCTACAATGTTCACTATCAGTGTATAAACTACATTTTCTTTTATTTCATTTCCTTCCTGTTTAACAGTATCTAAAATATCATCTTTTTCATTTTGTGAGAGATAATGATCCCACCATCCTTTTAATTATCCTGTAAATCCTGCTATTATCATTTTAGCAATTTCTCTATCTTTATTTCCATTATTTTTACATATAGTAGAATACATTAATATTCTATGCATTGTGTTATGTATTTGTTGATGTACAAACTCATCTATATTCCATTCATAAATATGATGTCCACTATAACTATTTGATATTATATCATTTGATTCTTCTATAAGAACATCTACACGTGTTGGTCTTGGATAATAATATTTTCATGTAGTGGGTTTATCACCCATTTTGACAATTTATTAATTTGATTATCAAAGACTTTTTATAGTCGAATTTCTATTAATTCTCCCTTATTTTTTATCTAGGGTACTAATTTTAACCCGTTAATTTTTTCAAGAAATACTTCTAATTCTTTCATTAATTTTAATTTAAAATTTTTGTTTAAGGTGGAGGTGAATAGTAATTGGAGTAGCAATTTCTACATTTTTTCTTCAACAATTTCATTTTTACTATCTTAATATGATTTATAATCTTTATTATTTGTTCAACTCTATCAAATAATGATGTAATTTGTTCTCCCAAAATATTTAGGTATAAACTTGTATAATTATTTTATTCTAATATTGTATTTATTTTGTTGACATGTTACATGTAGAGTATTATCTTCTAATAATTTTGCAAAGGCTAAAAAATTATGAATTTTTTCATTATTTTCCATTTGAAATGATTGTTGTGGAGGATAAACTTGATTTAAATTTTTTCCATTATTAAGTCTATAATTTCTTTCTAAAACAGAAATATATTGTTATACATAAGTTGAAATAAACCAAGGGACAAATGGTATTAGCTTATTATTTTTTGTACATAATTTATAAAATTCTTCTTGAATAATCCGCATCTGGTTGCATAATATCGGTTGAGGCAAATTCTAAAGGAAAGTCCCTACAAGTTGAGGAGTTTTGGCATTTGAAATGAGTTGATGAAATCGAACGAGATCGGTATTTCCATCCGATGAGATTTATGAGTGCTACACCAATAGTTATATTTTTTTGGGTTTGATTGATATTAGTTTATTAAAATTTAAAATTAGAGGCTGTGAGAATATAATTCATCTATTATATTAATTTTTATTACTTCATCTGTCCATTAAATATGTTTATTTATTTATTTTAGTAGTACGAATTTTAATAAATTGTAATGAGTGGAGATAATAAATGAATTGATTAATGGGTAGTAAGATTAAATGGTGGACTATGAAGATAATAAATTAATATATTAATAGATAGTGTGAATAAAAATGTGGGCTATGAATCATTTTTTATAAATAAGTAGATAGATTTATGGTAAAAATTATGAAGTTGATGTTTTACAAAAAAAAAAGTAACGTTTTTTATGGACGGACCAAAACGAAATTAAATAAACGTTATTGGTGGACATATGATTTTTTTTTAATGATGGACTATATTTTGAATTAATAATTTTTTTGAATTCATTGGCAATTCGTAGACCACATAGAATATGTTAATGGTTGATGATACAAATAGGCCCAAGTGATATTCACGTCTTAGTTTTTTCACCTAGTTTTTTCAAAGCCACATTCTACCTAATTTTTGCACGAATTCCACCTAGTTTTTTCAAAGCCACATTCTGAACAAAGTGCAATTTATTTATTTGATAGGATATGTAGAATGGATTCATTGGACAAATTACAATTTATTTATTTGATAGGAGATATCGAATGTGTTCATTGGTTTGTTGTATAATAAGGCCCAAATATTCACGTAAGAGCATATTTAATCACCACTAAAAAAACAGCGAAATTTTGAACAAATTATAATTGCAGAAAAAAAAAAACAAAGCCAAGTTTTTGAATAAATTAATTTTTTAATATAGCATATACTGTTTTGTGGTATAAAAATGCCCCAAATTAATGATGATCACGTGTTTAATCACCACTCAAAAAAAAAGGAAAAACATATATAATTAATCAGTATATCATTTTGTTGGAAAACAGAAAATAATCAAGAATTTATTAAAAAAAATTCCAGCTATATTTCTCCGTATAATAATAATAATCTCTGGATGAAGATGAACCAAACTTGAAATCTATCAGAAATATAATCTGACAACAAAACTCTAATTATAATTTCGTAATAGTAATAATCATATAAAAAAAATCTGTGGATGAAGATGAAAAAAACTTGAAATCTATCAGAAATACAATTCGTCAACATGACTCAGATAAGAATTAACCACTATATATTAACGCATGCAGCTGATCGAAGTTGGATACCTTCGCTCAGACGCTTGTATCTCACGATTAATTCACACCCTACGAAGACTTCCACCATGGATCATCAAGAAGCACAGCGTCATTCCGAAGATGAACAAATTCCTGCAACTCCACCAGCCGTTCCGGCAACTCCACCGGCTGTTCCGGCAAATAACAGATACCCGCCGGGGTATCGTTTTATGCCGAGGGATAGTGAACTCATTCTGGACTACTTGCAGAAGAAAATCGCCAATGAGCCTATCCCCATTGCTGAAATCAACGATATTTTTATCAAAGAAGTCAACCCCAGGAATTAACTGGTTAGACTAATTTCTTTATTTGTTTTCCTTTCTTGAATTCGCATTGTTAGGGTTTTCTGAAATTGTTCGAATATTTAATGCAGCATACATGAAATTGTATATATTGTCACTCGTGAAAGAAACTTGTGTTAATTTCTTTGATATTCATATAATGTATATGTATGCAGCGAAATATCCAAAACTGGGAGATAACGAATGGTATTTCTTCACGCCGAGAGATCGGAAGTATCCAAACGGAAAACGGCGGATAGAGGCTCGAACTCGGCTACTGGAAGGCTACCGGCGCTGATAAACCCGTGATGGTTGGAGATGTAATTATTGGGTTCAGAAAGGCATTGGTGTTTTATGAAGGAAAGCATCAGAAAGGTCAGAAGACTAACTGGATAATGCACGAATTCAGGGTTAATGGAGCTGCACGCAAGAAAAGGACTGCAGATGACATGAGAGTAGGGTTTTGATTTTCCTCCATCTACACTTAATAATTAGTGGATTTTTCTTATTCAACTTTTTATTTTATTTTAACTTTTGCAGTTGGATGATTGGGTAATGTGCCGTATTTATGAAAATACTTCGAGGCTGAGAAACAACGGGAAGAATAAAAAAGCAAAGGAGCAGTGCGATCATGTCGATGAGAGTCATTTGCAAGGGAGTAATGGTGCTGCTGTTACTAATCCTCATCAAGAAGGCGTAAAGGTGGTAAACGAGCTCGAAAATCTTCCACTGTTAATCCCAGAAAACGACCCTTATAATTATTTTCCTGAGACAAACATGATCGACAACATCATTAGTGATTTTGGAGGCTGTTCTCTTGACGAATATTTACAGCAAGAGTCGGACAGAAACGGCTATTTTCCGTCGTATAATTTGGACGGAATCGTAAACCCAGTTGAGCAAGTGAATGCTTTCGGGGACCCGTATCTAAATGAAGACCCATTGGGATTTCAGCAGCCAAATGATCCTTCTACTTCTTGGAGTAGTAATCAATTGCCATTTCAGCAGCCTAATGACCCTTCTTCTTCTTCTTGGAGTGGTTATCAATTGCCATTTCAGCAGCAGCCAAATGATCCTTCTTCTTCTTGGAGTGGTTATCAATTGCCATTTCAGCAGCAGCAGCGAAACGATCCTTCTTCTTCTTGGAGTAGTAATCCATTGCCATTTCAGCCAAATGCTCCTTCTTCTTCTTGGCGGAGTAATCTATTGCCATTTCAGCAGCCAAATGCTCCTTCTTCTCCTTGGTGTAGTAATACATTGGCACATCAGCTGCCAAATTCTTCCTCTTGGAATGAAGGTTTTCTTCCTTCGGATTCGGTTCCAGCAAACAACAGTACCACCAATGTTTCTCCTATTTACCGCCAGATCGATGCCCAGCAAGACAATAAAAGGTTTAGATCCATTTAAAGTTTTTATATACCGATTATTGTTTTTTTTTTGTATTATGGGAAACCCGTAACCGCACACTGTGTGTATGTAGTATGTAATTTGACGAAAAATATTAATAAAATTGTGTTTTTTCATCTTTCCTTGGCTCGAGGAATTTGTTATCTTTAACTTTAACCTGCTAGCTTGTTACTACCTATGGTATATTTCATCAACGATATATCTCATTATTTGTGTTTCATCAATGGTATATATTCGTTTCAAAAAAATCAATGGTATATATTAACTTAGTATATATTGACAGACAAATTACTCAAATTTTTCTCTAAAAAAAGAATAAGATTTATAATTGTTTTTCATTAAATTCTCTCTTCAGAATCATGAAGAAGAAGTTGGATTTGCTAGTGCCAGCCCTAGTATTACTCTATACTTAACATAGTCATTTTATTCTGTTTGTTTTTCGTATTCTTTTTATTACAATGGTTAGAATATAAAAATTCTAAATTTCAAATATACTCCACTAGAAAAAATAAAATATATTGTTTCTAGCAACCATTTTTTAAATTTTTTTATTTCTCATCTTGTGGTTGAATTTAGATTTTTTTTTTTATCATAATCTCGCATTATGAAGGTTTCATATGTTATGACATTTCTAATTTTTTTTGGCATCATTGTGTAATAAAAAGTATTTTTTTTTAAAAATAGAACAAAGAACAATTACAATTTTTTATTAATTCCTACCATCATTTTTTATATCATAATAACCATATGAAAGGACATTTATAAAAAAGTTATTTGATAATGATAATTTAGAAATTTTCATTGTAATTGATATAATGATTTTATTGATACTTATAAATTTTATTTTATTTTAATATTTAGACTTTAAATTAATCAATCATTGTAAGTGATATAATGATTTTATTGATATTTAGACTTTTTTCCTTCAAAAAGTTGGCGTATGATTGTTTGTCTAAATCTGCCATAGTTCATAGTCATGGTTTGAATCTTGTGAGATATTTTTTTCTCCTAATAATTTATTTTTACATAACCGATTCACTGGATTGCCAAACTACTGATTTTTATCGGTAGAGGGATATCTCCGAATAAGAGAGATAGTAGAAAAGATACACACTACCTAGGGGTGTCTAAACGGTTTTCGGTATCGGTTAGAACCGGAATCGAACCGAAAAGCGACAAATTCGGTTATCGGTTCGGTTTCGGAGATATGAGAGAAGATTCCGATTTTAATTGTATTTTTTAGTTTTTCTGGTCAAAAGACTCAAACCAACCACATTTTGGCGCCACATAATTTTTGTTGGCTACGTCCATTCTAGATCCTGAGACAAACATGATCGACAACATCATTGATGATTTTGGAGGATGTTCTCTTGACGAATATTTACAGCAAGAGTCGGACAGAAACGGCAATTTTTCGTCGTATAATTTGGACGGAATCGTAAACCCAGTTGAGCAAGTGAATGCTTTCGGGGACACGTATCTAAATGAAGACCCACTGGGATTTCAGCAGCCAAATGATCCTTCTACTTCTTGGAGTAGTAATCAATTGCCATTTCAGCAGCAGCCAAATGATCCTTCTTCTTCTTCTTGGAGTGGTTATCAATTGCCATTTCAGCAGCAGCAGCCAAACGATCCTTCTTGTTCTTGGAGTGGTAATCCATTGCCATTTCAGCCAAATGCTCCTTCTTCTTCTTCTTGGAGTGGTTATCAATTGCCATTTCAGCAGCAGCAGCCAAATGATCCCTCTTCTTCTTGGAGTAGTAATCCATTGCCATTTCAGCCAAATGCTCCTTCTTCTTCTTGGCGGAGTAATCTATTGCTATTTCAGCAGCCAAATGCTCCTTCTTCTCCTTGGTGTAGTAATACATTGGCACATCAGCTGCCAAATTCTTCCTCTTGGAGTTGTAATGAAGGTTTTCTTCCTTAGGATTCGGTTCCAGCAAACAACAGTACCACCAATGTTTCTCCCATTTATAGCCAGATCGATGCCCAACAAGACAATAAAAGGTTTAGATCCATTTAAAGTTTTTATATACCGATTATTGTTTTTTTTTTGTATCACGAGAAACCCGCAGGGTGTGCGTATGTAGGATGTAATTTGACGAAAAATATTAATAAAATTATGTTTCGTCTTTCTTTATCTTTAACTTTAACATGCTAGCTTGTTACTACCTATGGTATATTTCATCAGCGGTATATCTCATTATTTGTGTTTCATCAATGGTATATATTTGTTTCAAAAAAATCAATGGTATATATTAACTTAGTATATATTGACAGACAAATTACTCAAATTTTTCTCAAAAAAAAAAAAGAGTAAGATTTATACTCGTTTTTCATTAAATTCCCTCTTCAGAATCATGAAGAAGAAGTTGGATTTGCCTGCAGTGCCAGCCCTAGTATTACTCTATAATGAACATAGTCATTTTATTCTGTTTGTTTTTCGTATTCTTTTTATTACAATGGTTAGAATTTAAACATTCTAAATTTCAAATATACTCCACTAGAAAAAATAAATTATATTGTTTCTTGCAACCATTTTTTTATATTTTTTATTTCTCATCTTATGGTTGAATTTAGATTTTTTTTTTATCATAATCTCGCATTATGAAGGTTTCATATGTTATGACATTTTTAATTTTTTTGGCATCATTGTGTAATAAAAAGTATTTTTTTTTTAAAATAGAACAAAGAACAATTACAATTTTTTTATTAATTCCTACCATCATTTTTTATATCATAATAACCAAATGAAAGGACATTTATAAAAAAATTATTTGATAACGATAATTTAGAAATTTTCATTGTAATTGATATAATGATTTTATTGATACTTATAAATCTTGTTTTATTTTAATATTTAGACTTTAAATAATCAATCATTGTAAGTGATATAATGATTTTATTGATATTTAGACTTTTTTCCTTCAAAAAATGTTGGCGCGTATGATTGTTTGTCTAAATCTGCCATAGTTCATAGTCATGGTTTGAATCTTGTGAGATATTTTTTTCTCCTAATAATTTATTTTTACATAACCGATTCACTGGATTGCCAAACTACTGATTTTTATCGGTAGAGGGATATCTCCGAATAAGAGAGATAGTAGAAAAGATATATATATACACACTACCTAGGGGTGTCTAAACGGTTTTCGGTATCGGTTAGAACCGGAACCGAACCCAAAAGCGACAAATTCGGTTATCGGTTCGGTTTCAGAGATATGAGAGAAGATTCTGATTTTAATTAGATTTTTTAGTTTTTCTGGTCAAAAGATTCTGAAATAAATAGTAAATTCAAATTTAAATCGAGAGGATAACCATTTATTGGAATAAATATATATTTTAGTAATTAGATCTTTTGTAAATTTAAATGAATTTAGGTAATTAGTGGATACTATTGTACAAAAATAAGATGAGAACATATAGTAAAATCAATTTTAATCCGATTTGTGACAGTTATATATGTATATAAATTCTAAACAGGCCAATACATTAAACAACACTTACTATGTGAAATTTGACGAGGATATAATTTTATCTATTTCTAATTCTTTTACTGTTTATATTATTTGGGTACAATAGTTTAAACTCCATCCGTCGAATTTATATTATTTATATTATGTGGGTATGAGAATTAATATATATTTTATTAATTTAAACAAACGCATGTAATTAATGGATACCACTATACGAGAATGAGACGAGAAGATATAGTAAAATCTATTTTTGATCTGATTTGTGATAGCTACATGTATATAAATTCTAAACAAGTCAATACATTAAACAACACGTCTATGTGAATAATTACTAATATTTATTATTTATAATTACTCTGTAATGTTCAAGTTTTATTGAAGCTAATAAATAATTATTATATATTTATAAAATTAATCAATCGGTAATTAATTAAATTTGGGACGAGTGTGGGTATGTATATGCTAAACATGTTCTCTATTTTTTAATCTTTTGATATTTATATTATTTATTATTAATATTTATTCTATAATGTTCAAGTCATTATTGAAATATATAATCAATTAATGTAACAACTTTTATATATAAATTTAAACATATTTGGGTAGTTAGCAGACATTAATTAACTATACGGGTTGAGATGAAAACGAGTAGTAAAAATATTTTTAATCAGGTTTGGACATGTACGAGTATATCAATTCTAAAGGAATTTTAACATTAATCAACACGCATACGTAAAATTTTCTCTATTTTTTTTTATCTTTGTTATTTATACTATTTATTATTAATGATTGCTTTCAACGTTTTTTATTTTTATCGAGACGAGTAACCGATCATTATAACAAATTATATTTATAAATTTAAATAATTTTAGATAATTAATCGAATTTAAGACGAACATGGGTATATACATTCTAAACAAGAATTACTCTAAGAATATTTAGTTTTCTACGCGTAAATTACAATATAAAGTGATTTTTCATTAGAATTCGACGAAATATAACCTATACATGTCACATTAGACATATTATCATGATATAAAGATTTATTCATTTAATATATCAAATTAAAAAGTATTACCCTGATATAAGATTATTTTATTTAATATGATTATAAATAGAACATAAAATATTTTCCGTCGAAATTCGACGAGTTACACACTAGTTTACGCTTATACTACTTGCATTTATGTTTACCAAGTTTGTTGTATGTTACATTATGAGATAGTGTTTTCTAATTGAAATCACCCACAATAAATTCAGAGGAGAGGGTGTTTGGATGAGGTTGTTATAAGTTTCTTGAAATAGTTTATAAGTTATTTAGCAAATAAGTTCCAATAATTTAGTAACTCCTCAAAAAATAAGTTTCGCAATTCTAATTTATATTTTTATAATCTTATAATAATAAGTAATTAATTTATAAATATAATCTTACTATAATTTGTTTTTCCAACATATGTTCTTCAATTTCATATATTTTCAATTTTTTTCTAACTAGATTTTCTCCTCTATCTCAAAATTATCTCTTTAATATGTAAGTTTAATTATACAAGTACTTTGATAATTTATAAGCCCATAAAATATTACACATCCTATAAACTATTTAATTAAACATCTTATAAACTCTAACATAAATTAATCAAAAACTCTATTACTCAAATATGCTTAATGAGGTTCCAGTTTTCAGATTAAGATTTCCTTACTATTTACTTTGTGTTTCTTTTTTTTTTGTTCTTTTCATTTTGTTAATACAAGATCCCATTTGTACCCGAAGAGGGGGAGTGGGGAAGGCGCATTAGAAGAAAGAAACGAAGTTCAATAGCTTCGCATCGACGGCGTTTTCTCCTGAAAGGGCTTCCCCCATTTCCATGTCCGCGTCGACTTACACACAGCACACACGTGAGGTCACCAGATTTTGTTCAGCAAAATCCACGCATCGATTTTTCTTCAGTGAGTGGAAACGATGTTTTACAGAGGGTAAGGAGCAGAGAAAACTATCTTAATTCTCGTAATTAATGTTCTGAATCAGGCTTAACTTTGAACTTAATTTTAACAATTTAGGTTTTGATTCCGTTGGATTTTCTCGGTATGATTTTATGCAGTTTTTTCCTTTTCTTATTTTTTCGTGTTCCAATTTTTTTTTTTTTGCCAATCTGGTTAGGTATTTGAATTATTTTGTAAAGGTTTTGTTTTTTTTGGTTAAATTATTCATAAGACTATCTTGTTTATTTGTTTCTCCCTTTAGTTCTTTTAGTGGCATCGTAGTACTTACTTTGTTTTTGGATTGCAATGAGATGTAGTAGTAATAGTGTCTTACCAGAAACTCCATTTCTTCTGCAGAAAGATGCCACCACTGTTGCCTAATAATGGTTTCTTATTGTTCTTTTGCGAGTTTGTTATCCTTCCATAGTCTCTTGTAGTTTAATTTTGTTTAAATCGATTAGTATCACTGTTAAATGCATACTCAAGAGTCAAGATTCAGATATTAGTTAGAAATATGGTGCTTTGAACTAGTATTTAATAATTCACTCACGTAAAATAACATCTTTTCAGAACTACAATTTCCTCTGTCATCTTCGTTAATGGTTAATGAATCTGACTGACCTGGTGAATGTTTTTATTGTTTTGGATATGAAGTAAATACGTCGATAGTGGTGATGCAAGGGAAATGGGTTTCAAACGGCAGCGTTTGATGGATCAAGGTTCTTCATATTATGGTGCTCCTGGTCCAAGTTAGATGTATGATGCTCCACCTCCACCTCCTCCTGCATATTCTTATATCCCACCAACATTTCCCGCTGTCCGACTTCGAGGCCTTCCATTCGATTGCGCGGTGGCTGAGATTGTTGACTTCTTCCATGGTCTAGATGTTATTGATGTTCTGTTTGTTCACAAGGGTAGCAAATTTACCGGAGAAGCTTATTGTGTTTTGGGATATCAACTTCAAATTGATTTTGCGTTACAGAGGAATAGGCAAAATATTGGTAGGAGATATGTTGAGGTTTTCCGAAGCAGGAAAGAGGAATACTATAAGGCTATTGCAAATGAAGTTTTTGATGCTCCTGGTAGTTCACCTCGTCGTGGTGGCCCAAGGGCAAGATCTACCGATGAGAGAGACTTGTCAGAATTTAAAGGGGTGTTGCGGTTGAGACTTGAGAGGATTGTCATTTGCTGCTACCAAGGAGGATATTTTAAACTTCTTTAAGGATTTTTCGTTGTCAGAAGACAAAGTTCATTTAATAGCTAATTCCGAGGGGAGGCCAGCTGGAGAATCTTTTGTGGAGTTTGGAAGTCCTGAAGATTCAAAAGCTGCAATGTCCAAGGATAGGATGACCCTGGGGTACCGCTACATAGAGCTTTTCCTTGCATCACGTGAGGAGTTGGATGAAGCTGCTTCAAGGGGGCGGTAACTGCCCTAACCCTTTGCTTTTCGCATTCTATATTTGTAGCTGTTGATCCTATTCTGAATTTCTGATTGATATTTGGCTACATGATATGTTTCTTCTTGGATGTTTAGGTGTTAAATATATTTGTTAGTAATAATTAACTAGTATAATAGAACAACAACAGAAAAATTATTAACTAGTACAAATGGTGTCTTATCTGTGGTGGTGCATGTCAAATATGCAGCTCTTGAGAAAATCAGTTCCTGAAACCTCACTTTCCAGTCAGACAGCCCCCACCACAGTGACACACACACACAAACTTTTAAATTGCATCAGATTCTGGAATGTGCGCATGCTATATCCACCAGGGCGATAGTTTGTGCGTCTCAACTGTTATAGTGATCATCGCCTGCTTTATTTGGTCTGTAGATTCTGATAACATTTAGCCCTTTAAATAAATCTGTTATTACAAATACAATTATCTAGATTCTAGACTAACACTCCTCTCATTATCTTAAGAAATCATGACTGTCGAATATTTTGTATAATATGCGTTATCTTGCTCACTTTTAATCCTTGAAAGAAAATTAACCAGCCCGTTGTTTGCCTGTTATTTTTGTCTTTTTAAGTATTCCCTTGACATATTCCTAAAGGTGGTGCTTTTGAAACTTTCAAATATATAAAACGCACATTCATCTGGCAAAACAGTATAGCGCTGGTGAAACTACTAGTATTATTTTTTTGCTGCACCTTTCTACAAGTTTTTGGGAGGGTCTTGAAGCTTTTGATAATTTGTTATTTTCTGGTACTTCTCTGATGACTTTGAGATCTATTTTAGTGTAACTCTCTCTCTCTCAGAACATATATTTCGGAGCTAATAAATTCAGTATTTTAGGTTTGTAAAAGCAAATTATACAATTATAGAGAATCACAGGTCACAGTTGGAAAATTCCTATTAAAGCGAATTTTAAGTGTTCTTTAGTTAAATTACGTTCATTTCTGAAATTCAGCTACAAATTTACAAATAGAAGCTTAATGTACTAGTATTATTTGTTAGGTGCAGTGGTGCACCTTTCTGTATTTTTTTTTGGGGAGGGGCTTGAAGCTTTTAATATTTGTTCTTTTGAGGTCATTCTTTGATGACTTTGAGATTTATTTTCTTGCAGTGCTACTAAATTCAGTATTTTAGGTTAGTAGAAGCAAATTATAAAACTATGAAAAGAATCACAGCCACAGTTGGAAGATTCTATTTAAGCTGATTATAGTTTAAATGTTTTAGTTAAATTACATTCATTTCTTTAAATCTTCTGCAAGTTACAAATAGATATTTAATATATGAAATTCAACCAAGGGCAATGTCTCCAACTTTAAAGAATTTGGAGCATACAGGGTGTTATCATGGATATCATAGGTAATGACATGCTCTATGATGAGTTGGCATATTAGGTATGTTTATCGGAATGAAAGATATAGAGAAATGCTGCTACATGTACTAGTTCCATATTTCTGCTTTATTTTGACTTTTATATATTTGATGAATAGATTGGTTCAATTTATAGTTATATATATATTTATAATTATAATTAGTCAACCTGAAGGTTGGAAGTCTTAGATGAAATTCTTAAATTTTATGAGAATTATTTAAAAATGTTTGCTGGCTGGTTCAACTATTAGGTGCTGCTAGGATTTAGTACTGCGACTATTGCAGCTAGGACCTTGGGTCATGTCTACTATTGCAGCTGCATGGACTTAGGTGTGACTATTCCCACTAAGACCTTGGTATCAGAACGTATGATGCATATCATTGTATGATCTTTGGATCTTCACTACATCAATGTTTCTGCGTACGGTCTTGAACTACAGAACACTAGAGCTACTTCTTCTTCACTCATATCTTTAGTAAGATGTTGAATTTACCATATATGATTTAACATCTATTAGGATTTGATAAGAGAATTTGAATTGTACTGCAGCTCTCAATGATATGAGACGTAGATTTGAAGTTCCATAGTTTTTAATGTTCACGTTTAAATTGTAAATGAATTGAGAAACGGGTTACGGTAACGAATAGTGTGATGCTAGATAATGTGGGAGACTCTCCATTGATCATTCGTGATTATTTGCTTTATTGTTGGTTCATACTAGCTGATTTATGATTTAATTTTTCTGAACCATTTTCTGCCATTGGCCCATTGCTTTATACTTATGATTCGTGTATCATTAAGTTGTGTGTCTTTGTCTACTTGTGCCACTACTATTAAGTACCATGAAGTGGAGTTGCTGACATTTTCTAATCAGGTTGATGTCAAAATCATATGAGGCGAAAGATACTAGTGAACCTACAGCTGTGCTGCGGATGAGGGGGCTGCCATTTTCAGCTGGCAAAGATGATATAATTGATTTCTTCAAGAACTTTAATTTGTCAGAAAACTCGATCCATATCACCTTCAATTTTGAGGGGAGGCCCACAGGAGAAGCTTTCGTGGAGTTTGCGACTGCAGAAGATGCTAAAGCTGCATTGGCTAAGGACAGGATGACGCTCGGGAGTCGTTATATAGAGCTGTTCCAATCATCACCAGAGGAACTGAATGAAGCAGTTCCAAGAGCACGATAACATTTTTGGCAGAGTTTTCTTGTTAGTAACATATTATCTCCCTAAGTCCCTAGTAGTATCAGAAAATGTAGGAAAGAACCTGTGCTCGTTCCTTTTCATTTTGAGTTGAAAACTTGTGCTCGTTGGTTAGCTTAAGTTTTCGGAATGAAACTCATTTTTGTTGTTTGAAATGAAAACCGATGGATTGAGTCGATGCCACTAATTGAAGCCCTTTATAGCTCACGTCGAAGGTCAGATTGTCATTGTCCTCGTTGAAGTGGGTGTCAGATTTAATTACATGCATCAGCACTGAAATTAATAGTCGGTGTGAATTACGAATTTTAAATCTGATTTATTGCTAACTCAGCTAAATTCAACCATAAGATGAGAAATAAAAAAAAATTTAAAAATGGTTGCAAGAAACAATATATTTTATTTTTTCTAGTGGAGTATATTTGAAATTTAGAATTTCTAAATTCTACCATTGTAATAAAAGAATACGAAAACAAACAGTCCGAATAAAATGACTATGTCAAGTATAGAGTAATACTAGGGCTGGCACTGGCAAATCCAACTTATTCTTCATGATTCTGAAGAGAGAATTTAATGAAAAACAAGTATAAATCTTATTCTTTTTTTAGAGAAAAATTTGAGTAATTTGTCTGTCAATATATACTAAGTTAATATATACCATTGATTTTTGAAACGAATATATACCATTGATGAAACACAAATAATGAGATATATCACAGCTTATGAAATATACCATAGGTTGTAATAAATTTAAGAGTTAAAGTTAAAGATAACAAATTCCTCGAGCCAAGGAAAGACAAAAAAACACAATTTTATTAATATTTTTCGTCAAATTACATACTACATACACACACAGTGCTCACTTAAGGTAGCGGCTGCGGGTTCCCCGTGATACAAAAAAAAAATCGATGTATAAAAACTTTAAATGGATCTAAACCTTTATTGTCTTGCTGGGCATCGATCTGGCTGTAAATGGGAGAAACATTGGTGGTACTGTTGTTTGCTGGAACCGAATCCGAAGGAAGAAAACCTTCATTACTACTCCAAGAGGAAGAATTTGGCAGCTGATGTGCCAATGGATTACTACACCAAGGAGAAGAAGGAGCATTTGGCTGCTGAAATGGCAATAGATTACTCCGCCAAGAAGAAGAAGGAGCATTTGGCTGAAATGGCAATGGATTACTACTCCAAGAAGAAGAGGGATCATTTGGCTGCAGCTGCTGAAATGGCAATTGATAACCACTCCAAGAAGAAGAAGAAGGATCATTTGGCTGCTGCTGCTGAAATGGCAATTGATTACTACAAGAAGTAGAAGGATCATTTGGCTGCTGAAATCCCAATGGGTCTTCATTTAGATACGGGTCCCAGAAAGCATTCACTTGCTCAACTGGGTTTACGATTCCGTCCAAATTATACGACGGAAAATAGCCGTTTCTGTCCGACTCTTGCTGTAAATATTCGTCAAGAGAACAGCCTCCAAAATCACTAATGATGTTGTCGATCATGTTTGTCTCAGGAAAATAATTATAAGGGTCGTTTTCTGGGATTAACAGTGGAAGATTTTCGAGCTCGTTTACCACCTTTACGCCTTCTTGATGAGGATTAGTAACAGCAGCACCATTACTCCCTTGCAAATGACTCTCATCGACATGATCGCACTGCTCCTTTGCTTTTTATTCTTCCTGTTGTTTCTCAGCCTCGAAGTATTTTCATAAATACGGCACATTACCCAATCATCCAACTGCAAAAGTTAAAATAAAATAAAAAGTTGAATAAGAAAAATCCACTAATTATTAAGTGTAGATGGAGGGAAAATCAAAACCCTACTCTCATGTCATCTGCAGTCCTTTTCTTGCGTGCAGCTCCATTAACCCTGAATTCGTGCATTATCCAGTTAGTCTTCTGACCTTTCTGATGCTTTCCTTCATAAAACACCAATGCCTTTCTGAACCCAATAATTACATCTCCAACCATCACGGGTTTATCAGCGCCGGTAGCCTTCCAGTAGCCCGAGTTCGAGCCTCTATCCGGCCGTTTTCCGTTTGGATACTTCCGATCTCTCGGCGTGAAGAAATACCATTCGTTATCTCCCAGTTTTGGATATTTCGCTGTATACATATACATTATATGAATATCAAAGAAATTGACACAAGTTTCTTTCACGAGTGACAATATATACAATTTCATGTATGCTGCATTAAATATTCGAACAATTTCAGAAAACCCTAACAATGCGAATTCAAGAAAGGAAAAACAAATAAAGAAATTAGTCTAACCAGTTAATTCCCTGGGGTTGACTTCTTTGATAAAAATATCGTGGATTTCAGCAATGGGGATAGGCTCATTGGCGATTTTCTTCTGCAAGTAGTCCAGAATGAGTTCACTATCCTTCGGCATAAAACGATACCCCGACGGGTATCTGTTATTTGCCGGAACAGCCGGTGGAGTTGCCGGAACAGCTGGTGGAGTTGCAGGAATTTGTTCATCTTCGGAATGACGCTGTGCTTCTTGATGATCCATGGTGGAAGTCTTCGTAGGGTGTGAATTAATCGTGAGATACAAGCGTCTGAGCGAAGGTATCCAACTTCGATCAGCTGCATGCGTTAATATATAGTGGTTAATTCTTATCTGAGTAATGTTGACGAATTGTATTTCTGATAGATTTCAAGTTTTTTTCATCTTCATCCACAGATTTTTTTTTATATGATTATTACTATTACGAAATTATAATTAGAGTTTTGTTGTCAGATTATATTTCTGATAGATTTCAATTTTGGTTCATCTTCATCCAGAGATTATTATTATTATATGGAGAAATATAGCTGGAAAATCTTTTTAATATATTCTTGATTATTTTCTGTTTTCCAACAAAATGATATACTGATTAATTATATATGTTTTTCCTTTTTTTTGAGTGGTGATTAAACACGTGATCATCATTAATTTGGGGCATTTTTATACCACAAACCAGTATATGCTATATTAAAAAATTAATTTATTCAAAAACTTGGCTTTGTTTGTTTTGTTTTGTTTTGTGTTTCTGAAATGGGAATGGACCGATGAAGTAAAAAAATTAATATAATAATTGAATTATATTCTCATAGCCTCTAACTTTAAATTTTAATAAAATAATATCAATTAAACCCAAAAAAATATAACTATTGGTGTAGCACTCATAAATCTCATCGGATGGAAATAACGATCTCGTTCTATTTCATCAACTCATTTCAAATGCCAAAACTCCTTAACTTGTAGGGACTTTCCTTTAGAATTTGCCTTAACCGATATTATGAAACCAGATGCGGATTATTCAAGATTTTATAAATTATGTACAAAAAATAATAAGCTAATACCATTTGTCCCTTGGTTTATTTCAACTTATGTAGAACAATATATTTCTGTTTTAGAAAGAAATTATAGACTTAATAATAGAAAAATTTTAAATCAAGTTTATCCTCCACAACAATCATTTCAAATTGAAAAGAATGAAAAAATTCATAATTTTTTAGCCTTTGCAAAATTATTAGAAGATAATACTCTACATGTAACATGTCAAAAATAAATACAATATTAGAACAAAATAATTATACAAATTTATACCTAAATATTTTGGGAGAACAAATTACAACATTATATGATAGAGTAGAACAAATAATAAAGATTATAAATGATATTAAGATAGTAAAAAATGAAATTGTTGAAGAAAAAATGTAGAAATTGCTACTCCAACTATTCACCTCCACACGAAATAAATTTTTAAAAAAATTAATGAAATAATTAGAAGTATTTCTTGAAGAAAATTTAAGGGTCAAGAATTAGTACCGTGGATAAAAGATAAGGGAAGAATTAATAGAGAATTATGACTATAAAAAGTCTATGATAATCAAATTAATAAATTATCAAAATGGGGTGATAAACCTACTACAGGAAAATATTATTATCAAAGACCAACACTGTAGATGTTCTTATAGAAGAATCAAATGATATATCATCAAAATAGTTATAGTGGACATCATATTTATGCATGGAATATAGATGGGTTTGTACATCAACAAATACATAATACAATGCATAGAATATTAATGTATTCTACTATATGTAAAATAATGGAAATAAAGATAGAGAAATTGCTAAAATGATAATAGCAGGATTTCTGGTGATGATTAAAAGGATGGTGGGATCATTATCTCTCACAAAATGAAAGGGTGATATTTTAAATCTTGTTAAGCAGGAAGGAAAATGAAATAAAAGAAATTAAATGCAATTTAGACAACGATAGTGAACATTGTAGAACATTTTACGGAAGATATCTGAGATAATAGTGAAAATATTAGAACTTTGTTACAAAATCTTAGGTGTAAAACACTTACAGATTTTAGGTGGTACAAAGATACTTTCTTAAGCAGGGTCTTAGAGTTACCTGAATGTAATAGTTCTCATTGGAAGTCAAAATTTATAGATGGTCTCCCTAGCTTATTTGTTGAAAGAATAAGAAGAATTTTAAGAAAAGATTTAAATGAAATTCCTTACCAAAATTATACTTATGGAAAATTAATAGGAATTTGTATCCAAGAAGGGATTAGCCCTGTGTAATGAAATAAAATTAAATCAACAAATGAAACGCCAAAATTTGGTAGAAAAGAAGCAATTAGGATAATTTTGTGATCAATTTGCTATGAATAAAATTCCTATGGCAACTAGAACATTATCTAGTAAAAATAAAATGAAGAATTATAAAGAATATCCTAAGAAAAAAATTGAATAAAGAAAATTAAGAAAAGATGAAAGAAATAATAAAAGATGGGAAAAGAATTGGAACAAAAGAAAATCTGTAATATGCAGAAAATGTGGAAAATATGGTCATTATGCAAATAATTGTTGGACTAAGAAAAAGATTAATAATCTTGATATAGATAAAGATATGAAAGAAACTCTTTCAAAAATATTATTAAATTCTGATGAGAGTTCAGATTCTGAAGAATATTCTTACTCTAGCTATACAGAATCAGATCAAGAAATTGATAATATAGAAAATGATTCTTTAATAACTGAATCTGAATCTGAATGTGAATGTGAACCTTGTATTCTTGGACAATCTTGCCCAAAGAAAATATCAGAAGAAGATGAAGGAAATGAATTTTATAAAATTCTTTCACAATTCCAAGATTTAGAATTAAATGTTTTAACAAAAAAAAAAAATTTAGAATTACTACAATTAATAAAAGATCCAGAACTAAGGTCTAAAATAATAGATCAAATAGAAAATATTCCTAGTACTTCCAATAATAATAATAATAATAGGAATAACAATAATATTAATAATAATAATAAAACTAATAATACTAAAGAACCTTACATGATGTCTGAGGTTTATAAATTATTAAAACAAAGAAAAATAGAAGAGAATCCTACTTCTCTTAAAGATATTATAAATGAAATTAAAAATCTTAATGAAGAAATTAATAATTTAAAACAAGAAAATTTAAGTCTTGATTATAGAATTTCTAGAATAGAAAATAATGAAGAAACAAAAACTCAAATAGAACATAATTATGAAATTGATAAACAAAATTTCCTAAAGATGAAATTTTTTTATCCACTTTAGAAATGATTATATCAAAAAATGGTATATAAAAATAACACTCTTAATTGATAATTATTATTCAAAAGAATATACGACTTTAGTAGATAGTGGAGCTGATTTAAATGTTATACAAGAAAGATTAATATCTCGCTATGTATTTTCATAAAACTACTCATACTTTATCGCATCTTTGAAATAAATTATAAATTAATTATAAATTACCTAAGACATATGTCGTGTAAAAAAATTGTATACAAACAAGTTTTTACTTGCTAAAGATATTACTAACCAAGTTATACGGAACACATTTTTAACAAAAATTATCCTTTAATAAAAGTTGATAAAGAAAGGATAATATGAACTTTTAAAGGAAATAATATAATTTTAAAATTTATTACTGAACCCATTACAAAAGTTTTGCATGAAGTATATGATAATATCAGTTCAAAAGAAAAACAATTAAGTTTTTTAAAACAATAATTGAATATAATTACAATAGAAGAAAACCTTAAAAATCCTAAATTACATGCTAAGATAAAATTATTAATAAATCAATTTTCTATTGAAATTTGTAATGATCACCTTAATGCATTTTGGGGTAGAAAGAAACATATTGTTTCTCTTCCTTATGAAGAAGATTTTGATGAAAAGAAAATCCGACAAAGGCTAGACCTTATAAAATGAATTCGAATATTTAGAATTATGTAAAAAAAAAATTGAATCATTAATTCAAAAAGGATCAATAAGTCATTCACAGTCTCCTTGGTCATGCACTGCTTTTTATGTTAATAACCATAGTGACAAGAAAGAGGAGTGCCAAGATTGGTAATTAATTATAAACCACTTAATAGAGTATTAAAATGGATTAGACATTCTATTCCAAATAAAAAATATTTATTGGATAGATAATATGATTCTGTTATATTTTCTAAGTTTGATTTAAAATCAGGATATTGGCAAATACAAATAAATAAATCTGATAGATATAAAATTGATTTTAATGTTCCTATATGACATTATGAATGGAATGTCATGCCTTTTGGTCTTAAAAATGCACCTTCTGAATTTTAGAAAATAATGAATGATATATTTACTCCTTATAGTGAGTTTATTATTGTTTATATAGATGATATCTTAGTTTATTCTAAAGATATAGAAATGCATTTTAAATATTTAAGAATATTTAAAGATATTGTTATAAAAAATGGTTTAGTTATATCTAAATCTAAAATGTCTTTACTTCAAACTAATATAAGATTTTTAGGACATAATATTGAAAAAGGAAATATAATTCCTATTAATAGAAGTATTGAATTTGGAAATAAGTTTCATAATGAAATAATTGATAAAACTCAATTACAAAGATTTCTTGGAAGTTTAAATTATATTTCTCCATATTATAAAGATCTTGCTATAGACACAACTATTTTATATGATAGACTTAAAAAATTACCAATCCCATGGACAGAACAACATACAAATGCTGTTAAAAAAATAAAAGAAAAAATCAAAACTTTTTTTTAACAAGCCTTGTTAAAAAGAGTTTTTATTATTTCTTTTATCTTTTCTTAATTTTCTTTGTTCGATAGAAAATCTTTTCTTTTTCTTAGGATATTCTTTATAATTCTTCATTTTATTTTTGGGTAAATATCAATTTAATTCCTAAACTATACATGTTTTATCAAAAATATCTTGAACTTTCAAAAATATCAATTTAAACCCCAAACTATCATATTTGTATCAATTTAAACCTCAAACTATCTTGAATACGTGGTATTTTTGATACAAATATGATAGTTTGAGATTTAAATTGATATTTTTGAAAGTTCAGGATATTTTTGATAAAACATGTATAGTTTAGGGTTTAAATTGATATTTACCCTTTATTTTTACTAGATAATGTTCTAGTTGCCATAGGAATTTTATTCATAGCAAATTGATCACAAAATTGTCCTAATTGCTTCTTTTCTACCAAATTTTTGCGTTTCATTTGTTGATTTAATTTTATTTCATTACACAAGGCTAATCCTTCTTGGATAAAAATTCTTATTAATTTTCCATAAGTATAATTTTGGTAAGGAATTTCATTTTAATCTTTTATTAAAATTCTTCTTATTCTTTCAACAAATAAGCTAGGAGACCATCTATAAAATTTGACTTCTAATGAGAACTATTACATCTGTGTAACTCTAAGACATCGCTAAGAAAGTATTCAGATACCATCTAAAATCTGTAAGTGTTTTACACCTAAGATTTTGTAACAAGGTTCTAATATTTTCACTATTATCTTTATATCTTCCGGTAAAATGTTCTACAATGTTCACTATCGATTGTATAAACTACATTTTCTTTTATTTCATTTCCTTCCTGCTTAACAAAGATCTAAAATATCATCTTTTCATTTTGTGAGAGATAATGATCCCACCATCCTTTAATTATCCCTGTAAATCTCGCTATTATCATTTTAGCAATTTCTCTATCTTTATTTCCATTATTTTTACATATAGTAGAATACATTAATATTCTATGCATTGTGTTATGTATTTGTTGATGTACAAACCCATCTATATTCCATTCATAAATATGATGTCCACTATAACTATTTGATATTATATCATTTGATTATTCTATAAGAACATCTACACGTGTTGGTCTTGGATAATAATATTTTCATGTAGTGGGTTTATCAGCCCATTTTGACAATTTATTAATTTGATTATAAAAGACTTTTTTATAGTCAGAATTCTCTATTAATTCTTCCCTTATTTTTTTTATCTAGGGTACTAATTTTTAACCCGTTAATTTTTTTTCAAGAAATACTTCTAATTCTTTCATTGATTTTAATTTAAAATTTTTTGTTTAAGGTGGAGGCTGAATAGTAATTGGAGTAGCAATTTCTACATTTTTTTCTTCAACAATTTCATTTTTACTATCTTAATATCATTTATAATCTTTATTATTTGTTCTACTCTATCAAATAATGATGTAATTTGTTCTCCCAAAATATTTAGGTATAAACTTGTATAATTATTTTGTTCTAATATTGTATTTATTTTGTTGACATGTTACATGTAGAGTATTATCTTCTAATAATTTTGCAAAGGCTAAAAAATTATGATTTTTTTCATTATTTTCCATTTGAAATGATTGTTGTGGAGGATAAACTTGATTTAAATTTTTTCCATTATTAAGTCTATAATTTCTTTCTAAAACAGAAATATATTGTTATACATAAGTTGAAATAAACCAAGGGACAAATGGTATTAGCTTATTATTTTTTGTACATAATTTATAAAATCTTGAATAATCCGCATCTGGTTTCATAATATCGGTTAAGGCAAATTCTAAAGGAAAGTCCCTACAAGTTAAGGAGTTTTGGCATTTGAAATGAGTTGATGAAATAGAACGAGATCGTTATTTCCATCCGATGAGATTTATGAGTGCTACACCAATAGTTATATTTTTTGGGTTTAATTGATATTATTTTATTAAAATTTAAAGTTAGAGGCTATGAGAATATAATTCAATTATTATATTAATTTTTACTTCATCGGTCCATTCCATTTCAGAAAAATAAAACAAAACAAAACAAACAAAGCCAAGTTTTTGAATAAATTAATTTTTAATATAGCATATACTGGTTTGTGGTATAAAATGCCCCAAATTAATGATGATCACGTGTTTACTCACCACTCAAAAAAGGAAAACATATATAATTAATCAGTATATCATTTTGTTGGAAAACAGAAAATAATCAAGAATATATTAAAAAATTCCAGCTATATTTCTCCATATAATAATAATAATCTCTATATGAAGATGAACCAAAATTGAAATCTATCAGAAATATAATCTGACAACAAAACTCTAATTATAATTTCGTAATAGTAATAATCATATAAAAAATATGTGGATGAAGATGAAAAACTTGAAATCTATCAGAAATACAATTCGTCAACATTACTCAGATAAGAATTAACCACTATATATTAACGCATGCAGCTGATCGAAGTTGGATACCTTCGCTCAGACGCTTGTATCTCACGATTAATTCACACCTACGAAGACTTCCACCATGGATCATCAAGAAGCACAGCGTCATTCCGAAGATGAACAAATTCCTGCAACTCCACCAGCCGTTCCGGCAACTCCACCGGCTGTTCCGGCAAATAACAGATACCCGCCGGGGTATCGTTTTATGCCGAGGGATAGTGAACTCATTCTGGACTACTTGCAGAAGAAAATCGCCAATGAGCCTATCCCCATTGCTGAAATCAACGATATTTTTATCAAAGAAGTCAACCCCAGGGAATTAACTGGTTAGACTAATTTCTTGAATTCGCATTGTTAGGGTTTTCTGAAATTGTTCGAATATTTAATGCAGCATACATGAAATTGTATATATTGTCACTCGTGAAAGAAACTTGTGTTAATTTCTTTGATATTCATATAATGTATATGTATGCAGCGAAATATCCAAAACTGGGAGATAACGAATGGTATTTCTTTACGCCGAGAGATCGGAAGTATCCAAACGGAATACGGCCGGATAGAGGCTCGAACTCGGGCTACTGGAAGGCTACCGGCGCTGATAAACCCGTGATGGTTGGAGATGTAATTATTGGGTTCAGAAAGGCATTGGTGTTTTATGAAGGAAAGCCTCAGAAAGGTCAGAAGACTAACTGGATAATGCACGAATTCAGGGTTAATGGAGCTGCACGCAAGAAAAGGACTGCAGATGACATGAGGGTAGGGATTTGATTTTCCCTCCATCTACACTTAATAATTAATGGATTTTTTTTATTCAACTTTTTTATTTTATTTTTAACTTTTGCAGTTGGATGATTGGGTATTGTGCCGTATTTATGAAAATACTTCGAGGCTGAGAAACAACGGGAAGAATAAAAAAGCAAAGGAGCAGTGCGATCATGTCGATGAGAGTCATTTGCAAGGAGTAATGGTGCTGCTGTTACTAATCCTCATCAAGAAGGCGTAAAGGTGGTAAACGAGCTCGAAAATCTTCCACTGTTAATCCCAGAAAACGACCCTTATAATTATTTTCCTGAGACAAACATCGACAACATCATTGGTGATTTTGGAGACTGTTTTCTTGACGAATATTTACAGCAAGAGTCGGACAGAAACGACTATTTTCCGTCGTATAATTTGGACGGAATCGTAAACCCAGTTGAGCAAGTGAATGCTTTCTGGGACCCGTATCTAAATGAAGACCCATTGGGATTTCAGCAGCCAAATGATCCTTCTACTTCTTGTAGTAATCAATTGCCATTTCAGCAGCAGCAGCCAAATGATCCTTCTTCTTCTTCTTGGAGTGGTTATCAATTGCCATTTCAGCAGCTGCAGCCAAATGATCCTCTTCTTCTTGGAGTAGTAATCCATTGCCATTTCAGCCAAATGCTCCTTCTTCTTCTTGGCGGAGTAATCTATTGCCATTTCAGCAGCCAAATGCTCCTTCTTCTCCTTGGTGTAGTAATCCATTGGCACATCAGCTGCCAAATTCTTCCTCTTGGAGTAGTAATGAAGGTTTTCTTCCTTCGGATTCGGTTCCAGCAAACAACAGTACCACCAATGTTTCTCCCATTTACAGCCAGATCGATGCCCAGCAAGACAATAAAGGTTTAGATCCATTTAAAGTTTTATACATCGATTTTTTTTTGTATCACGAACCCGCACCGCTACCTTAAGCCGAAAGTGTGTGTATGTAGTATGTAATTTGACGAAAAATATTAATAAAATTGTGTTTTTTTGTCTTTCCTTGGCTCGAGGAATTTGTTATCTTTAACTTTAACCTGCTAGCTTGTTACAACCTATGGTATATTTCATAAGCAGTATATCTCATTATTTGTGTTTCATCAATGGTATATATTCGTTTCAAAAAAATCAATGGTATATATTAACTTAGTATATATTGACAGACAAATTACTCAAATTTTTCTCTAAAAAAAGAATAAGATTTATACTTGTTTTTCATTAAATTCTCTCTTCAGAATCATGAAGAATAAGTTGGATTTGCCAGTGCCAGCCCTAGTATTACTCTATACTTGACATAGTCATTTTATTCGGACTGTTTGTTTTTCGTATTCTTTTTATTACAATGGTAGAATTTAGAAATTCTAAATTTCAAATATACTCCACTAGAAAAAATAAAATATATTGTTTCTTGCAACCATTTTTAAATTTTTTTTTATTTCTCATCTTATGGTTGAATTTAGCTGAGTTAGCAATAAATCAGATTTAAAATTCGTAATTCACACCGACTATTAATTTCAGTGCTGATGCATGTAATTAAATCTGACACCCACTTCAACGAGGGACAATGACAATCTGACCTTCGACGTGAGCTATAAAAGGGCTTCAATTAGTGGCATCGACTCAATCCATCGGTTTTTCATTTCAAACAACAAAAATGAGTTTCATTCCGAAAACTTAAGCTAACCAACGAGCACAAGTTTTCAACTCAAAATGAAAAGGAACGAGCACAGGTTCTTTCCTACATTTTCTGATACTACTAGGGACTTAGGGAGATAATATGTTACTAACAAGAAAACTCTGCCAAAAATGTTATCGTGCTCTTGGAACTGCTTCATTCAGTTCCTCTGGTGATGATTGGAACAGCTCTATATAACGACTCCCGAGCGTCATCCTGTCCTTAGCCAATGCAGCTTTAGCATCTTCTGCAGTCGCAAACTCACGAAAGCTTCTCCTGTGGGCCTCCCCTCAAAATTGAAGGTGATATGGATCGAGTTTTCTGACAAATTAAAGTTCTTGAAGAAATCAATTATATCATCTTTGCCAGCTGAAAATGGCAGCCCCCTCATCCGCAGCACAGCTGTAGGTTCACTAGTATCTTTCGCCTCATATGATTTTGACATCAACCTGATTAGAAAATGTCAGCAACTCCACTTCATGGTACTTAATAGTAGTGGCACAAGTAGACAAAAGACACACAACTTAATGATACACGAATCATAAGTATAAAGCAATGGGCCAATGGCAGAAAAATGGTTCAGAAAAATTAAATCATAAATCAGCTAGTATGAACCAACAATAAAGCAAATAATCACGAATGATCAATGGAGAGTCTCCCACATTATCTAGCATCACACTATTCGTTACCGTAACCCGTTTCTCAATTCATTTACAATTTAAACGTGAACATTAAAACTATGGAACTTCAAATCTACGTCTCATATCATTGAGAGCTGCAGTACAATTCAAATTCTCTTATCAAATCCTAATAGATGTTAAATCATATATGGTAAATTCAACATCTTACTAAAGATATGAGTGAAGAAGAAGTAGCTCTAGTGTTCTGTAGTTCAAGACCGACGCAGAAACATTGATGTAGTGAAGATCCAAAGATCATACAATGATATGCATCATACGTTCTGATACCAAGGTCTTAGTGGGAATAGTCACACCTAAGTCCATGCAGCTGCAATAGTAGACATGACCCAAGGTCCTAGCTGCAATAGTCGCAGTACTAAATCCTAGCAGCACCTAATAGTTGAACCAGCCAGCAAACATTTTTAAATAATTCTCATAAAATTTAAGAATTTCATCTAAGACTTCCAACCTTCAGGTTGACTAATTATAATTATAAATATATATATAACTATAAATTGAACCAATCTATTCATCAAATATATAAAAAGTCAAAATAAAGCAGAAATATGGAACTAGTACATGTAGCAGCATTTCTCTATATCTTTCATTCCGATAAACATACCTAATATGCCAACTCATCATAGAGCATGTCATTACCTATGATATCCATGATAACACCCTGTATGCTCCAAATTCTTTAAAGTTGGAGACATTGCCCTTGGTTGAATTTCATATATTAAATATCTATTTGTAACTTGCAGAAGATTTAAAGAAATGAATGTAATTTAACTAAAACATTTAAACTATAATCAGCTTAAATAGAATCTTCCAACTGTGGCTGTGATTCTTTTCATAGTTTTATAATTTGCTTCTACTAACCTAAATCTCAAAGTCATCAAAGAATGACCTCAAAAGAACAAATATTAAAAGCTTCAAGCCCCTTCCCCAAAAAAAAATACAGAAAGGTGCACCACTGCACCTAACAAATAATACCAGTACATTAAGCTTCTATTTGTAAATTTGTAGCTGAATTTCAGAAATGAACGTAATTTAACTAAAGAACACTTAAAATTCGGCTTTAATAGGAATTTTCCAACTGTGACCTGTGATTCTCTATAATTGTATAATTTGCTTTACAAACCTAAAATACTGAATTTATTAGCTCGAAATATATGTTCTGAGAGAGAGAGTTACACTAAAATAGATCTCAAAGTCATCAGAGAAGTACCAGAAAATAACAAATTATCAAAAGCTTCAAGACCCTCCCAAAAACTTGTAGAAAGGTGCAGCAAAAAAATAATACTAGTAGTTTCACCAGCGCTATACTGTTTTGCCAGATGAATGTGCGTTTATATATTTGAAAGTTTCAAAAGCACCACCTTTAGGAATATGTCAAGGGAATACTTAAAAGACAAAATAACAGGCAAACAACGGGCTGGTTAATTTTCTTTCAAGGATTAAAAGTGAGCAAGATAACGCATATTATACAAAATATTCGACAGTCATGATTTCTTAAGATAATGAGAGGAGTGTTAGTCTAGAATCTAGATAATTGTATTTGTAATAACAGATTTATTTAAAGGGCTAAATGTTATCAGAATCTACAGACCAAATAAAGCAGGCGATGATCACTATAACAGTTGAGACGCACAAACTATCGCCCTGGTGGATATAGCATGCACATTCCAGAATCTGATGCAATTTAAAAGTTTGTGTGTGTGTCACTGTGGTGGGGGGCTGTCTGACTGGAAAGTGAGGTTTCAGGAACTGATTTTCTCAAGAGCTGCATATTTGACATGCACCACCACTGATAAGACACCATTTGTACTAGTTAATAATTTTTCTGTTGTTGTTCTATTATACTAGTTAATTATTACTAACAAATATATTTAACACCTAAACATCCAAGAAGAAACATATCATGTAGCCAAATATCAATCAGAAATTCAGAATAGGATCAACAGCTACAAATATAGAATGCGAAAAGCAAAGGGTTAGGGCAGTTACCGCCCCCTTGAAGCAGCTTCATCCAACTCCTCACGTGATGCAGGGAAAAGCTCTATGTAGCAGTACCCCAGGGTCATCCTATCCTTGGACATTGCAGCTTTTGAATCTTCAGGACTTCCAAACTCCACAAAAGATTCTCCAGCTGGCCTCCCCTCGGAATTAGCTATTAAATGAACTTTGTCTTCCGACAACGAAAAATCCTTAAAGAAGTTTAAAATATCCTCCTTGGTAGCAGAAAATGGCAATCCTCTCAAGTCTCAACCGCAACACCCCTTTAAATTCTGACAAGTCTCTCTCATTGGTAGATCTTGCCCTTGGGCCACCACGACGAGGTGAACTACCAGGAGCATCAAAAAACTTCATTTGCAATAACCTTATAGTATTCCTCTTTCCTGCTTCGGAAAACCTCAACATATCTCCTACCAATATTTTGCCTATTCCTCTGTAACATAAAATCAATTTGAAGTTGATATCCCAAAACACAATAAGCTTCTCCGGTAAATTTGCCACCCTTGTGAACAAACAGAACATCAATAACATCTAGACCATGGAAGAAGTCAACAATCTCAGCCACCGCAAGAATCGAATGGAAGGCCTCGAAGTCGGACAGCGGAAATGTTGGTGGGATATAAGAATATGCAGGAGGAGGTGGAGGTGGAGCATCATACATATAACTTGGACCAGGAGCACCATAATATGAAGAACCTTGATCCATCAAACGCTGCCGTTTGAAACCCATTTCCTTGCATCACCACTATCGACGTATTTACTTCATATCCAAAACAATAAAACATTCACCAGGTCAGTCAGATTCATTAACCATTAACGAAGATGACAGAGGAAATTGTAGTTCTGAAAAGATGTTATTTACGTGAGTGAATTATTAAATACTAGTTCAAAGCACCATATTTCTAACTAATATCTGAATCTTGACTCTTGAGTATGCATTTAACAGTGATACTAATCGATTTAAACAAAATTAAACTACAAGAGACTATGGAAGGATAACAAACTCGCAAAAGAACAATAAGAAACCATTATTAGGCAACAGTGGTGGCATCTTTCTGCAGAAGAAATGGAGTTTCTGGTAAGACACTATTACTATTACATCTCATTGCAATCCAAAAACAAAGTAAGTACTACGATGCCACTAAAAGAACTAAAGGGAGAAACAAATAAACAAGATAGTCTTATGAATAATTTAACCAAAAAAACAAAACCTTTACAAAAGAACTCAAATACCTAACCAGATTGGCAAAAAAAAAAAATTGGAACACGAAAAAATAAGAAAAGGAAAAAACTGCATAAAATCATACCGAGAAAATCCAACGGAATCAAAACCTAAATTGTTAAAATTGAGTTCAAAGTTAAGCCTGATTCAGAACATTAATTACGAGAATTAAGATAGTTTTCTCTGCTCCTTACCCTCTGTAAAACATCGTTTCCACTCACTGAAGAAAAATCGATGCGTGGATTTTGCTGAACAAAATCTGGTGACCTCACGTGTGTGCTGTGTGTAAGTCGACGCGGACATGGAAATGGGGGAAGCCCTTTCAGGAGAAAACGCCGTCGATGCGAAGCTATTGAACTTCGTTTCTTTCTTCTAATGCGCCTTCCCCACTCCCCCTCTTCGGGTACAAATGGGATCTTGTATTAACAAAATGAAAAGAACAAAAAAAAAAAAAAAGAAACACAAAGTAAATAGTAAGGAAATCTTAATCTGAAAACTGGAACCTCATTAAGCATATTTGAGTAATAGAGTTTTTGATTAATTTATGTTAGAGTTTATAAGATGTTTAATTAAATAGTTTATAGGATGTGTAATATTTTATGGGCTTATAAATTATCAAAGTACTTGTATAATTAAACTTACATATTAAAGAGATAATTTTGAGATAGAGGGAGAAAATCTAGTTAGAGAAAAAAATTGAAAATATATGAAATTGAAGAACATATGTTGGAAAAACAAATTATAGTAAGATTATATTTATAAATTAATTACTTATTATTATAAGATTATAAAAAATATAAATTAGAATTGCGAAACTTATTTTTTGAGGAGTTACTAAATTATTGGAACTTATTTGCTAAATAACTTATAAACTATTTCAAGAAACTTATAACAACCTCATCCAAACACCCTCTCCCTCTGAATTTATTGTGGGGTGATTTCAATTAGAGAAACACTATCTCATAATGTAACATACAACAAACTTGGTAAACATAAATGCAAGTAGTATAAGCGTAAACTAGTGTGTAACTCGTCGAATTTCGACGGAAAATATTTTATGTTCTATTTATAATCATATTAAATAAAATAATCTTATATCAGGGTAATACTTTTTAATTTGATATATTAAATGAATAAATCTTTATATCAGGATAATATGTCTAATGTGACATGTATAGGTTATATTTCGTCGAATTCTAATGAAAAATCACTTTATATTGTAATTTACGCGTAGAAAATTAAATATTCTTAGAGTAATTCTTGTTTAGAATGTATATACCCATGCTCGTCTTAAATTCGATTAATTATCTAAAATTATTTAAATTTATAAATATAATTTGTTATAATGATCGGTTACTCGTCTCGATAAAAATAAAAAACGTTGAAAGCAATCATTAATAATAAATAGTATAAATAACAAAGATAAAAAAAAATAGAGAAAATTTTGCGTATGCGTGTTGATTAATGTTAAAATTCCTTTAGAATTGATATACTCGTACATGTCCAAACCTGATTAAAAATATTTTTACTACTCGTTTTCATCTCAACCCGTATAGTTAATTAATGTCGCTAACTACCCAAATATGTTTAAATTTATATATAAAAGTTGTTACATTAATTGATTATATATTTCAATAATGACTTGAACATTATAGAATAAATATTAATAATAAATAATATAAATATCAAAGATTAAAAATAGAGAACATGTTTAGCATATACATACCCTTTTCGTCCCAAATTTAATTAATTATCCGATTGATTAATTTTATAAATATATAATAATTATTTATTAGCTTCAATAAAACTTGAACATTCTGAGTAATTATAAATAATAAATATTAGTAATTATTCACATAGACGTGTTGTTTAATGTATTGACTTGTTTAGAATTTATATACATGTAGCTATCACAAATCGGATCAAAATTGATTTTACTATATATTCTCGTCTCATTCTCGTATAGTGGTATCCATTAATTACATGCGTTTGTTTAAATTAATAAAATATATATTAATTCTCATACCCACATAATATAAATAATATAAATTCGACGGATGGAGTTTAAACTATTGTACCCAAATAATATAAACAGTAAAAGAATTAGAAATAGATAAAATTATATCCTCGTCAAATTTCACATAGTAAGTGTTGTTTAATGTATTGACTTGTTTAGAATTTATATACATATATAACTGTCACAAATCGGATTAAAATTGATTTTACTATATGTTCTCTTCTTATTTTCGTACAATAGTATCCACTAATTACCTAAATTCATTTAAATTTACAAAAGATCTAATTACTAAAATATATATTTATTCCAATAAATGGTTATCCTCTCGATTTAAATTTGAATTTACTATTTATTTCAAAAAAAATTATTAATTGTCGAAGGCTCACCAAAAAAATAATGTGAGCTTCAAAATTCCGCATAGATATGTCGATAAATGTATGTATCCATCTAGAATGTATATTCTTGTAACAAATAATATAAATAGCAAAGAAGTAAAAATAGAGAAAATTATATTCTCGTGTAGTAATATCCGCTAATTATCATAATTCATTTAAGTTTTAAAACATATAGTCAATAAAATATATATTATTCCAATATAATAAAATTGAGAAAATCTCACATAAACCTATCGATCAATGTCTGTGATCGCTAATAATTCTACCAAATAAATGATAGTAAAACAGCAAGTATATATATCGTATCCACAGAGACTGCAACTCGAGAACACAGCAAGTAATCAACACAGAACCTGTAATAACCCGTGAAATAAAATTTGTGTTAACGAAGAATTTAACCGAATTGTTATTAAATCTTTCCTTTTATAATTTAATAGGCGAGAAAATTTATCGTTTGATAATCGAACGATAAGCGTAGTTGGATTCGATAAATCGGATTACGAATGTATGTGACGATCATCGATTCCCGCCCAAACAAAACAAGTGAGAAGTCGTAGTCATAATTATTCCGATATCTAAAATTACGAAAATGGAAAGTTGACCTTGATTCATTTTGTTAACTCCTATCATCTCATCCTCCCACATACCCTACTCCCCCCGAAGAGATCGATCTCGCAACATGAGACAAATTCGAGCTCAAACGTGCTGCACCTCTCGCTCATAAGGCAGCAAAATCTCCTTCTCCCTAAAACTCCCATTTCAATCTCCTCAACTTTCGGACTTCCCAACACAAGCAAAGAAGCGGAGAAAACAAAGGAGAAACCACAAGGTAACCATTTCACTCCCAACTTAACGTTTTTTGTGTATCAACGACCAATTTCCATTTCTTTTGTACATAGAACACTGCCTTCTTCAAGCCACTGCGATTGAAGCAGAAAAACACAACAAAATCCTTCATTAAGGTAAGTTCAAACCACTCACCCATTCATACATTCTTACAGTAATGATGAGAAAATTTAGAAAAGCGTATTTCAATCCCGTATGTGTTAAGCGAGGAAAACGAATCAATGAAATCTTAAAATATTAAGCGGTTATACACCCCACGAACTACCCCCGTTTTCCTCCTCTGTCTTTTCGGAGATGGCGGACGGCGGTGGCGTGGCGCAAGAGGAAGACGAGCTCGAGCAGGAAGAAGCGTGGCGACCCGTGTTCTCGGCCGGTGAACGGAGGAGGCATGCGGTGGCGGCTTTGAGATGCGGCGGCGGGGGTGGCGACGGTCCTCTCCCGCGCCCGCGCGATGGCTGCGGTGGTCGCGAGGGAGATGTGCGAGCAACGTTGGCGGTGCGACTCGGCGGCGACGGCGCAGCGGCAGACGGCGGCGATGTCGTGGCGAGATGATAGAGAGGAGAGAAGGCGTGGGTCTTATGTGAGTGAGAGAGCTACGACACGGCGTTGGCCGACGGCGGCGGCAGCGACGGCGCCGTGGAGAAGGGGAGGCGACAGCAGCGCCGCTGAGTGAGGATGGAGTTCTGGAGAGGGGCTGGGGTGGTGCACGTAGGTTTAGTTAGGGGCTGTTTGGGCTTTGTTTTAATTTCTAGTTGGATTGTTTTATTTATTTGTTTGAGCTTTGCTTTTAATTATTAAGGTTGGGCCAGATTAATTATTTTAGTGGGCTGGGTTTAGCTTATTCTTGTGGCTGGGCTGAATAAAATCTTAAGACAAAATGGGGCGGGCCGAGATGAGAAGGTCATGTTGGGCCGAAATCATTGGGCCATGATTTATTAATTGGCTGGACCTATTTAATTGGGATGGGCTTCCAGGACATGGGCCTCTATAATTAATTGCATTGGACCCTTATGATTTAAGTGGGTTGGGTTTATGTTATAAATAGAATTGGACTACCAAGATTTAATTGGACTTGAATTAATTGAAGTTGGGCTTTAATTAATTAAATCCTTTAGACTTAAGGAATCATTTAGATCAACTTTAATTAAATAAAGTTGATAAGCACTAATTAATTATAATTAGGCATTTATTTAATTAAGCTACTTAAGCTTAATTGATTGATTTAGATGGACCTTAATTATTAATTGAGCTGGACTCAAATTAATTAATTAAGTTACTTAAACTTAATTAATTAGCTTGGGATGACCTTAATTAATTAAGAGCAATGGGCCTTAATTACTTAATTTAATAGGTCTTTGACCACTTAAGTCATGTGAAGTTGATCAATTAAAAATAATATTGATATGGGCTTTTAAATTAATTGAGTGGAAATTTAATTAAATAGATGGACTCTTTAATTAAGTTGAAAATGGGCTTAGACTTATTTTTTTAAATAATGGGCTAAGTATATAAATGGATAATGGACTTGAATTAATTACTTCTAGAATCCATTAAATTAAATTAAGGATTGAATTAATTCCGTATTAATTAAATATGAGATTTAATTCTAATAATTAAATTTTGGGGATTTATTTTAGTTAATTACATAATTATCCAAATATCAACTAATTAAAGTAATTTGATTGATTAATCAAATGTTATTGGACTTTTAAATTAATCCATTTAGTTAACTTAAATTGTGGATTTAATTAATTAATTAAAGAACTTAATTAATTAATTAATGACATTGGTTATGTCAAGTAGATGATTGAGAAATATTGGTAACTTTAATTTGTAAAAGCGTTCGTTAGATGATTGATTTAGAAATATTTAGTATTTGTATATGAGTTTTTCCGTTAGAAAATATGGGACGTGTGAGGTGAGAAGCGCGACGAGTAAATGATGATAACGAATGAGTTATTGGAACTCGAATTCGTTGATACGCATTAACAAGCGGCGAATATTAGTTATGAACTTAGGATTCATAATTGAGCGAAGCGACGTGAAGAAACATCGATCACGGAGAAGAATGTAACGACAAAGTGTCATCTATCGCTATGACGAGACTAATCGAATAGGCGAAATATAATTGATAATAGAGTCTTATCGATAACAAAATCCTAAAACCCAAGGACTTAAAGGATATTGAGTCGTTAAATATTAGCAATTCTTCTCGAAGAAGCGAATGACATACTAAATTATATCTCTTACGTTGATAAGGTCCAGCGTGGACGTGACGAAAACGACAAGGACCACTAGCGATACTTCAAGAAGGACAATTCTTGAGGTGGGCTTTTCTTGAAACAAAATGATTATGCATAACTCAAAGCATGATTTACAAAAGCTTTATGAAATATTATCGCATGAACTGTTATTGATCGCAAATATTTATATTTTGTTGTGTCCATATCTCGAGGTTGGTTTGTCCAAATGTGGGACGAGAATTGATTGGTATATCGATGTGGTATGTGAATGAGTTGGTCCACCATAGCGTTAAAAAGTAACGATCGGATCCGACTTAGTTGAGGACTAACTTTCGGATTGTGTACGATGTGACCGTGTGTTAAGGTTAGCTACCTCGACCGGTCACGGCGACTATGTGGTGGCCACCCATAGTCTTGTGAATGAATGAGCGTATGATTGATGAATGAATTACGGATATGGAACAACGTGGATGAAATAGTCCGTGGGACACTTTTGGAAAATGATAAAATATTTGATAGGCATGAGCCTTTTCAACTAAAATCCTCATGTGCTATTGTGGGCGGTTCAATAACTTTTGATAAAGAAAACGTTTTCGGCAATGAGTCCACTAAGTACTTTTGTACTTAGCCCTGCATTTCGTTTTTGATGTGCAGGTTGAGCAAGGATCGATGATGGATGCGAAGTGGTGCAGAGTGGCAGTTATTTTGATGCTTTATTAGGAAGGTTTCTAGAACCTTGGGCATGCATCGTCATATGCATGTCCACACGTTTATTTGCTGCCTAACTCTGATAATTTTTGATGCTTTGATCATAACTACTTTTATGACGTATTGAACTGGAGGTTATACCTCGTACTTCGAATTCTGCCCTGATTGGGTTATGTTTGAATCTTGAATCCCTTTTGACAAGTCCTTTTGTGACTTGAGTCTGTATTGAATTTCTTATCCCTTTTTGCCTATGCGTTATTGAGTAATTGAATGATTGATTGCCTTGATTAGCTATGTTTATATCCGCTGCTTTATCATACCGGTGACGATCTATATGATCCGTACTTTATTGGAAAGTCGGGTCGTCACAGAACCTTTGTTATTATCCAAGCAACAAAATCAGGAGAAAAGATTATAAGCTATACTTGAAAGTAAATAGGGAAATAAAACCAGATATAAAAGACTGATCCTAGGGATGTATTTAACCTAACCAAATTAACACAATTAACCTATTAATCATTTACCAATTTAATCCACATTCAGATGAAGGATCACTAATGTAACTATAGCTTCCGTCGGGACAACCTATAGTAGTAGGTTAGCCTAAACTCTATCTCCGTCGGGTCTAAGTAAGCTAATTACCAAAAGCACACAAAAATATAACCTCCTACAGCTCACCTATCTCCGTCGGGTCTCAAGGCAAAAGCGTATTATAAACTCAGATATCGATTATGCAATTAATTCCGAGACATTAATCACATAACTAGCATGCATAGATATTGATCAGATACCAACAAATGAGAATTAAAGCCAAGATTTATAAATCATGAAGGACGGCAAAACAGTATCAACAGATAAATTATACGAATCTAGTCAGACATACAAACCCCAGGATCAATACAGAAATTAGTTACTCATAATTAAATTATCAAAGCAATAAATAATTAAAGATGGCATGAATTGAGATAAATAGATAAAACCATATGATTCCACGATGAACAACGTAACACTTGAATCCGGACGTAAATCAGAATCCCAATACTAAACTATAACACTGGAATGAGAACAACTAAATCACTCTAATGAAAAACGTGCACAAAAACTCAATCAAAAGTATTTTGCTCTGGAAATAAAATCTAAAGTCTCGCTCTCTCTGAAATTGCGTCCCCCTCTTGTTGTTCGCGCCTCCCACGATATATTCCAACCCTAATTATTTCGGATCGCGTGCTTTCATCGCGAGAAATAGTCGCGACCATCGTCCCGCCTTGCTTCGCGACAATCCATCGCGATGGTATGTCGCGATGATGGGTCGCGATGGTTCTCCGCGTGTCTTCGCGACCTTTGGTCGCGATGGTAAGTCGTGATGCCGGGTCGCGAGTCCTCCATTTTACGCACATTCAACATTACCTCGCAAGTCTCCATCGCGGCTCTTCCTCGCGATAGCGGGTCGCGAGCTCATATTTTTCCTTCTCGCTCAAAACAGGTGCGAGGATGCCTCGCGAACTTCCAATTCTTTGCACGCGTGTGTGTGTCCTCTATTTTAGATCAAAACCTGTGCTAAAACAACACAAACTACACACGGCATCATATTTTTTAAGGTATTCGAAATATATCATAAATGCATCTCAACCAATCATTTATCAATTAGAAACAAGACAAATATAACCCAATAAAACAAGTGAAAATGAGGTTTATCAACTCCCCCAAACTTACCCTTTTGTTTGTCCTCAATCAAATTTAAACAAGAGATAGACGACCAACGATAGACATAGAGTCGAATAACAAAAGCAATAAGCATCAGAGCAATGAGCAAGGTAAATAAAACAAATTACAACATATTTCATTAAACTCCACATATCATAAAACTCATAAGCTCAAGCCTTCTCAAACTTGATTCCTCTCGACATGGATATATATATATATATATATAAGAAATCTCAAACACTCAAGTGTATCAAGGAGGATGTGTATGCTCTCAAAGTTCAAAGGTACATGGAATCTACCATAAGCTTGCAAATTGTCTAATTCTCCATTACTCAAATATGTGCTCAAGAACTAAGATCAAAAAGGTCTTATAAAAGGTTATAATGTAGGCTCTTTGGTAAGACAAGATATATTTGGACTAAGTGACTTATAATCCCATAATTACAGACATCATAAACACAAGACATAATTCCCAAATCTTCACACTTTATTGCATACCTTTACACCAAAGGGTCATTTTTCTTTTAAGAACTCCACACTTCAATATACAAGCGATATAATCATCTCAAGACATTAATCACTTACCCATTTATGTTCCTTTTGCACACTCGTGCTAACTCTTTTTCATTTAGCTTATATTGAACTTATATGGGTAAGTAACTATTTATGTTGTTATCACTTTCTAATCATCTCTTTTTCTTTTTTTTTTTCTTTCTTTTTTTCTCAACTTTTCATTCAAGAAACCCACCAAACATACTAACAACACAACCCAACCCACGGCTACATGGAAGAACAAGGTAGGCTCAAACGGGCTCATAAAATGATAATATAAACAGGTTAGTGTTTGGACAGTGTATAGGCTAAGAAAAGAATGCCTAATATCATCTCATAATTCTTAAGCACATCAATGCAACCTTGAAAAAGAGTCAGAGCAAGTTCTAGAGAAACACATGCTATTTATACTAATCACACAAGAAGAAACCAGATGAAAAGATATGACGGTCAAAAGCTCAAATCTCGTGTTTCAAAATGTGATCAAGTTCTCGAAGGCTCAAAACTCACAACAATCATGACATGCTTCATCTCACAAAATCAGTTGCAATATATTTTTCCAATAAAAACAATTTTCATCATTGGCTGCTCGTCATTCAACTCCACCCAGAACAGACACAAGACAAAAACAAGAAAAACAAAACAAGCAAACACAAACAAAAACAAGAAAAACAGACATAAAACGAAAAGCACAGAGCAGCCAGAAAATAAAGAAGATAGAGCTCACTATGGAGGTGGTGGTGGGTGATATGGCCACGAGTGATGCATGTCTTGCAAGAGCTTGAGATATTGCTCGTTGTATCGCGCCTGCTCTGCCCATCGCCGCTCGTTTTCCTCTTGTTGACGTCGCTGCTCCCCAAAGAATTGTGTCTGAGCAGCCACATATTGACCCATATCCCTTCTTACTATAGCAAACTGATCATCAAAATAGAGGTGATCCTCTGTTCGGCCGTCATCTATGTACTCATGCAACTCTTGATGTCGCGTGTCGATGCGGTCAAATATCCGTTCCTCCATAGCATATAGATCGAAATCTGGTGCTCTCATATGGAGCGGTGATGACCGCTGCGTGCCCTCGCCCGACCGTGTTCATCTCCCCTCGCTCGTAGCGCCTCCTCCGCCGAGCTCTATGTTGCTCCTGCCTTCCTCCAGGTCGTGCGCGCGGCACGTCAGGCTGAAGAGCTGCTAGATGATTGGGAGTCCTCATCGTGATATTATGTATCGCTGGGACAGCCACGAGGGTCAATCTAGTGAGAGCTACATTCGGCAGCTCAAGTACCATGTTTCCACCCGTCTGCGTGATCTTCCACAACAGCCTATCCTTTCTGGGCTTTAGGAAATGCATATAATTGAGAGCTCGTCGATCAATAAATATCTCTCGAGAGATCGGCTCGTCAATGGGGGCTACGTTGAAATACGTGGCGATTGGGGTTATCATTCCCCCACAACAGATGCTAGCTCCCTCAACTTGGGCTTGGGCCTCAAAATGCTCTGCTAGGAGATACGCTACACTCATCGCACGTCCTTCCAGGGCTGCCGTTAAAATATGCATATCTGCACTCAACCTCCAAGAAGCGGTGCCAAAATTTGATCACTAATAATTCTACCAAATAAATGATAGTAAAACAGCAAGTATATATATCGTATCCACAGAGACTGCAACTCGAGAACACAATAAGTAATCAACACAGAACCTTTGTTATTATCCAAGCAACAAAATCAGGAGAAAAGATTATAAGCTAGACTTGAAAGTAAATAGGGAAATAAAACCAGATATAAAAGATTGATCCTAGGGATGTATTTAACCTAACAAAATTCACACAATTAACCTATTAACTGTTTACCAATTTAATCCACATTTAGATGAAGGATCACTAATGTAACTATAGCTTCCGTCGGGACGACCTATAGTAGTAGGTTAGCCTAAACTCTATCTCCGTCGGTCTCAAGAGAAGTAAGCTAATTACCAAAAGCACACAAAATATAACCTCCCTGACTCACCTATCTCCGTCGGTCTCAAGGTAAAAGCGTATTATAAACTCAGATATCGATTATGCAATTAATTCGCGAGACATTAATCACATAACTAGCATGCATAGATATTGATCGAGATACCAACACATGAGAATTAAAGCCAAGATTTATAAATCATGAAGGGACGGCAAAACAGTATCAACAGATAAATTATACGAATCTAGTCAGACATACAAACCCCAGGATCAATATAGAAATTAGCTACTCATAATTAAATTATCAAAGCAATAAATAATTAAAGATGACATGAATTGAGATAAATAAATAAAACCGCATGATTCCACGATGAACAACGTAACACTTGAATCCGGACGTAAATCAGAATCCCAATACTAAACTATAACACTGGAATGAGAACAACTAAATCACTCTAATGAAAAACGTGCACAAAAACTCAATCAAAAGTATTTTGCTCTGGAAATAAAATCTAAAGTCTCGCTCTCTCTGAAATTGCGTCCCCCTCCTGTTGTCCGCGCCTCCCACGATATATTCCAACCCTAATTACTTCGGATCGCGTGCTTTCATCGCGAGAAACAGTCGCGATGTTAAGTCGCTACCATCGTCCCGCCTTGCTTCGCGACAGTCCGTCGCGATGGTATGTCGCGATGATGGGTCGTGCGATGCCGGGTCGCGAGTCCTCCATTTTACGCACATTCAACATTACCTCGCGATAGCGGGTCGCGAGCTCATATTTTTCCTTCTCGCTCAAAACAGGTGCGAGGATGCCTCGCGAACTTCCAATTATTTGCACGCGTGTGTGTGTCCTCTATTTTAGATCAAAACCTGTGCTAAAACAACACAAACTACACACGGCATAATATCTTTTAAGGTATTCGAAATATATCATAAATGCAGCTCAACCAATCATTTATCAATTAGAAACAGGACAAATATAACCCAATAAAACAGGTAAAAATGAGGCTTATCAGTCTGGACCAATTTAGAATCTATATACATGTAGCTGCCACAAATTTGATTAAAAATTGATTTGACTATATATTTATTATCGTCTCAAACTCATATAGTAATTTATGTTGATATTTGAATTCGTTTAGATTTATAAAAAAATCAACATATAATAGGATTAATGATTAACGCAATCTCTCTCCTACGTGGACTATTTATTTCAAATTTATTTTTATTAATTTGTGAAGTTTCCTGAAAAATCGATATGAGTTTCAAATTTTATTTAAAAATTTGTACAAAAAATATTCTTTTATTTATATTTTAAATTTGTGAAGTTCATGAAAAATAGATGTATGATTCAAAATTGTAAGAAATATATCATTCAATTTATGTCATGAATTGGTAAAGTTTCATGAAAACTTTAAAAATAATATTAATTAAATTAAATTAATTTTTTAATAAAAAAGTAACTATTTATCTGGCCAACTAATTAATTGATGGGCCAAATAAAATTGGTAGATGTAAAATAATTATGTATTTGTTGGATAACGAATCTACTCACAACTATTTATATAGGTTTAAATTAAGGTGGAGTTTGATAAGAAATCAATGTGGGATAAGAGATGTAAATACTAAGAATAAAAGAGATTTGAGAAAAATAGAAATTGAGAGATTATATGATGCCACATAGGAGAGAGAATCACTAAATCCTTAATCCTATTATATATTAAATTTGAATTTACTATTTATTTCAAAAAAATTATTAATTGTGAAGGCTCACCAAAAAAATAATGTGAGCTTCAAATTCCGCATAGATATGTCGATAGATGTTTGTATCCGTCTAGAATGTATATTTTTGTACCAAATAATATAAATAGCAAAAGAATTAAAAATAGAAAAAATTATATTCTCATCTTATTCTCGTATAATAATATCCGCTAATTACCAGAATTCATTTAATTTTTAAAATATATAGTCAATAAAATATACTCCCTTCGTCCCATCCAAGACAACTCATTTATTTTCGGCACGGTTATTTAGGAGAAGAGATAAAGTGGTTAAAGTGATAAAAAGTATGTATGACCCACAACTTTTGAAGAGTTAATTATTTCCTAAAAATGAAACAGGTCATCTTGGGTGGGATAGCCCAAAATGGAATACAAACCATCTTGAATGGGACGGAATGAGTATATTATTCCAATATAATAAAATTGAGAAAATCCCACATAAATCTATCGATCAATGTCTGGACAAATTTAGAATCTATATACATGTAGCTGCCACAAATTTGATTAAAAATTGATTTGACTATATATTTGTTATCGTCTCAAACCCATATAGTAATTTATGTTGATATTTGAATTCGTTTAGATTTATAAAAATATCAATCTATAATAGATTAATGATTAACGCAATCTCTCTCCTACATGGACTATTTATTTCAAATTTATTTTTATTAATTTGTGAAGCTTCCTAAAAAATCGATATGAGTTTCAAATTTTATTTAAAAATTTGTACAAAAAATATTCTTTTATTTATATTTTAAATTTGTGAAGTTCATGAAAAATCGATGTATAATTCAAAATCGTAAGAAATATATTATTCAATTTATGTCATGATTTGGTAAAGTTTCATGAAAACTTTAAAAATAATATTAATTAAATTTAATTTATTTTTTAATAAAAAAGTAACTATTTATCTAGCCAACTAATTAATTGATGGCCAAATAAAATTGATGGATGTAATATAATTGTGTATTTGTAGGATAAAGAATCTACTCATAACTATTTATATAGGTTTAAATTAAGGTGGAGTTTGATAAGAAATCAACGTGGGATAAGAGATGTAAATACTAAGAATAAAGGAGATTTGAGAAAAATAGAAATGGAGATATTATATGATGCCACATAGGAGAGAGACTCAAACCCATAGAGTAATTTATGTTGATATTTGAATTCGTTTAGATTTATAAAAAAATCAATATATAATAATTAATGATTAACGCAATCCATCTCCTACGTAGACTATTTATTTCAAATTTAGTTTTATTAATTTGTGAAGTTTCCTGCAAAATCGATATGAGTTACCAATTTTATTTAAAATTTGTACAAAAAATATTCTTTTTTTTTATATTTTTAATTTGGGAAGTTCATGAAAAATCGATGTATAATTCAAAATCGTAAGAAATATATCATTCAATTTATGTCATGAATTGGTAAAGTTTCATGAAAACTTTAAAAATAATATTAATTAAATTAAATTAAAATTTTAATAAAAAGTAACTATTTATCTGGCCTAATTAATTGATGGGCCAAATAATATTGGTGGATGTAAAATAATTGTGTATTTGTAGGATAAAGAATCTACTCACAACTATTTATATAGGTTTAAATTAAGGTGGAGTTTGATAAGAAATCAATGTGGGATAAGAGATGTAAATACTAAGAATAAAGGAGATTTGATAAAAATAGAAATGGAGAGATTATATGATTTTCAATTTATGTTATATTCTTGTACCAAATAATATAAATAGCAAACGAATTAAAAATAGCGAAAATTACATTCTCATCTTATTCTCGTGTAGTAATATCGCTAATTACCAGAATTCATTTAAGTTTTAAAACATATAGTCAATAAAATATATATTATTCCAATATAATAAAATTGAGAAAATTCCACATAAACCTATCGATCAATGCCTGGACCAAATAAATTTATTTCAAATTTATTTTTATTAATATGTGAAGTTTCCTGAAAAATCAATATGAGTTACCAATTTTATTCTAAAAAATTTACAAAAACTATTCGTTTATTTATATTTTTAATTTGTGAAGTTCATGAAAAATCGATGTATGATTCAAAATCGTAAGAAATATATCATTAAATTTATGTGATGAATTGGTAAAGTTTCATGAAAACTTTAAAAATAATATTAATTAAATTAAATTAATTTTTTAATAAAAAAAGTAACTATTTATTTGGCCTAATTAATTGATGGGCCAAATAAAATTGGTGGATGTAAAATAATTATGTATTTGCAGGATAAAGAATCTACTCACAACTATTTATATAGGTTTAAATTGTGGTGGAGTTTGATAAGAAATCAATGTGGGATAAGAGATGTAAATACTAAGAATAAAGGAGATTTGAGAAAAATAAAAATGGAGAGATTATATGATTTTCAATTTATGTTATATTCTTGAACCGAATAATATAAATAGCAAAAGAATTAAAAATAGTGAAAATTATATTATCGTCTTATTATCGCGTAGTAATATCCGCTAATTACAAGAATTCATTGTTTTAAAACATATAGTCAATAAAATATATTTTATTCCAACATAATAAAATTGAGAAAATTCCACATAAACCTATCGATCAATGTCTGGACCAATTTAGAATCTGTATACATGTAGCTGTCACAAATTTGATTAAAAATTAATTTGACTATATATTTGTTATCGTCTCAAACCCATATAGTAATTTATGTTGCTATTTGAATTCATTTAGATTTATAAAAAAATCAATATAATAGGATTAATGATTAACGCAATCTCTCTCCTACGTGGACTATTTCTTTCAAATTTATTTTTATTAATTTGTGAAGTTTCCTGAAAAATCGATATGAGTTTCAAATTTTATTTAAAAATTTGTAAAAAAAATATTCTTTTATTTATATTTTTAATTTGTGAAGTTCATGAAAAATCGATTTACGATTCAAAATCGTAAGAAATATATCATTCAACTTATGTCATGAATTGGTAAAGTTACATGAAAACTTTAAAAATAATATTAATTAAATTAAATTAAATTAAATTTTTAATAAAAAAAGTAACTATTTATCTGGCCAACTAATTAATTGATGGGCCAAATAAAATTGGTAGATGTAAAATAATTATGTATTTATAGGATAACGAATCTACTCACAACTATTTATATAGGTTTAAATTAAGGTGGAGTTTGATAATAAATCAATGTGGGATACGAGATGTAAATACTAAGAATAAAAGAGATTTGAGAAAAATAGAAATTGAGAGATTATATGATGCCACAGGAGAGAGAATCACTAAATTCTTAATCCTATTATATATTAAATTTGAATTTACTATTTATTTCAAAAATTTATTAATTGTGAAGGCTCACCAAAAAAATAATGTGAGCTTCAAATTCCGCATAGATATGTCGATAGATGTTTGTATCCTTCTAGAATGTATATTCTTGTACCAAATAATATAAATAGCAAAAGAATTAAAAATAGAAAAAATCATATTCTCGTCTTATTCTCGTATAATAATATCCGCTAATTACCATAATTCATTTAAGTTTTAAAACATATAGGCAATAAAATATACTCCCTCCGTCTCGTCCAAGACGACTCATTTATCTTCGGCACGGTTATTTAGGAGAAGAGATAAAGTGGTTAAAATGATAAAAAGTAGGTATGACTCACAACTTTTGAAGAGTTAATTATTTCCTAAAAATGAAACAGGCCATCTTGGGTGGGACAACCCAAAATGAAATACAGGCCATCTTGAGTGGGACGGAATGAGTATATTATTCCAATATAATAAAATTGAGAAAATCCCACATAATCCTATGGATCAATGTCTGGACAAATTTAGAATCTACATATATGTAGCTGCCATAAATTTGATTAAAAATTGATTTGACTATATATTTGTTATCGTCTCAAACCTATATAGTAATTTATGTTGATATTTGAATTCGTTTAGATTTATAAAAATATCAATATACAATAGATTGATGATTAACACAATCTCTCTCCTACATGGACTATTTATTTCAAATTTATTTTATTAATTTGTGAAGCTTCCTAAAAAATCGATATGAGTTTCAAATTTTATTTAAAAATTTGTACAAAAAATATTCTTTTATTTATATTTTTAATTTGTGAAGTTCATGAAAAATCGATGTATGATTCAAAATCGTAAGAAATATATTATTCAATTTATGTCATGATTTGGTAAAGTTTCATGAAAACTTTTAAAATAATGTTAATTAAATTTAATTTATTTTGTAATAAAAAAGTAACTATTTATCTAGCCAACTAATTAATTGATGGCCAAATAAAATTGGTGGATGTAAAATAATTGTGTATTTGTAGGATAAAAAATCTACTCATAACTATTTATATAAGTTTAAATTAAGGTGGAGTTCGATAAGAAATCAATGTGGGATAAGAGATGTAAATACTAAGAATAAAGGAGATTTGAGAAAAATAAAAATGGAGAGATTATATGATTTTCAATTTATGTTATATTCTTGTACCGAATATTATAAATAGCAAAAGAATTAAAAATAGTGAAAATTATATTATCGTCTTATTCTCGTAGTAATATCCGGTAATTACAAGAATTCATTGTTTTAAAACGTATAGTCAATAAAATATATATTATTCCAACATAATAAAATTTAGAAAATTCCACATAAACCTATCGATCAATATCTGGACCAATTTAGAATCTGTATACATGTAGCTGCCACAAATTTGATTAAAAACTAATTTGACTATATATTTGTTATCGTCTCAAACCCATATAGTAATTTATGTTGCTATTTGAATTCATTTAGATTTATAAAAAAATCAATATATAATAGGATTAATGATTAATGCAATCTCTCTCCTATGTGGACTATTTATTTCAAATTTATTTTTATTAATTTTTGAAGTTTCCTGAAAAATCGATATGAGTTAACAATTTTATTTAAAAAAATTGTACAAAAAATATTATTTTATTTATATTTTTAATTTGTGAAGTTCATGAAAAATCGATGTATGATTCAAAATCGTAAGAAATATATCATTCAATTTATGGCACGAAATGGTAAAGTTTCATGAAAGCTTTAAAAATAATATTAATTATATTAAATTAAAATTTTAATAAAAAAAGTTACTATTTGTCTGGCCTAATTAATTGATGGGCCAAATAAAATTGGTGGATGTAAAATAATTGTGTATTTGTAGGATAAAGAATCTACACTCAACTATTTATATAGGTTTAAATTAAGGTGGAGTTAGATAAGAAATCAATGTAGGATAAGTGATGTAAATACTAAGAATAAAGGAGATTTGAGAAAAACAGAAATGGAGAGATTATATGATTTTCAATTTATGTCATGAATTGGTAAAGTTTCATGAAAACTTTAAAAATAATATTAATTAAATTAAATTAATTTTTAATAAAAATGTAACTATTTATCTTGCCTAATTAATTGATGGGCCAAATAAAATTGGTGGATGTAAAATAATTGTGTATTTGTAGGATAAAGAATCTACTCACAACTATTTATATAGGTTTAAATTAAGGTGAAGTTTGATAATAAATCAATGTGGGATAAGAGATGTAAATACTAAGAATAAAGGAGATTTGAGAAAAATAGAAATGGAGAGATTATATGATGCCACATATGAGAGATAATCACTAAATCATTAATCCTATTATATATTGATTGGTAAAGTTTCATAAAATTTTTAAAAATAATATTAATTAAATTAAATTAAATTTTTAATAAAAAAAAGTAACTATTTATATGGCATAATTAATTGATGGGCCAAATAAAATTGGTGGATGTAAAATAATTGTGTATTTGTAGTACAAAGAATATACTCACAACTATTTATGTAGGTTTAAATTAAGGTGAAGTTTGATAAGAAATCAATGTGGGATAAGAGATGTAAATACTAAGAATAAATGAGATTTGAGAAAAATAGAAGTTGAGAGATTATATGATTCCACATAAGAGAGAGAATCATTAAATCCTTAATCCTATTATATATTGATTTAACTCGAAATCCACAGATTGACCTTGAATTGCTTGAGGAAAAATAAATAAATTATGGATGCAAATTTAAAGCCAAATAAAATTTAATCTAATTGGCCCAAACTAAAAATAGTTTGATTCTAATAAAACTAACATGAAAGTTATGTGGGTTGACTTGATTGACTTAACTTTTCCTTATTACTTGGTTATTAATTATTTTGCTTTCAATATTGATAATGAGATTTTTAATGTTTGTTGTTTGTGTTTTGGCTCTGTGCAATGCTTAATGTTTTATTTGAAATAATCATTTAGACTAAACGTGAGTCCGATCCTTATCTCTCATAAAATTGTTTATTAGTTATTATATAAGTTGATATTGAAGTTACACTTATTTTTTTTATCTAATATGAGATCAAGAGTTTTGATTGAAAAAATATGATCATTTTTTGTCATGAGAATTGGATTATTAAGAAAAAATTATACATGTTAACTTTTTTTTTCGTAAGTTTATAGTTTGGCTAGCAAGCCCGAAAATTGAAGGTTTAGAATTAGAGCCCAATTTTTACTTGCTAAAGATATTACTAACCATGTTATACTTGGAACACATTTTTTAACAAAAAATTATCCTTTAATAAAAGTTGATAAAGAAGGAATTATAGGAACTTTTAAAGAAAATAATATAATTTTAAATTTACTACTGAACCCATTACAAAAGTTTTGCATGAAATATATGATAATATCAGTTCAAATGAAATACAATTAAGTTTTTAAAACAAGAATTGAATATAATTACAATAGAAGAAAACCTTAAAAATTCTAAATTACAAGATAAGATAAAATTATTAATAAATTAATTTTCTATTGAAATTATTAACGATCACTCTAATGCATCTTGGGATAGAAATAAACATATTGTTTCTCTTCCTTATGAACAAAATTTTGATGAAAAAGAAAATTCCGACAAATGCTATACCTTGTCAAATGAATTCTGAATATTTAGAATTATGTAAAAAAGAAATTGAATAATTAATTCAAAAAAGATTAATAAGTCCTTCATAGTCTCCTTGGTCATGCACTACTTTTTATGTTAATAAACATAGTGAACAGGAAAGAGGAGTACCAAGATTGGTAATTAATTATATACCACTTAATAGAGTATTAAAATGGATTAGACATCATATTCCAAATAAAAAAGAGGATAATTTTTTATTAAAAAATGTGTTCAAAGTATAACCTGGTTAGTAATATTTTACCAAGTAAAACACTTGTTTGTATACAATTTTTATTTATACAGACATATGCCTTAAGTAATTTATAATTAATTTACAATTTATTTCATGCAGCATGTGATAAAGTATGAGTAGTTTTATGAAAATACCTAGTAGGTATTAATCATTCTTGTATAACATTTAAATCGGCTCCACTATCTACTAAAGCTATAAATTCTTTTAAATAATAATTATCAATTAAGAGTGTTATTTTTATATACCATTTTTGCGATATAATCATTTCTAAAGTGGATAAAAAATTTTCATCTTTAGGAAATTTTTGTTTATCAAATTCATAATTATGTTCTATTTGAGTTTTTGTTTCTTAATTATTTTATATTCTAGAAATTCTATAATCAAGACTTAAAATTTTCTTGTTTTAAATTATTAATTTTCTTCCTTAAGATTTTTAATTTTATTTATAATATCTTTAAAGAAGTAGGATTCTCTTCTATTTTTCTTTGTTTTAATAATTTATAAACTCGGACATCATGTAAGGTTCTTTAGTATTATTAATTTTATTATTATCAATATTATTATTATTCCTATTATTATTATTATTATTATTATTATTAGAAGTACTAGGAATATTTTCTATTTGATCTATTATTTTAGACCTTAATTCGGATCTTTTATTAATTGTAGTAATTCTAAAAAATTATTATTTGTTAAAACATTTAATTCTAAATCTTGAAATTCTGAAAGAATTTTATAAAATTATTTTCCTTCATCTTCTTCTGATATTTTCTTTGGGCAAGATTGTCCAAGAATACAAGATTCATATTCAGATTCAGTTATTAAAGAATCATTTTCTATATTATCAATTTCTTGATCTGATTCTGTATAGCTAGAGTAAGAATATTCTTCATAATCTGAACTTTCATCAGAATTTAATAATATTTTTGAAAGGGTTTCTTTCATATCTTTATCTATATCAAGATTATTAATCTTTTTCTTAGTCCAACAATTATTTGCATAATGACCATATTTTCCATATTTTCTGCATATTACAGATTTTCTTTTGTTCCAATTTTTTTCCCATCTTTTATTATTTCTTTCATCTTTTCTTAATTTTATTTGTTCAATTTTTTTCTTAGAAAATCTTTTCTTTTTCTTAGGATATTTTTTATAATTCTTCATTTTATTTTTACTAGATAAATTTCTAGTTGCCATATGAATTTTGTTCATAGCAAATTGGTCACAAAATTGTCCTAATTGCTTCTTTTCTACCAAATTTTGGCGTTTCATTTGTTGATTTAATTTTATTTCATTACACAAGGCTAATCCTTCTTGGATACAAATTCCTATTAATTTTCCATAAGTATAATTTTGATAAAGAATTTCATTTAAATCTTTTCTTAAAATTCTTCTTCTTATTCTTTCAGCAAATAAGCTAGGGAGACCATCTATAAATTTTGATTTCCAATTAGAACTATTACATTCAGGTAACTCTAATAAACTGCTTAAGAAAGTATCTTTATACCATCTAAAACCTGTAAGTGTTTTACACCTAAGATTTTGTAACAAGGTTCTAATATTTTCACTATTATCTGTTTATCTTCCTGTAAAATGTTCTACAATGTTCACTATCAGTGTATAAACTGCATTTTCTTTTATTTCATTTCCTTCCTGTTTAACAGTTTTTAAAATATCATCTTTTTCATTATTTAGAGATAATGATCCCACCATCCTTTTAATTATCCTGTAAATCCTGCAATTATCATTTTACAATTTCTCTATCTTTATTTCCATTATTTTTACATATAGTAGAATACATTAATATTCTATGCATTGTGTTATGTATTTGTTGATGTACAAACCCATCTATATTCCATTTATAAATATGATGTCCACTATAACTATTTGATATTATATCATTTGATTCTTCTATAAGAACATCTACAAGTGTTGGTCTTGGATAATAATTTTCCTGTAGCGGATTTATCAGCCCATTTTGACAATTTATTAATTTGATTATCATAGACTTTTTTATAGTCAGAATTCTCTATTAATTCTTCCCTTATCTTTTTATCTATGGTACTAATGTTTAACCTCTTAAATTTTTCTTCAAGAAATACTTCTAATTCTTTCATTGATTTTAATTTAAATTTTTTTATTTCAGGCGGAGGCTGAATAGTTGTAATAGCAATTTCTACATTTTTTTCTTCAACAATTTCATTTTTTACTATCTTAATATCATTTATAATCTTTATTATTTGTTCTACTCTATCATATAATGATGTAATTTGTTCTCCTAAAATATTTAGGTATAAATTTGTATAATTATTTTGTTCTAATATTGTATTTATTTGTTGACATGTGATATGTAGAGTATTATCTTCTAATAATTTTGCAAATGCTAAAAAATTATGAATTTTTTCTTTTGAAATGATTGTTATGGAGGATAAACTTGATTTAAATTTTTTTCATTATCAAGTCTATAATTTCTTCCTAAAAAGAAATATATTGTTCTACATAAGTTGAAATAAACCAAGGGACAAATGGTATTAACTTATTATTTTTTGTACAAAATTTATAAAATTCTTCTTGAATATAATATTTTTCTTTAGGATTAAAGTTTTCACAAAACTATTTTTTAAACGGTTCCCATTTGGATGTATTGAATTCTAATAGTATAATTTTTCTTGCCTGTGAACCAGGACTAAAATCCCATATTGTTTCTAAAACAATTAAATATTAAATTCCATTTCTGATTCGGTTATATCCGCTTCTTAAATATTATTATTATTATATATATTGATTCCTTTCACAATATTATTTTTCTTTATATATAATTTATCGATTTTATCTTCTTCTGAAATATCTGATTCATATTTTTCTCTTATTTGAGATGTAGATGCCCTAGATGGCGTAAAAGGTTGTTCTACCTTATAATCTAGAGGTGAAATATGAGATTACATATTTAAAGATCTCTCCAATTTGGATGATAATGATGGTCTACTATCTTCGAACTGTAATATTACAGATCCTTTAGGTGTTTGTATTACTTCTACTACATTATTTTGTACTACAGATTGAGGTGTAACTGCTCTTTCTATAGTCCAATTTTCTGGAAAAGTTATTTCTTCCCATTTTATTTTTCTTCTTGTAGTAAAATTAGACTTACTAAAATTAGTTTCTATTAGAATTGTTTCATTTAAAGGTTTATCAACCCTTTTACATTGTGGATTTAGCGTAAATAATGGTTTATAATAAATTATATAACATATAGCTATTACTTTAGTTCTTGATTTATATTTATAACCATGGATTTTAACATTTAAAGTTAAAGCATCTAAGATATTAAAATCAGATAATGAAAGTTGTAAATTTGGATAAACATCAAAATAAACTGGTCCATATGCCAAACTGGTTTGTATTATTTCCATTAAAGATAGTTTCCAATTTAAATTCCTTTCATCTCTTAAAGCTGCAATAAAGCTTTCTGGTAATCCTTCTGTTAAAGGCTTAAAGACAATTTGTACTAGTCTTCGTCTTCCTCGGGTGAAGAATCGATGTCTAGGCTACTTCTTGCTCCAACCCTTTCTTTCCGGGTATGAGTTCCGATCAGTTGAAGCCCTTCCTTACTCCCTTTGAGGGCCACTTTCCGCCAAGTAGGTAAATCCTATATGAATAAATTTACGAGAATGTCTATAAGGCATTAAATCACTATCTTGAAGCAATTTTAAAGTCAATTCTTCACCATGTAAAGCTATAGTTTCCTCCGTAGTCTTTACACTTTATTTTAATCCAATTTTTTCAAAAGTATCAAGTTTATATATCATGATTGGTTCAACTTAGGTATCGTCCATTTATTCAATAATTCTAAATTTTCTGGTATATCATATTCTTCTTTCATACGATTTTTAACGGTATTTTTTCTTCTTGCTAAATTCATGTGAATTCAGGTATATAATAAATTATATTCTCACCATAGAGCTCATCTTCCATTTAAGCTGTATCAAACTCAAATATTCTAAAGATTATCTCTCGTTGTCTTCCAAGAAGAAAGGCACCCGCGTCCCCTTTACGGCGGTGTTTGTTTACTTTACCGGATCGATTTTGTCCCTTTTTCATTGCGCTCTCTCTCTTCTCAAAGAACTGCGAGAATGGCGACCTCAACTCTCCTGCTCGTCCTCCTCTCCTTTATGGTCGCCACCGCCTCGGCCCGCCCCTGTAAAACCCTCTTCTATTTCTCCGCCACCACCACAACCACCTATTACCCATCCAATTCCCTCAATCGGAACCCTAACGATCCCAGCTACTTCTCAATCGTAAATCCCCGCTACATCACCCTAATCTTCACCACCACCACCACCGCTTCACACCGATTCCCGAACCGCCATTTCAATGAAATCGCCCAATCATCGCCGTCCGAGTTTCCCCTCAAATTCTACTCCTCAGCTTCCAGCTCCGTCCGCGATCGCACCATGGACATCTTGAGCGTCGTCGGAGCGCTGCTCTTCGGAGTTGGATGTGGGGCCCTCACCGCCGCCGTCATGTACACCCTCTGGGCCCTCTTCAATTCCTGCCGCGGCGTTGACTTTGAAGAGGTCTCCTCCTCCGATGACGACGACGATGACTTCATCCTCGCCAAGAAGTACGGTTACGTTGCGATCCCCGCGCTGGCTAAGGCTGTTGATGATGACCTCAAGAAGGCGGCGCCTCCTGCCAAGGAGGTGGTTTGATAGCTGAATTCACGTGTTTTAAGTGTTGTGACTTGTGAGTCTGGTGAATCTAAAGCCAGGGGAAACTTGATACCTTTTCTCATATAAGACTCTGTATTATCTTTATACTTTTGTGAATTGATTTTCATGATCATTCTGTGAGTTTCTTGTTGCTAATTACACCTATATGTGAATGATGAGCTCACTATTTCTTGTTTCTATGTTTTGAATGATGCTTACTATGGAACTGAATGAACGCAGAGCTTCTTGAGTTCATACATTTTTCTTAAAATAAATCAAATTATTTGTGGTAAAGTATTTGTAAGTGCCATAGCTGGGGACAATATATCTGTCAATTTTGACAATAGAAGATTTTGTGATGCTTGTTGGATTTGTGAGCTTGTCTGGTATATTAATTTACTTTGTATTTTATTATATACCTTTTGCTAACTGGCTAAATCTTTCTACTCAGATCTGCACTTGTAAATATGATCAATTGTGGGATGAGGCGATATGTTTGAATTTTGATTTGTTTCTTCCCAGATACACAGAGAAACTGTTTCCTGGTGAAATACGGTGAGCTCATGCTAGACTGCTAGTGTTGTCTAATTTTAGAGGATGTGAAATTGTGCTAATGAGGTGAAATTTGCTTCCTCTTCTTTTCCATTTCCCTACAATTCTGTTTCTTTTGTACTCTCTCCGTCTCGACATTGTTGGTTCATTTCTTTTTATATTTAGATTAAAAAAAATATGTTTCATGTGTCAAGTATGTGTCACAAAATTCGAGATATTTTTTAGTGTAAAATTGTTTCATTTTTTAAAACGGACTAATAATAGCGAGACGATCAACAATAATGAGATAGATGAAATATGAAATAAGCCTACTATTATTACTTATGACTATCGTAATTTTGATCTGATTATTTGAAACAATTTAACAACGGATGAATAGTAGATAATAACCATATTCAAATTTTAAAAATAATAATTAACCACAATAATAAAAACATACAAAATATAATCAGTTTTTATATAAAAATACAAAATTGCTCTTAATGAAATTGATTTTTGATAAATTTGTAAATTAAAAATTCAAAACCTATTCTACCCATCCCCACCGGGGTCCTCTCTCCCTCCACCGTCAGCCACACTAAGAGGATGTTTGACTGAGCTTATAAGCACCCAAAAAACAACTTATAAAAAGCAATTTATAAATTTGTTTTGGGAAGTTATAAGTTTCACCAAACATCCTCTAAAAGTCTTTGTCTGCATCGTCGTTCGTGTCAAATACATAATGAAATGTATTTTGATAACAATGACTAGTTTTACATATTTTTATAGTTATAAGACTAGATATGTTTGACTGAAATGATTTATATCGTACGAAGTATCGACATTGTTTGGCTATATGTTTTACATTATATGTTATATACATATCATGGCAATAGAGGAAGTATCGACATTGTTTGGCTATATGTTTTACATTATATGTTATATACATATCATGGCAATATAGCGAATTATGATAATTTAGTCTAATAGTATATGGACTAAGAGTAAAATAGTGGTAGTTTGGAATTATGATAATTTAGTCTAATAGTATATGGACTAAGAGTAAAATAGTGGTAGTTTAATCTATTAATAAATTAACACATGATATAATTATGTTTGTAATACGTATATCACATAGAAAGTGGTACACAAAATCTCATGTATTTGTGTGATAGATATTACGTTTTTACTTTATAACAAGGCTTTGTGTTTCGTAACGTATTTTATATATTACAAATTACATATTTTGTTGGCAACTATAGATCATACAAAGACTAATGATCCGTGTGTGTGTTGGCCTAGTGGTAGAGTGGTTAATGCCCGAGGCCAAAGGTCTCGGGTTCGAGTCCACCGTGACGCAGCCTTTAAAATTTCTATATTAAATTGATAAAAAAAAAAAAGACTAATGATCCATATCAGGTTTTACTTACTATTGAATAGAAGGTTTTTTTACTTGATCTCGTCTCTCTCTCTCTCTCTCATGTATGTATATAACATAAAATGCAAGTATTTATTTCTGATAAAAACTTGGGAGCTCCGACTCATAGTGAACTCACATTTGTTTTTTTTTAAATAATTATATATTAATTATAATGATTAAGAATAATTAGATTTTATTAATTTATAATTAAATTTATTTTTTAATTATAATGGATTAATACATAATTATGATTTATTAATTCATATTTAGGATTTATTAATTTATAATTAGGATTTATTATTCAAAATTAGAATGTATTAATTCACGATTTAGAGTTTAATAATTCATAATTAGAGTTTATTAATTTAAAATTAAGATTTATTAATTCATGATTATGATAATTATGATTTATTAATCTATAATTAAGGTTTATTAAATTAATTAATTTTAATTAGATTTAATTTAATATTAATTAATTAATTTAAAATTAATTAGGGGGAGTCTCACTCGCTTGCACAGGAGACCGCCCCTTTATTTCTTGAGATAATGTACTCCTTCGTATAGAAATTATATATTATTTTATAAAATTATTTGTCATATGCTCTTTGGCAGCAAAATATACAAACATGTACGATGAATGAACAAATAATTATAAAAATGTGCTAAATTTTTAATAATCTGTTTAAATTTAACATTTTACATGTGTATATAGATGCTAACTAAACTAAGTAGTATTTAGTATCAAATTATATTTTGTATGTAATCATAGACATGGTAAAACCTTATTTTTTCGTTATGTACATTTTTGGCACAAATATTTTCCTATCCAGAAATAGCTATTTTTTAATGTTTTCTATGTCTTTTGGTGAAAACAGTCCTTCATATTGTAGTATACACTACTACACTAATAATGTTTTTTTGTCAATTTAATACATAAATTTTAAAGGTTGCGTCACGGTGGACTCGAACCCGAGACCTTTGGACTACTCTAATCATATAAGATTAATAGCATGTTTCATAAACTTGTGTGCGTGTGTATATATGTATATATAGAATATATCCAGCATCCTTTTTTTCTGAATACACACATGTATATATAGGCAATTTTAAATATAACATTAATACACTATCGCTATAGTAAAGATATTAGTCACAACTATAATAATATAAAAAAACAACCACTGTTACTAAAATATCTCTTGGTGGGATAGTGATTAGAAAATTTTTGCACGAATTAATTATAATTTTAAAAGGTAATAAAATAAAATTCTAAAATAATAATAATTTAATAATATAATGAGTTTATTATAATCATTTTAGAAATTTGATTGGTAATATTAATTAACATATAAAACTTTATTCATATATCTTTTATTTTATCAATATAAAATAAATTATAGAAAAATAAAAGAAATAGCATTTTATCAACATAAAACAAATTATAGGAAAAAGATAAAGGAAAGAAAAAGAAAGAAAAATGAAATAAAAGAAAATAAGTATAGAAAAAGAAAATATATAACTAAAAGGAATCGAACCAAAATTACGATGAGAAAAAAATCCTAACTCAACAACATAGATTTAGTTATTAAATATTAAATATTTATAGAGCACATATGTTTAGCTAAAATTAATTCACATAGTGTTATTAATATATATTTTATCAACATAAAACAAATTATATCGAAAAAATCCCAAAATAAAGAGACTAAATAGAATCGAGAATGAAAAATCACAAACCAAAAAAAAAAAGAAAAAAGAAGGAAAGAAATAAATAGAGGAAAAAAGGAAACTTGAAAGAGAGAAAAAAAAAGCGGTAGCTGAAGAAAATGAAGGCAAGCAAAAAAGAAGGTGGACGCTTGAAAGACACAGGGAAAAAGAGAAAAATAAAACATCTTTGTGGATTCGAACGGTTCTCGAGGAAATATGGTGAACAATGGTGATTGGTGCGAGCTTTTAACGGAACACAACATATAAAATATAGATGGGTAGAAAAGGTTTTGAATTATTTTCTTCTTCTGGTGGGATGATTAGATGATTGCATGAATTATCTATTTATGTAATCATGTAATAATTCAAAAATTATTACACGAATATATGAATAATTTTGTTTCATATGTAGTAGCTATTTTTAACTACTAAATGAATCAAATTTATTTATGAATTCGTGTAATAGTTCAAACTCAACTATTATATGATTATGTGGATAAATAAATGATCAATAACATGAATTGGATTTATGTATTTGTATAATAGCTCAAATAAATTACTATAAGATTACATGAATAGTCGCTAATGGATCTTGGCTGGAGCGGTGATTGAGATAAGCGGTAGCTGAACAATGATGGCAAGAACGAATTAATGTGGACGCATCACGCATGTTGTGGAGAGAAGCGTCTTTGTGGCTCGACGGCGAGGAAATCATGGTGAACAATGGTGATTGGTGCGAGCTGACGGCGGCGACAGAGATACGATGGGCAGATGAGGTTTTGAATTATTTTCTTCTTCGATTTTAATATTAAATTCATTAAGGGCAAATTTCACATTCAACACAAAAATAAGTTAATTTTGGGTGTTTTTTTATAGTGACTATCTTTCATATATTATAGACAGAGATCTAAATAAATGTTGAATAAATTATACTACATCCGTCTCATTATTGTTGACTCATTTTCCTTTTTGGGTTATCCCGTTATTGTTGGTTTGTTTCAAAAAATAATAATTTTACACTAAAAAGTATTTCGAATTTTGTATCACACACTATTTTACACATAAAACATAACTCTTCATAATCTACATGCAAAAAGAAACGTGTCAATAATATCGAAATGGATTGAGTATTTTTTAGTCAGGGTTATACTAAAAATATTGTATACAAAGTTTTAAATCCATAATCATTATTCAATTTTACCCTTTTCAATATGGCAATTAAATTAGTATTATTTTTATATAAAGTATTATAGAGTGATGGTGTGCTTCTCCTCACCAACGCAATACTTATTTACTATAATAAATTTGGTAATACTTTTGGCACCAAAAGTCAATTGACTCCATACCCTACAGTCAACAAAACAAACCTTTTTTTTTTTTGGAATGATGTTGCGTCCAGGTTCAATGCATGTGGCTAGCTGACTCCAAATTCAGTTTTGGTATGTGTTTTGAGCGCAGGGTGATACAAACAAAACCCATTTAGGAGTCTTGTGGAGGGCACGTGATGCGAACCCACACTCGCTTCATCTTCATCGCCACCACCAACCCCTAAATTCCTTAGCACCTTTCTTTTTTGCTTCACCTTTTAACCAAAAAAATATCTCCCATTTTATTCTCATATCATCCTCCACTTTTAATTATCCATCTTCATTTCTGCTGTGTTTCAGCATCTGGTGCCACTAGATGACGACGTCGTTTGCGGCTGCCGCCGCCGTAGCCAAGGAGCCCGTGATCCCGATTATTCCGTCGAGCTTCAACGGCTTGAAGAGCGCTTCCACCTCTCTTCTGCTCTGCAAACGCCCCCAGCTTTTCCTATCCTCCGCCGCCGCTGCACATCCCGCCGCAGCCTCCTTCATCAGAGCTGTCTCCACGGTATTTTTTTAATATTTATAATTTTCCTAAATATATTATATACACATGGAGTTGTACTATTTGTCGTTTCACTTTCTGTGTGGATGTCTGTTTCGTTTGTATTTTAGTTTCTTTTAAATTTTCCAAGGCAAAGGGACATCTATATGAAATGAAAAAAGAAAAATCATGTTCCAGTTTGTTGACACTAAAGTTCGAGGATCTATCAAGTTTTAATCTTTTCTTTATCTAAAGCTTCATCTTGAAAATTCACTTTGAAATTGATTTGGGGAAATGCTACTTGCTTTCCTGTCTTGAGATGTAAGTCTGTTGTATATGGCTTTGCAAGAATTTGTGGAGTGCTCTTATGTGTGAATGTGTGGTGGACACCGCAGCAAAATAGCGTACGCCAAACATTTTGCATGCATCCATGTGGGTGTGCATGTTTATGTGTAAATATTTGGTGGATGCTAATTAACGGCGAATGTTTGAACTGCATGCATGTGTTATATATTTATTTTGAAAAATTGTGAATGTGAAAAATCAGAGGCAGGCAAGATTACTTGTCCTGTGCAGTGTGCACTAAATGTTTTCGGCTTTTCCTTGTTTCATTTCAAAAACTATTGCTGCTGTTTATTCTAGTTACTAATATATTCTTCAAGTATATATCACAACTCGAGTGGCTCTTTTGGATGCATATTTGTTTGACTAAAGGACGCACACAGTATTTTGTAGGAAAAATTATTGCTAACCTAACTATCAATCTCCACAACTTGGTTACTTTAATATTGGAAAAGGCAAAAAGTGTCTCTATATTTAACTGGTTTATATGCTTCCTGGAGACAAGAGTCCTTCCTAGGTTAGATTTTCATATATAATGTGCTAGTTAGCTTTTCTGCTCTAGTAGTGACCAGAAAAGTATTAGAGTTAAGAATCTGGACATTCTGAACATTTTCAGCAAATGTTGCCCAGCTATAAGCTGAAAGACTCTGAACTGTTTGCCTATCTGCCTTCTATGACTAAGATTATACTAATACCTAAACTACAATTAAGGGACAAACCATGCAATAACTACATGTAAATAAAAGAAAATGATGAATGATGTTGATTGGTGACAAATCAAGAACCCTATCATGCCATCCAAATCCTTCTTTTGTTGGGTTTAGACTAAAAGGAGGGCTTAATTTTTCTTTCACGGTGCCTCTTGTCAAATTGGCACAATTTATGTCTCTGATGCACTCGTATGTTCTCTTATTAGGATGCATCATGCTGCATACATACCCAATTTTATGCCACTATGGCACTACCATAACCTTTCATTAAAAAATTGTAGTTCAAGGGAGTTACCTTTTTACTGATGATCTCAACCTTCTCACTGGTCGTAAACATCTGAGTTGTTCACCTTCCCTTGTGTGGCAAAGTTTTGTTTGAACAGAAAGTGCTATAATACAATTCTTCTTCAGCCAATTCAATTTTTTAATGGTATTACATTTCTTCACAGCCTGTAAAGCCAGATGCTCCTGTCGAGCAGAAACGCAGTAAGGTCGAAATAATCAAGGAGCATAGTGACTTCATAAGATATCCTCTCAATGAGGAGTTGTTAACTGATTCCCCCAACATTAATGAGTCTGCTACACAATTGATCAAGTTCCATGGTAGCTATCAACAGTACAATAGAGATGAACGTGGTGCGAAGTCTTACTCCTTTATGCTTCGTACTAAGAACCCTTGTGGAAAGGTTTCAAACCAACTCTACCTGGTCATGGATGATCTAGCCGATCAGTTTGGGATTGGAACACTTCGTTTGACCACTAGGCAAACTTTTCAACTTCATGGTGTGTTGAAGAAAGACCTTAAGACAGTAATGGGTACAATCATTAAAAGCATGGGTTCTACACTTGGTGCATGTGGTGATCTGAACAGAAACGTTCTTGCTCCAGCAGCCCCCTTCTACCGAAAAGATTATTTGTTTGCCCAGAAAACTGCAGAGAATATTGCTGCACTCTTAACACCTCAATCAGGTTTTTACTATGATATGTGGGTGGATGGAGAAAAAGTTATGTCTGCAGAACCTTCTGAGGTAGTGAAGGCTCGAAATGATAATTCCCATGGTACAAATTTTACTGATTCTCCAGAGCCCATCTATGGAACTCAGTTTCTACCAAGGAAGTTCAAAATTGCGGTTACTATACCAGGAGATAATTCTGTGGATCTATTTACAAATGATATTGGTGTGGTCGTTGTATCTGATGCTGATGGCGAGCCCCAGGGCTTTAACTTATATGTAAGTTAATTTCTATTTCATATTGTAATCGTTTTATTGCATGCTATCTTTGATACTCACCAGTGCTAATTCTAATACAATGATCATTGAAGGTTGGTGGTGGGATGGGGAGAACCCATAGAATTGAAAGCACTTTCGCTAGGCTGGCAGAACCATTGGGTTATGTGCCAAAGGAGGATATATTATATGCTATAAAGGCTATTGTCGTCACTCAAAGAGAAAATGGAAGAAGAGATGATCGTAAATATAGCAGAATGAAATATCTGATTAGCTCATGGGGAATTGAGAAGTTCAGAGCTGTTGTTGAGGGTTATTATGGAAAGAAGTTTGAACCTTGCCATGAGTTGCCTGAGTGGAAATTTGAAAGTTACTTGGGTTGGCATGAGCAGGTCAGTTTTATTTTCAAAGTATGTTTAATATATTTTGTAATTTCCTAATATATAAGGAATAATTTTCCTTCTACTTCCCAAGTATTCCATTGACTTTTTGAACGATAAGTTTATCCTTGTCTTTGTTGTAGCTGATTGTACAAATGCTTGTTTTTGTTAGGGAGATGGTGGATTATTTTGCGGTCTCCATGTTGATAGTGGTCGAGTCAAAGGGGTAATGAAGAAAACATTACGAGAAGTAATTGAGAAGTATAATTTGAATGTACGCATTACCCCAAATCAGAATATCATTCTGTGCGACATTCGTCAGGCATGGAAGCGCCCAATCACTACTGCTCTAGCTCAGGGTGGTTTACTGGTGAGATGTTAGCAGAATATTGAGATAATTGTGTCATCATAGTTTTATGCGATGCAATTACAGGTCAATGATGCAATTTATCCCGGTAGGAAGAGATTAAGAATGCTACTTCTGAATTGCAATATACCTGAATATAGCCTAGAATTGATTGCGTTTGGTTAAAGAAATGAATCTTGGTCAATTTTATTCTATTATTTTTTAACTATACACTGCTGTTGACATTTGCTTTGTGGAAAGAAAAGAGCAAAAGTTTATGTATCTTAACATTATCCTGTAATAAATATATTATAGCCCTTTGGTTGAATCTGCTCTTTGATGTTTCAAGAGGCTAATATGACCCATTTATTTTAATAGCAACCGAGGTATGTGGATCCTCTCAATGTAACAGCAATGGCATGCCCAGCTATGCCGCTTTGTCCTTTGGCAATTACAGAAGCTGAGCGTGGAATACCTGACCTCCTTAAGCGAGTTCGAGCTGTATTTGAGAAGGTATGACTTTTTATTTCTGAAAATATAGTAATATACTGATGTTATATTATGAATGAGGAGAGGTTTCATTTTCAGTTTTGAGATGCTCCATGATACTTGTTAATGGCAACTCTTTTCATGTTATTTAAGGTTGGCCTGAAGTATAATGAATCAGTGGTTATAAGGGTAACTGGCTGCCCAAATGGTTGTGCAAGACCTTATATGGCTGAACTCGGCTTGGTTGGTGATGGTCCAAATAGTTATCAGGTAAGGTGGTATCTCTGCTTTGAAAATTTATGATCTTATTGTGACTGAATGCTTATATATGACGTCACAGTTTTGGCTTGGCGGGACACCCAACCAAACTGTACTTGCCACAGTGTTCAAGGAGAAGGTTAAAATTCATGATCTTGAGAAAGTTCTAGAACCTTTGTTTTATCACTGGAAACGCAAGCGGCTTTCTAGAGAATCATTTGGCGAATTCACAAACCGCATGGTAGGCAGTTGATTTGAATAAAGCTAACTAATCTAGATCTTTTACGATGAAATGTGAAGTTATACATACAAATACAATAAGCACAAAAACTAAAAGCGATCTGTGATTCTTGCTCAGGGCAAAGAGAAGATGTTGGAGCTGGTGGATAAATGGGAAGGAATACCACAAGGACCATCACGATATAATTTGAAACTTTTTGCTGACAAGGAGACGTATGAAGCCGTGGATTCTCTAGCAAAACTTCAAGATAAGAGTGCTCATCAGTTGGCAATGGAAATAATCCGCAATTTTGTGGCCTCCCACCAAAACGGTAATATTGAGTGAGCCACCACGGAATCAATCCATTTGCTCTTCCTGAGGCTGCCTCCTGCTCAGTTGTTACCGATTGGTAACAGCTGATTTTGTTTATCTAACATTGTGAGTGCTGCAACGTTTTTATTTTTATTTTTTCTGGAGAACATATGAAACTCTGTCTCGCACCATAGAGGCTGTTGTTCTCGAGTTTAATTCTAGAGTTGAGGTTGGTTGAGTTGGTTTTTGCTTGTGTAATGTGAGAAGTAATCCCTCATGGATCGCCCCGTAAGATGAGAGGTTGTCAGATCTCTTTCAGTGAAAAGTTGAACTTGGTTTTCTTGTTAGTTGGTTCCTTTCTCTAGCGCGCTCTTTGTGGTGGGAGGCATTTTCTAATTTTATTTTTAAATACAAGATACATATCGTGTCCAAGGTTTTAAAAGGCGTTTTAGGTCTCGAGACTTCTTCCAATGGCCTCATGAGGCATAAGCCTTAAGGAGGTGTAATCATAAAACACATGAAAATTTTAACTAATATAATTAAACACATAAAAACGTAAGAAATATATGAAAATACATAAATTCATAAGTCCATAACTAGTTATTGCAAGTCTTTAAAATCCCAAAAATCAAGTCTTTAGTTAGGATTTAGGGTTAAGTAGAAGAAAGTTGGCGAGAGAGCGAGCAGGTATAAAGGTGAGAGCGGGACTCTTAATAATTATTCCCCTGCTTCCAAGGTATAGAGACTGCTTCTTTTTGAAAATAATTAACTCTTCAAAAGTTGGATCCTACCTACTTTTTATCACTTTAACCACTTTACTCTTCGAAAAGAAATGAATGATGGAGTAGAACCTAAAGTTTCAAACTCTTTTTATACTAATCTTCCTAATTATGGCTGTTTTTACACGATCCACTTCTAATTGAGGTTTAAAAATGAGAGCCCATTCATTTCAAGCCTCAAGAAGCCCAAAAAACTGAATAGACAAAAAAGAACTTCAAACCTTAAACGTGAGGTTCCTCTCAGTGCGCCTCAGCTGGGCCAAGGCTTGCGCCCTGTTCAAATCAGGTTAGGCGCTGCCTTGATGCAATTTCCGGGCACCTCATGCGCACGCCTCAAAATGCCATTTTGAATTCAATTCAAAGGGAATACTTTTTCAGAATAAGAGTTAGTAAGACTTTAAAGTCCCTGACGAAAAAATAATTGATATTAAAGAATACAAACTCTACTACTTAAAAGAATTGTTATTGAATATGGGTTGCCTAATTGAATATTGTAATCTATTTGTTACCATAATCATATCATAACAAAACAAAACAATATTACTATAATCCAGCGTATCAATTCATGATTTGGACTTAAAAATTAAAGGTTAAAAAAAATACGACCTAAAAAACCCGTCCGAAAAAACTCCAGCCTACTGAACCGAACCAAAAAGCCCTGGACTAAAAACTCGTCCGATTTTATATTACATATACACCTTTATAATATATTTAATATACATATCTATAATATTTTAAAAACATTAATTATATTTTATATAATTATTTATTTTATATAATTAAAAATATTAATTTTAAATATTAAAAAATTTAGAAAAATGATCTTAAAAAAAAACCCGCCCGAAATTAATTTAGGCTTCATATTTTTAAACATTAAAATTTTTGGCCCGACCTGACCCGCTACTTTGCCAACTCTAACTATAATCCTTTTTAATGTCTACCTTTTTAATGTCTACAGCCCAACACTACAGATATGTTTCAACCCAAACATTCAAATTGAGCGTTTTTAAGGTCTACAGCCCAACACTACAGATATGTTTCAACCCAAACATTCAAATTATTACATTGCATAGTAGGATAATAAATAGTTTTATGTTGCTTGGGACACATAGGATATACTGACATATAGTAATAAACATAGCCTTCAGCACAAGAGGATGGGGCATTCAGATAGCTGATGAAGGTTTAAACAGATTTTTCTCCTTCAAGCTTTCAACAGATTCTTTGATTCCTTCTTCAAGCGGAGTGAACTCGACGCCAAGAGATTTCGCTTTATCTTTGGAGACTTGATACGTGGGCACAAACGGCTTGTCATCGGCACACCTGCACACGATTCCCCCGAAAATAAATAAAAATCAAGAAATTCGTTATGAAGAGAATTTATTTTTTAAAAGACATCATTAAGGTACAGTTTGGTTCCTGAAATCAAAGCAGTTGGGACGAATTATACACGAGGGAGTCGTAACTTACAAAGGAAATACAAATTTGAATCATATGAAAACAACAATGATGTCCTGAATATAAGATTGTCAATTACGTCTGTGAAACTTCTGTAAACTTAACATTTTAAATGATCAACCCAAGTGAGGATGTAATATGGCTACTCGAGCAACACAAGTAATCTTTTAATGAATGAGGTTAAAGGAGACAAAAAAACAATTGTTCAAATAGTTTGTACAGAAATCAATCAAGAAATAACAGTTGCTTCAATCTGTGCACAAAATTATAAAGGAGACATGTGCTGAGTAAAATACGAGAGTGAACTTTATAAATTCATTAAACTATGCTAGTTTAAAGCATGTAGATAGATATACAGACCAATCAAACAAGGGCCAACCGTGAATTTAATTTCACCAGTATAAGATTTATACTGGCTTGGAAACTAAAGTGCAGATCCCATCAACACTAAGATATTATCAGTTGCATGCCCCCTCAAGGTTGGGACAAGAACTTCTAAGGATCATTTTAGTTAATTAAATGAAGCAATCATACAATATATCATGCTTATATATCAAAATACCATCTAAATAAAAATTTAACAACAACATTTTCTCTGAGGAAGTTTCACATAAATATAATAAAGATAATAACAGAAGGGACTTACTTTTCAGGAAGTTTATAAGTAGGGTACAGTTCATGCAGTATTTTGATTATTTCTGAGTAGTGTACAACCCTCTCCACTAAACAATATCTTCCACTTGCTGAAGGATTCTCAAATGCCAAAATATGTGCACGTGCAACATCTTTGACATTTATCCATCCAAAAGTAGAATTTGGGTATGTTTCTGCACCTGCATATTCCAAGACAAAGCATTACTGTGCCAACATGAAATTCTAAAGCTGCCAATTCAAGAAAGCCAACATCATGTCAAGAGGCTAAGCTTGTGAATTATTGCAAGTACTCTCAGAAATTAGAATAGATGCTCACAGAAAAGATAAATGACTATGTCAAATAAGATCTGTATGTTACCAGATATTAACAGGTCTGTGTACTGTTAGTAAGTCGACTGATCTAAAACCTCTAGGTATGGTCTACTCAGGATTTTTATTCTCCTAAAGATACAAAAGCAGGATCAGGGAAATATATACAAAGTGAATCTAAAACTAATCCAAGAATATTGAAAAAGAAATGTCAGCAGCAAAAATAGTTTTAGAATGGTGCTTGCCTATAAAGCAGTTGGATAAATTTGCAGGAACTTACCATTTATAAGGTTTAGTATTGCTGCAGAACTCGTGTTTAGTGTTGGCTGCAATAACGGACCAATCACCATTGCCGGGTTTATGGCAACCAATTCAATACCTTTCTCTCTCACGAACTTCCAAGCAGCATCCTCAGCCAATGTCTTTGAAAGCACATACCATAGCTAGCAGCAGCAAAATTGATAAATACGGTCAGGAAAAAAAGTGATATTCAGTATGCTTCATGAGTGAAAGGAGAAGGGCAGGAACAACTGTCACGAATCACGGATAATGGTGACCATTCATCCATCATACTGACCAAAGAAGTATTAGGCAATGCATACTAGCTAATTGTATCCTATACTGAAATAACATACATTACAGCAAAATGCCAATAAATATTAGGAAAATTAAACTTGAAGAAGTAATAATTAGTTCCGGATCCCGAGCACCTGATCACATATCTCTATTAAGTATAAGAACTGGAACATTACCTGCATCTGTTTGCAAACTTCTGGTGAAGACCACCACGTCTCATCAACTACCACTTCAGGTGTGCGAGGTTTATCACTGTATGCAACTGCAGCTATAGATGATGTCAAAACAATCCTTTTCACAGATGGTGCTTTGGCACATGACCCAAGAACATTCAGTGTTCCCCTTACTGCAGGATCAATCAATTCTGCCTGATGAAAATAAAATCTGATCTGAGCAACAAAATCTAGCTAACATAATCAAGTTCACTGGATGAACCATAAGTTGACCACAAATTTTCATATTCAATAATATTCCACGGGGGCGTCGTTTTTCTGTCTCCCAGTGAAAAGCTTTATCAAGAATGAAAGAAAGTAAAGGGTGAATAATTAAATATTAGAAAAGTTGTAATATTTCCGGTTTAACAACATGAATGGCAATCATGAAGATAAGCCAGACTAGAAAATACTAAAGAAAAATTAGGTCTGAGATATACATGACCACTGGCATAAACAATTGCCTCTTCGGGAGAAGTTTAATTCATTTTCTCATAGTGCTACTTTTATGTGTGGTGAAAATCTAGGAAGAATGTTAACTCATAAAAACTTCTTCAGGGGAGATGGTGAGAGGACCTGTGGATCTGTGACTGCATGGTAGAAAGGAGATGCAGTATGGAAAACACCTTCACAGCCATCGACTACAGAATCGAAGGACCCTTCTTCCAGCAAATTTGCTTTCATCAAGTGAAGTCTCTCCTTGGCTCCATCAAGTGCAAGCAAGTGCTGTGTCTTCTTTGAATCATCTGTTCCATGTCTTAAATGTCACAGAAAATTGCAAACACTAGTGGCATTGATATAACTTCTAAATTTTAGCATCATGGCTTATATTAGTAAAGTAAAGTCAAGGTTATCTTATCTTTACCCTCAAACACAAGATTATAATATTATGGAAGTGAGTATACCACATAATATGTAAAGAAGATGAGCATATGTGCAATTTCTCTTTTCATGCCTGGTTATTCCAACAATACAAGAAATAACTTAAAATAATCAAGTAAAGTATTAGTTATCAAACAAATTTTGAGAAATCTAACTAATACAGGCAAATGTAGACATATAATTTTAGCTACTTGCTGACTCTAGTGTAAAACACAGCACCATGAAACAAAAATTGAGAAGCAATAGTAGGCTAAATGTGTCAGCTATCCAAAATTATAACTTATGTAAAAAGTTTCATATAGTCATCCTCGACAATTCACATATTCTACTTTGTCATCACACATGCATATATATGCACACGCACCTAGACATGGTGATGAAGCCAAAAAAAATTGTGAGCGAGGCCCAACTAATAATGTTCAAAGGCATTAAGTAAGTAGAACTCTAAAATAAAGCTAGAAGTTAATAATATTTTTAATGCAATTAAGATCAACAAATGAAGTTGAGGCCTCCACAACATAAGACTTATTGTTATAAAAGCGATCCATCAACCCCAAAAATTGAAACAAAGATAATACAATGTTTGGATAATTGAGCTTATAAGTTAAAGAGAGAACTATGAGTTAGACGGAGAAAAATGAGGAAAGACAAAATTATAAGGGTATATATTGAAAATAAAATTTATAGTAAGATCATTTTATAAATTGATTGTTGCTTATAAGATTAATAAAAAATAAGATAGGGTTGAAGAACTTTTCTTTTGAGCCTATAAGCTATTGAAACTTAATTCATAGGTTATAAACTATATAGAAGCTTTTTTTGCCAAACATTTCTCATGAACTTATGAACATCTAAACAACTTATAAGCTGTTTTAATGAGCTTATAAGCTCAGCCAAATATTCTCAAATAAGGAACATGGTGAATATAACTTGAAGCTAGAAAAATTAAGTAAAACCAATAAATATTTTACAATCAACTATCTAATAATTCGCTTTTCTAATATGCCGTAATATTCAATTTTTTGAAGAATTAAATGCACTTCAATAATTTAGTACAATTGCAAGAAATTGAACATACAAATCTAACCAAAATAAATATTTTAATTGAATAGCAAATAGTAGTTTTGATGTTATAATTATAAGTTACCGATTAATAAAAGGATATAGTTTGTTAAATCAAATTATTAACAATTTCTCAATGAGAAGGTAGTAAAATCGACTCAATCAGGAAAAGCCCTGTTTAGCCAAAAACGAACCACATTTCACGGCAACTACAATTACCCTAGTAAGCTAGACATCTTCATAAAGTTTTTTCACTAGAATAAATCTTTGCCATGAAAAATCAACAATCAGTTGCTATTGGAGACTCAACTGGATGTGATCGGGAGAAAAACGTCACATAAGATAAATTTAAATTAGTTTCCATTTCATGTCACCACATGATACAGCACAACAATAAGAAGAGAAAGCAAAAGTTAAACAATAAGCTAATCACCCAACAAAAATCAAATGGAGCCCCCCCCCAAATTCATCGATTTAATGGCATGATGAGACACATTAAAAATAAAAATAAATTGATAGAGGAGAGAGAAAGTGACTACTGACTGGGGTCACGAACGGATGCCTTGACCGTATAACCTTTCTGGAGCAAGAATTTGACGAGCCATGATGCGATGTAGCCCGATGCTCCGGTTACACATACAGTCTTCGCTGTTGCAACGCTCATTCTCGCAATCAGTGTGTGTGTGTGAGTGGTGTGTGTGTGTCTGTGTGAGGTGTGAGTGGTTAAAACTCTAATTTATATAGGTGTGCCGATTTGTTTCAGTGCGTTTTACTTTTAATGACGACCGCTAGCTTGTCAGAAGATGAATCCTCTAGGCTCTATTCAAATTTGCGTGATCAAGATTTTGCCAAATTATTATTATAGCAATGATACAGCAACGGGCAATGGACTAAAATGTTAAATGTGCTGATGTCTACCTAAAATTAAAGTCTAAAAAATGCCATAATGTTTAAAAGTTGTATTTTTGTACTTAATATTTGTACGAAGTCTAAAAAATATTTCGATTTGATTTTTCAAAATCGAAAAACTAATCTGGTCAGTCAGAACTTGATATGGATTTAAGCTCATATGAACTTGTTTGTTTGTTTTTCTTCAATTTAATACAGAAATTTAAAGGTCTCGAACCCATAATCTTTTACTTCGGACATTAACCACTCTACCACTAGGCCAACATACGCACACAAAAAATTTGGTCAATTAAATATATAAATTTAAATGCCGCATAACGGTGGACTTGAACCCGAAACATTTGACATCGGACGTTAACCACTCTACCACTAGACCGTGATTTATTTTTTTTACCTCCGACATTAACCACTTTTTTTTATTGTTCATTTCTTTATTTGATGTTGAATTATTGGTTCTTTATATATTTTTGATTTCATATGTATTTTCAAATATTGATAAACCAATATTGTTCATCAAGTGCAAAAAATAATCTTAAAAACGATACTATAAGATATTATAAGTCTTTGTATACGATTGCTTGCTTTTAATACTCATAAGTTATATTGAAACATTATTGTTATTGAATACAATCAAAATTCAATAATACAACAAATCAAAATTCAATAACACAACAATTGTACAATTTCCAACCATAAAGAACAATGAAATCCGAAATGAATTGCACCATAACTTACACAACTGCAATTGCTATTATTGTTCATTGCAATTCTAATATTGTTTTTTACAATTGTTTGTAACTATACTTAGTAGGGCTGTTAAACGGTTCGGTTTCGGTTAACCGAACTGAATTACTTCAAAAAATTGGAACCAAAACCGAACCATTTTAAATTTTCGGTTAATCGAAAACCGATCGGTTCCAACGGTTCGGCTTTGGTTAACCGAAAAACTGAATTAAAATTAATTAATAATAAAAATAAATAAAATAATAATTAAAAAACTGATACTTGTTATAAATAAATAAAATATTTAACAAATAATTAAAATAATTAATAAAGTAATAATTAAAAATTGATTTTAATAATTTTTAATTAATTAATTAATAATGAAAAATAAAAAATAGTTTTTCGGTTTCGAACCGTTCGATTATCGGTTAACAAATAACCGATTTTTTTTTCAACTCTGGAACCGAAACCGAACCGATAATCGAATTTATCGGTTTTCGGTTAATCGAATTTGTCGGCTTCGGTTCGATTCCGGTTCTAACCGAAAACCGTTTAGACAACCCTAATACTTAGTTGCGCTTTATTTAATTCTTTCAATTGAAATGACATCTTGCTTATTGCGTTTGTTTATATTGCAATTCAATTCTATATTAGTTGAAAAAAAAATATTTAGTTATGTTGATAGTACTTGCAAGTGTTATTAGTTTTCATTGCCACTGGTTGTAAGTGAATTTGCAACTTAACTCAGTTACTATTGCAAAAAAATCACGTAATAGTTGCAATTAAAAAAAACCAATGTATATGTTCGTAGAGTACTGTTAATTACAAAGATAATACATACGTATTGCACTTATGGGGTCGAATATTAGCAACTATATATGTACATCAGTTTACGATACTGATACTGAATTTTAAAATACAATAATCTTTAATTATTTGTAATAACTTCAAAATGATCGTTTGGAAAATCAAAATTTTGCGATTAAAATTTACTTTTTTTTTGGGTCAATTTAATGTAGAAATTTAAAGACTGTGTCACGGTGGATTCGAACCCGAGACATTTGTCCTCGGGCATTAACCACTCTACTACTAGGCCAACACACACAATTAACATTTACTTTTTTCGCAACACACATGTTGATTCGTAAACTATACTATGACAGTTCAATTAGTGTAGAGAGTAGGAGAACAACAAATGACACAATAATTTATAGTGGTTCAAGAACATACCAACATCCCCCCGACCAATTGGTCTTTAATTTAATAGGAGAGAAATTCCAGTTCACTATCGAGACTCTCTAGGATTTACACCAGGTTAGAGCTTTGACTTTTTGACAAACTACTTGTTTTTCGACTAATGCAATGTGTTGGTTTACTCATAATCTTTGATATTACTAATACACACTCATTTATGTTTGTATATAAGGATGTTGAGTTCCAACTAAGGTCAGAATGAATCTTTACAATAAAAAATGTAAACGAGATTTAATTGTCCAAGCTAGGATTTATCATTTAAGAATCGCAATACGAAAGGGTTGGAACTCTTTCACTAAGATTGAAGCAGTTCGAGAAGAGAGTGCTTTTTTGTTCTTTGAATTCTAGAGAGCTTGATCGATCTTATAGAATGTTCTTTTTTATTAGCGATCCATGAGTATCTATTTTCATTCTACCCTAGTATGTCCGCCACTTTTCTTTTGAAATCCTTTTGCAATGTTTGATTAATTGTACTTATCTGTGCAGATTTGCTGAATGTGAGTTTTGAGATTGTATATTTAAATGAGGCATTCTAGGATTTTGTAGAACTATGATTTTAATCAATTTGCAGCGGTCCAGGTGCACTAGCACACTGTAAAACTGCTACCCCTAAATCTCACCAATCCTCTAACAGTAACAGCATGAGTTGGAAACACAGAACGCTGAAACTCCAACAAAGAAGTGCGGCGCCACATACACTCTCTCACTAGAACCTGTAGAGAGAGAGGGCTCGAGTCGTACAACCAACAACACCGCCGCAATGCCAATCTCCACCACACTCAGCGCCACCCCAGCACTGCTGCGCGTTCTTTCTCTTCACCACCACCAGCCCACCCCTTTTTCTCACCTCCATCACTCCCCACAAGTCCACTCTTTTCTCACTATCTCTGACCCAAACCCACCGCCCCTTATTTATAGCCTTTTCCACCGATGGTTGTTAAATGCACCGAAAAATCGACCTTTCCGTTAGTTTTTTAACTGATTCTTTTTTTAGTTTCTTTTTGTTTCTATTATATGCCTTATTATCCATTTATCTGAACTTATTTTTCGTATCTTTCCCTTGTTCTGCAATTTGTACAGCTAATGTCAATCTGATAAAGTTAGTGCATGAGACTTGAGTGATGAGAGCGAGAAATAGAAGAAAAATGCATGTTGTAAAGGATGGATTAAGTGTAAATTATGGTTGCCTCTTCGATGCTCAATCACCTCAATCTTACATTTGTTATGTTCACGTAAATAGTTATTCGCTGTCTTCTGTAATTTCTCGATTTGTATTGTTCATTTCCATTCCATATTGTGGTTGTTGGCATGCCAATATCATAATTTGATGAAATTGGCAATTAGCAATGATGTGTGACCCTTTGACCTACGTGATTTAAATAGGCGTAAAATTTTGAAAATGATATTCTTCTTCATTGTAAGTTTTGTCTTTCCAAGACCCATCCCTGTTTCTTTGCTGCTTGTGGACCATTTCTGGAGAATCTACTGTTATGCCAATATAATCACATGCCCTTTGAGGTTCTCTGACAAGAAGCTTATATTAGTTCAGGAGTTTAATTTTACCTTCCTTAGACATTTTCATTTGTTTTCATTTTTCAGACTGCTGCAGAATATGAGCGTCGCAGGGAGAACTTTTTCAATGAGATAGAATTTTTTTTTTTTGGGTCAATTAATACAGAAATTTTAAAGGTCGTCAAGACCTCCACTTTTGATCTCTAAACAAAGTGAGACGCTGCGTGAGTAACGCCCACACGCGTGGCTTGCTTGCACTGCTTATCATAAGTTTGTTAGATGAGATTTCTAAATAAAACATTTTAAATCTATTGAGAAGTGGGAGTTTCATGTAAACGCCCACACGCGTGGCTTGCATATCACGATTTTCATAAGTTCTCTAGAGATAGATATAAATGAGATAACAAAAGAATTTGAATTGAAGCGGTATGGTCCGAGTGAGTATGCCAATTCTAAGAATTCATTTTCTCATCGCTAAAATTGTGGTCATTGCTTAGACATCACCGAGTACAACTTCCCGCCAAGTCCTTCTTGCGATAGTGATGTGGTCAGTAAGGTCCAATCGTTAATTTCATTTGTCATAAGTATAAGTTGACATGGATTGAAATTAAACGACTAAAAGGTATATTTAGTCCGGTCGGGGGTTCATGTGTAACGCCCACACGCGTGGCTTGCATGTGGAATTCCTGGGCGATTGGAGGTTTCAATTAATATTGTTTTATCAAAAGGTTACAATATTATTATTACGAATTATGTGCGATCGTATGCTTATGTGTTTACTTTATCTTTTCAGATATGTCTCTTACACCGATTATCAATATGCTCGCACAAAATCCCTTATCCGGTCCGAATTTTATCGAGTGGAAACGAAATATAGAATATGTTCTTATCGTGAAGAACACATGTTTGTTCTCACTACTCCTAAACCCGATGCCTTATCGACGATCGATGATGAGCGAGAGTCAGCGGACTTTGGAATAAGTCAAACAATGTGGTAAAGTGCTATATGATGACCACTATGTCCAAAGGCTTGCATTTGCAAAGATCGATCGATGGTAGACGCGACCGATATATGGTCAAGTCTTGAGAGTAAGTTTGGGCGATCGGATCGGACGATCCGCTTCCACACAATGAGAGAAATCTTGCGTGTAAGATGGAAGAAGGAAGTTCGGTCCATGAACATGTCTCCACATGACTCATCTCATGGATAGTCTTGATCGGTTGGGAGGAGGTATTGACGGCGGCCAAGGTCGATATCATCCTCAATACACCGCCCAAGTCTTTTGAGAACTTTGCGTGAATGCGATCATGAGCAAGACCGAGTTTACACTTAGTCGGTTGCTTAATGATCTCGTCTTTGCGGAAGGAGTTATGGGAAAAGGAGCACATGCTCTTGCTAGCACATCTAAGGGCCCAAATTTTTCGTTGCAAAATGGAAAAGAAAAGGGCACCAAAGGTGGTAGAGGCAAGACAAATAGTGGGAGTAATGGGAACAAGAACGTGGTTGCCACCGGAGGCTTGAAGAAGCCAAAGGAGAAGGCAGTGCTTCAAGTGCGGCAAGACGGGCATTGGAAGGTCAAGTGCCCTATGCTCGAGGCTCAAGGTACGCCGTTTGCTTTAGTAACGGAAACATGTTTAGCGACTTGTTCTACCCATTCTTGGGTAGTAGATACGGCGAATCGATCATGTTTGTTACACCTGCGAGGGTTCCCGCGACAAGGAGTCGTTTGATGGCGAGATAACGATCTCCATGGGCAACGCGGCAAAAGTCGAGGCCGTTGCGGTTGGAGATGTTACTTTATGTTTTGAGAAAACAGTTTTAGTTTTAAAAGACGTTTATATGTGCGGATTTTCATGAACCTTGTTTCGCTTTCAAATTATTTACTCATGGATATTCGTTATTTTTATAGTGGTGTTTCTATCATAAGAAATGACGAAGTTATCGTGTTGCACGTTATATAATTCGCTTTATACTATTTCGCCAAACATAATACCTATAACTATGTTGCATCTTCATCAAACCCTAAAAGAGAAAGTTTTCTTCAAGAAGATGACACCACTTTTCTCTGGCATCTTAGATTAGGTCACATCATCTAAATAGGATCCAAAGGCGGCTAAGAATGGGCGTTGGGTAATCTAATGATTACTCCATTCCGATCCGCGAATCTGTATAGAAGGTAAGATGTCGACCAGACCATTCAAAGCGAAGGGTTATAGAGCCAAAGAAATGTTGGAGTTAGTCCATTCTGACCTGTGTGGACCGATGTCCACACAAGCTCGTGGAGGGTACGAGTATTTTGTCACTTTCATTGACGATTACTCAAGGTACGGATACGTATACCTGCTTCACCGCAAGTCTGAATGCTTTGAGAAATTCAAATAGTTTAAGGCGGAAGTGGAGACGAAGCTAGGTAAGAGTATCAAGTCACTGCGTTCTGATCGCGGTGGCGAATACCTCGAGAATGAGTTTATGGACTATCTAGTGAAGTGTGGGATTACCTCCCAACAAGACTTCACCGGCACACCACAAACAAAATGGTGTGTCGAGCGAAGAAATAGGACTCTTTTGGAAATGGTTAGATCAATGATGAGCTATGCAACATTGCCTATTTCGTTCGGGGTATGCTTTAGAAAGCGGCATACTTGCTGAATCTAGTACCATCCAAGTCAGTCGAAAAGACCCTTTCGAGTTGTGGTTTGGGGCAAGCCAGTTTAAGCCACATAAGGATATGAGGCGATCCCAAAGACATGTGCTGAACAAGAAGGCTGACAAGTTGGAGGCTAGATCCGACGCAAGGCTGTTTATTGGCTATCCTAGAGGAACGAAAGGTGGTTTATTCTATAATCCTAAGGATCAGAATGTCATTATTAACACTAATGCCCGATTCTTAGAAGAGGATTATATGAAAAATCATAAGTCCAAAGTTGAAATCATTCTTCAAGAATTAGAAGATGATCGTATTCCACCACCGATTATGCCAAAGGTACGAGATGTCGAGTCTAGTAGGAGGGATCGACACCAGATACTTCAAGAAATTGAAGTGGGTCGAGTTCCACTGGAGATACCGACCGTACAAGTGGTACCTACACAGCAAGTTGTGCAAATTAGAGAACCACAAGTTTCTGCACCCACCGTTGCCATTGTGCCTGTAGCACCTCGTCGTAGTGGGAGGGTGGTTCGTCAACCCGAGCGATTTATGTTCGTGGGTGAATCTTCGGATTTAATCCCAGGAAACGAACATGCAATAATCGACCCATGGACATACAATGAGGCGATACAAGATATTGATGCAAGATCATGGCACACCGCTATGGACTTAGAAATGGAGTCCATAACGGCTATGGATGTATATGAAAAGACACCTCTACCAGATGACAAGGAAGCCATAGGTAGTAAGTGGATATACAAGAGGAAGAGATTCCGATGGAGAGGTTTCGCTTTTAAAGTCGTGCTTGTGGCGAAGGGTACACTCAGATTGAGGGCATCGACTTCGATGAGACCTTTTCACCGTAGCAATGCTCAAGTCCATCGTAATTCTTCCGCCATAGCAGCCCACTCAACCGAGGTTTGGCAAATGGATGTAAAAATCGCTTTTCTAAACGGTTACCTTGAGGAAGGTAGAGACATCTATATGTAGCAACCCGAAGGTTATGTGGTGAAGGGTGAAGAGCATCTAGTATGGAAGCTTTAAGTCCATTTATGGACTTAAGCGAGCCTCCGGTCATGGAACTTACGCTTTGATGAAGTGGTAAAGTCCTATGGATTTACCCAGTTGCTAGCGAGAGTTGTGTGTATCGGTTAGATGTCAACGGTGATGTGGTTTTTCTTGCACTTTATGTAGATGACATTCTTCTAGTTGGCAACAATGTGAAGTTGTTATCGACGTAAAGAGTTGGTTATCCGATCGGTTTCAAATGAAAGACTTAAGAGATGCGTACATTCTTGGGATCAAGGTTTACCGAGATCGCAAGAAGAAAATGTTGAGCTTATCTCAGCGCCTTACATTGATACCGTGATTACTGTTTTAGTATGCGACCGCCAAGAAAGGATTGCTACCTTTCGGACATGGCGTGCCTTTATCTAAAGGGCGATCACCCTATGATGCGCAGCGAGATAGAGGAAATGAGACAAGTTCCCCACGCTTCGCCGTAGGAAGTCTCATGTACGCAATGCTATGCACGAGGCCCGATATCTCGCTATGCGGTAGCATAGTAGCTAGATATCGCCTAACCTCGACAAGCACATTGATCGCAGAAGCATATACTCAAGTACCGAAAAGGACTCGAGATTATAGGCTAGTTTACCATGCGAGATAGTCTAATGCCTTTGGGTTATCTGCACTGGATTTCCAAGCCGACCGTGATGAGAAAAAGTCTACCTCGGGCTATGTGTTTACCTTGGGAGGTGGAGCCGTATCTCAAGTGAGTGCAAAGCAGCGATGCATGCGGACTCTACCATGGAAGCCGAATATGTAGCCGCTTTGAGGCTTCTAAGGATGTCAGATGGTTCAAGAACTACCTCATGGATCTAGATGTGGTACTGGTTTGCCCAAGAGTATCATAGTTTCATCGTGATAACTCTGTGCGAGCAAACTCGAAGGAACCACGGACCCACAAGGCGACCAAACACATAGAGAGAAAGTACCATGTCATACGAGAAATCGTTAGACGAGGGACGTGCTGATTGAAAAGATTGATACGACGGATAACCTAGCGGATCCATTCACAAGAGCTCGCCTCAAAAGTCTACGACGGACACGTTGGGGACTGGATTGCGCTTGATGGCACCCACTTAGAAAGGAAACTTTTGTATAAGTGGGAGAAGCAAAGTGATGGTTGTATGTAATAGCTAGTAGAGACACATTGTATACTAAAAGTTTGCTTTAGTATAAGTGGAGATTGTTGGATTTGTATCTTGAAAGCGCTTTGGTTGAGCTTGTATACAATGTTTCCTGTTACCACTATTACAATCTCCTATCCGAATTGAATACTTGATTGCATATATCAGTGTCCCCTTATCTCATATATAGTTAGATCATACAGTGTGTAGAAGATCACGTAAGTCCGTATGATTGGTCAAACTTAATGAGATATAAAAGTTTCACACCGAGACAACTTGAGGACGAGTTGTCGGTATAGTCATGCATGTATAGATAAGAAGTGACTTGACTTGGTTGCTTGTCTATGCTTGGTACGCCCGACGTATTGAAGGATCACAGTGAGATGTGTTCTTCTATCTGACCGTCGTGAAGAACCAAGATCTCGGTGACTTACGATGATCTAAACCTCGATAAGGTATTAGGTGAGTATGAGTGGCTGACCATCACTTTGACTTGTTATGGGTGAGGGTTATATGTTCTAACCCAATATTCTCCGCATCTTGGGTGGTGGCAGTGCTTGTATGTCATGCTAGTTATCTGTATCGAGTCACCGTATCCGTTTAGGATGATGACGTCCCCTTAAGGAGCTCAAAAGGTTTATTGTACTAAACCCCGCAGTTGAGTTAGCTCAAGTACAATAATAAGGTTGAGTGGTACTACTTATGAATTAAATATATTAATTATTTTAAGCAATCGTAATGCTATAAATAATTAATGGACGTTCGATATCTTAAATACGGGATTCGTAATGTCTAAGTGCAAGCCCGACTCAACTTCGGTAATAAAGGGTAAGTCAAGATTTATTCTCTAGTGGCATGAATGAATGTTTATAAATTAATTTATGTTCGGGTGAACATAAGATAATTAATTTATTGAGGCCCATCTTTATTCCTTGCATTTGATCCTGGTGGCCCATCCAGCCCATAGCCAAGGAGAAATCGACGCCCCTAGATGCTCTACAAGGAATGATTTTATTCTCTTTATCCCTGAGGATATAATTATATTTATGGTATATGCATAGATCATTTCCTAAGGGATTAAGGTAGTGCATTATAAATATAAGGTAAGAGATAAAGTCTAGGTGAATTCTCATATTTTCACAAGCAAATTTTCGTCCATCTCATTCTCAAGAGTGTAGTTCTCGAAAATTGTGTAGAGAGCAAGGGGTGATTTTTCCGAAGCATTCTCCATAGATCGCCCTCACTCGTCGTTGGAGTTTGGGTAACCGGGATACAGTCCAGAAGATCAAAGCACGAGTCTCGACCCGTCCGATCCGTTCATCCCGTTCGACCCCGACAGATCCAAAGGTAAACACGAGAAAACCCCTACGTGTTGCAATTAATTATATAGACGCATGCTAGGAATATAATCAATGTATGGTGAATTAAACATCCAAGATAGATCCTCGGGAGAGGGCTTGACATATGTCATCCCTACAATTGGTATCAGAGCAAAACCAGTGAAAGACCTCATCAGGCAAAACCAGTGAAAGACCTCGGCATAACGCCTCATCAGGCGAAGCCAGTCAAAGACCTCGGCATAACGCCTCATCAGGCGAAGCCACTCGAAAACCTCGGCATAACGCCTCGTCAGGCAAAGCCAGTCAAAGACCTCGGAATAACGCCTCGTCAGGCGAAACCAGTCAAAGACCTCGGCATAAAGCCTCGTCAGGCGAAGCCGACCCAAACACCTCGGCAAAGTACCTCGTTAGACGAAGTCAGTCAAAGACCTCGGCAAAATGCCTCGTCAGGCGAAGTCAGTCAATGACCTCGGCATAAAGCCTCGTCAAGTAAAGCCCATCCAAAGGCAGCGGCGCAAAGCATAATCAGGTCAAGCCGAAAATTACAAAGTCAAGATACAAGGATGACTACTAGATCGACCATACTCCACTCCGTCACGGACACATCTCTAGCAATTATCCCCCAAACCCATCACGACCTCGCTTCTGCGTCTTTTTGGGGGGGATATGATAGGATACGGCCCAACTCCCATGCCCAAGCATCAGACCCAACATAAATAAGCCTGATATGAAGTTCGGCCCATACGAGTCCGGCCCAAGAAAGCTCCGGAACCAGTAGGAACGCAGAAGATTCGGTCATATCTACAAGAATCCTAATTAGAGAGGAGATAGGATTCAAATCCTATCTTAGAATAGATCTCGGATTCGAGATCTAGGTTATCATAATTGTGTATAAATAGAGGATAGATTAGATGAGAAAAGGGTTAGCCACATTCTTTGTAATCACTCCTCATATTATCAACACGCAAACTCCCTCTCTCTCTCTCCGTGGACGTAGATCTTATTCATAGATCGAACCACGTAAATCTTTGGTGTTCTCGTGCATTTAATTCCCTAACGAAATTAAGATCGATCACTAGTATGTAAGCTTCTTCTATTAATATACTTTTAAGTTTTCTTATTCCCTTGAGTTTACATGCTATTTTTGATTGTTTATTCTCTATTGATTTCTTTGTAAGATACCATATGTTCGTACAAACTTCCTTTACACGTGACTTGTGGAGTTACTTTTATGTTGGATGGGTCATTGGGTGCAATTAGGAGGAGTTCCTTTGGAATGATTTTTGACCAATTTGGTGAACTAACCTAGTAAATGAGGCAGGTCATGCTTTAAAAAGATGAAAGAAGAGAGAAACTTTACATCATTCTCGAGCAGATATCTGGATGATAAATTAGATTAGGTTCACGTGATCTTCAATCTGTACTCTGTACTGCTATTGTATCTTTTTAAGTGGGTGCTTCATAGGAAAAACATATAAGCTGCGATGACATAAAAATGAAATTTCTTTGTAGTACATCATTTTTTCTGTTTTGCCTGCCCACATATATATTTCTAACTGGAGTAATGAGAGATGGACGTATAGATATGTTTAGAAACTTATATGTTATAGATGAATTTATGCAAATTGAATCAAAGCTGACTCCCAGTTTTACTAAATGCCTCCTAAGGGTCAATTCCTCCAACTAAAACAAATTGTATATTAGAACTTAAATCGTTATTTCTAGCCTAAATCTTTGAACTGCTCTTCTGTGACATTGTGTAATTAAGTGAGCGTGCACAATGCAGTTTTCCTAAGATTATGCAGTCAAATCTTACGTACAGTTATATCTTATAAAGAACAAGCCATACTTCATTATCAGGATTCAGGGCTATGGGATAATGATCTGAAATAATGAACACTAACTTCATCTGGCGCTTGGGCTTGAAAGATCCTTGGGATCATAATTCGGATCACAACCTTATATTTTCAGTTTGTTTCTGGCTTAGATGAAATGCTTGTCTACCTTCCGGCTCCTACTGTTTCTCTTTGACCTCCTCTCTCGCTCAATGCTGGTCGCCTTGCTAAGTTCCTTCATGGTTGTCCAGATAATGCCTTTCAGGCGAGTTCACTGAATTGCCTATTGCTTCACTATGACATGAGGTATAAACTGAGTGCTGAAATCATGGTTTTAACATCTTATGCAGCTTGCTTTGCCTGGAAGCTCATTTTCATTGCTGCAAAGAATAGGTGCCATAGTGATAGGATATCTATCCTATGTTTCTTTCACGAAAAAAAAAGGAAAGAAAGTTGGTCGAGTTGAAACTAATATGTTTTGCTTCTATTCTTATAGCGTGATGGAGCAAAGCTGTTTGCTGTGGGCACCACTTCATCTCTGGTAATTTTCATCATAGAGATCTTTATTGTAGATATCTTGATGAAAAAAACCTTGAACCCTGGTCCATTTGTACTGATTATTTAAGCTGGTTATCACAAAAGGGATATATCTACTTTAGTAATTCTTCTTCAATTATATTTTTGAATATGCTTTAGAGAGTTCTGTAAGAACACATTCCATGCTTTAAATTTTGGTTATGCATCTAACCGACAGTCAGTGATTTCGTTAGATATCTATTAACTATTCTTTATCTTTCTCCTCTCCCACCATGCAAAAAGAATGAAAAAGAAATTATTATTTTGTTAAAAAAAGAACATTGCTCATAGTTTCTTCTTTAACTTGAATGAGTATCGCATGTTTTCTCCTCAGCTTTGAATTCTCATTTATCTGAATCTTACATGAAAGGAAGTGGTTCTGTTTTGAGCAATAGATGTTACTCATATTTGTTAACTCTACATTATGTTTATGTTTACTATGGATAAAGCAGAACTTGACTATTTTTCGATGACTAGGTTTGTACTGTTGTGACTAATGCATTCATAAATGCCCCCCGTAAGGCTGTTGATCACTCAGCCAGAGATGAGTTGGAAAATGTTCCCATACTATCAACTAGTGTTGCCAATGGTGTTTATATGGCTGTATCTAGCAATCTTCTGTACGTAACTCATCATACATCTGTTTCTAGCGTTCTCCAATTTTAAAGTCTGAACAGTTTCTGCTTGTTCACTTCATAACAAAAAATAAAAACTTAAGGGGTGTAGACTATAAATGTGATTCTTTGCCTACCTTGGTTCAATGGGCTCTTTTTTCGTATTTAAGCCACTTTACTTTATAAAACAAGAATACAAGATGAGACACTCCTTATGCCTTGATAAACATTCAACTCTATATTTGTGACATATGTCTGTGTACCCTTCCTGTGAAAAAAATTCATAATCCTTAATTTTTCAGTAAAATCTCAGAACTAGATATATAAAGATATGCAAGAGTAGATCCTTCAGTTGCTTCCTGCATATCTGTGTGCTTGTGCGACAGAATGAGTTGCTGATCAATGATTCAAACCATTTGAAGACTATCTAGTTTGAAGCATTCATGCTTGCCAGTCACTTGGGAGAAATTTGTTCTGGCATCATCATCATCATCATAGTAATAGTGTTTAGTAGCTTTTGGGCATCTCTATAGTCTATTCTAGTGAGGCAGCATCCTTACAGATGTGATGACCTATATTTCTGTTTTTCAACTTTCCTCGTGTCTTCAACAGGTATCAAGTTTTGGCCGGTGTAATCGAACAACGAGTGCTGGAGCCCTTACTTCATCAACACAAGTTACTGTTGAGTGCTACTTGCTTTGCTGTGAGAACAGGCAACACATTTCTGGGTTCATTACTGTAAGTTTTTTCCTACAGGTCCTCATAGACTCATAGTTGTGCTGTCCTCTCGACTCCCAACTTATTTGCCATCTGCCATCTCTCAAATCCATCTGCAGGTGGGTCGATTATGCCCGTTTTATAGGAATCCAAAATGCTCAGGATCTAGAATGATAAGACTGTAGATGAAAACTGTTAAGTGTGAGCATACATATTAGTTGACACTTGGTAAGAGCATGTAGTTTGCTGGAGAGTAGGTTTAATGGGCTTTTACTGCTTGGTATAGTTAGTCTTCATGGACCATTCATACGTGTATCATTGGTGTTTCGAATCGATAACTGAGGCGCAGTTAGTGTTCTCTATATCCATTCATCAACCGCTCCAACCTTTGTAACGGACGGATTTCGTTCTGTGATATTACTAATATGTCCTTGTTTGTCGTAAATGTCCCACCGTAAAGGTATTTATAAAACAAGATCCATCGTATTCGAAAACTATTTTCCCATGTCGAAGGAATAAGGCAAATAAGATCGATAATATAAAAAGAAGGAAAGAAAACCTAAAAACACTACAATATACAGGCTAGGGCGTTGTTAAAACCCCCTCTGTGACCTAATGGAAAAAAACACTCAATACATTATTGATCAGTTGATAAAAAGAAAAAATGAATGTACCATATTCATACATACATTACTCATACTGCAATTCACACAAAACGTGGATAAAACTAGCAATATTCATACAACTCAGAGAAAGCGCAAGCGGCTAACTAAGGCAGCGGCGAGTTGAGACCTTCTTGAGAAGACAGAGAGCGGAGGTGGCTTTTGGATGATGCCCTTCTCTTAAATGAAGGCCGCTTCTTGAAACGATGCAATGCTCTTTTGGCGTAGATCGACTGGAAGTATTCTGCGGTTCTCTCCTTGGCCTTGAGAATGACGAAGAATAGGATTCTGTAAAATAGTATGAGGCTATATAGAGCCACCAGATCCCACCACTTTGAACGATGTAGAGATACACCAAACATCTTTGTTATCACATCTTCCCCTGATATTTTTGGATCACCTGGTATTAGAGGGTCGAATACTAATCCAATCATATCGTTCTTGTACGACCCCTGCAGCCAGCCATGCATCAGAATTATGGTTAGTTAGGATGGATGCACCATGCATCCCATGGTACATATAAAAGCTAGCAATTTATGGAAATATATACCTGAAGCGCCCATGCACCGTACCCAATATATGATATCGGATACCGCCAAAATAGCTTCGGAAGATCTGGCAGCAGTCGAAAGAAACCGGCTGTCATCATCATGATCCCCTACGAAGTAGACATTCAATTCACCATGCGTGGTTAATAATCTTTGAGAATGTGTGTGTGAGAGAGATGAAATTAAGTAATTAAGATGTATTACCAGAACTCCGGCCCCAGAAATGATCCCCATTAAGAAGTTAGGAACCAGGGAAGCTACGATCATCATCACACTCTCTACCATAGCAATGGATCCAAAAATATTGAGACAGAAGAAGACATAGCGAGAAAATTCAGCATGAAACGCCATGTAGAATGTTATCGTCCCAGTAATAATCGATACTGCTACCAAGAACGGGAAGGAGGAGAAGAAGTTTGATAGTATAAACACCGATACGCCATAGTAACCATTCAGTCTCTCTCGAGAAAAGATCTGTAGATTAGTCAACAAAATCAAGATAAAATCAACCCATAATCAGGAACATTTCATATTAAGGTGGAGTTTACTATTCAAGAATAGCCTAGATAGATAAAATTAGTACATGTCAATTCTATACATCATGAATAGTAAACAAACACCCCTAAGTGAATGAATTATTTTTGTACCTTCATCTCCTCGATGAAGGATGGAAAGCCTCCAATGGACATAAAAGTCATGAATCCTGCAACGAAGCCCCCACAAGCCCCCCTTGCGAAGATTGCAGTGTAACTCGTGCCCACGTCGTAGAATAGAGTTCCAACACATACAGAAACGATGGTGTATATCACTATTCGCGACCAATAGTACCCAACATCTCTAGACATATTCACAAACGATCTTCGAGTCAAAGTTGAAAGCTGCTTCCACCAGCTTGCATGGCTTCCCTTAATCTCTTCGATCTCCACTCCTTGCTGCAATTAATTCGTTTCTATGTTAGATCATCTGTTCCATCTATACGCAGAAACACGTAGCTTTGAATTACAACTTACAGAGTTTGACATTTCTCGAGCCTTCAACGTCGTCTGCCTAGCATACTCTGAGTGTTTGTATTTTTCAATAAGTACTGATTTGATATCAGCTGTCGCAAAATTCATGAGAGGATCCGATGTTATGTGTGTTTCCTGTCATTGAAAAAGGCAAGAACAATACTTCTTTTATTCAATATTTTGCCATCATATATTCATATATAAATACAAGTGCTTAATTGAGTTTCCTAACATCAAACATAAATTATTAGATCCGTACATGGAGTCTTTGTGAACCTCTCAATGTGGCTGTGACGACGTCAAAATCCGAGTTGATGCAGCGCAGGAAGTGATCAGAGGGATTCCTCCTACTGGGACAGGGAAAACCTGCTTCTGCAAAAAACTGCAAAACCCAAAGATTACAAAATCAGGTAAACAAAACAAGACTTAATATATAAAACCTATATATATATACCTTGACTGCCATCTTAGCTTCTCCACAATAAACTGTTTCACCACCAGAGAGTAAAAAGAGATCATCAAAGAGGGCGAAAACTTCGCTGCTGGGTTGATGTATAGAGGAGATGACAGTTCTTCCATCTCGGGCAAGATTCTTGATAGCTTGAATGACGAAGAAAGACGCTGCGCTGTCGAGGCCAGTGGTAGGTTCGTCGAGAAATAATATGCGAGGTCGCACAAGGATTTCGAGTGCAATACTTAGCCTTTTCTTCTCTCCGCCGCTTATGCCTCTCATTTGCCAGTTTCCAATCTGGCGATCTGCGCATTCTAAAAGCCCCACTTCCATGATGGTCCCTTCTATGATGTCTCTCACCTCTTCTTTGGACATGGAGCTCGGCAGCCTCAAATTTGCAGAGTAGGTTATGGTTTCTCTTACGGTTAGAGTCCCCAACAACACATCTTCTTGCGTTACGTAAGCCTGATTAATCAACCACCCCCAAAACAGGAAATATTTTTGTTATAATTCATAGGATTTTCTACACTATTAATTAACTCTTGCTCTACTTTTTCACCATAAATTGAGATTTTACTTGTGTTTGATGCAGGAGAAATCATTCGAGTTCTTAATCTGCATGCTTCTGAATTTTGGAACATTGAGAGTGAGATAGATTATATAGAAAATATATGGGTTTTTTAATATAAAAGATAGTTCGTATATTAAAGCTCAGATGTTAATATTAAAAGTTGACAGTTATGCTGGTTAAATAGGGAACTTACGACGACACCGTATCCGTGCCTCCGCTTCTTCCCGTTAAGAAGAATATCTCCCATCATAACAACATTCCTTGATAATCTACCTGTGGTCACACGATGCTAATGTATTTTTTATACAACAACGAGAAGAATATCATAAAGTGGAGGACATTAATTTTATGCATGTCGTATATCATTTTTCTATATTGATAAGCAAACTTGAAACCAGGGTTAACATGAGAATCTGTTTTTTTTTGGGATTAGGGGAACCCGTCGCCGTTACCAACGATGTGCACTAGGTAAACCCCATATTCATATGCAATAAGTAATAGAAAGAATGGAAATTGAAAAATTAGCATCAATCCGGCTAGCTGTGAAAATTCAGTCAAGTTGTTTAAAAAGGGTACAAAATATTAACCGGAACTACCATAATTATCAATTGTTTGACACAACACATTTTCCTTTTGAATTTTGTTATATAAGTATAACAAAATTAGATGACAATCTCCGTAATCTTTCTTTAATTTTCTATATAGATGCTATGTATGACTATAAATTATCAGGATGTTCTTTATAATAATTAGGAATATATAAATAGAGGAAGAAATTAATCGATTAAAAGGTTTTAAAAGTTGTCATTAAGCAGACTCGGTGAATTAAGGTGGAATTAGACGATGATTTAGTATTTTGTAACACAATATTTTATGAACGTGATTGGTATGACAGAATAGGGTACCAATAGAATGGTTATTTATATGTTCAATTTGAATTCTAAGTGTCGCCTATGTCTTTGAAGTTGGTAATATAATTCATGATGGAATGACAGCTCCTAACGATTTGAATGGTCATTCCTTGAGTTTGACTATATTCCAGTTGGGCCGAGAAAAACAAAACTGGTACAAGATGTTTATACGTAATAAGTTAATACTAGAAAATTAGTGTGACAATAATTTATTATTATTGTTGGTAATTAATTTTATATTTCTTGTTTCTTTTATAAAAAAAACAACTATTAAAATTGATATTCTTCATCCAATGGACATACAATTTTCATTCATACCATTATTCATTTCCGAAATTCAATCTATTCACGCATAACTTGAATATGCTAGATTGCTAGGGGTGAGAAGTTATTAATAAAATAAAATGGCAAAGTGTCCTGAGTAATAGTGTGAATGAGTTTGGCGCCGTTTCGTTTGTTTATATTTTGAATTAAATAACATAGTTATTTACTTTGTTATACATAAAAAAATATGTAATTGCTAAATTCATCCTCAAATTTTTAAGAAAAAATTCTACCTTCATCATTAATACTTGTGTAATCGCCGCTTCAATATTTTTTTAATACTAACCGCAACTTTATTTTAACATATAACTGTACAGTTCAAAGTCATTTCTTAAGATAGACAAATATTTATATTTGTATAGAAATCAATACATTTCATGAACTATATTAAAATATTGAAATTGAAATTAAAAATAAAAATAAATCTTAAATGCTTTCACGCTGTAGTCGATGGAAAATAATTTCAAAATAAGGTGCACGAACATTTATAAATTGCCCCATAAAGAAAGAGGGGCAGTAGGCTTATCCTCATTACTAAGGCGCCCGTCCCCTCCAACTACTCCTCCCACCCTATTAATTGGTGCACCTCTTCATCTTCTTCCCTTTTTTAAATAATAATAATTAAAAAAAAACCTCAAGGGATGAGGAATTTAACGTCCCAAATCTATGTATAAATCAACAGAAGAGAAGAAAAATATGTACACCGTCTGTACGAAGTAAATGGCCAAAAGTGCCTCCTCTTAATGAATCCAACATAGGAGAATATTTCATGCGGTCCAAATTTTGATGAAAGGGAATTTGCTTTAATACAATTAAATTTTAATTATGATTAATAAATTTTAATTGAGTATAAAAATATAAACATCTATAATATTAGGACACAAATCTATCAGGTTGATCGGCCGAACGGAACATCCTGGTCCTACATAAAAATGTTGGATGTTTGCTGAATAGAGCATTTAAACTTAACTCAGTCATAGGCCACAAACTGATTGCGGCATGTCATAACTGTATTTAAATATCTAGATTAATTGAATGTACCATCTTTAACTTGTTTTCTGTTTATTTCCCTTAATTTTCCTTAAGGGGAAGACCAATTAATTAAATTTCTAATTCCAATTCTACATTTATATATCTAACATTTTCCTACAAATTAACTTAGGACAATCAACACATAATTAGAAAATATCGTTAATACCAAAATCAGAAGACAAAGTATTATTGAGAAGAAAGAAATTAGTCACCATTTAGATTATATCTAACTAAAGGTCTAATCCACATTCTTCAAGAGTTGGTTTATTGAATGTGGTTCTGAACTATGTCATCATCTATGTCACGTAAACATGAAGATGTAAATAGAGAGAGATGAGATACCCGCTAATGAGTCAAGAAGGGTGGATTTGCCGGATCCGGAGGGCCCCATAATGGCCATGATCCGACCCGGTTCGGCATAGCCATTGAGTCCATTAAGCAGCTTCTTCACCGGGCCTTGCCCAAAGTTGGGCAACATCACCGTCAAGTCCCGCCACACCAAATACGCCTCGTTGCCTCTCCGCGGCCACCCCATTTCTATATCGCCGCCGCTGCTGCCGCCGTGACCATTAGATCTACGACGAGAAGCGGCGGCATCACCTCCTGCCTTACCACCACCCTCCGCCTCAATTTCCATGGTGGGACAAAATAGATAAAATGGCGGTTTATCTTGGCTGAAAACACAACCGAGGGAGTTTTTGTTTCGTGTTAAAGGTAGGTAAATGAAATTCTTGGATTAAGATATAGAAGTTGCATGGCTTTTTTTTTTAAGGAAAAAAGAAATAGGGGTACTAAAAAATTGAATGCAGATGGGGCCCAAGCTAGATGGGCTAGCTGCAGAAGTCAGAGTTTTCAATGGCAAAAGAATTGAATCCCTCAATTTCCACTTACCCAGTAGGGCAAATTAAATACAGCTGCAGCACCTATTTATGATTGTGCAGCTAACGATAAACGGTTGGCTATAATAAATCACTTGAGCTTGCACATGTTTGGTCCGAAAACTATGTAACAAATTGAGGCTGAAATAGCAATTTCAAGAAATTTGAGTACGTGTGCTTAAAATTTTTCAGAACCATTCTGGTTTGGACGTAGCGAGGCATAGAAAGGTTCACGTACTATTTTTCCAAGTAGAATCCTCATTGCAGCAACGTATAACATCTCCTTTTGTATCTACAGTGTCAATAAAATTTAAAAATCAAACATATTTTTGTAAGTTCACAAAAATGATAATATTTTGAATGAATTGAATAATTAAAATATTCCATATGCAAAATATGATAGATTTTTAAATTTCCGCAACACATGTTGATCATCTTTAGATACAATATGAGATTGTCACGAGCTGTTGCAATAGCTTGAATCAGCGAAAATATTCGCTTGACCTTTCTTAATATTGTCTTATATCAATGAGTCCATGGGTTTCCATTTTATATATTATACTCTGATGGGATATGGTCCAACCGCGGTAGCCAACCGACAGCCCAAACGTGAGTGCAGGCTAATAACGGTCCACGCGGTTAAGCCAAAGGCACATCCTCTAAACCCTAACCAGCCTCCAAACCCTAATGAGGCACCACCCTACAGGCGGAAGGCTAAGAGTCCCTACAGGCGAGAGGAACAGTCCCTACATGCGAGAGGAAGAGTCCCTACATGGGAGGGGATTAGATCCCGCCTTAAGGGTCCTCAGATATGTATAAATAGGAGTTAGATCGAAGGTAGAAGGGTTAGCAACTTGTTGAATACTAAGAGTTTTTAACTACACTCACTGTAATCAAATCATAGTGAAAGTATTGAGGAATCACTTCTCCGTGGACGTAGATTTTATTTGGATCGAACCACGTAAAAGCCTTGGTGTTCTTTACTCTTTACGTAAATATCGTATATTAGCATACACTAGATTTATCATTGGCGCCGTCTGTGGGAAACGCTGAACAAAAAAGCTTCGTTTTTCTACAAATTAATGGCAAGAACACGCAACCGCCGCCAACATCGCAACAACCGCAACGAAGACGACCGGTGGTCACTCGGTAGAAGGAGATTGCAGACGCCACAGCGGCCACACGCGCGAGGGCTACATGGAAAACATTCCCATACACCCTCGGGATCGCCGCCCGACGAGGAAGAAGACGCCGACCAACGCCCGGTGAGCAAGCGGTTCACCGTCTCACGAAGCCTCGCCGAGCGTGTTCGAGTTCCTCAATGCCAATCTCGGCCAATTCCAAAACTTCCTTCACCAAAGGACAAATGGGCGGCACTCTCGAGTGCCCGAATCGGCGAATCACGGCGCCCGAGGTCGCCACCCCACCGAGGCGGTCAACGCTCACCTCGGCATAATAGCCGAGAACGCGTACATCAATCCGCCGCCAGAAGTCCATCACCTCGTCGAGATGGTCGCAACCATTCACCACCACGTCGTCATGAAGCCCTCTCCACCCCGGCATGCCTCCCAGAGCCGAGCGAGAATAGGAGAGAGGAAAGGCGAGCCGAACTCCCACCGGAGACGATAGACGCCGTTATCGGTCTCCCACCCCTCCAGAAAGAGATGACAACGATCTCGCGGGGTTCGACCGGTACGAGAGAATCATCTCTCATTTTTCCAGAGAGATTCTGGACACGCCCTTGCCCCAGCGATACAGGGCACCCAACATCGCTGCCTACGATGGCCTTGGGGACCCCTCCGACTTCCTTTTCGCCTATACCACCAATATGGCGAATCAAGGATGAAAGATTTTCACATGTGCAAAATCTTCCCCGAGGTGCTGATCTCCAACGCCCGACGTTGGTTCACCTCGCCGCGAGCAAAGATACACCGCCTGTGGCCTCATGGATCGTTCAGTGGCGCTTCATCGAAGATGCCACCCGGCAGCCTTCGTCCGACCGCTCACCATCCGCCAAGGGCGAGACGAGACGATGTCGAATTTCGTCTAGCGATTCATCAAGGAATCCCTCAAGATTGATGATAGTAACGATCGACATCATCAATGCGTTCAAAACGGGATCCGACCGCGATCGAACAAAGAAATCACCGGGAGAAACCAAAGACGGCGAGTAAACTTTGGAACCGGTAGACAATTATGTCGAAGGGACGAGTCGGATCGGAAGAAAAAGAGATGCGGGATGAGCAAAGGGTTGAACGAAAGAAGCCAGATGACCGAAGTCGAGGCGCTGATCGTCGAAGCGCCTTCGATAGAATCAAGAGAGGGTCATTGGAGTCCAAGCTCGGACCTCGGCCAAACCCTGGCGGCAAAGCGCCTCCTCTGCTCAAATCGAGGGCGGAGATATTCGAGCTCCACGCCGAGCTCTTCTCGAAACCCCCTCCCATGAAAGGAGGATCCAAGAAGAGGTCAACGGAGAAGTATTGTGACTATCACCAAGGGTATGGTCACGACACCGAGGATTGCAGGAACCTGGGCTCGCAGATTGACGAGCTCGTCAGAGGAGGAGCCCTCAAGAAATACCTTGGCCGAGCTGGGTTAGGGAACAGGAAGCGCAGAGGGAAGAATAATGGTGGCAACAACTGCGGGCCGACCTCGACGGCGACCCAGCCCGAAGATGATGAGGACGAAGGTCCCAACGCTATGGAGCAGGTCAATGCCATTACCGGACTCCCTATGGGAACGACGAGGGTGTCGTTAAAAAATGAAGCTCGGAGGCCGGCCCCCGAGGAGCCGAAAAACAAGCGACTCCGGGATGGTGAGAACATCGTGTTCTCCAAAGATGACCCAGTGCCCAAGACCATGCCCCACCAAGACGCCATCACGATACAAGCTGTGGTGGGCAACAAGAACGTCCACCGGGTCTACATCGACATCGGTGCCTCCGTCAGCATTATCTTCCAGAGCTGCCTGGATAAACTTGAGGTCGGAGGGATTCAAATTCGTCCCGCACCATCCCAGTTGCGGAGCTTCACTCGAGGCGGTTCAACCCGAAGGTGTCATTACCTTCCGGTTATCGTGGGGACGTGCTCCCAAGTCGGTCACAAAGTCCATTCAATTTTTCCTGCACGAGCTCCTCTCCGTGAACATCATCCCGGGCGAGATTGGCTATACGCCACCAGGCCGTCCGCTCGGTGTACCACCACAATCAAAATACCCACCCGGTGGAGTGCTAACATCCGGGGTGACCAAACGGCGACCAAAGAGTGCCTACGAGTCTCAACCTGTGATGTAGCCTTACCTCGTGCATAGCAATTACTGAATCCCGAGGCCGCCACCTCGGGACGACGATCGAGAATCTCCAGCTATACGACGACGACCCTCCAAAATTGTCAAGGTCGGCGTCCAGGCCCACCGATATTCGGCAAAGATGTCATGCACTTCGAGGAATACAGGACGTGTTCGTATGGTCCCCACTCGACATGACCGAGTGTCACCCGAGCTCATAACTCATCGCCTCAACATTGACCCGGCCACTAGGCCAGTTCGGCAAAAGAAAAGAGTGTTTTATGACAGAGCGCAGCCGGTCATAAGAGACAGTGACTCGACTCGAAGGCCAAGATCTTGTTCGAGGTTAAGTGCACCGACCGGATGGCTAAATACATTTACGACTAAATTATGCCCCTTTATTTGGGAAGATATACATCAGATACGCCTAAATACATTTACGACTAAAACCAAGTCCTAAGCTATATTTGTACCTCTCGGGGAAAATATACACTTGATTACGATCTAAATACATTTACGACTAAATACAAAGTCTAAGCTATATACACCTCATTCGGCTTCCGAGCTCCGCCTCATGGGACTCATCAAGCCGCACAGATTCGAACAAAATCTCCGGTCGGCGATGAATACCCGAACGAACTCGGTGCCCTCCACCCAATCAATGAGGTCAGCACCACCCCGGCCTGCTCCGGTTGCACTCTGAGCCGACACAGATGGGTTCCGACCCGAGGGGGGCATTCCTACACCACCTCGGCTCCTTGAGCTTGACGTCGGGCCAGGATCACGACCTCGCCCCCGACCTGCCGCCCTTCCACGCCGACCTGATGTCCTGGGGCGCTTCCGACCTGTCGACGGCCGCCCTCTGAATGTTCCCCTCTCAGGTGGACCCATCAACCGGAGCACTTCGGCATGATCGGCGTAGCCGCCCTCCTCCTCGGGTTCTTCTATTATTGGACCAGTGGAGATCGCTGTGGACACGTTGTGGGGCTGGGGCATGCGTCGTTTACGAACGATCTCGTACATCTGCATGTACTTCATGATGGAGTTGAGGCAGTCTTTAAACTTTTTGCTGTTAGGCCCCTCCTCATCCCTCAGCACCATGCCCTCTGCCAGCAAGCTCTGAACTCGATCATCAGCTTCTGATATGGTAGTTCCACCAGTTCGGTGGATGACCTTCTCATACTCTGCGTGCTCCTCCGAGATCCGAGCTAGCTTCTCCGTCGTCAGCTCGAGCTGCTCCTCGCATTGTATCAGGCGTGCTTGGATCACATCGGCAGATAAGTCCGCCCCCTGGACTTCGAGCTGTATGATCCTTATCTTTAGAGCCTCGTTCTCAGCTAGGAGGCGGACCACTTCTCGATCGGCCTCTCGCAACTTCTTCTTCAGGTCGGCGGATGACGCCGAGCTGACGTCCATACTCGTCAAAACTTGAGTCAGCTCGGACGATCGGCTCCTCCAAAATAGCGCCTCCTCGTCCTTCTCAGCCAAGGCACCTCGGGCTTCTTTTAGCTTGGTCATCAAGTCATGATCGAGTCCAAGGTATTGAGAAGTGGAGTGCTAAAAATAAAGGGACAACACACATTTCAGAAAGTTGTAACTTTTATTATTCAAAAGTGGAAATTTTACAAGGCTCAGGATCCTATCGATCCCGGAAAATCGCCTATTACACCAGGTCCACTGACCTCAGGCTCTTTGCCGGATTCGCCACCTCCCGCTGCTTCTTCTTGCTGCTGGTGACCCCTTCGAAGGAAGCTCGAGCTCGGTTCCTCCTCCTCCTCCACCTCCGGCGGCTCGCACTCGGCAAGAAGCTCCCGAGTTCGGATCTTCGTCCTCCTTGCACCGGGCAACGGCCTCCGTCGTCGAAGGAGGATCCGGATGCGAGCCTCCAACACGAGGAAGGACGACCGGAGACCACCCGGCGACGCCTTATTCACTCGCGAGTGGCGACCTCGACCCACCCATGCTTGACTTTGTCAAAGTCGGGCATGGCGGCCGCCAACCCTCCGATGGTCCGACACCACCTGGGCTTGAGCACGGCGGCGGGTTGGCGAGAAAGCCGAGAAGCTCTCGACTCGACGAGCTTCCGGGCAAAGGCCCTCAAGATTGGCCCCCGATCGGCCGCCTAGCCCTCGTCCGCGAGCTCCTGCCCGCCCGCCGCCTCGCGAACCTCTTGAGCTCCCCAGGCGACCTCCGGTGCCCAAGCCCTCTTCTTGTGGCGGCCTCGGCGACCCTCACGGCCCGGCGCAGCACCGCTGCCTCGCCCTTCCGCCAGCGGCCACGGCGGCATCGGCATCCGCCGTGCGCAAAGAAGCTCCCCGCCCAACGCCTCATCGGGCCGAGCTCTCGGCGATCAGCCCGGTGGCAAGTTGCTGTGTCCCGGCAAGACGTTGCGGGACCCCATCATCGAGCTCGCATCCTAAAAAGCAACTTGTTGAATACTAAGAGCTTTTAAAGCTCCTCCAATGTTAAGCAAGACCTCGCTAAACCCACCCTGTATCCATCCCATACTGATGATACCGACGGGACCCTAGCACTAAGTCCTATCGACCTACCCAAACGATTATAGCACATATAATCCTTAATGTCAATGGCACTATCGGGGGAGGAAGACGGACGGCCAGAGGAAGACGGAAGGCGAGCCGGCAGACTCGAATGTTCGGTGAAAAAGAAGAATGGGCAGAAGAGAAATCATACTTACTTTTTAGATGATGGGTTATCGCTTCCTCGATGAGTCGGGATGGATTTCTGAGAACTCTGAAAGTCTGTAAGTTTTCTTTTGATCTGGAACGATGGGGAGAAGAAAGTGAACAGTTGCCTTATTTGGGCCTATTTATGGTACAAATGGGCGCCTAAAGACTGCCGTTTCAACTACACACGTGCCTATCCACGATTTGACGTGGAGTTGACGCGCTCACACGATTTGAGCGCCCAACTACCGTCTGGCGCGTATGACGTACTCTAGGGTAAGACAGACCGTCAGTCTGACCGAGCAATCATCACTCGGGCATCGACATCCCCAGAAGGCGGCGCCACTCAGGTCACACCTCGGCATCCTCCAGAAGGGCGGTGCTACTCAGGTCGGACCCCGGCATCCTCTAGAAAGGCGGTGCCACTCAGGTCACACCTCGGCATCCTCCAGAAGGGCGGTGCTACTCAGGTCGGACCTCGGCATCCTTCAGATAGGCGTCAGACCTCCAGAAGGGCGGTCCACTAAGCTCGGACCTCGGCATCCTTCCAACGGACATTCTTGTACAGCAACGGATGGCTCCAGTCCATGTGTTCCCGCCAGGAAAGGCAGGTCGCCTCGCCCAATTCAGACCTTGAGAAAACAATCAAACCTCTCAAGTCGGACCTCGGCATTACCTATGCGGGTATCGCTATCCAGGTCGGACTTGACATCCTCTCACGGACATCTTTGTCCAACGACGGTGACTCAGTTCGGTCTTGACAGCTGTGCATGCCCGAGCAGCGATCGCCCAACTCGATCGAACCGAGATCGCCGAGTCAAACCCTGACATCAAAGAGATCGAAAAACCTCCGACAACCACATCAGCCGAGCAACATCCCACCTCGGCCAAGCGCATTCTTCACCTCACCTCGGCATGGCTGTTCCTCGACTATTCGGGGGGGGCTATGATGGGATATGGCCCAACCGCCAGCCCAGCGACAGCCCAAACGAGTGGGCTCGGGCTAATAACGCCCACGCGGTTAAGCAAAGCCCATCCTCTAAACCCCAACCACCTCCAAACCCTAATCGGGCGCCACCTACAGGCGGAAGGCTAAGAGTCCCTACAGAGAGAGCAACAGTCCCTACAGGCGAGAGGAACAGTCCCTACATGCGAGAGGAAGAGTCCCTACATGGGAGGGGATCAGATCCCGCCTTAAGGGTCCTCAGATATGTATAAATAGGAGTTAGATCGAAGGTAGAAGGGTTAGCAACTTGTTGAATACTAAGAGCTTTTAGCTACACTCACTGTAATCAAATCATAGTGAAAGTATTGAGGAATCACTCCTCCGTGGACGTAGATCTTATTTGGATCGAACCACGTAAAAGCCTTGGTGTTCTTTACTGCTTTACGTAAATCTCGTATATTAGCATACACTAGATTTATCATACTCCATCCGTCCTATTATTATTAGTTCGTTTTCCTTTTTGGGTTGTCCCATTATTGTTAGCCTATTTCAAAAAATGAAATAATTTTACACTAAAAAGTGCATCAAATTTTGTGTCACTCACTACTTTATACACAAAACACAAGTCTCATTAATCTACGTATAAAAAGAAAAGAGCTAATAATACTAGACGGATGGAGTATAATATTACTTCTAGGGTTGTGGGTAGAAGTAATTTCAGGATTACAAGGAAAAATAAGGGCGATTATGCCAAAAAAAACGATTCAAAAAAATATATATATATCATCACTCTGATGTCTGGTGTCATAACTCATGAGGAGGTAAATTACGATGGATAAATCACGATGACTCAATGATTAAGAAACTAGAAAGACCTTTACATAATACCATAAAGAGTCAACTTGATATTGCTAAAACATGATAAAGAACAAGGAATCAAACAGGCTGTGCCCGGATCGACTGACATAATGTGCATTGCCGATTGCGTCTTCAAAAGAAAAAAAATCATTTATAACTTTACCAACGCAAATAAAATATTGGATGATATCCCATAAATGCAAAAGACTAATCTCAATTAAGTACAAATATTTGTTGGGTGTATCAAACTACATAACCTACAATACGACCAAATAAATTTATAAATTAATTGTCATCACATTATGTATAGATTGTTGTCGCATTGTAGTGATAAAGGACGCAGCTATCAGATGGGCATACCGGTCTGCAATCTGCAGAAACTTGGTCTCAAGCACAAAATCAAACTCCTTACGCTTACACGGTCCATAATGTTAACCAGAATATTCCAAGAGATGTTGCTTCATATCTTGTGACTGATGCTAGTTCCAGACATTATGGACACGTCACGACAACCTCATCATATCTCAAAACATTACACCTGCAGTGTCAGACAAAAAAAAGTGCAAGGTATCGGATTGTAAGACATGTGCCATCTACGAAATGCATGAAGCGCCATGGGAAGAACCATGACAGCTTTCTTTCCGGATACTGCCAAGAGTAGCTTGTCTGTTCCAGAGCTTAATTAGCGCCATAAATGTCTCCAGAGAACCTTTTCATGAGTACGTCTTATGAAAGATCAAAGAAGCATATGGTAGAAGATCTCAAAACTCCATCCACAAAGTCGGAAGGGATGCATGGGAAGGAGAAAAACATAAACACTCTAGATATCCTAAGCGCCACCGTTTAACTTCCATCAGAATTTGAATCCTTCTTCTTTCTCTTATGCTTAGATTTGTCTTGGCTTTGCTTTTCTGTCCACCACCTCCAGCTGCCTACAACCAATAATGAGGATAATTGATCTGTACCACTAAGGGTCTGTTGCTTTTCAGGTGGCATTATCATCTTCTGATTTGGTGTTCCTACAGCTGCATTTATGCCTCCAATCTACAAAAGAATGATCAAACAATATAAAATGCCAGATATAGTTGAAGAATAAAAATTGAAGACTTGTTTGATCAAGAGCCAGATATAGTTGATTTGGCAGAGCAAGGCACCTGGGAGCCCCAAAATAAGAAAATCTATACTCCAGAACAAACACAAATGACAAGAAAAGAAATTCAAACAAAAGCTTAGGAAAGAGTAACGCTATTTGGAAAGAAGTAAGATGCCATCAAAAGGAGAATTTCCAGTACCGAAAAACAAGCAAGAATTCAGCAATTAGAAAATTCTTGATTCTTAAGAATCTGTAACCTACTTCCCCAATATTAAGAAAATAATAGGAAAAAAAGTAAATGCAAGATAAATCTTGAAATAATTTGATTTACTAACAAATTTCAGAGCCAATCACTATTTTCATCAAATACCCAAACTGTTAATAAGAGATTGAGCATCCTAAGATCTTCGACAATTTATGTTGTCCCCAGATGGCTTGAAACTCTATGGAGTGACTGTAAATGGTGATGTGCCTGTTGAATTATAAAGTTGATTGATTTCTAGATTTATTTATTATTCATTCATGTATTAGCAGAATACATGAATTTACTTATGAATCATGCATCTAGTCCTTTAGATTCATGCATGAACCTATTTAATATTGAACTCTAGAACTCTCCATACACTAGTATAAATAGTAATGTAATAATGAGATGTAGATTAAGTCATTTGCAATTCAATCCCGGCCCAATTGGCACAACACTTTTTGCACAAATATTAAGAAAAAATGGGTTAAGGGGTTTAATGGTGTTGGTCCCACAAGATTTAATGTTAATAAAGTAGGAGAGAGAAATAGAATTGGAGAGAGAAGAGAGGGTAGAATATGGAGGCATGATTGGAGAGAGAAAGAGTAGATTAATGGATTTAATTTTGCCATTTTGGCATGCGCTAATTAATTTGAGACATCCAATTTGGCAAGTGTGCCAATGAAATTTGAGACGGAGGAGTATTATATTTGAGTGACTTGCTCTTCTCTTCCATTTTAAGAAAAAATCTTTGTTTTAAGCCCACTACCTTCCAACAAAATAAAAGGCTTGTGATGTACACTAATTATACAACGTGCATGTATTATGAATTATCACAAAGAGCAATCTAAGGAGAGTCCCATGTTCATATCAATAATAAATTGAACATAAAAAGGGGGCTTTTTTTTTGTAACAGCAATTTCACTCACTTACAGAGTCAGGAATTTCTGATGTGAATTGTGTGTGTGTGTTGGCCTAGTGGTAGAGTGGTTAATGCCCGAAGCCAAAGGTCTCGGGTTCGAGTACACCGTGACGCAGCCTTTAAAATTTCTGTATTAATTGACCCAAAAAAAAAAAAAAAAACAAATTTGTTAATTTGGTCAATCATGAGAATAAAAAACTTACCATTAGATAGTCCAGCAATGACGGCTTTATGTTTGCTGAGGGTCAAACTGCTGTCATCTTTCTTTGATGAGTGGCTCTCAATTTCCATATCATCACTTTTGACTGCTACTTGTATTCTCTATTTTCAGTTTAGGCCTCTCCACGTCCTTTTGATTTATTACTAATATCAACTGAACAGGGTGTCGTTTTATTTTCTTCAAACCTCTTCTTGTCTTATATAATTCGAACTGTAGGAAAGAGAAAAACTGAATATCTTTGACTAAGCCAGGTTATATGATACATTCTTTTTTCTTTTTCTTTTTTTGATAATTTAATACATAAATTTTTAAAGGCTGCGTCACGGTGGACTCGAACCCGAGACCTTTGGCCTCGGGCATTAACCACTCTACCACTAGGCCAACACACACACACTTTATATGATACATTCTGAGATTGAAACAAGTAAACAAGTGCCAGCAAGTCTTCAGAAAAATATTTATATGAAGCCGTGGGAAGGTGTAACTGAGAAAGGCAAGAACATTTGGCTTTTGAGCTTAATTAATAGGTCTATATATAAACTTAAGCAAGTTTTTGAATATAGGAACATTAGTTTATACATCGGTGAGAGTTTTGTATAAAACAAACGTGACGAACATATGATGGTATTCTAAAAAAAATTATCATAAAAATAGTCATTTTTTATCATAACCGCTGTAACTTATTCATAAAACTAGTAGTACTCCCTCCGTCCACCAAAAACGTGCATCGATTTTGGTGGCATGGGTTTTAAGAAAACTGTAATGGGTGTAAAGTAAATGTGTATAAAAAATATGTCATTGGGATGATAAATGAATATATTAATGGATTGTGAGTGTAAAAATATGGGCCATGAGTGTTTTTTGTAAATAAGTGGATAAGTTGAGGGTAAAAATATAAAGTTAGTGTTTCTAAAAAAGGAAAGTGCATATTTTTTATGGACGGACCGAAAAGGAATTAAATGCACGTTTTTGGTGGACGGAGGAATATTATTTTAGTCATAGATTGGATATTAAAAAAAAGGCAAATCCGGCCCGATCCAATATGGGCTTACCCGACACACATGCAGCCTCAGAAAAGCCAGATCCGACCTGATCCAATATGGGCTTACCTGCATGGGAGAATTTGTGAAATTGTATTTTAAAAAAAGGTTGAGTTCATTAGGAAAATTAATGGGATGGAATGTCTAAAGCATGCGTCTCGTTGAAGTGAATATTTAATTGATATACAAAATGAACTTAATCAAACAGATGATGTGAGCATTTACAAGTCTACTAGTAATATTTAAACCGAAAATTTCATTTTATTTATGCAGTCGACTTAGTCAGGATTGGATTAATTCCTAATTTTCACTGATTAATTTGGTGACATGTCACAATTAATGGAATCAAACATATTCCTAAATATAGCCGCCAAAATTTATTGAGCAGACAGAAAGAGTTACGTAACCTCATGTGTAAACTATATAAAAGAAATTAAATCATATCTATTACATGATACGTTTCTGATCAAACTAATTGCAAAGTAATGTAAGAGCTTTTATTTTAATTTGCAATTTTGATTCAATTTTTGGAATGTTTCAATAATGTCTCTTTTATTTGATTTGTAGCCAATAAGATTCGAACTTTTTCCGGCTATTACAACCCATGGACGCATAGCTTTTTGGTCCATATATTCTTCAATTTTGAGTGATTATCAAATTTTAGGGTTGTCTAATTAGCTAAATTGAAAGACGGTAGCTTTATTGAAATGTTTCAAGGATCGCCTCATTGTAAATTTGACCAAAGTCTGCGTATTATTAATTTTAACAATTAGTCAATATTAATTAATACGTTAACTCTTATTTAACAAAACACAAATATATTTATTACTATTGTAAAAGTATGTATTCTTATAAATGTTGATACACCTATATTATCTTAACTTACTTTAGTTTCTAAAGATGATTTAGTAATTTAATTAATATATATATAGGTGTTTTATTTATTTTGTATAAAATAAGAACTTTTTATCAAAATTCATTTAAAATCATGATAAAAATAATTATTTTTAATTTATACTTATTTTATATGAATTCATAACATATACGTGCATAACAAGTATCATTTAAATAGTATATGTAAAAGGAAGATAATATAATTTGTGGAAATATATATCAATACCCTTTTTTTAAAAGTTAAGCAAGTATATATCCAAACCAAAAAAAGAGTGCAACAGATACCCAAACCAATTTTAAATATATTTTGGAGGATTTCTATAAATTTGCATGTAATTTAATACAATCATTTCAAATATCAATCAAAATCAATCAAAACCGCTTTTATAATTCGTAGAAATTAAATTAAATTAAAGTTATCCAGCTGCGGGGGTGGGGTGGGGTTGGCCGGTGGGGGACGGGTTGGCCGGTGGGGAGGGTTGGCCGTTGGGGAGGGTTGGCCGTTGGGTGGGTGGGGTTGGCCGTGGAGGGTGGGGTTGACCATTTGGGGTAGGTTGGTAGGGGTGGGTTGGTAGGGGGTGGGTTGGTAGCCGGGGTATGGGTTGGCATGGGAGTATTTATATTTTTCATATTGATGATAGAGTATAATATAGATATACATCTATGACTATATATAGTCACAAGTATATAATATTCAATCATATTATTTATAATACTCAATCAATCGATCGACATAAATATATATAAAATACATATCTAGTATGTTTATGCTTTAACTTTTTTTAGAATATCCGAAAAATCTAATATAGATATATATAGAATCATAAAAATATTGATTCGTCCAAAATCGAATTATTTATTTATTTATTTATATAAATATTCCTAAATATGAAAATATTTTGAAATGCATATTGGTTACCTTAATTCCCATATTTTGAAAATATTATAAGGGATACATCTATTACATTCTATAAATAAATAACAAGCTATGTATATCTATACAGGTATTATATCGACACAATTACGTCCATAGTTTATGTGAATTATCACAAAGCAGAATAATTCATGTCCGAATTCATAATTAATATCCTATCACATATATTCGAATTATTTTAGAAAGCATATACAACAATACATAATTAATAATATATAGTTAACAAAGCATATAAATACATAATTAACAATATATAATTAACAAAGCATGTAATTGGAATTATAATTGAAATCATAATAATTAACAAAATATACAACATAAAATATAAATAAACAAAAAAATGGTTGGTAGTCGGGGTGGGGTGGGTTGGCGGTGGGAGGGTTGGCGGGTGGGGTGGGTTGGCCGGTGGGGAGGGTTGGCAGCGGGTGGGGTTCAGCCGGGTGGGGTGGGTTGGCCGGTGGGGAGGGTTGGCATGGGAGGGTTGGCCATGGGTGGGGTTGGCCGGGTGGGGTGGGTTGGCCGGTGGAGAGGGTTGGCATGGTGGAGTTGGCCCGGTGTGGGTTGGCCGAGGGGTTGGCCATGGGGAGGGTTGGCCGTTTGGCCGCCGCCAGACAAAAGCTGAAAAGATTCTCTTTCTCTCTGAATATTTTGACTGAATATTTTGTCGGCACAAATTTTCGTGTAATTGATTTGATGAAAATATATTAAAATAATGAAATGAGTATACATTGCACTTATTTTTTACAAATGGTTATGGACAACACACATTTTTTCAAATATTGGTAAATAAGCTCCGAACCCATATAATTTCTTCATGAAATTATATATTAAAAAAAAGTTGCAAGTGCAGAAAGTCAAAACCATCTCCCTAGCACGATTCATTCAACCAATAACCAAGAATAAAAAGAAGGGATCTTGTAAAACCACAAGAAATCCCTAATATATAATAATAAAGATTCTCTTCGTCCCACTTGGATTTGCAAGATTCCATGGATTCGAAAGCCTCCTGTCAATTTATCAATCTGTCCGGCCCCATTTTCTCTATTGTTATCACTAATATTTCTGAATTATATTTTATAAAAATTTGATTGTGAAATATTCTATTTCATGTCAAAAAATTGATTATACAGGAAGGTAGAGAAATCCCTAGAAAAGAAGAAATTCGCTGTCATCAAAAAATACTTCCTCCGTCCCATCTAAGATGGTCTGTATTTCTTTTTGGGCTATCCGACCCAAGATGATCTATTTCCTTTATAGGAAATAATTATCTTTTTAAAAGTTGTGAGACCTATCTACTTTTTATCACTTTATACCATTATCCTAAATGATCGTAATGAAAAGAAATGGATCGTCTTGGATGGGATGAATGAAGTATTAGATTTCCAATGATAGTTACTGTCAGAAAACTACTACTTGATGATGTACTTGATTCAAGATATACATATGTAATAAATTACTGCAATTTTTAAAACTGCATCTATAAAATTGTTGAATTCAAGAACATTTATATATCAAGTTTTTGGTGTTCATATGTGTTTATTGTCATGGGATTGACGATGTTACTTAATATCTATTAATTTATTTACTTTATCATGTTGATGTGAATGTGATATATTTGCAATGAAACCCCACACCTGCACTTCCCGTCAAGTTGTATTCAAAATTACTTTCTATAGAGGAACTAGTGACGTCTTACCTCAGCTGATAATTACCATTTTCTGCTGATAAAGTCAAACAAAAGATATACCTCACTCAATTAATTTTAATATTTTCCAAAAATATACGAAGATGTCAACAATTATTTTTCAAAAAATATACCAATACTTAAATCGTAATAATTTAATATCCAATTTTTAAAAATGTAATAAAAATGTTCCGAGTCAAATTTTAGAGTTAAGAATATTGTTGATATGTGTTTTATGAATTTATGGTTATGAATCAATGTACTATTTGGCATGATACATGGCTTTCAAAGTCAGAAAATTGAAAAAAAAATATTAAATGTTTAGATATTTTCATATATTTTCCATTGAACTTTTAATGATTTCATCAGTAAATTTGAGTGTACATGTAATATTATATTATAAATACACATATCACATAATAGTAATTTTAAAAATAATAACTAATGTGGTTTGGAATGGATAATCTCGTTAGCACACGCAACAATACAAGGACAAAATGAACCATCCTTGTAATAATTTCGAAGTATATAGACCACAGGTAATGGAATCACAGTCACAGGTCTGCTGTGTCGCACATACAACAATACAAGGTCATGCAAAAGTTTAATCTAATTCGTGATACATTCTCTACCAAACAAAAACTTTAACTAAAGCAGAAGACTAATGGTAGACATAAAAAGTCACTGGTATTAGGTAGGAAAATTAAAGCTACTTAATTAGAAGTATCAAGTATGGGAGTAAACTAGCCAATTTTGACAGCAGTTAAACCAATCCACCCCCTCCAACAGTTTGATTTCCAATTTTACCATGAGATAGAGTTGACAAAAAATTCACATTAGATTATTTTCACAAGTATCTAGTTGTAATAATCTAATTGCCTGTGCCACCTATATACTGTACTGTCCTAACCCCATATATATGGACCACTCTCTCTCTCTCTCTCTGGTGTGATTTTTTTCCCCTGGGTGAGCTAAGCAGATTGAATATCTTTGCCCAATTCCAGTTATGTACGTTGCGGTGTCCTTGTTATTGTTTTCTAGTGTAGTCTTTTCTGCTCTGCCCCATAAACACCAATTCTTGCAAAACACAACAAAATCTGTCTGTCTATCCATGATTTTGTGTTGTTCATGCTGATCATCATCATGTCTCCAAAAACCCTGCTGCTGTATGTAATCCTATCCTCATCATGCCACGCCCTGGCGTCGGATTATTGTGATTCCTGCAGCTATATGCATCAACACATAATAAGGCAATCAGATCAAAAGTTTGAGCAGAAAAGCAAGAGATTCTGGCAGTTCAATGAGGAATCTAGCTCTTGGGTAGAGTTGCAGCTGCCTTACGACCTTGTTTCTTGCACCGGTGGCGACTGCAACGTTGTGGATTCGATTCAAGAAGCTAGCAATGAACATGAGAGAAGCTCTCATCCGTTTTTGCCTGTGAGGAAGAGAGTTTCGTTGACTAAGATGTCGGAGACATCGGTGTGGGTGACCGGTGAGAGCGGCTCGATTTACGAGAGATTCTGGAACGGGGTGCAGTGGGTGATTGCGCCCCATGATCTGCCACTTCCTGCACTTTCTGTTTTTATGGTTAATCAGACTATTCTTGCCCTCTCCCAGGCAGCCTCCTTATATCAAGTAACTAAATAAGTTTGCTTCTTTATGATTTTAGTCTTTCAAGAATTTCTTGATTATATGTTTGTTTAATGGATCCAGATGCAGCTGACTGAAGATTCACAGCCAATATGGGTTGAATTTGATCACTCTGAAGCTGGACTACTTTCTTCAGGAGTTGTCTCAAATGACAAGGAGTGAGTCAAGTTGTGGAAAACTATTAATTACTCTGTCAAACATTCTTTCAATCTAAGCCATGCTAACTGATGTGCTCAGGAGGATGCATTTCTGCACAAGCAGTGGGCTGCTTTTAGAGCTTGTTGGGGTTGATCCTCCAAGGTGAGAGCTACATAACTCTACTCTCACAGATTCAATCATTTTCATATATATAATTTTGTAGGTGTATGTGATCAGGTGGGAGAATCATGGACGGCCACCGGGAGCAAATGTTTCAGCAATAAGTGATGGCGCTGCAATTAGAGCAGGGCTTCTCCTCATTGTGAGGTGAGCAACTATTTTCTGTCCATGATGAAATACACGACTGGAATGAATTCTTTTACGCGTGTCACAGTGCTGCAGGAGATCTATATGAGTATGACCGCACATCAAAGCCTCCGTGGAAGAAGCACATACATCGCCATGGCTCCACAAAGGATACGTCCCTGCTTTCATTCCCTGCCTGCACTCTAGTTGGAGCTCATTCCGTTTCGGTCTTCCTCCTGACTGAGGTAAGGTCTTTCAATATTTATGATGATTCAAACAGGGCATGATACCTTCTTGATACAGAAGGGAGGGTTGATCGAAAGGAGGCTGCACCACAGGAAGTGGAAATGGGTGGTTCATGGAAATCCCAAAGGCCATCTACTTACCTCCATCACTTGCACCTCTCAAGATGATCACTCCAACCAGAATTCCAACTCTTTGCTGCTTCTCACAACAGCAGCCGGCTTCGTGTTTCACTATCAAATTCACAAGATTAATCAAGGTATACAAGAGTTTCATCAGATTGATTGTGCATGACATGAGCATAAGCATCCCATTAATGCAAGAAAGGTGATTCTGTTTTTCCCTAATGAAGAAAGTGAAGAGAAATGGATAAACCATAAGCATCCCCCTCATGCAAGAGTTGCCAGAGGCATTTCAGGAGTGCAATTGCAAGCGGGAGAACGATCTTCCCGTTGGATGATGGCAGGCTTGCAGAGCTCCACCTAGCAGGCTTCGGAGGTGAAACTCTAGGCCCCAACGCTCCAATCAGCAGCCGTAGAAAATCCCTAGTCAGATATGTATGGTCACTGTTGGATGCTCCCGAGAGTGAAGGATGGAACGCTGAATACTGCACAGAAGAACGCGGACCCTCAAATTGCATTGTAGGCACCAAAGAAGAGACGAGTGAATCATCAATCTCCAGATGGCGAAAGACACATGAGAGTTACTTGACACCAGATGGTACCTCACCCAAAGACTATGGTATCATCATCCCTGAAAGATTGAACAACAAATTCTTTCGCCTCCGGTTGATGCAGGGCGGGAAGTCATTCTTCCTCATAACAGACAACTATATGACATTCGAGTACTTGAATACTGAAAATGGCTGGTTCTGGCTGAGACATGAGCATGCGACAGGGATCCGCAGAGCTGTTGGGAACTACAATGGGAGCTTGTTTGTAGTGGATGAGCATGGGAGTTTGCTGATTAGAGAGAGAAGCAGCAGTGATCTAGCATGGATCAACTGTACTGCCATGAGGAAGGGTAGGCAGGTGATCGGTGGTCCACCGTGGGATGGGATACCGGGACAGCCGGTGAGAGCTAAGCTTGAAGATGCAATTTTCTTTGTCAGCACAACCGGGAAGCTCATACAGTTCACTGTAAGTCCATGAGCTAGTTCCATAAACAGATAATACTACATTTGACAAATGTCTGCAGCTTTAGAAACTGTTTCAACACTGCAGGTAGCACTGAGGAAGTTCAAATGGAAAGACTGCAAGAATCCACCAGGGGTCAAGATTGCAAGCATAGTGGATCAGGAAGGATTCAGGGAAAACGTGGTGTTCGTTGTTGGGAAGAACGGGCGACTATACCAGTACAACAAGGTCACACAAGTGTGGCACCAGCACTACCAATCACAGCACTTGGTCTTATCAACATCACCGGGGACTGCAACGAGGGCCTCAATGGGATCGCTGAGGGGATCGCTTTTCATGCTTTCGGAGGATGGTGGACTAGTCGAATACCAGTGGACTCCGACGGATGGATGGAACTGGATTGAACATGGAACACCACATACTAGTGTCACCCTTGTTGGAGCTCCCGGACCTTGCTTCGGAGGAACTCAACTTTTCTTGATAGGATCCAATGGAAATGTGTATCTAAGGTATTTCAACCAACAAGGGTGGAAATGGAGGCATTGTGGCTTCCCAGACGTGCCAAACAAAGCCGATCAAAGTGGAGAACAAGGCAAAGAGAAAGGTGGAGTTGGTGAATGTGTGGACAATGATTTTGCAGAGAGCTCTCATTACACTGAACATAAAATCCATGCCACGGACAAATTATGTGACCCTAGGGTTAGATGCTATATATCAGCTTTGAGTTGTTATCGTTTCCCTATGTTTTGATGATCATGAGCGTTTATGTGGGCAGGTATCATCGACAAGACCAATTCCATTTTCTGAAGATTCAGTCATTTTCGAGTTGCAGGATGGTCAAGTAAGTTGTTTAATTCATCCCATGATACAATCTCTCTCTCCCCCTGAATCACACAATTCATGGCAGTTGGGAGAAATGAGACGCAGAGATGACAAAAACTGGATTTGGTCGCGTACAATAGGCACTCCAACAAGCTTATGCATGGCGAATTTCTGGACCTCCTGGGCTGCATAAATGCAGTGTTCATGTTGAAACAAATATTTACAAAGTAGGCCATAGTCATTTCAAAGAAATAGAAATTAGGCTACAGGTTTCACCCAATAAATATGTACATAAAATACGTTATATACATCACACATACCTAATACAAAAAGCTTAGCAGTAAAATCTTCTTATACATTCAGATTTATAGATGTACATTATCTCAAATAAAGTTTATCAACAGTAGATTTGCAGTTTATATGCTTAAATTTATGGCTTCTAGCAACCGATGAGAACTAGGCATTATAACGAATTGGCGTGATATTATTGCCTGATGTCAGTGGACGATTATAGTTGATATTTGATTCAAACGAAGTTTTTTGTGCAAAGCATAAACTATTCTCTGTTTCTAATAACATAATCTAAAACGGAATGATGATGTTACAAGACAAGCACAAAGTTACCAACCAAAAGGCAATGAATACAATTATCGGACTCAATAAGAAACATTGAAGCATTCTTCAACTAGAGTACCAACCTATATAAATAGCAAGCCAGGAAGAGCAGTCCAAAGAAGCCTCATAAACGTTAATACAACTGAAAAGAAGTCGATGAACGAAAACTGCCAACAGAAACAACAACCGTACACATTGTTAAAAAGTTAACAAGGATTCACATTAGTATCTTCACTCTAAATCAAAGCCCCAAAAACTCTCAAATGGCACTATGATCAGAATCTCCTCCTTGGACTCCTGGAACGATGACCCCGAGGTGATCTGTAGAAGATGTCAATAAAAAGATTAATCACAAAACAGTGACAGTCCGATAGGATCAAGACATGATAGAGGTTTTGTTACTCTTAATCCTTAATTACAGGTCATTTTGATAATGGGGTTGTTCCAACTTCCAGTCCAACAAGACAATTCAAAATTATTACCAAGCTGATAGTGGGTCACTCAAAAATAGACATGAAGAGTGTCGTCTAACAGATTAAAGGTGGAGAAAGATTTTTGAAGGTTAGCTATCATAAAATTGATTCACCGTGTCAGAATTATTACAAACCCGAACTGATAACTAAACTATTTAGCATGCCCCCTCGACATCATTCCAACACCGTTTTTCTTCTCAACAAATTCCAATGATTTATTGTCTGTTAGCGTACAGTATCAGTTTTTTCCCAAGCTCTGCACATTATCTCTGGCTCCAAAAGCATGTGGGGAGCACTATAATGTTCAATACTGCTATATCCTAGTCCTATATTCTGCTATGAGCAACAGTAATAAGAACCTATAATTAGAGTTTGACATTTGCAAAGAACAGAGGGTACTAATATTGTTGTTGCTAGAATTGAGAAGACATACCTCCTCCTCATGTTCCTTCTTCTGAATGGACCTTTGCTGAACGCCCAGTCAACATTCATGGTCTGAGTTAGGAGTTCAGTTCCATCCATCTCGTTTATGGCTCTCTGTGCCTCCTCAAACTTCTCAAATTCAATTAGAGCATAGCCCTAGAAAACACAATAACACATTTACATTTAGGAGTGTTTACTTTTCATGAGTGGTAAGATACATGATTGAGTATTTTATCCTCACTACTAGGATTTCTCTAATCACACACTTTCAATGAGATATAGATCAAGCAAAAATAGTTCAAATGCTAGAAACTATCAAGAGCCTTGAGATATTCGAAAGTTCTAATCCATATCTAAGTAAACAATGGATTAGTCTATACTATTTTAATCTATCTAGGTAATTCTCAAAAGTAAATGCCCCCTAAGTGGACAATGAAAACACCATATATATACACGCAACATAGTCCAGGGAAAGATAAATGGATCATTATCGAAAAATTATGAGGGTGTCAGGCAGAAAAAGAAGCATGCTCACTAATCCCTTTGTGACCAAAGTCCAATGTTGTGAAAATCACATGAGGCAGCCGCCTCGAGACGCACCTATAGGTGAGGCGGCCCGAAAACGCTTCAGAGAGGTTGACTCAATAACAGTTTTTGAGGCTTAAGCCTCGCCAGAATGAGGCGGCTGCCTCAAGGCGCTCAGGCGATTTCAAGGCGGTCATAGCATATTTAGGGTTTCTGGGCCTAATTTTTGGGCCGACACTTAATTAAACCCTGAAGCCCAATCAATTTCAAACCCTATCCCATAAAAATTTATTTATTAAAATGTAAAAAAAAAAGGCAACACACTCCAGTCTCGCCCTCATCTTCTCACGCAGTCTGCAGTCACTCTTCCAGCTCCCTCATCCTCACTCCAGCTGACTGCCGCCGCCGGCTTGTGCTTTTAAGACTTATAAACCCTTAAATTTAATGTTTGGCTCGCTATCTATTGTTTTATATTTATTTTACAATATTTATGAATTGTTCTTTATTCCGAGGTGTAATACCACCTTGCCTTGCCGGGACAAAATGCCTCAGGTCCACCTTAAGCTCTTTTTCACAACATTGGCAAAGTCTGCTCTGGAGAAAGAACTAGGCTGTTTAGGCACCTAAAAGTGAATAATAATCTTTTCTTTCATCCCACCTACACACTATGGTAGTTATAAACTCAACATGTTCAGCCGGGCCAATAAATTAAAAAAAATTCCGGATGCTCAATTAGCTGTTGATTCAGAGAATCTGTGTTATAAACTTATAATATCATCTAAAGCCGTCACGGAAATGGATGACATGCTGATTTCGAAATCAACAAAATATAAAATGTAAGAAGTGGACGAGGAATATTTATATATAATAACATAAAAGTGGAAAATCATAAAATTTAAAGTTAATCCTGAAATACATTATGTAAAGTAAGTTCTGTGATTTTTCTCTACATTTTAACATAATTAGAGTGTAACAGGCAACTTTCATGACAGATTGTCAAAGAAAACAAGATTTATATACCTTGACAAAACCCGTACGACGATCAAGATTCAAGTGTAAATTCTTTATCTCTCCAAAATCACCAAATGCATTTTGTAGATCGTCCTCTTGGGCCTCTTCATGAACTCCAGTAACCAGAATAATCCATCCTTCAATAGCTACAAAAGTGCAACCACAACTAACTCAACTTCTACCCAATATCCACTTTAAGTTTTTACGGGGAAAAAAAGTGGTGCCATCTAATCCAACATGCCTCCACCACTTCAAAATCGCAACAGACAACAGTGCCAAACATTTGAACAAATCAATCAGTAGTACTATTAGAGCCCACTTCCCCCACCCTATGAGTGCAATGGAAAATGTAAACACTACCAATAAAGCAACCCAAGCGATAGTATCTAGCTCAATTTTACTATATACCAAACCTTCAGTAACAACTATTCACTTCTCAAATTCCCGTACCAAGATTTAGTAAGAAGCATCCATAACTTGAGTTTCACAGAAAATGGTCCAAAACAGGTCTTTCATTTTTCTAATACAGCAACTATTCAGCAATATCCGCACAAAGATATAAACAGAACGGTTGGGAGCAAGGTGAATTCACACAAACAGCCCAAACGGAAAAGCAAAAACGAAATAATTCAAAATACATTAGGGTTTTGGATACTGACATCGTTCGGGGCCAGGACCGCCTTCAGAATCGAGCGTATCGAAGGGGGCCGACATGCGAGCATTCCGGTCCGCTTCAGCAGCGGCCTCGTCGCGAAACCCACGGCCCTTGGTCTTCTTTGGAGCGGAGGAGCCTCCGCCGGTGATGGCGGACTTCAGGCGAGGAATAGTGGCTCGGTTGGGGGAGCCGTCGCCGACGTCCTCGTCCATAAGATCGTCCTCCTCCGGCTCGAAATCGACGGCCTCCGCTTCCGCATTCGCCATTGACGCAGATATTTTGCTAGGTTTAGATTTGGGGTGGGGGCGGGGAGGGAGGCTAAAGGATTTTCAAGAAAAACGAGGGTTGTAGAAAATGAGTGGGTAAAGTGGGTTGGCACTGTTTACAAACTACTTGCGTGCTTTATTGTATTGTATTGTATTATATTGTATTGTATTGTATTCAACTTTTAATTTGTCAAAAGAAATCAATTCTTAATTTTTTTTAAAGTGTTATTAGATAGATTTTAGCACCATCGACTATTCAAATGGAGTTTATAATTTATGACTCAATACATATGTTATCTAAAAATTTTGTCATGAAAGGAAAAAGAAGAAGATATAATGCAGGTGAATTTATGCTCTTATCAACTCTATAATGTTATTGCGAATAATCATCTCTAAAGTGGCAAGAACGGGGGACGCCTAAGGTGGAAATCATGTCAAAATAATAAAAGGGTCGAAACTCACTCAAAACATTGGAATTTGGGCTTTCGCCCATAAGGAAAAGTAGTGCACCTTATTCGTCTCGTCGAGACGTTCCCGAAAAGGTACTATGGCCAAAAATTGGAGTTCATAGCTAAAAGTTACATATTTTTTGGATTAGACCGACAATAAACTAGACGAAAATCAGATCTGACCATAATTAGATTTGGAAGCTCAAATAACATTTGAAAGCACTCGGATATCACAAATTCAATCAGATATCACAAATGCAATCATATATCAGGATTGATGCCATAATTGAGGACCTCATGAAAACAAAATTCATATCTAGCGTACTAATTAAATCTTGCATGCTGACAAAGTTCATTTACGATAATAAAGTTAAGTCGTACTACTTAAGAAATTTAAATTTTCATTTACTATAATAAGGTTAAGTGGTAGTACTTAAGAGATTAATTAATTTATGTTCACATGAGCTTTAATTAATTGATGGATCTTCGATATCTTAAATACAATGGTCGATAAGTTTAATACAAATCTGAAAAATGTCGTTTTGATGTTCAAATAAAAAATATATTTTCGGGCATCAAAATTACATATTTTTTATATTCAAATGAAAAATATATTTTTCATGAAATTCACAAAATAAATTAAAATATCGACATCAGATTCGAGTTTTTTACATCAAAATTTCAATCTTGAAAATATAGGTTTGAGTCATTTTACAATTCGATTCAAAGACACACTATTTCTTATAATTTTTTAAAGATTGTACCATTTCTAGAAGTCAATTGAAAAAATTGACTATAAATTATAATAATGAAAAAGGTATAAAACTAACTTGTGCACCTCTTTGTATAATAAAAGAAAAATAAATTTGCTATCATGGATTTAATTTAATTGGTCAATAGTTGATAAATTTGAAACAAGAACATTAAATTTTTATTTTCCCACAAATTTAATCAAGTAGGTTAAGAACTAGGAAATTGAGATAAGAAAAATAAATTTAGGAATACTCACAGAAGCATAAGAAAAAACAGCATCTCTGGGTTCGGTCTTATCAGAGCTTTGTCCAGTTGGATTAAGACACCCCAAACAATAGTACATATAAACTCCAAATTTGTTATATATTTACTACTAGTTTGTAGCTCGTCGAAATTCGACGGGAATATCTTTTACGTTGTAATTTATGAGTATAAACTTAAACAATAAGTTATAATGTATGAACTTCCACTATTTTTATCCGCAAGAGCAAATATAAATTAAGGTAAATATGTTTTTAAAAAGTTAATAACAAAGTATTATTCTAAATATAGAAAGTGAAGACTAATTTATATAAAAGATTTTTGTAAAATAGGAAAATGAATAATATTTTAATACTTAATTTTCAATTAACAGATCATCGATTAGAAACTTAATTAGTGGGATACGTATCGGTATATAGAATTATATTTTAATTTGACGTTGAAAAGTTATGAATAAGATTTTTGTATAATTATTGCAGATTCTTCAATACGTATCGATATATAGAATTATATTTTAATTTGACGTTGAAAAGGTCATAAAATGAATAATTTAGAAAAAAGCGAACAAAAAAAACATGGTGATGCCACGTAGGATTGAGAATTATTGTGGATTCTTCAATGCGTATCGGTATATAGGATTATATAGATATATAGATTATACTATAAATAGTTTCCTCCACCCAAGCTCCGGCCACCGCACCAGCCGCCGCCAACCCAAAACTCTGGCTGCTCGACTCCACCATTTCTAGAGATAGAAAGACCGCAAAACTGCACAAAAACCTATCAACTCCCTTTTATCTTAAATGAGCAGTAGGTTATAATTGAATTGAGTCAAACCAAACAATATTGAGCTGGCCTCAGAACTTTATCTATCAAGTATATTGGGGTTCGCATGCTTCTTCGAGTTTAATTGAGTCCAACCGAACTTCTTGAATTTAAATTGGTGTTTAAAATATTAATTACTCTTAATAATAACAAAATATTAATTTATTCATAATAACAATACATATTCATTATTTTCTTATAACAAATAAATTAGTTATGTACTCATAAAATGATTAATGATTAGAGTCTAGAAATATAAATTGTATCTAGTTGATAACTTTATATTTTAAAGTTAAATAACAAGTCAAATACTGTCAAGTTCAAATTTAATTCATTTAACTAATGAACTTTACTAAAAAATGTCAAATAATTTTTTATCCAATCGGAATTCAAATAGGTTCATGTATAACTTGATTCGTTTATCGTTTTAAGTATTTGTGTCTCTATCTTTCTTTGGCTTTGTAAGTAGCTAATCTATTAATGATAATGAAGACCAATATATAAGTCCTAAGTCAATCAATTAGAATTATGCATTATATAATTATTTGCTTTATTGTATTTATTAATATTTAGCATATAATAATAAACAATTGAAGAATCTAACAAAATTTATTATATATATATATATATATATATATATATGTAAAGCATTAATAAAAGCATTTGTAGCATTAGGAAAATAGATGTTACGTCTTGGTGGATAGGTGTGAATAGTAGACACCATTATTGAAAGCATTAGGTAGATAGATGTTACGTTTTGGTGGATAGGTGCTAATAGAAGTAAACACCAATAGTAGTAAGCACCATTTGTTATATTTGCCTATAAATAGGCAATCCTTCCATTGTAAAAATCATCCCCGAGAACTCTTCCAAGCAATAAACATTTGAACTTTCTGAAAACAAAACATGTGTTGTTAAGTTTTCAGCTTTCTTACTCTTCTACCGATCATAAATTATATACCAATCCTTAGAGCTACATAATATATCTCATTCCATAAATAAAAAATAAAAAAAATCCTTCAATTTCGCTGAACATATTGTTTGGAAACGAAGGCTCAGTCCCTGTTTCTTCGTCATAAGAGTTTTGTGTGAGCTTTATCTGGTATATTTTCTTTTCTCCTTCTGTGGTTTAATGTGTAACCCGAAAAAACACACCTTACCCCCTTTATGGTATCAGAGCTACAAAACTTCTGAGGCCTAAAAGACTAGGACAGGCTTAACGTATTAGGCAAACATGATGTTGTAAGTCCTCTTTGTTGTTAAGAACCCGCCTAGGTGCAGGATTAAGATGTTTTTTAGTAATGATATTATATTGGCGTGTAGAGTTGATTTTTGAGAAACTCTTAAACCATATATATGTATATTATGTTGTTGTTAAATAAAAACTGTGATATGTTTAATCATAAGAATAAGGATGGTATTTGAATTTATGAGAAGTATTAGAGTAAGAAATTTTTAATCATTGATCAAAACTCGTTTGTTTAATCTGATTTTTCAGATCTTGAGAATCTTAGAGATAAGCATAAAATATCTTGCGATAATTATAATTTTATTTGTCAATTTGATCGAAAATTTAAACATATATTACATTCAGAAAATAGTCATTTAAACTGTATTATAGATTTAATTATAAATTTAAGTCGTAATTTTGAAAAGAATAAAAACGATAGTAATAATATACTTAGAGAAATAATACAAAGTAATCAAGAAAATAATAAAAACGATAGTAATAATCTACTTAGAGAAATAATACAAAGTAATCAAGAAAAGAATAAATTAATTAAACAGGTCAGTGAAAACTTTGATTATATTAAAGAACAAAATAATCAAATAATCTCAGAAATTAAACAATTAAATAAAAATTTACCTAGTAAATCTGATATTAATCAGTTAAGTTACTTAATAGAAAATTTAAAACCAAAGAAAGTTGAATTAGAAACTAAAAACTATTAGGAGAAATTGAATTACAAATCGGTGAAACTTTTAATAAATTAGAAACAAAAATAAATAATAAACCCATAGATCAAGATATAGATAACATTACACAAGCCATAAATAATTTAAGCTTAGGTTCACAAGAAAGACCTAGAAAAATAACTCCTACAATATATAATTATTGGAAACCTAAAAAATGAGTAATTTTAGACCATTTTCTGGACATTCACAAACTATATAGCAAGGAAGAAATTCTACAAGTAATATAAATGAAATTATTACTTCAGATACATTTTTACATAGAATTTTAAATTCTAGAAGAGGATCTGGAAACAATAGTTCTCAACAAACTATACAATTAGAAGAAGAAATAGATGTTAATAGAAATTTAGAAATTTAGAAATTTACAATAATCAGAGTTTCGAAATTTTACAACCAAGGGTTTTATATCAGCAGAATGATAAATATAAATACAAGTTTTATTAGAGGAAGTAGAAAAATAAGTACTAGAGTGGTTGATGGTACAACAGAATTTATAGATTTACTATCACCAGAAACTATAAAGAAATTAATTAAAAGTAATAAACTATTTTCACATATAGGATTAATAATAATAGGAATAAAAGCATTTGGAAGACAAGAGGTAGGAACAAAAGCTTTAGTGTTAATTCTGAGATCAATCATGGCAACAAGATGTTAAAGAGCTATTATATCGGGAATGGAAGTAGATTTAAACAAAATTCAACATTATTTTATTGTGCTCCTAATATTTTAAAGGATACTAGAGATATAAGTAAAATAAAAATTGCAATACAAACTAAAGGATATACCAATTATGAAAGAAATAATTTAGTAATAAGTATTGGAGTATTAGGAAAAATGAGTACATCTTCAAGTATGAAATATAAAGTTAATATTGAAAAAATGATAAAAGTTATTGCTTCAAAAGGAATTAAAATGATAGAACCACAAAAAATTGACCCTACTAATTAGCAGGATTAGAATGAAATTTAGAAGATTTAAAAAAGAAATCTAATGAAGTTCTAGTCCCACAAAAAAAGTATTATTTATAATAATAATGGACAAGCCAATTTAAGATTTACAAATTTTATAAAAAGAAATAATAAAAATGAGGAAAGTGAAGATGATGATGATATGGAAGTAAACTATAGCTTAATGAATGAATATTATGATCGAGAACTAATTTATGATCTGATTTCGAAGAAATAGACACATTAGAATTAACTGAAACAGAAATGATAGGATATTGTCAATTTAATAACGAAGATTATGACAACAATTTAGAAAGTAATATAGAATTTGAAACAGGGTTTAAGTTTGAAGAAAGCGAAAACAACTATAGATGAAATAATTAATAAAAATTCTTGAAATAAATTTGCAAGATCAAGTTGATGATATGTTAATAGAATGTATTACGAAATTAGGAATGGATTCTAATCAAGCTTATAAAGAATTAGAAAATATTTTAACCTACCATTAGTTTTAGAAATTGAACAAGGAAAAATTATGATCGGTGATTTCTATAAAATAATAATAGAAACTAATTTTATGGACGTTTCTATGACTCCTAGTAATAAAAGACCTAAACCGAATTTTACAACAAGGATAGGGTAGTACAACAGGACAAGTTAGACAAAATTGGATATCAGTCCAAGCCCAATATGAATGAGAATCTCGAATAATTGGAAAAGGAAAAAGAGTCCAATAGGAAAATTATATAGTGGATATATGTTATATATAGAAGAACAAAGCCCGCAATTATGGGAGATGAAGTTTTAGTTTGGGAACAAACGGTAGTAAGAAATTGGGAAAAGAAAAAGAGGAGATATGGATATGTTTTCTTATTTAGAAACAACCTTAGGTCCAAACCTTAGGATTATGGCAAAGTAAAAATCTCAAGCTCACGATGAAATAAATCAATTAAAAGTATTAGGAGATAATCCTTATAACTTTACAAGTGCAATAAGACTATTAATAATAGGTGTTGATCCAAGAAAGATAATACATTTTGCAAGATACTGAATAAGAAATTTAGAACAATTAAGTATTTTAGATTTTAAATATATAAGAGAATTTACAAATGACTTTGTTAGATTATTATCACAAACCGGTAGAGCAATGGACTGACGAATTATGTAATAAATATTTTATAAAACTTCCGGAGATTTAGGAAAACAAATACATGAAGCACAGGAAGTGACTACTCGAATTTAGGAATAGGACCAAGAATAACTTTACATTTAAATATTTAGAAGATAGATGTAAAGATGCAAAGAATAAACGAACAAATAAAAAGACAAGCATGGGCCTTTTGTAAAGCTATTATTTATACACCTCAAGCATGGATATTACAAAACCATATAAAAAGGTATTAGGAAAAGTACTACTTATAAACATAATAAGAATAAAGATAGAAATAGATATATTAAGAAACCTTATAAAAGAAAGTGTAGATGTTTTATATGTGATTCAGAAAAACGCTTAGCTAATAAATGTCCCAATAAAAATAAAAATTATGAAAGAACAAATTTAATAGAAGAAATAGGAGAATATAATATAGAAGTTATAAACTCAGAAGATTCTGATAATGAATCAATCTATAGTATTTATACAGAATATGAAAATGAAAAAGAAATAGATCCTACAGCAGTAACATATACATATATGAATACATTAAATAATTGTTTACATTATTGGATTAGAGAAAAAGGAAATAACCATATTTCATGTATTAATTGTAAATTATATCCTGAAATTACAAGAAGATATCAATGTAATAAATGTTTTGAAGAAATATGCTTCTTATGTTTAGAAAAATTATTTGGAATAAAAACTGTATTAAAAGGAAAGGCTAAAATTGAAGAAAATAAAAATACTGACATTTATAAAGAAAAATTGGAAAAACATGAAATAATGTTTGAACTATATAATCATAAATATTTAAAATTAGAAAATAAATACAATGAACTCCAAAAAAGAATGGAAGTTATAGAATATACATTGAATGATTATAAAAAATTTGAAAATATTGAACTAAATCAAATGGCGAACAAATAGAGGAAGAAGAAAAATATTAATAAATAATAGTAATAATACAAAAATCCATTCAAAGAACTCTAATAAATATTCAATGTAGATTATGGATAGATAATGAAAATCATGTTGATTTAAATGCTATATTAGATACTGAAAGTACTAAAAGTTTAATAGGATATAGTTTAATAAATCATAAGTTTCATAAATTATTAAATTGTAAAATGGAAACCGAGCAGTTGAAAATAGAATTATGAAAATTACACAATTGTTTAGAACCAACTGGAATACAATTTTAAATTTTCTTGGTAATTATAGTTTAAAATATGATTTACCTCGGTAATAATAAACCCAAAAGAAACTAATTCTAAAGATTTCTTATTAGGATTAAATTTTATTACTAGTTTAAATGGTAATTTAACAATTGCTAAAAATTTTATTACACTAAGTAAACAAGTTTATAGTTTTCAACACATAGATATACACATACATCGAGTTTGCCCGAAAGCGTGGTGGACTAGGAGAATTAGATTTTTAAAACAAGTACAAAACAAACAAAATAATTTCATTGAAAATGAAGCTATAAAATTATTCTCACAATTTATTTCACAAGAATTAGAAAAAGGGCCTGATATTACAAAAAGTAAAAATTATCCTATAATATTAAGATTAGAAAAACTATGATTAATAGAAGATGATATTACAAAAGAAAAAGTAAATTATGTTTGTAAAATAAAAATAAAGTTACCTGGAATTACAATTAGAACAAAAAATGGAGAGTATAGTGCAGAAGGTGTAGAAGTAATTTAGAAAACAGATTAATGAAATGTTAAAACAGGGATTAATTAGACATTCAGAAAGTCCTCATAGATCTACAACTTTTATAGTAAGAAATCATTCAGAAATAAAAAGAGGAAAACCTAGGATAGTATACAATTATAAAAGATTAAATGATAATTGTGAAGATGATGGTTATAACATACCAAATAAAGAAACTTTAATAGCATTTATACAAAATAAAAAGATATTTAGTAAATTTGATTTAAAAAGTGGATATAATCAGTTAAAATTAGAAGAATGATTTAAACCATGGACTGCTTTTACTTGTCCAGAAGGACAATTTGAATGGAATGTATTAAGTTTTGGGTTAAAAAATGCGTCTGCTATCTTTCAAAGATTTATGGATAATGTATTTTTAAAATATAAATTTTGTCTAGTATATATTTATGATATTCTTGTAGCAAGCAATAATTTAAAAGAACATGAAGAACATTTAAACATTATATTTAAGGAAATTGAAAAGAATGATATAGTAATTAGTAAAAGAAAAATGGAATTATTTAAAAGAAAATTTTCATTTTTAGGATTAGAAATTGGAAATGGAAAAATAGAATTACAACATCATATTATTACTAAAATTTTAGAATTTCCAAATAAATTAACAAATTTAAAACAAATACAATCATTTTTAGGATTAGTAAATTATGATAGAAAATTTGTTCCAAATCTTAGTAAATTAGTGGGTCCATTCAGTCCAAAAAATGAAGAAAGAATAGCTGCTTATGCTAGTGGAAACTTTAATAAAACAGGTTTAAATTGGACATCTTTAGATTATGAAATACAAGCATTAATAAATTCTTTAGAAAAATTTAAAATATGATTAAAAAATGAATTCACTGTTAGAAGAGATTGTGAAGCTATTGTAAAATTTATTAATAATGCTAATAGTAAAAAAGTTAATAAGACAAGATAGATGAATTTACAACAAATAATTCAAGGAAATAATTATAGAGTAAAATTTGAACATATAAAGGCAAAGATAATAATATTGCTGACCTCTTATCTAGAAAGATAAATCGTCTTTTTATGCAGAAATGGATAGAAAAATTATAAAGCCTTCAAAAGGAAAAGAGAAAATTATATGACCAAGTCTCTAAGACCGAAGGGAAGAAAAATTATCGATTCGAGTTAGAGACATTATCCAATGGATATCTCTTCAGACGAGGAAACTAAAAGTGTTACACAGTTCTCCAGACTAAGAGAATCCAAAGATTACAAAGATGAAATTCAATTTGGAACATTAACTTTACAAAAATGCTCAAATCCTGCTACGCAGTTCAGAGCAATTACAAAGGATACACAGAGACAACAGGTTATCCTTGATAATCTATGGCATATTCAAACATTGCCAAAAGCTACAGCTTTTAAAGTACAAGTTTTAAATGCTCTGGCATTTTACTTTTCTGAACAAAATCAAAAACCAGAGCAACTCCAAAAGAAGTTTACACATTATGTTATTTTCGAGAATGTAAATTGGAGTTTTCATAACTTTAATACTGTTCGAAAATATATTAATTGTCCTAAACCTCTTTGGAAAGGTTACTACAGTTTTTCAGAAGCATTGTCAAATGCTAGAGAAGCCTTTGGTATACAAGAATTTTTTATTGAACCAGAGGAAGTCAAAAGTTTTGCTTAGATTGCACAAGAAAACTCAAGTAGTGTGATTCAACATCAGTCTGCTTTGTTAAAAACTTATGAATCACAACTTGTGGACTTTGAAAAGAAAACTTCTGATCTTAACAATCAATTGAAAAGTTTACAAAATGATTGTAATTACAAAGATCAGACGATCCCGGTCATGGAATCAACTATTACAAAGTTAAATCAAAAAATTAATTTTTTGAAAACAAAAACCCAGTATGTTCCACCTCCAAGAAGTTTTAAAAATTTTAAAACTAGAATTCTTGATATTCCTTGGAGACAGTCCTGGAAATTGTTCCTGACCTTGAGAAAATTATTTCTACAAAAGTTTTACAAGAATTTCCTCAAAACCTTGTTGACTTACAAAAGAAAATTGTTGAAATTTATTTCAATGAATCAAAATTCAAGGCGTAAAAATCATACAAAGGCACGATGTTTATAAATTTATACAGAAAGAATGGATATTAACTAATGAGCGGATCGAATTCACGGCCTTCTACTTCTGATTGATTTAAACAAGACCGACATGCGGAAGAAATGACAATCAATTTTACCACAATGGTATGATTGATTTCATGGAATTGATTATCTGAAAAAAAGAAGACCTAATGAACAAATTGGGAGAAAATTTTTATCGACAAATTGGCAATATTTCATCCTTATCTTCCAAATCAAAGGTCTCATCAGAAAATTCTAGCTTCTCTTCCGAAGCTACATCTCACGATTATCGCCCGACTAGAAAAAGAATTTATTTGATGACATTGAATATTCGGACGATATCTTGGACCGGATGTAAAAGAGGAACAGATCATTTTACATTTCAGTATTCTGAAGAATAAATTAATATATTTCAGAAGTCTGAAAACATCCCTAAACTTGAATTATGGATGAAGTATAAACTTGCAGCTGAAGGACATTATTTACAAATATGGATTACACCAAATTGGAATATGTTCCTTCCTTTCAGCGGAGAAGGTGATGGTCTTGCAGATGAAGAAATTGCTATCATCAATACAGATAAAGAAGAAGAAGTCATTGAAGATTCTCAAAGCTGCGACACAATACCAGAAACTCATAGAGATTTATGAAGATTAGACAGATGACCAATAATTATTAAATTGTAACTATTCTTCTTTTGTAGTTTTATGCTTTTTCCTGTTTTTCTTTTACACGTATAGGATATAACGTGTAAAGCATTAGTAAAAGCATTTGTAGCATTAGGAAAATAGATTTTACGTCTTGGTGGATATGTATGAATAGTAGACACCATTATTGAAAGCATTAGGTAGATATATATATATATATATATATATATATATATATATATATATATATATATAATCTTAAAATTCGATCACATCTAAGATGGTAAGACGCTTTCGTTTTAACCAATAAATTGAAGTTTGAATCATCTAGTGTTCGTGACTATCTGCGGTTTAAATGTAAAAAAGAATCTTAAGGGCTCGTTTGGTAGATATGTTTAGATATATCAAGATAGATAAGGATTAGATATGTATTGTAGATAATGTGAGATTGGTATCCTATCTTGTTGTTTGATAGATAAGATATAATATATAGATAACAAACCTTATTTGTTTGGTAGACTAGTTAAAAAACAAGATTAAGTACAAAATTACAATTTTATCCTCCAATTATGCCTATATTTCCAAAATTGAAACATCGCCTTAATACCCAATGTCTATCCATTCACACGCACAAAAATACCATAAATCTCACAGTTCTCAAAAGCAAATAAAATCAACACAAAATTGAAGCGGAAAAATAAGCTAACATTTTGCGCGGTTTTAGAGCGCTTGTGAACTTCACGAGCCTCCTTCTTGCGCTTGCGCTCGAAGTGGTCATGGCGGTAGCCATCTCTTCTGTCTTGACTCGATGTAATCTCCTTGCGGTCGTCAAATTCAACCATTTTCGATAATAAAAAATAAAAATATCTGAAGAAATTAAGCAAATTTTGATTGCGATAGTCTTGATCAGAGACATACCATTGTAGATTAGAAATATAATTAGGGGTTTTGTGAGGAAATTGGTGATATTTGAAACCTAGCAGCCAAGGTTTCGACTGAAGAGAGAGAAAGCGATAAAGGGCTTGTCTCCGAAAAGGGAAATGGTCTTCAGTTGGGAAAGGTGTGTCATGGAGAGGGTATTATATTCTTTCCAATATCATATCTGATGTTACTGTATAAATAAGATACCCCAACCGGTGCTCAGGAGAGTTGCCTATACCATAAGGTAATGATATTTTACAGGGCCTTCATTTACTAACGGGCTCCCAAGTTTGACATCTAGTTTACCAAACACAAAGATAAGGTAAGATACCTTTCCTATACAGGGTTTATCCTATATACCAAACGACCCCTAAATTTTTTAACTTTTTTAAAAAAGAAAGTCTTAAAATTCAAGTGAATTATAATAAAAGAGAAAATATCACTTTTCAAGCTATTCTGATACTATCAATTTTTATTTTTATTTTAAACTAGTGTTGTACCTGTGCGATGCACAGTATAAATAATTATATAATTTTTTTATATTTACCGAGCTAATTCATAAACTAATATTAATATAACGAATAATATCGAAAAACAAATTAAAACAAATTGTACCGATAATATATTAAAATATATTATATCATAAGTTGATTAATCAACTATGATTTAATCGATCCAAACATTGTAGATTACTGGTATTGCTCAATTTGTAAGGGTGAGTGGTCATATTACGAATCCAAATCCTCTCATCCCCCAACTATAAAAAAAATTATGATTTAATCAAGTATACATATAAATAATTCTGTAATATAATTCAATTATGCTATGGAATAATCGACCAAGATGAATACTATATTTCGTCAACCATAATTATTATAAATAAAAAGGAATCATGTGACAACATAATACTAATATATAAAGTTAATTATAAATCATGGCCTTCCAATAATTTTATTATTTATTTTAGTAGTAAAACAAACTTATAAAATTCTTGTGTCCAGAATAGATCTATACATTAAAAAAAATAAGGCATGTACTTTCTTGTTTATACAAATTTTTTTGTACACGTTTTGCAGTGTACAAAATAATTTGTATAACAACAAAGTATTATACTAAGCTCACTAATTGGAATTCTATTGTGTGGATAAATATCTAGATAAATATAGGAAAAAAGCTAATTATATTTTGAGAAAACATTTCATTTTGAATAATAAATAAATAAAAAATATTTAGTTCGGTGGATATAAGAACAACACTAAAATAAATATATTGTAAATATAAAATATATATCGACTAAATCTATATGTAATTTTGTAATATAACCACCAATTCAATATTATTAAACTCATAACATTGACTACACTAAACATAATAAATATAATTTCTTAAGATATCAAAAAAGGAAAAATAAAAATTAAATAAAATTGCAATTATATCCAATAATAACTAAACCTGTACACTCTCATTGCTAAAATTCATCTTTGTACCCATTGGCTACACAATACAAATATTTTATAGAATTTCCTATATACAAAGTACAATGAAATATTCATATGATAGGTATAAATTCAAAAGTGATATTAAAAAAATATTACAAAATTTATTAAAATTATACAAAATATAGTGATTCATCCATCAATTGATTATAGAAACCAAAATATTTTAAATATAAAAATCTGTAAATATAAATTATGACAATGTCATAAGTATTTTATGCTTTTATTTCTTTCAACTAACGAATTTCCAAAATTTTATAATTCAAAAAGCTATACAATTTTCCCATAAAATTTCATTAATCTATACAAACAACTAAATACAAAGTAAGATAATTAAAATTGAACAATTAAAAATGTATATCACATCTCTTTTATTTTCTATAACCTCAAAATAAGTCAAAATATAACTATTTTGATATCAGACCAATGTCATTTTATTTACCAATCGAACCCATAACCAAATGATTCTCCAGATACATAATACATTTATTTTCATTTTGCATGTATATAACCACACCAATAAATAATATGTTGCCCTATCAGACCAAGGTTATTTTATTTAACAATCGAACCCATAATCAAATGATTTTCCAAATATACAATACATGTATATTTTCATTTTGTAAGCATATAACCAAATAAATAATATGTTTCCCAAACCACTTCAAATAATTTATCACAATACACAATATTTTGCCTTAAGTATTGTACCCATTTGTGTATATTAAAATAGAATGCAAGCAATGTGCGACTTTTTTCAATATTTATTTAATAAGACATATTTTTATAGTTTATTTATTGAAATTCAAATTTTAAATAAACATATTTTATTATAATATTTTTAAATGGAGAATTTAATTTATGTCAATTTTAAAATTACAATCAAATTTGTTTAGTATACGCTTATAATTTTGGAGTCCTATTTATAATATATAAAAATTAGGTGAAACTAATTAAATAACTCACACAATATAATAATTGTGGGTTTGGATTAATCGAAACTAAATTAATAATCCGAACAAATAACTCTCGATGAAAATGTTATTTTATATATACAAAATATAATTTGTTTGAAAATCTATAGTTACCATTCCCAAATTAAGATTTATGGTTTTAATTGGTATATAGTTAACTTAATAAGAATAATGATCATTTTTCTATATTGATACTCTCTTCCTATATCATTTGATGTTAGAATAATATATATTATATGAAAAACACGTATAACTAAATAATACAACATAAATCTTTGTAATTAGCAATACTAAACACTTTTATAACGATATGTGAGGGACCATATTCTCAATTCTCCCTCCCATTCATAAAGATTACAATTTAATAAGATTAATCAGAATAGTTTAAATTAAACAATAAGTTATAAATGTATTGATCATTTTCATACACATAAATTTTCTATAAAAAAAAAGATAAAACAAAATTAGACCAATAAAAATAAACAAAAGATAAAATACTAATATAAAAATATCTCTTAACCTTTCTCTCTCTCTGACATCTCTATCCCAATTCAATTTTTTCTCTCTCTCTACACACCCACTTCAAAAAAAAACTCTCTCTCTCTCTCTCTTCCCCCGCCCCATTCTCTTCCTCCCTCCTTCTTTCTCTTCTCCATATCGTCTGCTACTCAAGCCCTTTCCCCCTTTCTATTTCTCCAGAAAAATCAAAGCCCTTCTCCCATCTGAAACCCCCCCCTCGCCATTTTCTCTAACGTTTCCGTTGCAATCGACGGAATCAGACGACCTTGCGCAGCAGCCACCCTCCATTTCTTCTAATCTTCTCGTCCGGAGAAAGGGCCGCCGCCATTCGCGCGCCCCACCTGCCTCCCTTCTCTCCTCGCTGCGAGCATCGGGCTGCCGCTGCACATGCACTGGCGCCGCCACCGCCCCTCTTCAGATCCGGCGAGGCTGCCGCCGTGTCCACCACCTCCTCTATATATATCTCCCTCTCACCATCTCACACACACACTCTCTGTCTCTCTTTTTCCCTCTCGGTAGATAGCCAACGGCTGCTGCCGCCCTTCTCTCTCTCTCTCTCTGCGCAGCATTCTGTCACGACGACGGGCGGCAGCGGCTCCACGCCTTTGTCTCCAATATTCAACAGATTTCCACCAAACTCATGACTTTTTGGTATATTTAAGTTATAATAATAATATATTAATTAAAATTGATTATCTTTTAGAAGAAGCTTGTTTAGGCGCCAATCCTCCGCTCTTTGGCTTTTATATATATATAGATATAGATTCTTAACTATCGATTTTGTAACAACTGCACCCCTCTCAATTTTTAGATTTTTAAAAATTAACGTAACTCGCGGGATTGTCACTGTGTATTTATTAATAATTTAGGTCTTTAAAAAATATTTCTAAAACTTAAAATAGAATTAATGATATCAAAATATTTGAAGATTAAAGAAATATTTATTCTAAAAATATTTAATTAGCACTCTTCAATTCCCTTATTACGTGGAAATAATAAGCAAAACCAATAAATAATTAATACTAATTGCGCAATAGATATATGAGAACTTGCAAGGCGTCACTATATTTTATAACGCTGGTTATGACTTATGATTCGCCAAATCACACACACCTCTCTCATAATTACTCTCTATAAACATATTTTTTCTCCCTCTGGCGACTGTAGCAGGAATTTTGTGGAACTTTACTGGATACTATTAACTACACAGAGAGTAGAAGAGCTACACACAGACACAGCCACCATGGATGCTTGCGAAGCAAGGGAAATAATCATATCAAGAATCCATAAGTTGGATCCGGAAAACGCTTCAAGAATCATAAGATACATGTCGATGCAAAATGTAGACGAGGCGGACGTGATTAGATTAGCCTTAGGCCCCGACGCCCTTTTGTTATCTACTGCTAATCAAGTAAAGGCGCATTTGGGGCTCTCTTCTCCAAAATCTTTACACCCTCTGTTCGATTCCTTTAGGCCAAGCGCCAAACTCCCACCGAAATCGCCAAGAATCTTGACTCCGAGCAATGAGTTCCAGTACAGTTACATCAGCAACCCCTCTTCTCCAGCGGCGGCGAGGCCCATTTCGTATGCGCCTGTGCTGATCGGTCCCAACTCCAAGAACAATGCGAATGGCAGTAACAGAGACTCGGGTTCACCAAGATTGCATTCTTATGGCGGGAATGAGTTGGGTGGTGATGATGCGACTAGAATAAGCCCGACTGGCCGGAGCGACTCTCTGATTTTCCCCTTGTGTGAAGAGGGGAGCGGCGGCTGTCACTCTCCTCACCCTCACCTCTTTCACCGGCGGAAGTATTCGGGGTTTCTCTCTCATGTTGAGGAACGATATAGGCCGTGTAAGTATTTTGCAAGTGGGTTTTGCAAGAAAGGTGGTTCCTGCAATTTCCGCCATGGTGGTCGTGATTTGGGATCTCCAAGCCCGGGTTTGAATGAATCTTTGGGGACTGGGGCGCTTCAGCAGCTGAGGTCTAGACTCGTGGCTGCTGGAACTCATAATCCATTTGCTAATTACAACAACCCGAATGAGAATCAGAGGTAATTGTTGACAATCTTGCCTTTTATCAACATTTCCTTTTTCATAGTTTCTTAACTTATTTATTCAGTAGGTTCTGTGCTTTTCTGGCTATGTATTGTGTTTTGGTTTCTTGGCTTCTGTTAATTTCTAATTTTGTGGAGATGTTTGATTTTACTATGGACATGTTTGATTTTACTATGGACTGCCTTTCTTTATCTTGCACATTATGTATATGCTTTCAACACCTCCACATAGTGAATATCTTATTTGAATGGGATGCATTTGTTAGATAAGCTCATGCTACATTGATACAAGTAATGAATTCCACAAATTTAATAGGTATCGTCCTAGAAATGAGGTTTCACAAGTGGGAATGGGTGCTACAATGGCTTCTAGCTCACAGAGTATTTACTTGACGTTTCAGCCTGAATGTACATTCAAGGAAGAGGATATTTTCGATTACTTTAGGTAAACGGCCAGAAATGGCAGCTTCAATGCTTGTAAATGCAAATGGTATGATAATGTGTAGGAACTAATTATGTTTCTTCCTCTTTTCTTCTTGTTTATAGCATGTTTGGACAAGTGCAATGTGTTAGTATTCCAATTCAAGAAAAGCGAATGTATGGGTTCATTACATTTAAGTCCCCGGAGACGGTAAAACACATTTTGGCTATGGGGAACCCTCACTACGTGTGTGGTTTTCGTGTGATAGCAAAGACCTACAAGGATACAAGAAAAGCCCCGGACAAGTATATTCTTTTCTCTTGCTTTCTCTCATGTTGATCTTAGCCCAATAATGACATCCCTCTGTTGAATGATTATTCATAGGAAACAATTCCAGCAACAACACCAAAATCTAGAGAGGGGGGAGTATTCATCGAGCTTAAGCCCTTCTCCAATTGATTCAAAAGAATCAAGAATGTTATTGAATAGACATGAGGCGCTAAGGAGACAATTGGAGCACGAGGCAGAATTGCAGAACGCCATTAAACTCCAAGGTCGAAGGATGGAGAATTTACAACTGATGGACCTAAACAGTCAGCAGCATAGTAGTCTGTTTCTGCCAAGCTTTCCAGCTGGTGTCTTGGTTTCCTCCCCAAGACAGTCGCAGCTAACTGAAAATGTCGTCGTTTCTTCTGGTCATGATAATAATCCAACTGTTCTGGAAGGTTAGGATATAAGTTCAGGCACAATCTATCATCTTTGATTTCTTCTTCTTTTAAAATCTGATATTCGTTGCTGCAGAACTTGGTTGGCGAGAATCATCAAAAGCCGTTGAAGCTGATGCCGAGAATTCAGTGCTGGAAGAAACTGAATCTTCCTCTTATAACAACATTTCTACTGATAATAAAAACCGGGATGCAAATGATGATCACCCTCATCTCCCCGAAAGGTACACAGTTTTTATAGATTATAGAAAAATGTCTTCATAAGGTTCGAAGTATGCTAATTTGCTTTCACCTGATTTTGGCACATCGCAGTTCCAAGTATTTCCTACCCGACAGGCTTCATTGAAAACCACCCGCGGAGCATTAATAGACGACAATCCTCTAATTACCAGCTATGCTCCCAAATGAGAAGGTATATTATTTCAACTCCATCAGTTTAAAAATTTGAATTTAGAATCCCGAATTCCTTTCTGGTCTAAAAAGCCAACGACAATGTAGGTGTTTTTACCAGTCTTCGTTTGTGAAGCGAGTAATGAATAGCTTAGCTAGGTAAAAACAATAGTTCTAACTTCTAACTTCTAGCTTTGTAGTGTATACCAAAACGACACCAGCAATAGAACAAGGGAAAACAAATATCTGTTTTTGGACATATTATGATAATGAACATTGAACACATATCCTTTGGTTTATTTTGTGTACCCTCCTCTCTTGTTAGTTGTGTGATGATGGACCACACAAGAGTTGTAGCATTTCACAAACAAATGAAGGCTAGTAGTTACATTTTACTTTGCTCAGTTTCACTTTAATATCTTCCTTCTTTAACTCTAGAGATAACCCCCACCACCACCACCTTTGGAAATAATTTGTCATACAATTGGAAATTTTTAAATGAGTTGGGAATGAGCAGAAAGATGGATTAAAAACTTGGGATTATAACTCTTAATTATTTTTATAACTTGATTGATTATGAGTAAATATTAGATTTAGTGTAAATGTAATACAAGCATGATAACCTTCTCATCCATATCTCCTTTTTATGTGAGTCCTAGTAGTTGAAATTGCAAATTTACTTTTAATTTGTACCTATTAAGTGGAACAAGCGATCTCATCTAGTAGTGCAAGTTATCTATACCTTGTATAGACAAGGTATAGATAACTCACCAGTCACCAATGTACTTGTAGAGTTGTAGGTGCAAAAATGATATCAATAATGGCGAAAGATACAACTATAATACTATTGTTAAAGTGAATTACAAATGCTTGAATACAATCTTTATTACATTGATAAGAGCAACAAATGATAGTTATATGGACTAGTAAAAAACATTTGTAGATTGGTCAAAAGATATGGGAAGTTATTTATGATCTATTTGGTTTTGACTCGATAAAAGCTCGTTTGAACTTGTTAGCTTAACAAACTATACTTAAAATTGGTGGTATTCAACTTATTAGCTTATGAGCATATGTTATATACTTTAGTTTGAAAGTATAAAATTATTAATTAATTAGATATAACTTGTATTTCTATATAGGGTTATTAACACTTAAATACAAGAATTTTGGGCGTATTTTGATTTTGCATACGAACTTAAAAGTTGTGGATGAATATATGAACTTAAACATTGTTGTAAATTTTCTACAATTTAAGTTTTCGTCCAAATTAAATCTTACATGGTAGTCTAGTCGCATAATGCGAGTGAGATGATATCGGTGTGATACTACTCCAATCAAAATGACATCGTTTTATTAATGAAATATATTAAAAAATATTTTCTCTAAATTAATTGATCGCCCAACACCCCCATTTTATAGATATCTTGAATTGAGCTATTAACCGAACAACGAAGATAAATACAAATTATATTTGTAATATTTATATATTTGGGCTAAAAAATCACCATAAATCAAATTTAGGGCTATAATTTAAAAATATTATAAAATAAATTAATATTTGAATTTGTTTGTTTTGTGTCGTGGGAATGTGGCTACAGAAAGATGGTACTGCTCAGTCATGTTTTGTTGATTGTGGTGTTTACTGTATTAGTAAGGTGTACACGTCTCGCATGCTAACAATATTACTTTGTTATTAATGTTAATAAGATAAGATGGTGCGTACAATGCATACAAAAATATTAAATTTAAATAATAAAAATATATGGTTTAAAATAGATAATCTTAATATCTTATCACAATTATGGAGAGTTTTAGATTCAAAATGATTTTTAATTATGAAAATCTTTAAAAAATTGAAATGAATATTATATTATTGTTTGTGTGATGTGTTCTTTATTCAAATAAATATTTGATGAAAAATTACCTCCAAATACATTTACTTGGAAGTTTTTTATGATTGCATTAACTTGCAAGTTGCAATTAGACTATAAATTATGTATTGACTCTGTTGACCTGACGACGACGAATTGCCCCAACGTGTCTGGCAAAGACCCACCGACGTTGGGCCCTGCACCTCCCTTTAAGATGTTGCCACGTGGTACTGCTATTAAAAAACTACAAAACTCGGTTGCTCCAACCCGATTTAATAATTTTTGAGGTAATATATAAACAAAATAAATAATATTAAAAAAGAATAAGGATAATGAGGACTAAACATGACGGTATTATTGTGTCATACAAAGTCCTCACAGAATATGACTAACATATATTAAATTGTAACATCATACTATAAAATAAAAGTTAATAATAGTTCATAATAATAAGATATGATAATTAAATTGATATAAATTTGTGATATTGTGTAATGCATTGTACGTAATATAATAAATGATTGTGACGCACACCATACTATATTATTTATAAGTGTGGTTTACTCATCTTATGTGGTTAGCATGTTATTTCATATGAACATGAGGTTTATCCAGTGCACTGGAGGTAGTGGTTGTTGGTTCCCATGAATTCAAAAAATAAATAAATTATGATGTTATTCTATAGTACTTAATTAATTAATGATGGGTAATTAGTAAATGAGATATGTAATCGTCACTTATTGATAAATGATGAGCACATTTATAACCAAGATAGAGGACTATAACTAATATGATGTGCATGTATACCTACCGGAATTAGTTCAAGCCAATATTTTACCTATATGTATATTAATTCAACTAGCTAGCTACGACGATTTTTCTTTGATAATGATGTGCATGTAGTACCTAACAATTAGCTTACAAAATTTAGGAAAAATGTCTATAGAACTATTTAATTCAATGGAAATTTTGTCCCGATGAATACTCAAGAAACTTATTAAAATGTTGACGAAATGAAGCCAATTTAGAATTTCTAGTGGTATTTAGTTTTTGTTTTTGTAGGGCCTGTCTGTTTCAAATCAATACCAAGATAATCCCAAGTTATACGTCGTAGTAAAACTGCAATAAATAACATTGTCTCGATCCAATGTGGAAAAGACGAGCTCGCGCCGACTGAGTCAGTCGCAGCCAGCCCCTCATCCACATCCCAATTTAACACTATAAATTAATACTCCTCCTCTCCGATCCATTCACTCAACTCAACTTGCTTTCTTCTTTCTTCAACCTCTCTTTACACTCTCATTATTTGAGCCACCCACCGTTAATTAGCTTCTGAACAAGAATGTTTAGTATATTTTTTCATCTATTCATCTTCTTAGGAGCTACGTCTGCAGTGGTGTCTCAGCTCCAAGGTCACATCGGGGTATGCAACGGGCGAGTTGGCAACAATTTACCATCGGAACGAGATGTGGTTGAGCTCTACAAGGCCAACGGAATAAAGAAGATGCGAATCTACGATCCCAATGGAGCCACTCTGACAGCCCTTCAAGGCTCCGACATAGAACTCATCCTCGACGTCCCTAACGCAGACCTCCCATCCCTTCAATCCGAGTCCGGCGCAACTCAATGGGTTCAAACAAACGTCATCCCACACTTTCCGGCCACCAAAATACAATACATCGCCGTCGGCAACGAAGTCGACCCAGAAAAAAGCAGTTCGCGTTTCGTCCCTCTCCTTCTCCCCGCCATGCACAACATCCACAACGCCCTCTCGAACTTCAATCTACAAGGAAAATCAAGGTCTCGACGGCCACGTATTCCGCCGTCTTGAATGACACTTATCCACCGTCGCATTCCACCTTCAAGGACGACTCGTTCATGCCACCGATCGTCAATTTTCTCGCCAAGATCGGATCTCCACTTCTGGCAAATATATACCCTTACTTTGGTTATATTGATGATCATTCTGGAAACGTGAAGCTCGATTTCGCTTTGTTTACTTCTCCACGAGTTGAATTCAGCGACAACGGTCTCGAATATAGAAACCTTTTCGACGCCATGGTTGACGGCGTCTACTACGCTCTAGAGAAAGCCGGAGGGCGCGACGTTGGAGTTGTGGTTTCCGAGAGTGGATGGCCGTCTGGCGGTGGCGGCGCCGCAGAAACTGTGGAGAACGCAGGCACTTATTACCGGAATTTGATTGGCCACGTCAGCCAGGGGACGCCGAAGAAGCGGGGGAAGGCGCTGGAGACTTATATGTTTGGCATGTTTGATGAGAACGAGAAGAGTGGGGCCAAAACTGAGCAGCATTTCGGCCTTTTCTATCCCAATAAGACTCCTAAATACCAGCTTGGCTTCAAGACTGCCTAATGAAAAGCATATTCACTGAATTAATATTTGAATTTGTTCTTAGTGTTGTGAGAGTGTGGTTGGGAAAAGCGAGATTGTTAGGAAATTAAGTGTTTGTTTATGTTTTGTTGGGGTCATAGTTTTTACATTACTAATCAGTGGTACGAGTTCAGTTAATTCAATAAAATTTTCTACATCCGCCACCAGTGTGCATGCAGTAATTTAGGGATGTCAATTGGTAGATTTTACTCGGACCAGAACCAATAAATAAGTAATGATTCTGGTTCTGGATCCGACTCATTAGACACTGGATCCGGACAGGACCCGGACCATTAACTATGGATCTTAAGCGGTCTGAGCGGGTCTGTAACCAGAACCGAACCAGAACCGACAAGAACCAGAACTAGAACCGAAACCGTTGTTTTATAATTTAATGTGTTATGAGTGATTTTGAATCGATATGGATAAAACTAGCTCATTAACAAGCCTATTTAAACTTAGGCTTGTCAATAGACGAGTTTTACTCGGACCAGAACCAATAAATACGTATTGGTTCTGATTCTGGAACCAGAACCAGATCCGGATCGGACCGGATCATCAAACTATGGATCTAAACGATCCGGGTCTAAAGCGGATCTGGAACCAGAACCGCTGCTTTAAAATTTAATGGGTTTTGAATGGTTCCGAATCGGTCCTGGTAAAACCCACCCATTGACATCCCTACTGTAATTAATTGCAGTTCATATAATACTTTTAACGAAAATGAAATTGATAAATCAGCAGAATATGTTAACTCTTTTCCAGTTGAATGGAAGAAAAGAAGAAGAAAAATGTGGAAACCAATATCAAGAACTGGCATTTTTCCTCACTAATTTTTAATAACCTAAAGTATTTTTATATTCTAGCTAGAGAGAAAAGAAAAGATGAAGTACATGAGAAATCTTTCCGCGCTCGATCGTGGGGCAAAGGTCTTTTCTTTAAATATCTGTAACCGCATTCAATCATTAATTACCGGATTGCAGTTGCAACACTGTTCTCTCTCTCTCTCTCTCTCTTAGCTAGTCGTCGTCTCGGTTGAAGATGTTTAAGATAGGTATGGATGTGATCTTCGAAAGAAGTGGCGGCGATCCATTCACGATGAAAATAGGCTACTTCGACACTTTGCCAGAAATCAAAGAGAAGATCCACAAATTGCAAGGAATCCCCACTTCCCAACAAACCCTAATCTTCCGAGGCAAAATCCTCCCCGACGACTTCAACTTTATCCTCTCCAACATCCACAGCTATTCAAGTATCCAGCTCGTCGTCGAATCCGCCAAGAATCAGCTCCCGCCGCCCGCGCACTGCCATGTGGATGAAGAATTCGATTCGGAGAGTGCCCTGATGGAGGCTCTCAGATATGATGTGATGGCGACCGAGAACGAGTTGCCGCCACTGACAACCGCAAAGATGGCCGAGAATGAGCTCCATCCGCCGGCAACACCCTCCGCAGCAAACCACCCAGTAAAGATGGCCAAGAATGATCTCTCACCGCCGGAGACACTGTCGTCACAAATCCATTTCGATTTCGACGAGGAGGAAGCCAAATTGGTGAGAGACATGATCGAGGAGCTCCGTTACCCCGTGATGTTGACAGAGAAAGAGTTCCCGGAAGTGCCAATAATATACACCGCCCTAGACCACCCTGCGGAGATTGTGCTCCCACCGCCCACGCAAGAGAAAACGATGGCCGGGAATGGAGGAGATCCACATGCGGCAACACCCGCATCCTCCTCCGCCTCAAACCATACGAGCGGAGATCTGATCGAGGAAGGCACAGATAAATCCAATGGGCTCGATGGCGAAGCGCCTCTGACGGTTGTGGTGGATTACTTCGGCGAAAGGACTCCGGTGGAGGTGAACAGATACGATAAGCCGCCGGCGCTGCGGAAGAAGCTGGAGGAGATGGGAGTGAGAGTTCCAGAAGGTCCTTACTTTTTCGTTCACCGGCAAGATACCATGGAAGAAGATCGCACTTTCAGATGGCACCGTGTTCGGCAACATGATGAGATTGCCGTTTTTTCTGGCTATGTTACGCGTCTTGGACGTCCTTGAGATCATTTCATTTCTTGATGGTATGTCATCATTTTATGTTGTTTTCTTCAAGATTAATTCATTGATTCTGTTAGCTTCTAACTAGCTAGGTAGCAAAGCTTATGAAACTCGATCAGACTCTTCCTTGCTTCAATTAGTCAAAGTATTTGGGTTGCATGCGTGAAATATAAACTGGATTACTTTGTTTCAGATATTGCTCTATGGTTCTTACTTGAATATTGAATGTTGAGACCATTTTTTTTAATTTGGGATAGTGATTGTGGATATATACTGCATGCACAGCTGTTTGAATTGGAGTTTACGCTGCTCAATTTGTTTTTTGGATTTTATTGATTAGTGACAGTATTAATTATATTTGTTTACGTAAGTCATTTGAAATTATTAACTAGTTTTCCAGCTAACTATATTTTGGTATATGGATTGTGGATATCTAGCTTTAAAATTATTGAGTAGCTAATTAACGGTAGATGGCTCGGAACTGAGATCAAATAAAGAAGGTCTAAGCTTGAAGTGGAATAAATCAAGAAAGAAGAATGAAATTGATCTTAGACTTAGAGTGCATGGAGAAAAGCTTTTGGAATTCATTTTTCATGATTGATTAATTATACATAATGATTGAATATTTTTATTTTAAAATTTTTCTAATCATACCCTTTTAGTGAAATCAATCAAGTTAACTCATATAAATTGTGGAGGACTTTAGGATATTTCAAAGTTTCAATACATTTTAGTAAACAATATGAATTAACTTATATACTATTTTTTTTATCTATTTAAACTACTCCCTCCGTCCACCAAATAAGTTCATTTATTTCTATTTTGATACATCCACAAAAAATATTCACTTTCCATTTTTGGAAACATCAACTTCACATTTATACCCTAAACTTATTCACTTATATATCTATCTTTTTACACCCACTATCCATTAATATATTCATTTATTATCTATGACACACCTTTTATTGTCATTTATCTATTAATTTATTATCTTCATTTACTTTACACTCATTACAATTTATTAAAACTCGTGCCATCAAGATCAAGGAACGAATTCGGTGGACGAATGAAATAAATGCTCTATAATAGATAGAAAAATCGGAATTAGAATGAGAGTGGCATGCCTCAGTCGCCGCGAGCTTGTCTTTTCCACATTGACGATATAATAAAACAATGTTATTAATTGCAGTTGTACTGCGACGTAGAAGCCGGGAGTATCTTAGTATTTTGAAATGTACATATACGCTAGAAAAACAAAAACTAATTACAGTGGAAATTGACTTGATTCATTTTGTCAAAAATTTATTAAGTTCAATTTTTTTAGTAATCAATACGATAGAATTTTCATTAAATTAAATTAGTTTATAGAATTTTCCAAAATTTTGTAAGCCAGTCCATTTTCTTTGATTCTGAGTTAGGTACATGCGCATCATTATCAAAGAAAAATCGTCATAATTTTTTAATATTGGCTTAAGTCCGCTAGGTACATGCACATCATTGTAGTCCTGTATCTTTGTTTAAATTACGTACGGGATTTTCTCAAAAATTAATATAGATCTAAATAATTTCTCTTAATAGGTGTCAAAATTCTTATCACCACGACTGCTCCCGGCGCTCGGCGGCTCTGAGGCAGCCCGACGGAAGCATCGACTGTGGTCACCTTCCCGCCTGGGGACACTCAAGTGGCGCGGCGCAGCTCGGGCATCCGGGCGGGGGCGCACCGAGGTCACACCCGACCCACGACCGGACCGGGCCGTGTGCGACCTCGCCGCCCGGCTCTCCCTCACGACTGAGGTCCTCGGTCGCCGCCCGCTCCCAGAGGATCCCCCCCTGGATGATCCGCCCCCTGCCGGACCCATCAACCTCAGCACTACGGCATGATCGGAGTAGCCGCCCTCCTCTGCTGGTTCTTCTATGATCGGGTCGGCAGAGCCCGCTGTTGCCTCGCCGCCTCGCCGGGGCATACGACGTTTTCGGACGATGTCATACATCTCCATAAACTTCACCACGGAGTTGACGCAGGCTTTGAACTTCTTGCTGTTGGGCCCTTCCTCATCCCTCAACACCATGCCCTCCGCCAGCAAGCTCTGGACTCGGTCGTCGGCTTCGGATATGGTAGTCCCACCCGGTGGCGGACTGCCTCTCGTACTGCATGCTCTCCGACAACCAAGCGAAGCCCGCGATAATTCAAGTTGTTCCCGACCGCATCAAACGTCGTGGATAGCGTCGGCGAGATATGTCCGCACGGACTCGCCTGCGCGACCTTCAACTTCAGCGCCTCGTTCTCGGCGGGAGGCGGGCCACCTCCCGATCAGCCTCGGTCAACTTCTCTTCGATTCGGAAGAAGACACCGAGCTCGCATCCATGGCGGCTAAAACTTGGGTCATTCGCAGACCGACTCCTCCAAAATTACCTCACCCGTCGTCCTTCTCGGCGGGCACCTCGGACCCTTTCGACAGCCAGCAATTCATGGTCGAGTCCCAAGTATTGAGATGCGTAATGCTATAAATAAAAAGACAACACAAGTCTCGAAAGTGATAAATATTCTTTTATTGCATACGAAGAATTTATTACAAGGCTCGGTGGTCCTATCGACCCGGTGGTTCAACCTATTACAATCGGCCCACTAACCTCGGCCTCTCCGGACTCGCCGGCCCCTCCCCGTTCCTCCTTTGCTCCCGCTCTTCGGTGGTCGACTCCGAGCCGAGCTCGGCTCCTCCTCCTCGCCGACCGACGGCCGGACTCGGCGAGGAGCTCACAGGCTCGCGATCCTCGTCCACCTTACACCGGGCGACGACCTCGGTGATCAGTGGGGTAGGGTGGATGCCGAGCCTCGACCTGGAAGGAGTCACCCAGTAGATCACCCGGCGTAGCTTTGTCCATCTCTCTTGGGTCGACCTCGGTCCACCCATGCTCGACCTGTCAAAGTCAAGCATGGCGGCCACCAGCTTCCCAGGTGATCCGACACCACCTTCGGCCAACCGGCGGCGAGATCGGCAATAAAACCGAAGCTCTCCGACTCGATGAGCCTACTGGCAAGGCCCTCAACAACGGTCCTGGTCGGCCACCAGACCTCCTCGTCGGCGAGTTCCTTCTTCGCCCGGCCAGCTCCTCCTGACTCTCGACCTCCACGGGCCTCCGATGCCAGTGCTCTTCTTGGCGGCAAGCAGCCCATCCTCCCGCCTCAGCCTGGCGAACTCGGCTTCCGCAGCGGCCTGCGCGGATCTCGGCTCCAGCCTCGCGGCGGCAGATCCGTTCCGGCCTCTTGCGGCCGAGCTCTCGGCAAGCCCCCGCACGACTGCAGCTCCCAGTAGGCTACTGCGGGGCCCCCATCATAGAGCTCCCACCGAAAAGGAGATGCACAAGTCGGTCACCGATTGCGACAAACAAATCTAAAAAGAAGCTACGTACCTCGGGGAGGTGCGACCAAGCTTGGGGCGGTACCCGTGCTCGAGGAGCCACGAGGCAGACTTGAGGCCGGTGGACCCGGCTCAGCCCACTCATCACCGCCCATGTTGTCCACCTTCTTCTGCCCCTACTAGGTCCGGCCGTACCGCTTTTTCTTCGGCTCACGCCGGCGCGATGGTGAGCCCACCTCGTCCTCAACCTCACAACTACAACAAAATTGTTTGGTAATTAATGAAATTATTTTAGTGACATCAAAAGAGATGTTACAAAATTTAGTTCCATCTACACATGCATTTATATATGTTTGTTACTTATGTAAGTAAATTTTGTTAATTGATATTTATCGATGTAATTAAATTTTCTACATCTAAATTGACGTAATATGTTTTGTAAATAAATTTTGTTACAAATAGATGTCAAACATATTTTATTACCCTTTCTCTCTCTGTCAAACACACTCGAATTAAATTTTTTACTTTATATTTTTACCCTTTATCTTTTATTTTGTGTTCCTAATTTATGGTTAATTTTATGATTACTTATTTAAGAACTAATTATAAATACTTTTTCTTATGACACACATAATAGCTACTCATAATCAAAATATTTCAATTTTATAAATCTCAAAATTCTTCAAAAAAAACATGTTACAACTAGATTTTTTTTATAAGTGACATGACGACGTACGTGGTAACACGATGTTGTTGTTGTCATATACTCCCTCCGTCCAAATATTCCTGACACATTTCTTTTTTGCACGTAGATTAAGGAGAGTTGTGTTTTGTGTGTAAAGTAATGAGTGACACGGAATTCGATGCATTTTTTAGTGTAAAAAGTGTTTCCTTTTTTGGAAACGGACCAACTAAATCCCACAGTCCAAAAACGTGTCATGAATATTAGGACGGAGGGAGTATATGATAATAACAAATAACAAGTAAAAAGTAGTGTTAAGTCTTGTGGTGCTTGTGTCGTTACCAAATTAACTGGATAAGTAATCCAATTTTTGTTTTAATTTGTGTGTCATATCATTATCATGTTGATATCACAAAAAATAATTAATATTTTTCTCAAATATTTTGTACATCATAACATAATTCTCTTATCACATGTATAATATTATTGTATGTCCATAACACCCAGAAATTGTTAATTTGGGTCTGCGAAGCTAAATGCATGGACCATAAGACTTAAGACAAGAGGCCGAGCTAACTTAAAGGAATCCCAAAATAGTGGCTTCTCGGTCCAATTGATTCTTATACAACATTAAAAAAAATTATGATTTCATCTCCATGCTATATTCAAAATATATGGTTTTATTTAATAACCATAAAAAAAATAATTTTTTAAATTTCTCAGCATTAATTACTCTTATTGTGAAATGGTAAATATCACTTTAAACCCCAAACTATACTCATTTTATTAAAAATATTCTGAACTTTAAGAAATATCACTTTAAATGCTAAACCATACCCATTTATCAAAAATATCCCGAACATCAAAAAAATATCACTTTAAACTCCAAACGATTAACTTTGTATCAAAAATATCCGAGTCTATTTTCCTGTTTCCAAAATTCTGATGTGCCTCATTTGATAAGAAGAAGATATCTCTCGTCCAATTTTGAGAGATGAAAAATGGATGCAGGATATCTTTGATACAAGTTAATAATTTGAGGTTTAAAATGATTCTTTTTAAGTTCATGATATTTTTGATAAAATTGATATAGTTTGGAGTTTAAAGTGATATTAACCATTGTGAATTTTGTTGCCATTAATCAATTATTATAATTGATTAATGTGTGAAGTTCATGTATAGTGTGCAATGAAAACAGTATTTGCTAATTAATATTAATAAAATAAAAGGCAATATTATTAGCATGGTGTGGCAATACAGCTTATTAATACAGTAAACACCATCATCAACAAAGCTCTTTCTCTAACCACATTCCGACGACACTCAAAAAAAACATATTCAAATATTAATTTATTTTAATATTTAACTAGATATGGATATTAATACGTTCCCAATGCTTTCTGCGCCTTAGGCTAGCTTGTACTTTGGAGTCTTATCAATAGGATTAAACAAGCCGAAATGCTGCTCAGTGATTTCCCCAGTCTTCCCATTCTCGTCAAACATGGCAAACAAGTATGTCTCCAAAGCTTTCCCCTGCTTCTTCGGCGTCCCGTTGCTGACGTGGCCAATCAAATTCCGGTAATAAGTGCCTGCGTTCTCCACAGTTTCTGCGGCGCCGCCGCCGCCAGACGGCCATCCACTTTCCGAAACCACCACCTCCACGTTGCTCCCCCCGGCATTCTCAAGAGCGTAGTAGAAGCCGTCAACCATGGCGTCGAAAAGGTTCCGATACTCGAAACCGTTGTCCATAAATTGAACTCGTTGAGAAGTAAACAAAGCGAAATCGAGCTTCAGGTTTCCGGAATGATCACCAATATAAGCAAAGTAAGGGTATATATTTGCCAGAAGTGGAGATCCAATCTTCTGGAGAAAATCGACGATCGGTGGCATGAACGACGCGTCCTTAAAGGTGGAACTCGACGGCGGAGAAGTGTCCTTCAAGATGGCAGAATACGTCGCCGTTGAGACCTTGATTTGGTTTTGTAAACCATTATTTGAGAGGGCGCTGTAGATGTTCCGCATGGCGGGGAGAACGAGAGGGGCGAAAGTTGCGGTTTCTGGTTTGGAGGGGTCCACTTCGTTGCCGACGGCGATGTAACGTATTTTGGTGGCCGGAAAGTGTGGGATGACGTTTTTTTGAACCCATTGAGTTGCGTCGGATTGGAGGGATGGGAGGTCTACGTTAGGGACGTCGAGTATAAGCTCTATGTCGGAGCCTTGAAGGGCTGTCAGAGTGGTTTCATTGGCATCGTAGATTCGCATCTTCTTTATTCCGTTGGCTTTGTATAGTTCTACGGTATCTCGCTCCCCTGGTAAATTGTTGCCACGTCGGCCGTTGCACACTCCGATGGGACCTACACACAGTGCAGTAACTCGTACGGAATTAAGGAAAAAAAATTGAAAGAAAAATAAAAAAAATTAATAGGATAGATGATCTCAAAAATTTGGTTGGTATTTACTATTTAGATATAAATTGCGAGCGAGTGTCAAAATATAACTTTGAATTGCAATGGGATGAAATAATTTACCTTGGAACTGAGACACGACGGCCGACGTAGCTCCCAAGAAGATTAATAGATAAAAGAGTGTCGGAGGCATCCTTGAGTACCTAATAAGTTTTCAAGATCTAGAGATGGGAATGAAGGAGAATTAATGAGTTTTTAAGAGAGATGGTAAGTTAGTAGCTGATTGCAAGGTGAGTTTAGGAGTATTTATAATATGATAATGCAATAATAATGGGATTGTGGATGAGTGGTTATAAATGAGGTCGTCGTCTTCCCCTTTGAACATGTTAGACTCTTGTGTTTGATAGCTATCAAGTTTCGACGTACAAGTTGGTTCAGCTTGATCTAGAAAGGTTGGACAAACTTAATTACAATGGAAGTCTTGCGTGATTTAATGGGTGATTGGCTTCCTCTTCAAAATATGTAATGCCTAAACTATAATATTATTAGGACAAAACTTGGGTGAGCTTACCGTGAACTATAATATTATTATCAAAACTTGGATGAATTTCACCGGTGAAATTTCAATTGCTTTTTTTATTAAAATAATTATATATTAATTATGATGAGTAATGATAATTAGATTTGTTAATTTATAATTAAATTTATTAAATTTTAATTATAATTTTTAATTTAAAATTAGAATTTATTAATTCATAATGGTTTATCAATTCACAAGTAAAGTTTATTAATTCATAATTAAGACTTATTAATTTAAAATTAGGGTTTATTATTCAAAATTAGGGTTTATTATTCAAAATTAGGGTTTATTAATTCATAATTAAGGTTTATTAATTCATAATTATGATTTATTAGTTCATAATTAGGGTTTATTAATTAAAAATTATGATTTATTAATTAAAAATAAAAGCTTATTGATTCCAATTAGGCTTTATTAATTCAAAATTAAGATTTATTAATTCAAGATTAGAGTTTATTAATTCAAAATTATAATTTATTAATTCATAATTATGATTTATTAATTTAATTAATTTTTTTAAATAGAATTAATTAAGTGGTCTCACCAGGAGACCACCCCCTATTATTATATATCTATAAGACTATAACATCCAAAAATTATTAATTTGGGTGTAGGGAGTTAAGTGCATGGGCCATAAGACTGAAGACAAGAGGGCTTAGCTAGCTTAAAGGAAAGCCCAAAATAGTGGCTTCTCGGTCCAATTATATATCAAGAAACTCGCTTGTTTTATACTAACCACTAGATATCATTTAGCATTATCTCATATATATTAATTCATTAAATATAAATAAAACATTATCTAATTGTATTAAATATACATAAAAGATATATCTGATTTAATATTCTATATCTACGGTTCTACTTTACGTTTCTACATCCCTTGTTTAAATATATAATGCCTATTATATCTTTATTATATATTTAATTTTAAGAGCAACTATTTAAATAATATATTATAGTACTATGCATTTAGAAGAATATATTAATTTAATAGATAATTTAAAATACTACGTATAAGAAAAGAATAATTAGATCCAAAAGACATTAATATATTAATTGATTAGATAACATTAAAAATTTATCATTTTATACTAACAACAATGAAAAAAATACTTTTCAAATTTTCCGATATTAATAAATATATATCATTACGAAATTACTTACAATTAATGTGAAGTTTATGGATTACATAAAGTATAAACACTATCTGCTAATATTAATGAAAAAGGCAATATTATTAGTATTATTAATAGCATGCGACATTAATACACTTTATTAAAAAACATCATCAACGAAAAAGAACATCAACAAATTTCTTTCTCTAACCACATTCCCACAAAATTCAAATTAAAATATTAATATTTAAGTAGATTTAAAATTAATAGATCCAGCATGCTTTAGGCTAGCTGGTATTTTGGAGTCTTATCAATAGGATTAAACAAGCCGAAATGCTGCTCAGTGATTGCCCCAGTCTTCTCGTTCTCATCAAACATCGCAAACAAGTATGCCTCCAACGCTTTCCCCTGCTTCTTCGGCGTACCGTTTCCGACGTGGCTAATCAAATTCCGGTAATAAGTGGTTGCATTCTCAACAGTTTCCACGACGCTGTCGCCGCCGCCAGACGGCCATCCACTTTCCGAAACCACCACCTCCACGTTGCTCCCCCCGGCATTCTCAAGAGCGTAGTAGAAGCCGTCAACCATAGCGTCGAAAAGGTTCCTATATTCGAAACCTTTGTCCACAAATTCAACTCGTTGAGAAGTAAACAAAACAAAATCAAGGCTTATAGCCCTGTCTCCAACATAAGCGAAGTAAGGGTATATATTCGCCAGAAGCGGGGATTCGGTCCTGACGAGAAAATCGACGATCGGTGGCATGAACGACGCGTCCTTAAAGGTAGAACTAGACGGCGGAGAAGTGTCCTTCAATATGGCAGAATACGTCGCCGTTGAGACCTTGATTTGGTTTTGTAAACCAAAATTTGAGATGGCGTTGTAGATATTCTGCATGGCGGGGAGAAGGAGTGGGGCGAAAGTTGCGGTTTCTTGTTTGGAGGGGTCGACTTCGTTGCCGACGACGATGTATCGTATTTTGGTGGCCGGAGAGTGTGGGATGACGTTTATTTGAACCCACTGAGTTGCGCCGGATTCGGATTGAAGGGATGGGAGGTCTGCGTTAGGGACGCCGAGGATGAGTTCTATGTCGGAGCCTTGAAGGGCTGTCAGAGTGGCTGCATTGGGATCATAGATTCTCATTTTCTTTATTCCGTTGGCTTTGTAGAGCTCAACGGTATCTTGCTCCGGTGGTAAATTGTTGCCACGTCGGCCGTTGCAAACTCCGATGGTGCCTACACACAGCAGTAACTTTTATGAAACTAAGGAAAAGATTGAAACAAAATTTCTCAAGTGCATTTTATACGGGGGAACAGCAGTAACTTTTTTTTGAGTTGCAATAGAATGAAATAACTTACCTTGGAACTGAGACACGACGGCCGACGTAGCTCCCAAGAAGATTAACAGATAAAAGAGTACCGGAGGCATCCTTGAGTAACTAAAGGAGATTAAATAATTAACTTTTCCGTCGCTATTCGCCTGTATGTTTGTAGTGTTTTTAATAGAGATGATAACGTCGAAGTTGATTGCAGGGTGATTTTAGGATGTGTTAATGGATCGATCAATGTCGTATTCCCCTTTGAAGACTTGTATTTTGATCGCTCAATTCACTTGATTATGCCGTTCGGCTTAAATAGAGTGATGATCCACTAAACTCAATTACAATGGAAAACCCCCAAGTCTTGCATGATTTCATACTTGATTGGCTTCCCTGTCAAAATATGTAATGCCTAAAATATTTGGTTAACTGTAAAGATCCGATATTCTTCTTTCCATTTGTTATAAGGTAAATTTTCTCTAATTCCGAGCTATATAGGTAATGATTAATTTTCAGAGATTAATTGAATTGTCATGTAGGAGCAAATATTATCTTTATATATTCCAATAAATCAAGCCGATTATTCTTTGAAAATCATTTCCATGTACCAATATATATAGCTTGGATATAATGAGACTAAATAACTAATTATAAAGCTTGGAAAGATAATTTCATCCCAAATTATCGAAATTGTCACTTACATGGAAATAAATTTCAAACTTTATTTAAGTATGAAGAGAATATTTGCTTCCTTCCTACGAAAAAATTAATAAATCCTTATTTCAAACCCCCCCCCCCAAATAATAATAAATGTATTTATAGCTCGATCGAATATAGGTTAAAACCTTTGCATGAAATAACAGATATATTTGAAAAGCATAGTGTCCTCTTAATTAAATGCAGGACACCATTAATTTAAACTTACTATAGTATAATTCTATAAATTTGTACAAGAATTTTGTGGACAGACGTGGTCTACACAGACTTTGATTGATATATATTGTTGCATACCATTTCAATATTAATGGTGAAGCTGACAGAGCTATTCCTTTGTCATTTTACATTATGTTTTACATTCTTATAACAATTTATTGTGAACTTCCTAGGTTATATTTATAGATATGATTTTTACATATATCTTCGGAGAAGTTTTAATAATTATAAATATATATAGATTCAGATGTGGATAAGGTATATGTTGCGAGCACTCACAAAATTCATAGTATTACTAAATTTTTCTCTTTTACATGTGTCACTATATTTCTTAGTTAAGTTTTTAAGAGTTAATTAGGTTGCGCCCCTATAATATATATAATGTTTTAAACTAAATTTATCCCAAAATTATGCATAGTCTCCTATTCCTAATTTTTCTGCCCCAAAATAAAATTGTAGTCCCTCTTTCTTTGTTAAATAATATTTTCCTTAATAAATCTGTAATCAATGATCCTGAAAATAATGCGATTTTAGTTGAAATAATGTTCACATAAGAAATGTAGAGATTGTACCATATATTATTTTAATTTGACCCAAATAAATATCATTTTCTGCACGATTTTGCGTTTATTGAATTGTGTAAAGGCAATTTCTTTGTCACAACAGGATAAACTTAATGGAAAAGATTTACAAGAGTTGAATGGATTAACAAGCCAGCTAAAAAGAAGCAGCATTATGAAGTGCCACCAAAGAGGCATAGATGCCATGTTTGATATGAATCAATGTCTCATGGTTTCCTTTCTCTGCAACAACTCCATTTTTGATGACTGCAATGAGATCAGCATTCTTGATTGTGGATAGCCTGTGAGCCACAACTATGGTGGTCCTATCCACCATGGCTCGGTCTAAGGCGTCTTGAACGAGTCTCTCGGATTCGGCATCAAGAGCGCTGGTGGCTTCATCAAGTAGCATAATCTTCGGATCCTTCACCATGGCTCGTGCAATTGCGACTCGCTGCTTTTGCCCACCGGATAACTGTATTCCCTTTTCACCAACTACTGTATCATACCCCTGTATGCAAGTGGGCTTGTCAGTTAATTTAATTTATATGATTTTTTCATAACAAAATGACAATTAATTAGTTATAGAATATCTAAAACACATTAGACAAGCCCATAATACACACGCACAAAAAAATGTCGGATCGGGTCTAAACTGAAATTGGAACCACTGTTAATGGGCTATGAGCGGTTCCGAATCCGTTTGGTAAGACCCGTCCATTGATAAGCCTATATGCAAGTATACTAATACGGTATAGGGGATGATGGGTCCGATTCTAATAAGAAGGTTTCGATTAATGCAGCGCACCTTGTGCAGAGCACTTATGAATTTGTTAGCATTTGCCAACTCAGCGGCAGCTAAAATATCTGCTTCTGTGGCATTGCCTTCCTTTCCGTAGGCGATGTTGGCACGTATTGTGTCGTTGAATAACACCGGCTCCTGGCTCACCAACCCCATTTGCTGTCTTAACCACTTCAGCTTGAGATTCTGGATTTCGAAACTATCTAGTGTGATCTCACCTGAATCTGGATCATAAAATCTTTGCAACAGAGAAATGATGGTCGACTTTCCACTACCACTTTCTCCAACAATAGCAATGCTCTGAATATAAATTTGTTAGTAAGTATATATCTATTTGCGATGCATGTGATGGATGAATGTTGCGTTGGTTTCAAGATTCATCTCCCAGATTAATTAAATTTGACTTTGGTTACCTTGCCCGAATGAATTGTCAAGCACAGATCTCTGAAAATCTGAACATGGGGTCTACTGGGATACTTGAAGCTAACATGATGAAACTGGATGTCTCCCTTTATGTTTTCCAGAACCATCCCGGAGTTGTCAGAAGAATCAATTGCGGATTTCTGATCAAGAAGCTCAAATATAGAAGCAGCACCAGCTTTGGCTTTCCCAGTGTCGCGCGCAAGGACCCCCGACTGGGAAATAGCAGTCGCGCTCATGGTCAGACCGATGAACACCTGCCATTTCCGAATGCCCGTATTTTTTATTAAATTAGGTAGCAAAATGGCATGTGCAGCACATAAAAGTTATGAATTTAAATAATAAAAAAGAATTATTTGGTAGGTTAACTGTTTCGATAGGATTGCAAAATTATCATGGGTAATGATGAATTTGGTAGCTTTGTTTGAATCCTTGGGCCGTGTTTTAATCGAAAAAATGGATTTTCGTCTGTTTGGGATACTGTTTTGGGTTATTTTTAGAATTTTGAACCCATTAAAGTGGTGGGTTACAAAACCTAACTTTCATAAAATTTTAACTGATTTAAACCTAACTAACCTAAGAAACGTATTTGAACCATATAGAATTATACCCATGAGTTTAAAAACATAGTATAAAGTATTTTTAAAGCGAATGGCCAAAATTGCGTTAATGAGGAAAAGGAAAAAGTTATCAGAAACTTTGGTCACGAACATCGTTCAGTGCACAACAATAAAAATTGTTCTATTGCCTGAACATTGTTACTTACATTCGTGTATATGAATGCACCAAGAGACTTGTCCCTATAATCGTGTGTTAAAGGACAAATTTGTAAGAGTGAAAGTATTTTATATGTTTCTAAGGTTGTTCGTATTATTTGTCTTTCACTAAGCAAAAGGAGTATATATCATCATCTTTTCGATAAGATGTTGAAGATTATGCAGAGATTTAACAAAACTTTCTAAAATTATTTTGTTGTTCAACAATTTTAGAAAGTTTTATACTTTATTTTCTCTTATATGCATCATCTTCAACGTCTTATCGTGATTCTATCAAAAAGATAAATAGATCCAACCCCTATATATATATATATATATACAACAAATAGACAAATTTTATCAAATATATAAAACCTAATTACTAAACTTTATTTAAAAAATAAAATAAATAAGATGATATATCAAAAAATTAAAGAGTATATAATATTAAATTAAATAATTATAGTAATAGTAATATATAATTTCAAAAATTGGAAAACAGAGTGGTAGAGGAATAGAAAATCTTACACGAAAAACTTCTCCAAATGTAATATCCCCAGCATGAACAAGTCGCGCCCCAGCATAGTAACTAGCAGCATAAACCGAATACAGAAAGAAGACAGCCATCCCAAAACCTGCTCCACTCAGCAACCCATGCTCCGTCCCTACCCTCACTGGCCGCCCGCATTTCTGCCGGTGAAGCTCCATCACCCTCTCCTCCGCGCAAAACGAAGCAACCGTTCTGATATTTCCAACACTATCACACGCAACTCGAGTCGCATCCTCGTACAACTTCTGCACAGATTCAAAACTAGTGGTGTTATTATTGCAACAATCAATTTAATTATAAAATGTGTTCCGATTTAATTACCTGTGAGTCGCCACTAAAACCCCCAATATTGAACTTCATGTGAGCATAGCCATGCAGTCCGATGAGAGGCAGCATAAGCAAGACTATAAGCGAGAGCTGCCAGCTTGCTTGGAAGCCTATGATCAAACCCGCAACCACCGTCGCAATGTTCTGCACGATCATAGCAAGCGAATCTCCGACGAGATTCCTCACGCACTTGACGTCCGAAGATAGGCGCAGACCAACCGAGCTGCTCGAATTCTCGACCCTATCGAACCAGCTTATCTCCATATGCGCCACCTTCTCGAAGCACATGAGCCGCAGCCGTTTGATGAGCTTGCACCCGGCCACACCGAAGAAATACGTCTTCATCGGGTTTGCCAAGAGAGACCCCACGCCAAGAACGACAAACATACACGCCCAAAACCTCGAATCCTTCCGGAGCTGATGTGGCGGGTCGTAGAAGCTCTTGATCGTGCTCGAGAATAGGAGCCCGAAAAGCGGAAGTATTGTGCCGTTCACCACTGCTGCTAAAGAGCCCAATATTAGCTCTGGAATCTCTGGTTTGTTTAATAGTGCTAGGCGGTAGAGTGATACATTATTAGGCTTCTCGTTTTTAATTGATGAAGCTGTGGTTTGTGGCTCTCCCTTTGTCGTTTCCGTCGAGTCGAATGAATAATGCTCGCTGTTGCCCGTTTCGGATGAGAATGAGATGCGTTGGCTCGAGCCTACGCTAATCTCTGCTCCACGGCTGTTTTGGACGTCGAGTTCTTGCAGTTGTATGAGTTGAGTGTATGCTCCTTGTGGATTCTGTATTAGCTCAGTGTGTGAACCTGCAGGTTATTTCAAATTGTAGAAATTATTAAGGGTTTTATTAGGATATCTCAAAGATGTAATCCATCTTAGTAGATGTAGTACTATTTTTATCTGTCTAGGTTAACTCTGAATAGTATATGTCTCCTCAAGAAAGAAGAGTACTACTCAACAGATTCTTTGATGATTATACCTTTTTCTACAATCTTTCCTTGGTGAATGACAGCAATGGAATCTGCATGCTTCACCGTGGTTAGGCGATGAGCAACGATGATGGTGGTTCTGTTGATCATGACCTTGTCGAGCGAGTCCTGCACGATCCTCTCTGATTCTGCATCAAGGGCGCTTGTGGCTTCATCAAGGAGCAGAATCCTCGGATCTTTTAGAATCGCTCTAGCTAAAGCTATCCTCTGCTTCTGCCCTCCTGAGAGCTGAGTTCCATTTACACCAACCATCGTATCAAGCCCCTGAACACATATACGAAAATCTCGACGTGTTCATATAATTTATCTATCAAAACCAATTGTTGAAGCCCTGTTTTTCATATATCGATCCAGCTGTCAATATATAAGGCCTTTTAAGGGGATTGATAGACACAATTCTAATATATACTTACAGTTGATCTCTTCAATTACCTGAGGAAGGTTGTCGATGAATTTAGCAGCATTAGCAAGCTCTGCAGCACCTCTGATTTCTTCAAGGGACGCCCCGTCCTTCCCGTAAGCAATGTTGTCTTTGATGCTCGAGGCGAACAACACAGGCTCCTGGCTTACAAGACCGATCTTTCCTCTAATCCACCTTACCTGAAATTCTTTGATATTAATCCCATCAATCAAGATTTCACCTCCCTGTGGATCATAAAACCTCTCAACAAGACTTATAATGGTTGATTTCCCAGTCCCACTTTCCCCAACCAAAGCTAGTTTAGTCCCACTTGCTACTCTCAGAGAAAAGCCACTGAAAATCCTCTCATCTGGTCTTGATGGATAGCTGAAATCCACATCCCTTAGCTCCACATCCCCGTTTATGTCATCCATAACACGTCCCTCTCTACTGTAAGGATCAATCTCTGGTTTTCTGTGAATTGTCTGGAAGATTTTGAAAGCAGCAACTTGACCGGCTGAGAATGCACTCAAACATGGAGATATCTGCCCTAAAGAACTGAAAGAAAAGACGACGTGCCATACACATCACCAACAGTTGTTAATAAGTTGAGGTACCAACCAATACATATATAATGCAGTTAGAGGAAAGCTTACAATGATCCCAATAGAACAGCCATCACTATGTTCAAAACATGTCCCCCTGTATAGCCTCTGTCGATAATCATTTTGGACCCGAACCACACCGCCAACGCGTAGCTGCAGAAGAGGACTAACATAGAAACTCCGGAGCCTAAACCAGCAGCCAAGCCCTCCTGCACACCAGCTTTATAAGCTTTATGTAGAGATTTTTCGTATCTGTCAACAGCTCGCCTCTCCCCAGTGAAAGATGCTACCTGCATTATGATATTATCAGTTAGACCTAAACCATGCAAGGTATGTAGGAAAATTAGTCTTCTTAATTATTACAGTTCTTATTGAGCCAATTGTTTGCTCAACCAAGAGAGCTGCCTCTGAATAGGCCGTCTGCCCCTGCGATGTCAACCTTGTCACAACAACAGTCATGAAAGCAGCAGCAACAACGAGAACGGGAATGGCAGAGAGCAACACGAGAGTGAGAAGCCATCCTCTTGCAAAAGCTATGACGAAGCCTCCAATAAATGAGGATAAAAGCTGTATCAGCTTCCCAATCTGTGTTTTTTTAATTCCCATCAACAAAAACAAAAAAAGAGAGTTACAATTAATACCGACTCTTTTGAGTTTTTTAGCACCATATATATTTAGTTTCACCTTCTCTCCCATAGCATCTTGAATTATAACAGTGTCACTAGACATCCTCTCCACAATCTCTCCTGTGTTTGTCTCTTTATCAAAGTATCCAATGTCTTGCCTCAGTATAGCTTTCAGGTACAAATTTCTAATCCGAGCAGCCTGCCTTTCGCCTGTGATCATCCAGCAAGACACCTCTGCCGATAATTACAAAATGTAGGATTCTAATTATGTTGTATTAAGTTTCGAATATGATCTAAGTGTTCCATACTCACGTGAAAAAGCTGCTACTCCTGACCCCAAGGCAAGATATAAGAACTGTAAGGACACCTAGAGATGATTTTAATTATACATTAATTAGCATGTAAGAAATTTATGAAGCATATACATATAACTTATTTTACAAAGAAATGTACCTTGGAGACTTCATCGACAACGGCTTGACTTCCGACGTTGTGTCCGAAAGAGTTGGCTAATTCTCCGTAGAGAAAAGTCATGAGCGGCAAGGCCAAACCACTTCCCATGGATGTTATTACACCGATCACCATCAGCGCGTAATCTGCAGCGTCTGCAAAGGAAAACAATTTGTAGTATGGAACTTTCTCAAAAGGCCTAGCTTCGGCCATCGATAACTAGTTGTTTCTCTTGAACTTGAGATAGTGATGGTGGTCAAGTTTCTTATCCAAGTTTTCTCGATCTTACGCATGTAGGCTTGAATCTCTAGCTACTGTGATCATTTTTCTTCATGAGATGAGAGTGAGAGGTGTGCGTTGAAACATGAAGCTAGCTTGGAGGAGGGAGCATATATTCTACATTAAGAAATTAAAGCATCACCATAGTGAAACTTTTGAGAGAAGAAAATTAAGGATTTAATTTGATGTATGACAAAAATTTGTGGAATACAGTGTGACGGGACAAGACGGATCAAATAGTTGGATCTGGATCCATTTCTAGTTGTACTTGTGTAATTTTGATAGTGTGTTTGATATTATTTGGGTTCGGGTCTTGATTGAACCTTGGAGCCATGCATGGTTCATATAAAATTAAGGGCATATATGAGCAACCTTCACAAAGTTGATTGGGGCAATAGCCCCACCGTTCATGAACGTGGCTACGTCACTATATGAAACATTCTAACACAAGACTCTAGCTTTATATATTATGTTTATGTTTTTATCAAGCGAATCAAAAACTTATAATGTTGTAACGAATTATGATTATTGAGCAATTAAGAAACAGAAACGTAAAGAAGACATGGATTTACGTGATTCACCAACAATGAGTTGACTACGTCCACGAGTAGAAAATGAGAACAGATTGAATTATGAGGCTATGGTTACAGATTACAGAGACCCCGACTAACTCTGCGAAGCGGAAGATAGGTTCAAGGCATATCAATATATAATTTTCAAAAAATTTATAGATGGTGAGACCAAATAATGTCAAGAGTGAGCTAAAAACTACATAAGACTCACTCATAACACCAAGAAAGGCAAAGACAACCATGTCGCATCATAATTTTGGGATGCAGCGAAGACTAAAATCAGTTTTTTTTTCATGGGGAGGAGCTTGATTAATTAGTTGGGACTTTGCATCAAGATGTTATCGTCCTTGACTAGGAGAGCTTTGTCATATTCCTTCTCATACACGTATGCAAATACGTAGCTCAAATAATAATCGATAAACTCAGAAACTGTCACAAATTAAGTTGACAGATCTGTCTCGACTTAACCACGAGCCAATTCAATAGTATGGACCACAAAATTTTGATACCAAATCATTGTCATTGCTGCGACTAAACAATTCACGATATAATATTATAATATTTCCTATTACTTGATACTAATAAAAATAATAATATTAAGGTTTATGATGTAACGCTAAAGTCAATCTTCAATGGCCTTCTTGGCAAACATACTTATATGACTCTATCAAAAATTGACCCAAGACTCATTTTTCTAAGATTTTCAATATATATATTAACTTTTGTTGCAGAATATCTGTATGTAAAGATTTTCAACCCTCAAAGCGTAAAATATCCTGTGTATTTTGACTTTGTAAGAAAGGCATATATATTCTTGATGCTCTATGTTTTCATGAATGAAAAGACAAGAAATTCCAGCAAACTTTCACAAAGGAAGCCAAAAAGTAATTCCTTGGATCAACATGAAACATGCAACACTTCGGCATCACTCTTTATTGCATTAAATTCACTTTTCAAACAATAAAAAGACAAGCTTAGGACAACCTTGTATACAATTTCTTGACAAATATTCCAACCACTCTGAGTGGTCCATTCCCTAAGTCAGTCCCTTCCGGCTCGGGAGCGGCGCCTGCATTACAATTTTATTTTTATTTTCTTTGATGGAGTTCATTTCCAATAATTAAACTAATGACAGATCTTCAAAATAGTTATAATACTAGTAATTAATGTGGGAATAAACCATAATCATACAGATTCTTTTAATTCGATTTAATGCAGGTCCCTACACTGCATTTTTGTATCTTTGGGGACTGAAAAAACTACACATATATTTGACAACTAGTTGAATTATATTACATAAGACACACTTGGAAATTTCAATAATAAAAGGATTGAAGAGGAAGGATTAGGAAGAAGAATCACAAAAGTATAATATGAAGTAGGAGTATTTTGTTTAAGAAAGGGGCACTGCTCAAGGGTCAAGGCAATGCTGAGAGGGCAGGAGGGATTTTGTACCTCAGCAAAAGATTTGAATGCCAACAAATATAATATATATGTATATATAGTGGCGGAGCTACACTGGGGCCTGGGGGTTATTGGGTCCCCAACTTTCTTGAAAAACTAGGTATATATTTGATATGTAAAAACATATTAAAGAAGTTTGTTTAGTGTGATGGTTATGATCCTTTTTTATTTTGAGAAGGTCCGAGTTCGAAACTCGGCTTTGGCTTTTTTTTCTTTTTTCTTTTTGTTTCTTCTTTCCTTCTTTTTGCTTTTTTTGGCTTCTCTTCCCTTTTTTTCTTTTTTTCTTTCCTTCTTTTTTCTCTTCTGTTTCTTGGCGTTTCTTTCCCATTTTCTTTTTTTTTTCTCTTCTCTCTTCCTTTTTTTTCCTCTCTTTCTTTATTTCCTTCTTTTTTTTCCCTTCTGTTTCTTTCTTTTTGGTTTGTGCCCTTTTTTTCCCTCTCTCTATTCTATTTCTTCTCTTTATTTTGGGATTTTTTTCCTTTTTTCTTTCTTATATAATTTATTTTATGTTGATAAAATAAAAAATATATATAAATAATAACACTATATATGTGGATTAACTCTTAGCTAAACATGTGTGTTCTCTCTATAGATATTTAATATTTAATAACTAAATCTATTGTAATCTAATAGGTTATGATTTTCATCTCTCATTTAGAAGATCGTGGTTTGATACCTCTTAACTACATATTTCATTTTTCTTTTCCTATACTTATTTTCCTTTATCTTTCTTTCATTTTTCTTTTTTCTATAATTTGTTTTATGTTGATAAAATGTTATTTCTTTTCTTTTTCTATAATTTATTTTATATTGATAAAATAAAAGATATATGCAAATAATAAAGTTTTATATGCGAATTAATATTATCAATCAAATTTCTAAAAGGATTATAATAAACTCATTATATTATTTAAATTATTATTATTTTATAATTTTATTTTAAAATTTTATTTTATTATCTTTTAAAATTATTATTAATTGGGTCCCCCAGGAAATATTTCCTGGCTCCACCACTGTGTATATAGTATTATCATGAAGATGTATTTTAAAATTGCATAAGTCAAATTGAAAGAAGGGTAGCAATCAGTTGAAAGGTATTTAGCCTTGATGCTTCTGCGTGGGTGTTACTAAGGTTCTCATTCATCTGGTTGTCATTTTCATGTGCTTTGAATAAATTTTCTATGGAAGTTATATTTCTTTGTCCTTTTAACAAGAACCTGATTCTTGTACCCTTTAAGGTTTTAATTAAAAACGGCCAACGGTATTAGGGCATCGGAAGTGGTAGATTCTTAATTTGAGGTTCTTATCTGCCGCATCCATGTCACATTACTGACACATCTACTGGAATTCTCTTCAATAATAGTTGGAGGTTCGATTCTTAAAAACTATTTATGTACTCTTCAAATAGCTTTCAGTTTATTCAATACACTATATTATTTGACATTTCTTTTAATAATTTTCATATATTATTTAGTATGTATATTCAATTAATTAATTAGCATGATTGTTCATAAACGTAGTAAAAAAATAACTAAAGATGTTTAAAGATAAAATTAAATTATAAAATCCTAAAAAAAAATTCAAATAAAAAATCAAAAGGAATAAAATGAAAACAATAAAACATACCTAAAAAGAATTTTAAAAGGAAGCAAATCAAATCAAAAGAATTAAAAATTATTAGTTAATAAATAATAATAAATATAAATTGACGTAATATCTTAAGAAGGAAATAAAAAATGAATGAAGAAACGGAAAAACATAATGAAAAACATATACAAAAAATAATTAACCAAAAGCAAATTTAATTATCACTAAATAGTTCTCTAATTAATAAAAATTACATGGTATATTAATATCGGAAAAAATTATCATGCAAAATAATGAAGCAAAGAATAAAAAGGAAAAAAAGAAATAGTGATTTTACTAACCGCCGAAACTATTTATTTGATCAAATTAGATTAAATAAACTTTTTATCTGGCCAAATTAAATTAAGAGTGCAGTTAGAATTATTAACCTCAACTACTCCACTAATTTAATGAGGATTTTTGGTTGAGATAATAGAAATATCATTTTTATAGATTTTTCATTTGGCGAAGTATAATGAAAAATCATGTATGATTCAAGTATTTTTTTTATTTACTTATATTTTAAATTTATAAAGTCTCATGAAGATTAGAAGTGAGATTCAAATTGTATAAATTTATTTATTTTTAATTGATGAAATCTCATAAAAAATCAACGTCAATTCAATTTTGTTTTAAATTTTCTTACAAAATAGTGTATTCTTTGTTGATCAATATAATAAAAAGAAATAATATATTTAGCTAAAACTATTTATTTGGTCTAATTAAATTAAATTGTTTTTATGTGGTCAAATTAAATCAATGGTATAGTTCGAATAATATTAATCTCGGACACTATTTAATTTGATGTGAATTTTTAGTTTCATTTAATAAAACTCATAAAAAGTTGATGGAGGTGGATTTGATATTTAATTTAGAAAAATAAAAAGAAAATAATATGAAAAATCCACATAAATTAATGGATTAATATAGTGAATTGCCGTCTTTTACAGAAATGATTTCATTAATCTCTTAGTCTACTAGGATCATGCAACCATGACGCATAAGTCAGTCCTCAAAACCAATGATTTAAAATTAATAACTAGATCTTTCATGATATAATGGTATAATGAACCTTTTTGTCTTATTTAGAGAAAGTATGCATATAGTTATTTGATTTGTTTCGAGTAATTTCTCCAAATTATATTTTTAGGAATCATAAAATTAATAAAACATGCCAATAAAAGATCTTAAAAAAAAGAATAAAACATACAAACCGTCCTTTTTAAGCAAGCATTATCAACAACAATCTGTATTTATGATAAATCATTAACAAATCTGCAATATCCAACACAAATTTACAAAGCGCATCTGGTGTAGTGATATCATAGTTGATAAATCTAGTATGCGAGATTTATGAAAACAGTAAAGAACACAAGAGACTTTTACGTGGTTCGATCGAAAATAAGATCTACGTCCACGGAGGAGATGATCCTCAAGATGTTTACTATAATTCGATTCGCAAAGTATCTCAAAGGCTCTAATATTCATGAATTTGCTAACCATTTTACCTTCAATCTAACTCCTATTTATACACAAACGTAAACCTCGCCACGAATCCCTTGATTGGCGGGCCATCATTCTCCTATAATGACCATGATCTCCACCATTATTACTCATGATTACTACCAGTTATTTCATTACCGTTACCCATAATTGGGGTTTGGGGATCGTCATTTAGCGTAACCGAGTAGAGGCAACATTAGGTTAGGCCCAGCTCGTTTGGGGCCTGCTGTTGGGCCTAAGAGGTTGGGCCATATCCCTGCTGTTGGGCCTGAGAGGTTGGGCCATATCCTATCATAGCCCCCCCCGAAAAGTCAAGGAATAGCCTTGCCGAGGTGAAGCGGAGAATGTGTTTTGCCGAGGCGGGGTATTGCTTGGCTGAAGTTTTCGTTGAAGGTTTGTCATTCGCTGTATGACTTAAAATACTTCTGCTGGTCCGAGGTGGACATGTCCGACCTGAAATACTTCTGCCGATCCGAGGTGGACATGTCCGACCTGAAAATACTTAGCTGAAGTCGAGATCCGATGTCAGGAGGAGGTCGAGGTCCGACCTGAAATACTTCTGGTATTAGGACATGGGCGTAGTCCGATGTCCGAACTTGTAGTAATCATCACGTGATCAGACTGGCGGTCTGTTTTCCAGAGAGTACGTCATACGCGCCAGTGATGGTTGGGCACTTGGCGTGTGCGCGTCGGCCACACATCCAACCGTAAATAGGCACGTGTAATAAACGAAACGGCAGATTTTTAGGCGCCATTTATCCCATAAATAGGTCTAAAAGAGGCAACTGTTCATTTTCTCCTTCGACGTTTGAATCCAGAGAGTATAACCTTAGAAATCCCCAATTCCTCTTTCACACTTTGTTGAAGAAATCGGAAATCCCGCTCCAGAAAAAGTAAGTATGTATTCTTCACCTTCTCATTCCTCTTCTCGCTCTGATAACTCTGGTTCGGCTTCGGGTTCTGGCCGTCAAGATCCCAATGTAAGGGATTATATATGCCATAACCGCCTAGGTAAATCCATAGGACTTAGTTCTAGGGTTTCACCGATGTCTTGATGTATGGGATGGCCTCGAGATTGGTGGGGCGAAATCAACTTTGACGATAGAGGAGCTTACGGTGGTCGTGAGAAATACCACATCCCGGAGGATGCATGGTGGTGCTTGCGAAACCCAACGATAGGACGATGGCCTCTAGGAGGATTTATTACCATTTTGTAGATAGCTTAATAGTGGGCAGGTTTCCTTTTGCCCCCATTTTCCTTAGCTTTCAAGAGTATTTTCGGATCCCTATATGCCAACCCACCTCCATTCTATTAGGTCGGTGGTTGGGTTAGGGTTGGCCTGTTATGGCATAGGCGAGGGGTTCTCTTTCGAAGTCTTGATGCGTTTTTTTAGCATCAAGTCTATAGGAGGAGTATATTACCTGTCACCTCGTCTTAAGTTTAAAATTGCTTCCCCATCGAAGGTATCCCACTGGCAAAATAGATACTTCTTTTTGCGGGCTGAGGGTATCCGAGGTATGAGTGGGGCCTTGGGGCGATGAAGGACGTGAAAATTAATCCCCTGGGCCCTATGGAGAAGCTGTTGAACGATATGGGTGAGATCCTATCGATCAACTATACCGAGGATGACTTGAACGATCTTTCAATGAGTGTCATAGGTCGAAGCTCCGGTGTCGAGTGCGAATTGGGTGAGGCAACCTTCTTATCTTTATTTCCTCTGATTTTGTGGTGCTAATGAAATTCTCATGTTGAATGCGGTGAAGGTTGACCCGACCGGAGAAGTCGATGTGCCGATCTCGCTACCGCCTCCTCCGAACGAAGGAGCCGCTGGGAAGAAGGCGAGACGGCGAGTCCACCCAACAGCCCGTGGTTACGGACGCCCGAAGACTTGATGACCGGTCCTCGACGACCTCGGGCCCGACGCTGGAGATCGAGGTCCATGGCGGCCTCACCGAGGTGCCAGCTTCCAAGACTTCCTTATCCTTCCCAAAGGTATAAGTCATTGCCTTCTCCTCGTAAGTTTGTTGTTACTTGTTGCTAATTGTTCCATATTGAGTGCGGCCTCGATGGCGGGTGAGATGCACCGCATGGCCCGGCTTATCGTTGAGGCGCCGCAATATGAGGCCATGGAGAAGGCTAGCCATGCGGATAGATCGAGGTCGCGGCCGAATCCGCTAGATCTTGCCAGGCGGACGCCGAACTTGCTAAGGCGAAGTCGGGGCGAAGTGGCAAGATGGCGCATGAGAGTGCCCTCAAGAAGAAGGACCGGATCTTGCAGTGGCCCGTGCCGGGCGGAGCGCCAAGAGGAGGCTGCCGAGGTCGAGAGAAGGCCGTGAGCACAAGCGCCTTGTCGGGGCAAGGACCTATGCTAAGGGCCTTCGCCAGCAGGCTTATCGAGTCGGAGAGTTTTCCTCTTTCATCTCCGACCGGCACCGTGATGAGGCCGCGGTGATTTGTGCCCACCTAGAGAAGTTGGCGGCCGAGAGACCAGATTTTGACAAGGCCCAACACGGTTGGGTTGAGGTCGACCATCTGGAGGTATGCAAGAATTACGCTCGCATAATCGCTGGGGCGACCTCTTTTCCCGTGGTGGATGCCTTGGCATCTTCTGCCTCACTCCTGACGGCGGAGGCCGTAACTCAGTGCAAGGAAGATGAAGATTTGGAGCTTCAAGCATTCCTTGCTGAGTTGAGGGCCGAAACCGAGGCGGCAGGTCCGAGCTCGGACATTCGTTCCGGAGATCGGCCACCAGCGGAGGAGCAGCAGCAGGCAGCGCAGCAGGAGGTCGGAGAGTCCGGCAATGAGCCTGAGGTCAGTGGACCTAATGTAATAGGCTGATTTGCCGGGGTCGATAGGACCCTGTGCTGTACAAACTTCCATTTTGAATAATAGAAATATCTTGTTAAAATGCCTTGTGTATTGTCTTATTTCTAGCATTCTTCACCTCAATACTTCGGACTGGATCATGAATTGCTAACAAAGCTGAAAGAAGTCCGAGGTGCTCTAGCCGAGAAGGATGAAGAGGTGACACACTGGAGGAGTCGGTCTGCCGAGCTGACTCAGGTATTGGCCAGCATGGAAGTCAGCTCGGCATCGTCACCGAATCCAACAGTAAGCTGCATGAAGTCGATGCGAGGTGGCGCCGCCTGCTGAAAATGAGGCATTAAAGTTAAGGATTACACATCTCAAGTCCGGGGCTGATTTATCTGCAGATGTGATCCACGGACGATCGATGCATCATGGCGAACAGGCGAAATGACAAGAGCAGGTTCGGCTCGGATCTCGGAAGAGCATGCAGTACGAAGAGTAATCCGTCGGATGGGGAACTACTATATCAAGCCGACGATCGAGTTCGAGCTTGTTGGCGGAGGCATGGTATTGAGGATGAGGAGGTCCAAATAGCAAGAATTTTAAAGAGCGCCTCGACTACGTCACGAAATACATGCGATGTATGAGATCGTCATAGAACGACGCATGCCCCCGCCCGCCGCGCATCTACGATGGGCAACGCCGATCCCATAATTGAAGAGCACGAAGAGGAGGCGGCTACCGATCACGCCAAGTGCTCGTCAAATGGGTCCATCCGGCGAGGAACGTATAGAGGACTCGCTCGGCGGTTCGGAGGAGGAGGCGGGCAGCAAATCGACGTGGAAGGGCTAGAGCTCGGGGACAAGGCATAGTCCCGGTCCGACGTCAGTTCACGAGGTCGAGGTGTGGCCTCAGTGCAGATTAATTCCCAGCGGAATCCGCCTGCCGAGTCGACTACACCCGGAGCAGCCGAGGTGGTGCCGCCCTCGTAGAAATGGTGGAAGGCACGAGTTCATTCCGGTATCCATCGCCGACCTAGGGATTTCGTCAAAATTATCTCAACCGGTGAGTCTCTCGGCGGGCCGGAAACCCGAATGAGCGTACATAGTGTAGACTTTGTATGTAGGTATAAATGTATTTAGACTCGTTTGAAGTGTACGTTTTCCTCTTGAGAGGTATAAACATAGCTTAGGACTTCGTTTGGTCGTAAATGTATTTATACTGTATACTTTGCCATAATTTGGTGAGATCCAATTTTGGATGTCTTATACATGTAGATTTTTTCAACTTAATGAGTAATCTGTATGCATGCATGTAGACTTTCAAACTAGTGAGTAGTCTGTATGCGTTGCACTGAGACGTTCAATTCAATGAGTAATCTACGAGTGCGGCGCGCGCTTAGTGAGTACCCTACTTAGTGGGTTTTTATCTTCGTGAGGGCGTCCCCTCGTGAAGGTTAAATGCGGTATATCCAAATAGATGTTCGCATACGAATAAAATGAAGCGAAATGAAATATTCATTAGAAAAATAAATATTTTATTCAACAAATATATGACATCGCACTTCGACAAGGCAAGTAAGGAGGCTAACATAAGGCGATCGAAATCAAAACTATGTAAAGTACTCCTTAAATGGGAAATATGCCGTGTTCTGGGGATAAGCGCACGGATAAGTGAGATAGCTTGTAAGCCCCTTACCAAGGTTCTCGTGAACACGGTATGGGCCTTCCCATGTTGGATCCAGCTTGTTAAGACGCCTCACCTCTCTGGCTTCATTATTTCGTAGGACGAGGTCGCCTACTTGGAACGCGGAGGTTTTGACCCTTTTGTTGTAGTACATGCGCACTGGCTTTATACTTGGCTTCGTTTATGAAGGCTAGCTCAGCTTCTCTTCGAGGCGTCAAGGTTTGCTCAGGTCTTCTCGTTCGGCCCGATCGAAGTGAAGAGTGCTGGCGGGCTTGCGCCGATCTCGGTATGACAGCCTCTGCATCAGTGAGACCGGCTGAAAGGGGTTTCCGTGCGACGTCGAGGTGTGGTCTATAGGACCAGAGGACTTGAGGAGATTTTCAGCCCGATCGCTTTAGCTCGGTCCAACCTCTTCTTTAATCCTTGCACGATCGTGCGGTTGGTGACCTCGGTGCCGCCATTCGCTTGTGGTGTGCGACCGAGGTGAAACGTTGATCGATCCGAAGTTCTTCGCACCACCTTGAAGCTTTTTCACGAATTGGGTGCCGTTGTCCGAGACCGAGCGTGCGGTATGCGGCGGCGGACTATATTTTCCACACGAAGGTCCGAATTCTCCGCCGTGAGGCTCGATAGTGGTTCGGCCTCGACCCATTTTGTGAAGTAGTCTATGGCTACGACTAAGTATCATCGTCGACACGGTGCTCGGTCGAACGGACCAACAATGTCGATCCCCACCGCATGAAAGGCCATGGACTCAGAGTCGCTTAGATCGATCGAGGCGCCTTTTGACCGTGGAGTGAATCTGGCACTTCGGGCACTTTTTGACGAGCTCGGCCGAATCTTGCACGAGAGTGGGCCAGTAATATCCCGACCTCGGCCTTCTTTGAGAGAGCTCGCGACCGATGTGGCTTCCACAAGACCCTCGGTGAATTTCATTGAGCACGTAGTCGGGCTTCCGGCCCGAGGCACCTCGGAGGGTTGAAGGTAAGACTTCCATGAGAGCGCCTCATGCATGAGATACTCGATTTCGCCATCATCTTTTGGCCTCCAATCGATCCCGAGGTAGTGTGCCAACTTCGGATATACTTTTAGGCGCTATCCGTTCGGTTCACCTCCGAGATAACGCCGATATGAGGCGCCTCAATGCTTCGGAATGAACTTCCTCATGGCGGATTTGCGATGACGAAGCCAATTTACTAAGGATGTCACCGGCTGTTTTCCCTCGTGAGATTTGATTAAATCAAGTATCCGAATGAGGTCAAGATCTCTTTTGCGCTTCTCAAGTCGCTTCATTCGATCCTCCTTAGCCTCGTATGTACCTAATACCGGTTTACCACGACACAGGAATCTCCAAATATCCGGATTTTGTCCACTTTCAATTCCTTTGCTAGGCGAGTCCGAGATCAATGCTTCGTATTCCACTTCGTTGTTGGTGGTCGGGAATGTAAACCGCAGGCGTATGTCACACTTTTCGCTTATCTCGGGCCGAGAGAAGGATACCCGCTCCGCTACCCGTCTTGCATGAAGCTCCATCCACGCATATCCGCCAACATCCGTGGTGGTGCAAAGTCGTTCTTCTGCGTGAGGGTGGGAGTGACCTCGTTGGTAGAGGCGACTCGGTGAATTTGACCTCCACCAGAAATCTGCAAGGGATTGCCCTTTATAGCCTACTGGGGAGTATGAAATGTCGTGCTCGGCGAGTTCAGTGCCCACTTAGCTATTCGCCCAGATGACTCGGTTTGATAAGACTTGTCTTAGAGGCAAGTCCGTTAACACCGGATAGAATGAGCTTGAAAGTAAGGCCGAGGCGTCGTTTGCGTTCACCAGGCTGTGGCTACCTTCTCGAGGTTGGTGTACCTCGCTTTTAGGTCCTTTGAGAGCTCGGCTAATGAAGTAGATGGGGAGTTGTCTTCCACCTCATCTCGCACCAATCAAAGACTAATCGCCTCGTCCGAGGTGGCGGATATAATGATAGAGTTTCACCTTGCTTTGGGCGGATAGTGTCGGCGGTCGGCGAGATATTCCTTCAACTGTATGGCGGCGACTGATGTTCTTCCGCCAGTGAAGTCTCGAGCTCTCCTCGGGATCTTGAAGAAGGAAGCTGCTTCTCGGCACCGAGATAGGAATCGGTGAGGCGGCCGGGCATCCGGTGAGTTTGTGTATTTCACGGATGGTTTTGGGATCCGCATGTCGAGCACCGTTTTCACCTTGGTAGGATTGGCTTTGCCTTCGAGAAACCCAAGACCCTAGAAATTTACCCGTCCTCACCACAAATGTGCACTTCGGGATTGAGCTTGAGGTTGGCCGACCTGAGGAGCTGAAGAATAGTTTCAAGGTCAATGGCGCAGCTCTCAGCTTTTTTGCTTTTGACTACTATATCATCGACATAGACCTCAACAATTTCTCCTATGTGATCCTTGAAGATCGCGTCCACCATTCTTTGGTAAGTAGCTCCAGTTTTTGATCGAAAGGCATCTTTCGGTGCAAAGACACCAAGTCGAGAATGAACATTTTTGGGGCATCTTCCGGCTCATCAAGACTTGGTGGTATCCCTTGTATAAATCCAGGAAACTGAAGACCTCATGTCCGACCAATGCTTCCACCTTCTTGTCAATGTCGGGGAGAGGGTAACAGTCCTTTGGGCAGTGTTTATTGAGGTCGGTATAGTCGACACACATGCGCCATCCCCCTCCTGGCTTTCGAACTACAACGGGATTAGCCATCCAAGTTGGGTATTTAACCTCGTACAGGATTTTAGCCTCCTGAAGTTGGGTTACCTCGTCTCTTATGACCTGGCTACGCTCCGCGGCAAAACTTCTCTTCTTCTGCCGAACTGGTTTAGTGGCCGGATCAATGTTAAGACGATGAGTTATGAGCTCGGGCGAGACCCCAGTCATATCCAATGGAGACCATGCAAATACATCTCTATATTCCCTTAGAAGCTGCATGACCTGTTGACGAATATTGACTGAACCTTGGGTACCAACCTTGACAACTTTGGAAGGGTCGTCGTCGTATAGCTGAAGATTCTCAGTCAGATCATCCCGAGGTGGCAACTTCGGAGGGTTCTGTAATTGCTAGGCCTGAGGTAAGGACGCATCTTGGGTTGAGACTCGTAGGCATTCTTTAGCTGCCGTTTGGTCACCCTGAATGCTTAACACTCCCACGGGGGTGGGTATCTTAATGGTGAGGTGGTACATGAGCAGACGGCTCGTTGCATCTGACCAATCTCTTCCCGTGATAATGTTGTATGGAGAGGGAGCTCGGACGGGAAAAATTGAATGGCTTTGGTGACCGACTGGGAGCGCGCCTACGGTGACCGGAAGGGTAATGACACCTTCGTTAAACCTCTTGAGTAAAGCTCCGAATCGAAGGTGCGAGTGTATCGAATTCCTCCGACATCAAGTTTATCCAGCAGCCTCGGAATATGATGCTAACGAGGCTCCGATGTCAATGTAGACCCGATGTACATTTTTATTACCCACCACGGCTTGTATTGTAATGGCATCCTGGTGGGGCATGATCTTGGGTACTGGGTCGTCTTTGGAGAACACGATATTTTCTCCATCTCGGAGCCGCTTGTTTTTCGGCTCTTCGGGGATCGGCCTCCGAGCTTCATTTCTAAGCGACGACCTCGTCGTACCAACCGGCAACCGGTTATAGCGTAAACCTGCTCCATTGTATTGGGACCTTCGTCCTCGTCATCTTCAGGTCGGGTTGCCGTTGAGGTCGGTCCACAGTTGTTACCACCTCCATTTTTCCCTCTGCGCTTTTTATTACCCGGCCCAGGTCGGCCGGTGTACTTCTTCAGCGCTCCTTCCTTCACGAGCTCGTCAATTTGTGAGCCCAAGGACTTGAATCTTCAGATCGTGACCGCACTTGGTGGTAGTCACAATACTTTCCCGTTGACTTTTTTTTATCCTCCTTTCATAGGAGGAGGTTTTGAAAAAGAGCTCGGTGTGAAGCTCAAATATTTCCACCGGATTTGAATAGAGGCGATCGTTATTACTGGGGGTTTGGCCGAGGTCCCGCCTTGATTCTCATCGGGTCCCTTCTTTATTCTTTCGAACGCACTTCGGCGCTCAAGACTCGACCCCGATCCTCCCGCTTCCTTTTCTCAATCCGCTCATCCCGGATCTCTCTTCTTGGGTCCGACTCGTCCCTTCGACAAAGTTGTCAACAGGTCCAAAGACGACTAGTTGTCTTTGGTCGTTCACAGTGATCTCTTTATTCGAGCTCCGTGTCGGATCCGTTCTTCGAATGCGTTGATGATGTAGAGATCATTACTCATCTATTTTAAGGATTCCATGATGAACTGAGACGAAATTCGACATTGTTTCGCCCCGCCCTCGACGGATTGTGGCGCGATCGGATGAAGGTTGTTGAGGTGGCATCTTCCGTAAAACGCCATTTGAACCGATCTATGAGGTCTTTGAAGCAATGGATGCTGTTTCGGCGAAGCGAGGTGAACCAACGCCGGCGTTGGAGATCAAGCACCTCGGGAAAGACCTTACACATATTGAAATCTTCCATCCCTTGGTTTGCCATATTGGTGGTATGGCAAATAGGAAGTCGGGGATCTCCAGGCCATCGTATGCAAAGAATATTCGGAGCCCGTATCGCCGTGGCAAGGGTGTATCTAGAATCTCCTTGAAAATGAGAGATAATTCGTCCGTGTCGGTCAAATCCGGGGAGTTCGTTACCATCCCTCTCCGGGGGAGTGGGAGATCGATAACGACGTCTATCGTCTCTTCGAGGGGGAGTTCGACTTCGTCTTTCCTCCCTTCTTTCCCGTCCATTTTCATGGGTATCACGTCGAGGTGGAGAACGACTCGCGGAGGTATGAGGACGAATGAACCACGTATCGGGCGATCATTATGTCGTAATGAACGTTGATTGTTTCGAGAGGTAAGCGACCTCGATTGCTCAGTAACCACCACCGGGCACTCTTGAGGGCCCGCCCGCTTGTCCTCCGGTTGAGGAAACTCGAATTGATTGAGGTTGGCGTTGAGGAACTCTTGACACCGCCGACCGAGGACCTCGTGGGAGCGGTGAACCTCCTATTCACCCCGATCGAGGTCGGTGTCTTCCTCTTCGTTGGGACGGCGATTCGAGGTGTATGGAAGCATTTTCCATGTGACCCTCGGTGTGTGATCATTGGTAGCATCCGCATTCCCTTTCCCGACGTTGTGTGACCACCGATCGCCCTCTCGCACGATTGTTACCGACATCGCCAGAAGATTAGCGTTTGACGTGTCCTTGCCATTAGATTGTAGAAAACATGCCTTTTTGTTCAAGATCGGTTCCCACAGACGGCGCCAATGATAAATCTAGTATGCGAGATTTATGAAAACAAGAAAGAACACAAGAGACTTTTACGTGGTTCGATCGAAAATAAGATCTACGCCCACGGAGAGATGATCCTCAAGATGTTTACTATAATTCGATTACTGCAAAGTATCTCAAAGGGCTCTAATATTCGAATTTGCTAACCTTTTACCTTCAATCTAACTCCTATTTATACACAAACGTAAACCTCGCATTTAATCCTCGATTGGCGGGCCATCATTCTCCTATAACCGACCATGATCTCCACCATTATTACCCATGATTACTACCGTTATTTCATTACTGTTACCCATAATTAGGGTTTGGGGATCGTCATTTAGCGAACCGAGTAGGCAACATTAGGTTAGACCCACTGTTTGGGGCCTTGTTGGGCCCAAGAGGTTGGGCCATATCCTCGCTGTTGGGCCGAGAGGTTGGGCCATATCCTATCAATAGTGTGCATTTCTGAGTTTTTTTTAATTAGAAAATTATATAGAAATTTAGGTTTACTATATACTATCTTATATATACATAAAATTATTAAACAATTATTATGTAATAGTTGAGTGTAGTACACCTACATATTTTATAAAATTTCTCTTGTTCGTCTCCTTATTTTGTCTTTGATATTCAATCCCAAATTCGTGTAATCTAACTTCACAAAAAAAAAAAAATTGTTTTACATCAATTTTGAATTACTTTCTTAAATTTGTATTCAATGTGTAATAGATAAAGCTCTATTGAAATAATTGCGATCTAAATCCTGCCGGTTGATTGGTTAGGTTGGTAACGACTGTAGATGGGCCTTAATTTTTGGACCTTGTTGCAAATTAAACCCAAATTTAAAGAGATTCATGTTTTGATTTTTCAAGTTTATAGTAAATTTTTAGTTTGACACCCGACTAATTTTCTTTTAACGAAAATAATTCAAATTATATACACACTTACAATTACATATTGGACCCCTTAACTGAAATATTCCAAACCACTCGTAATAAGAATTAAGTATCAAAATTATGACAATTATGTCAAAACTAACAAAATGTTACAAAATTGAAATTCTGATCATATAGATATTATATAGCATGTCAGAAATTATTTTTTATTTTTCTATACTTAAGCAGCGGAATGATATTGCTTTCATACTAGCTTATTTTCAATATACATTTGTTCAAATTAACATCAACATATGATGAGCCACATAAGCTTTTTGTGCCTGAAAATTCAATTTTTTGATATTGTTTTGAGTTTTTAAATATTTTTGTTGAAAAGTAAATAATTCAAATGGTAAATTATAATTATGCATAATTCAGATTGTTTTTATTATAGAACAACAACTCGAGTATTTGTAAAAAGAAAAACAAGCATCATATTGTAAATATTCCCTTGAAAAATCTAATCAAAGATTTCGGATGGCCCATGATTCGTGTGAACCCTTTCTTGCTTCTCCTTTCCTTCAATTTCAAGTAATTGATCAAAAATATGCGACAAAACTGATAGACGTTTTCTCCCTAAATTAGTAAAAAGAAAGAAAGTTAAGGAAAATAGATGATTATACGGGAAACTGCTTTTTATCGAACTGTTGTTTGATCCCAAAATAATCACGAAATTAGTCCCACTATTCGGTTTTCGCCCCTCCAAATTCCTCCCAATTTCTTCAACAATGGACGACCTCCACTCGCCGTTTATCTCTAGCCGTCCGATTAGATGACTTATGTCACCAGCCATCGTTGAAGCCGGAGAACCACCGCCACCCTGTTCCAATGGTCAGATTTTCTATCCGCATTTCAGATTATTGAATTATATCGACGATAATAGTTTCGGGTTTTCGAATCAAATGGATCCGGGTTTCGGGTTTAGCTCTTCGTCAAAGCCCGCCGCCGGCTATTCCCGGCCTCCGGGGCTGGCCAAGCATCGGAAACCCTTGGTCGGTCAGCGCCCCAATATGTTTCGATCCGTATCGCAGATGGGCGTGGGCCCTGAAGATCCGGTAGCGCGCATTGATCCGGGTTTTAGCGCAGCTAAACCCACTTTTGAGCAGAATGTGGGTCATGGACTTGTGTTCAGGTCAAATGATGGTTTTGTGAATAACAATGTGGAGGGGAGCAAGGTGCTGGATGAAATGAGGGGACTGAAAATTGAGAGCGAAAAGGCGTATCCTAATGGTATGAATGAAGACAACATAGGTATGAGCAGTAGCGGTAATGTGCATTTGAGTGGCAAAGATCACAGCCACCTTGGCATTGATGAAAGTGTGGTTTCTGAATTGCCTGAGGATATGAGAAGGCTGTGTATTGAGAGCGAACGTTCTACTGAATTATGCGGTGGAAACGTGGAAGAACTTCCGAATAAGATGAAGAAACTGAATATGGAAGACTACGAGCACGATGGCTCCAAGAATATTAGCTATGACATAAGTGATAAGACATCTTTAGGTGGCAGCGCAGATGTATTGCTTACAGACAAGATGAAAAGCTTTAAAATTGAAGATTCTTTATGCAATTCCATGAATTTGAAGGTTGATGATGTTAGCTCCAGAGACGAGAATAAGTTCGTGTTTGAGTACAGTGGAAATGCCAATCAGCCGGTGTACTTGAATATGACTAATACAGGTAGTGACAGTTCTAATCACCTTAAAGCTAAAACAAGCTTGAATTCCGATGTGGAAACTATGCATGATGTGCCGACTAGGAATATAGGCAATGTAAATTCAGACAACACTTCGAGTTTGTTTAGTTCAAGATTCACTTTTCAGGCTGGATTAGAAAGCGAGAATAGTGGTACTCATTTGAAGTTCAAGAATGAAAAAAGTACAACATCAATACCGATGTTTTCATCCAG